>CM035435.1:95369240-95446740 GCA_020310875.1 Ceratopteris richardii
GCCCTCGCCTAAAGGAAATTGGACACTGAAATGCACATTTTGTCCACATTCTTAGGATGGCAATGCAAATGGAGTAAGAGCATGTACCTTTGACTTAACGGGATATGGTGTAGGAAAATGCGAACATGCACCTCAGCATGTAAGAGATGCATGTAGAAAGTTACATGCAAAGGGCTCATCACAAGGTGGGAGTTACATGGATATCCTCACATGTATGTAAAAATGTGGGAAATAAAGAAGCATCACTTGATGATGAAATTGGACTTGACGATTCACCAAGTTTGCATGTATCTAAGAGAGCAAAAAGTGGAAAGGAAGCATTGGATAAAGCTTGGGATATGTAGACTAGAGAAGAAGTTGAAAGAGTTCTCTGGCGCTTCTTTTTTGCGAAAGATATTCCATTCTGGAAAGTAAGAAGTTCTTATTTCATCCAAATGCTTAATGAAATTGGAGTAGGACAAACTTATGAGCCTCCCAGCATACCAACAATTGAAGGCAAAAGAACTAAATGCAAAAGTGAGATGCATAGAGGATGACGTGTTGATGTGTGAGAAATGGAAATTATTTGGATGCAACAGCGATGGTTGGTCTAACACAAGAAATCGGCTATGTAGAGCCATGCACTTAAGGATATTGCTGGGCAAAAGGATATTAGTGTTGATGATGGTGTTTGTGATGATGATGATGATGATGATCATCATCATCATCATCATCATCATCATCATTGATGGAAGATGACTATGCCTTCTTCATCTTCTTACATGACTATGAAGAGCCAGGCACTTAAGGATATTGCTAGGCAAAACGATATTAATGTTGATGATGGTGTTTGTGATGATGATGATCATCATCATCATCATCATCATTGATGGAAGATGCATCACTCTATACATCATATTAGCATGGTTTTGGTATTTGCTATTTTATGCATGATATATATAGCATGGCTTTGGTATTGTTGACTGTTATTTCTTTTTATTATCATTTTTTAGTTTTTTGTTAAAAAATTACACGAAATAAGAAACATTTTTCCTTATCCATAAGACGTTGAGTAAATGTAAGACGTCAAAAGTCAAAAACCTATCAAAAACAATTATGCCCTCAAGAACACCCTCTACGGTAGTTCAACCTAGTTCTATCTCTGTAGCTCAAACAACGATAGTCTCAACTTCTTTGACCGCAACTACAAGAGTACCCTTAAACACGACCACCACATGGTGTTCTATGCCTACTATGCCTTTTGGGACAATGCCAATTACTATGCCAATGCCAAGTATGCCATTGTCATGGACCAAGGTTGGATCGGAACGCGTTCCATATAGGTTTGGAACGTTTGGTACGGAACATGAGTTCCAATAAACGTTCGGAATGTTTTCATATATTTATTGGAACGTTTTGTAAAAAATGCAAGTTCCATTAGAAATATGATACATTTTCTTTTATATAACTTTACCTTATCATTGGAAAACATGAAAAGTACTACATGCTCATAATTTTGAGGAAAATTTCAGAAATGGAACATGTGAGCAAATTACATGAAGGTGATGACTCATTCATGTGTGTGGGTACTTGCATTGTTATCTCAGCTTATATGTGTGTGTACACACACACACACACACATATATATATATATACATATATATATATATATATATATATATATATATATATATATATATATATATATATATATATATATATATATATATATATATATATATATATACACACACATACACATATATATATGGATACTTGCATTGTTATCTGAGCTTATGTGTGTGTGTACACACACACACACACACACACACACACACATATATATATATATATATATATATATATGTATATATATATATATATATAGAGGTAACGTTCCATAACATTCCATATCTCGACGTTTGATATGGCACCACGTTCCGTACACGTATCGTACGTGCCGTACCAAACGTTCCGTTTCGAATCGATGACATCATCAATTCGTAACCGTCTTTCATGAACCTCCCTTGAAAACCTATATAAGGAGGGATTGGCCACATTCATCTTCAGTCTTGCCAATACCAGTCCTAGGAGCTCAAGGAGTTGTGACCACCAAGTAAGTACTCTCCAAGTTCCAATTCTAGTTCTTAACTTGTCCCTTGTTCTAGTCCTGTCTAGACTAGTTCTTGGACATCTGGCCTTGTCCTCTTGTAATCTCGTAGTACGCAATCTTGTCTAGTTATTTCCTGTATCTAGATCATCTCCATGAAGGGAGTTCTTGTAATCCAGAGATCTTGCTTCCAACCTATCAGTCCTAGGTTGTGGGACGTACTGTATCATCTTTGGTCCAGATATTTGTACTTATCAGTCCCAGGTTGCGGGACACCTTGTATCAGTTACGTATTCTTGTATCATTTTCCCTAGGTGGGTGTTCTTGTAATCAGAAGTGTATTTCCGAAAGACTTGCAAGAGTTAGGAGACAAGTGTACACATATGATCCCTCATTGCACTATTATCTTGATAGATGAAGATGAGCCTCTTACATGTAGAGAGGCAAAGTTATGTGAGCACAAGCAGAAGTCGGAGCTAGCAATGCAACAAAAAATCAAAGCTTTGAAGCATATGAAACTTGGGACTTGTTTGAGTAGTCCAAAGAAAGAAAAGATATCCCTAACAAGTGGATATACAAAATCAAGGTTTTTTATTGTAAACCTAGGTACAAGGCAAGGCTGGTTGCTAAGGTATATGCACAAAAAGAGGACATTGTTTCTAGGAGATGTCTTCTCGTACTGTCAAACTAATCACTCTTCATGTATTGTACCAAATGAATGTAAAAACAGTTTTTTTTCATGGTAATTTGGATGAGGAACTTCAAATAACATAGCTAGAAGGCTTTGTTATTCTTGGAAAGCAAAATCTAGTGTGTATTTTGAAAGAAAACTTTGAGGGGCTGAAACAAGCTCCGAGACGATGGTAAAAAAAGTTTGATGCATTTGTGTTACAAATATGGTTTCAAATGCAGCCATGTAAACCATTGTTTGTACACCAAAAAGGATACGACTGATAGCCCTATCATTCTTCTACTATATATTGATGGGCATTATGCTTGCTTGGAAAGAAAAGAGCACTCTAATGCTCGAAAATAGAAACTGAATGCTGCTTTTGTCATGAAAAAACTTGGAGCTGAGCATATCTTGAGCATGAAGATAGAGGGGGATAGGCAGCACTCTTGTATTTGTGAGAAGACCGATGATGCATCCAATCCCATAAAAGGTTTTCCGATGCATCAACTTGTGGATCACTTATGTATGTCATGGTTGCTACCAAAGCCATATATTGCTCGTGCAATGGGAATTATGAGCCAATGTATGGCTAATCCTAGCAAAGCACATTGGGGTGCAACAAAGTTTAGTATGTTACAAGGTGGTACGACACATACGGTATGCGTACAGAGTCTACAGACCATGGTGTCGTGGCCCGTACCAAACATCAAGATATGGAACGTTACCTATATATATATATATTTTTTTTTTTTTTTTTTTTTTTAATTAGATAATTAATTTATTAATTGTTTATTTCCATACCAAAGTTCAAACACTAATCATGCACACTCCTAAGAGCATGTGTTATATAGCACCATATGTTTTGTGCGACATGATACATCATAGATGCATACAACAAATGTATATATGCATGTGTGAGTGTGTATGTACTAATGGGCTTTGGAGTGGGCCTCTCCGGAACAACTCATCGACTCCTTGGGCAAATCAATATCAAAAAAACTATGGGTATTGTCTTTAAAAATCGAGGTTCCATACGTTGTTTGGAATGCTATTGTGGAGCCATAAAAGTTGTTTCGAGTTCCAAACCAACTATGGTATGTTAATAGAGCACCACTATTCTTGGTTCTGATAGCATGACTTCTACATGTTTGGCTAAGAATGTTGAGTTTCATGATTCATGCTCATAGTAGATACTAAGCATACTTATGTGTCATATCACTTCATCAAAGAAGTGCTTGAGGATGGCTTGATCACATTGATCAAGGTCAATACATCACAAAATCGAGAAACTACTCTCAATAAGAGCCTATCAAAGGCACGACTTCAGCTATATGTACAAATGGTGAGATTACTTAGTTTAAAGTAGCCTCCTTGGCCCTTCATGTGGGATGTTGTTGCAAGTAAAGGCCCAAAGGGTACTCCTTGTGTGTACACAAACCCTTTCACCTTGTGACTCTCTTTGAGAGCTTTCCAAACATATTTATGTGACCTTTTGGCCCAAAATTAAGGCCATTGCAAGCATTTTATTTATCTTTGGTCACTTAGAACCTTTTGAAGATGTTAACACCTTACTTTATGTCCAAGTGCTCAAGAGGTCTCATTTTTTAATAAAACTTGTCTCGAGTCTCGAGATCTTAGACTTTTGGACTTCAAACTTGATATATTCTTCTTCTTCTTCTTCCTCCTCCTCCTCCTCCTCTATTTCTTTGAGCAAACCTAGGCTTCCATAGCTAGACTCCTCCTTTACTAAAGATCTACAATTTTCTTGGGCCAAATCGGACACATTTGGTATCAATGCAAAACTCTCAAGCTTCTCTTTCATGGTTTCACATGTATCATTCAACGGGGAGAGGAGTACAACAACTTACACATTTCTATCAAATCCAGCGAGATACAATATCTGATTGAGAGAGTGTCAGATTACTTCAAAGAGCCTAGATTTATGCTTGACAAGGCAAAGACCTAAAGAGCACATAGGCAACTCTGAATTCTATGCTTAAGAGCTCCTAGACAAGCTTTAGAGCTCCTAGACAACATGTTCAGCTATCCAAATGATTAGAATCAAATGACACATTCCTTAGAAGTATCATACAAGGCATGATTACACATCTAGGAGGGAGACATCCCTTGCGAGCACCTTGAATGGAGATAAGACCCCCATTTTATTATCTTCATTGTACTCTTCTAGCATGTGCTTGTAAAAATCTCCATATAAGCATTTACAAAAGCTCTAAGCTCTCATGTTACTATTCCATCAAACACTTTCATGATAATTTCCACATGTATTTACTTTTTAATGTGCACTTTCCACTCCTCCTTTTGATTATCTTGGTATACACCAATAGGGTTGTAAGATTCTATCTCATGGACCAAGGCTCTTTGTAGACACTCATATACCTTCACTTAAAATTTCGATTTCTCTCTCTCATGAATAACGGGAAAAGAGAGACTTCCAAGGGAAAACCTCTCACACTTTGTTTCAACTCTATTGAATAGGATTCTTAAGAAGGAAACCCATCCTAAAGGAAATAAGCATCTTCCTTTGAGGATGACCTTATTCTCTCATAATTGGCTCATACAGAAGAAATTATGTCTGAAATCACGGCATTCAAAGAAAAGAAAAAGATCGCCTTCTATAAAGATGAAAGGGTGGTGATTAGAAAGCATCACCAAGCATGACAATGCTAGAGCCCAGTCCATAGAATTAGTTATATGTGTTATTATTACACTGATTCATGGGTCAATTTAGGTGGATATAAAATTCAATAGCCTCTTGTTCTTATTTTAAATATCCTTAATGCCACATGAACACTCCTCAAACAATCCAAGTGATTCTATCACCTTAAAATCCCTACTCATAGAAAATTTGAACATTGCATTTCATTAGGTTATGGCCTGAATTTCTGCTGATTCTCAAGATTTTCTTTTTAACTTTTCAATGATGGCAAAAAAATAAATTGGATTGGATGACGAACTGGATCTGGATACTTGCTGCAAAAAGATGAATCCAAAACTCCCAGGAAAAACTTACTAGTGGAATATCTCCAAGTTGACATGAACTTCAAATTCCAAAGCACTCCAAAAGAATTTGGAAAATCACAACATAAAAGTAAAATATTTCAATCTAATTATACTTGTATCCACATGTACTACGGAATCCAGATAATTGAACTCCAGAAAACATCTTTGTAATCCAGATTTTTATTCCACTGCAATAACAGCATATTCGCCACCATCAGTGACTAAAATATTCCACCCTATGCTCCCATAAAAAAGGCCAATACAGTGACCCAAATACTGAAATTTACACTGCCAGCAGAAGTAAAGGTCGCAATGAAGTTGAAAACACCAAACCACACGTTAAATCAAATTGGCACGAGAAAACTGTTTTGCTCAATTTCTGTTGAGTATTGTCGTGTTAACTGAATAACACATACTACCAAAATCTTCCGAACGCAAAACAATTAAAAACATATTACCTCACTTCATACTCATAAGAACCCTACTAAAATCCTCGACTTACAGAATTCTGCGGTGAACTGGCTTCAATCCATCCCTTGCGTCTGGGAGCGCACGTCCTACGAGAACTGATATGGCATATGATAGATAGGAGTCTGATACTTCCTTGTGCAGCTCGACAAGCTCTACTCTTTTGTCTTGAGGTCTTGTAATGTCCCCTACACTCTCAATGGCACTTCCATTGATGAGGCCTACTGAACCATCAGCTTCGCCACCACTCTGCTTTCCTTGTATGGAGCTTGAAATTCCATGGACATATCTTCGTGATACAGTACAACGTTTAACATTCTGATATGTACCTTGAAGTGGGTTTCTGAGCTTCCCATGAAGCAAAAACTGAGCTCGGTTCAATGAGGAACGGCAAAGGGAAGCACTACAATCACGCGTGAGGATTCGCGAAGGTATGGAAAAGTGGTGCGTGCAGCTCGAGTAATGGCAATCGAGACGGACCATGACTGCCGTGTAACCGGGAGGAGGAACCTTTCTCGAGCTGACACGCAGCTGACAGACTAGGCTATTCATCCAGAAGACGAATCACCAATCACCAAAAGTACTGAAGCACTCCCCCTGCTCAATAACGCTCTAGCCCGAGCTCATACGTTGAGGACAAGAGCTCATACGTTGAGGACAACTGCCAGGCATAAAACCCCGCTTGGGTTTTAGCTACGCAGACGATTCTGAAGTAAAACGGGTAGCCCGCGAACAGATATGATATTATGCGTGTCTTGTCTGACAAAATACAAAAAAGTGAGCTTGAAGTTCCGGGCACTCATTAAATACCTTTGTTGAGAATTCTGTCTTAATGCAACATGAAAAAAAAAATGCTATGTCTAAACTTTTGTATTGTTTCAATGTCTTCCCACATTATTACAACAAGAAAGACGCTTATGTCCCAATCCGCTTTCCTGGTGGTTGGACCTCTCGTCTCTTGAGGCGAGGGCGAGGGTTCAACCCCTGCTGGCAGTACTTGTGAAGGACATGTTATCATGGAATGATGTATCGTGTGGCTCATGTGCCACCGTCTATCTTGCCCTGTGGTAGTTGTGACTGTCGTTTAACCCAGCTATGTAAACCCATGTTCTTGTGGGATAAGGGGAGTCCCATGGGTACTATGCCCTTCCTTGTACAGTTGCAATTTCAAAGTTAAAGCCCGGGGGAGTAGGCCTCGGCCGAACCTCTATTTAAAAAAAAAAAAAAAAGACGCTTATTATCCACGTCCCATAGGGGCATTGGTTTGATTCTAGTCTCTTGAGGCAAAGGTCCGAGGTTCAACCTCCGAGTTGGACATGTAATGGCTTAGGCCAATTAAACCAGTTGTAACCAAGTTGTCACCTTGTCTAGCTCCCACTTTGTGAGATATATGAGGGCCCATTATGCCTATTCACTTGTACAGTTGCACTTTCAAAGTTAAAACTCGAGAAAGTAAGCTTTGATTGAACCTCCATTTTTTTTTAATGCTTATTGCAAACTATATTATGAGATGGCTCGTGCACAAAAGGCAATAAGGTATAGGTAAGACTAAGGAAAAATGCTCAAAAATTTGATGAAGGAGGTGACCACCTACAGAGAGAAATTGTACTAATCTTGCACATGCGAATGAAAAAAGAAGCATACCTTTTAACTTACTTATCCAAACCCAATCGATCCTCGATTCATTTTGAAGTTGCCGACCAGCTCTACATGTTTGCATAAGAAACTCTCGACCATGGTTAAGTTAAATCTGAAAACACCTACATAGAATGCATGCACATAAATACACACCAAAAGAGTTCATTCATGGGCCTACTTGGATGGATAGAAAACATTAAGACACCAAAATCCATCATCATAAGCACCAAAGAAGAACTACAATGAGAGAAAATGAGCAAAGAAAGCATAGTCACAAGAGATTAGAGAAAAAGAACCTTATATAGAATGAGAGATAATAGCTTTTATAGTGGCCTTCCTATGTACCAATTTTCAATTTTGATTTTTTATACTAAAATTTTCAGTTTTGACTTTTTTATATCAAGGTTAGTGTATATATGATTTAGTTTTTTTTTTTTTTTCCAAAAATGGGAAGAATAATCCCTTGTTATAAAAATATGCATGAGCAATCATTGATAACGGAAAAAAAAATATGGGAAGTTTGAAATTACAAGACTTCTAATAAAATCCTGCCTTCCTCTCTTCTTGGGGCTTCCCTCTTTGTTAGAGCTTTGCATTTTATTTCCAATACATCCCCCCTAGACATTGTCATCCCTCATGGTGGTTTAGGGTTTGTCATGTGCTTTTCATTGAGGCTTATCTAGTCCTTATCTTTCTTCAGGTAGTGTCATGCATAATCTATTAAGGATGTTTTCCACTAATCCAGGTAGTGTCATGCATAATCTATTAAGGATGTTTTCCACTAATTCCACCTTTGTTTGCCATTTGGGTCATTTAAGATTTTAGCGACTTTAATGATTAAAGCATCCCATAATACTTTTGTTTTTGAAGGACAAGTTTCTACTCTATAATTGATACAATCCCACATGTTGATTTTCTATTTATGCAAGTCATTCTAACTATAGTGAGAGTGGAATATTGGTAAAGATACTATCATGGAACTCAAAGAGACCCATCTCGAATGCCTCCTCATGTAGCACAATGGTACAAACATGATTTTGGAATGAAAGGCCGTCAAACATTCCCATCAAAATTCAAATGTAACAAGTGGTATCAAATAAGTTCAAAGTCCAACCTCAAGGACCATGAAAAGGGACACATTGGACTTGAGTTCAACCACTAATCCAAGTTGGCAAACCCTGTTGGAGATCCCAACCTCTATGCCTAGAAGATGAAACACACTAGTACTAAAGGGATGTGAATGTTCCATGTTTGGTTGAAATGATAGATTGTTGGGCTAAGCCAAGCTTGTCACTTTAAGTGGTGCTTGGATCTAAGGTGTGCATAAATTGCCTATTTTACAAGCCTTTCACAGTCGGTTTAGAGGGCGAGGTTGGCTATCCCAACTTGTGGAAATCTCACGGTTAAGCAAGCTCCAAGAAAGAACACTCATTGGATAGGTGACATCTTAGAAATTGTGCTCCACACCAAAATCCAACAATAACATCTTCGCTAACTACTAATCAAAAGCTTGGGTTAATTTGTAGAAGGAATGTTTTAGACTTGACTGTTTTTTTAGAAACATGATATTTAATAAAAAATGTGGTTCACCTCTCATCGCTTCATCTAGGGCATCATCGACACTCCTTTCGTCACAGTCTCAAAAATCGCACAACAAAATTGTGAGCATACTCAGGGCAATTAAGAGTTCAAAATAGTTTTGTTGTGTGGCATCAAAATTTTGATCTAAGCTCATTTTGGCCTCCAATGCACTATCACATTGATTGTGCATGTGATTTTGTCCTTTTGTGCCAAACATATATACATGTTCGATTCGCCAATACAAGTTTACTACAAGTCTAGCAGAGCTCGACAAGGTGTTTCTGTTCAACCTTTTGAGATACAATCATTTCCCTACATCAACTTATTTGGTCACTAGCCATGGTTGAAAGTAATGATGTATCCCGTATGTTGGTTGTTGATGATAAGTTGGATGGTACTAATTACCCCTTGTGGACATATATGATGTATCATGTATTGGTAGCAAATGGATTGTAGAATATTATGCAAGGCATTGAAAAATGTCCTACTACACCTACAAATAGAGTTATTGAAGCTATAGAGAAAGGGGATCCTGACACATGGATTTCCCCTAAGGATGGAGTATCAGTGTGTACTAAAAAAAGATGCAAGTGGAAGAATTACAATATCCATGATGGACATCTATTGTACAAAGGTAAGGTGTGTGTCCTTAGAGATTCTGAGGTGAGACGACATCTATTGCATGAGTGTCATGACACACCTAGTGTGTGACACCCAAGAGTCAACAAGACTTATGATCTTGTTAAGAGGTAGCTTTATGTTGGATTTTCATGTATGTGCTCTCAGTTTCAGTGAAGATGGTGGTGGTAGAAGATTAACCAACACCCAAATCAACCATAAGGCATCTGAGCCACGCACACTCAATAGTCATTGTGAAAGCTTCCCTACAGTAAGCCTCACAACTAGAAGCAACCTATTGTGGCCACTTCTAATTGTGAGGCTGAGTATAGGGAAGCTTTCACAACGATTGTTGATTGTGTGTGGCTCAGATACCTTATGGCTGATTTGGATGTTGGTCAGTCTTTTGCCACCACCATCTTAAATGGCAGTTAGAGCACAAACCTCAAAATCTAACAATTGGTATTAGAGCAGGTCGCCACTTCCTCTAAGATGTTGTCAACACCCCTCCAATTACAGTCTCAAAATTTATTGTATAATATCCATGATGGATATCTATTGTACAAAGGTAAGGTGTGTCCTTAGAGATTCTGAGGTGAGACGACATCAATTGCACAACTGTCATGACACACCTAGTTCAGGACACCTAGGAGTCAACAACACTTATGATCTTGTTAAGAGGCAGTTTTATTGGCATGGTCTTCATAAGGATGTACTAGACTATGTGCTTAAATGCACAAAATGCTAGGCCAACAAAGCTTAGAGATTGAGGATAGGAGGTCAACTCCACCCATTGGATATTCCCAATCGGAAGTGGGAAAGTATCCCCATGGATTTTATAGTAGGATTACCTAAGACACAGAGAGGGCATGACTAATGGTATAGACACAAGGAGTTTTGTGACAAGACAAATTTTGCTCCAAATGGATGCCTATACTTAGAGAAACAATGTCTACAAGATTATCTACTTAATTGCACGCATTAGCTGGTCAAACAAAGACCTCACTTCACTCTAGCAAGCATTTCTTAGAAAATAACTTGAGAATGAACATCAAATTTGACTCAATGTGAGGACTCTAAGGGCTATCAACAGAAACCAAGATTATAGCAAATGGATAAATAGAGGACTAGAAACAATGCTTACAACTCATAGCAAAATAGTTCCAATAGATCCTACACACATATACACAGAGAGATATCAATCACCACACTTCACTATTTTGACAATTTCTCTCATACTAATCAAAGAATGCTCCAAAGACTTTGTTTGCTTAAAAACGTCTCTAATATCTATCCGTTGATATAAAGATTACATCAATTGGATGAACCATGAAGAAGAAATAATGCTAAAAACTTAGGGCTAGAAAGATGAAACATTGTCTGCACACACACATAGATATGTCTACTCAAATCTAAGAAAAAAGCAAGCAAGGGGCTTCCTTGATACAACTCCAACACTTATTGCACACTCTACATGAACTAGAAAACACACAAGATGACTAAAAAATTTGTGATACAAGCTATTTTTATAGAAAAGAAGTTGGCCCCTAAAATCTAAGACCCACCCTTCCCAAAAATCAGCCTCCTAAATTGGTCAATGAGGGTTCAAATGATATTTTTGGAAGAAGGTTCATCATCATGTATTACCTTGGTGATGTTGCGAAAGGCTTTGTATGGACTTAATCAAGCTCCTCGTGCATGGCATGCAAGGATTGCTGATTAGTTAACCACCATTGGGTTTTCTATGTGTGATGCAGATCATTCATTATATGCAAGGAAAGGTGATGATGGCATCACAATTGTGGCTATTTATGTTGATGACTTGATTGTAGGAGGTGACAATGAAGCAAGCATTAAAGAGGTAAAGCAACTCCTTATGCAGGAATTTGACATGAAAGATCTTGGTGTGTTGCGATACTTCTTAGGCATTGAGTTTATACATACAAAAACCGGTATATGGATGTCACAAAGGCAATATGCCTTGAATATGCTTCAAAAGTATGGTATGGATGATTGTAAGCCAATTTTTATGCCATTAGATCAGAATTTGAAGTTGGATACTACATCAGGTGAAGCATTGGAAAATGCTACTATGTACATGAAAATTGTGGGAGTCTTGATATATCTCACAATTACAAGGCTTGATCTAAGCTACACTATTGGACTTGAAAGTCAATTTATGCACGTTCCCAAGAAGCCACATTTGGATGCTTTGAGGCACACTCTCCATTATGTGAGTGCTACTTTTGATTATGCATTGTCTTGGAGCAAAGAAGTTGCAGAAGTTTCAAAAGATGCTTGGATTAGAGGGTATGACATTGAGCTTGAGGGGGAGTGTTGAGATATCAAGCTCAACATGTGATGATCTAGGATGACACGTATCAATTTATCATTTCTTTGACATGTATAGTGGTCACGTCAGTATATGACAGGGATACTTCATTGAGCTTACTAGATTTATCTACCGAGAGTGATGGCACATTTGTCTCTTGCCAGCTTAATCATTCGTGGACATTAGAACTTTCCCCATGTACTTTTCTTTATATATGGCACTTGTTCTATTATTGTTTTTTAGGTCATTTTTGTACATTCCTTTTATGTAATAGAAGAAGAAGAAGAAGAAGAAGAAGAAGAAGAAGAAGATCATTCTTCCTTGCCTCAATCTGTGTGTGTGCTCCTCTTTGATTGTGAGAGTGAGTGTGTGAGCTCTCTTCCTTTATCTCCTTCCTCATGACACTTGTGGCCTCTCAATTGCACTCCATTGGGCGACTGTGAGAATCAAACCCCAAACTCTTGTTGCATACATCATATCTAGTGTTACTAGTGTGTCAAATAGCCATCCCTTCATACTGGACTCCTAGAAGTGTGCCTCATGGTACCTCCTCTTCAACATGGCACAAAGTTGCTTATCCCCCTGTGAGCCTATCAGTGGCTTCCTATCTCATACTGAAGGGACCATGTAGGCTCCTGAATGTCACCTCGAGGTAGACATATGAGGTGACCACCTCTATCTATCGACCAACTAATGTGAAGTGTGTTGCATTCCGCACCATAGGAGAGGTGTGGAAGATCATGTCCTTGCTGTTGTCAAGGTTTACGGTCAACCCTTTCTATGTACAAAACTCATCCAAGGCACCCAAGGGGGGTTCTAGACCCCTGGTGGATTTTGAAATCAATACAATACCATCAACATATAATAGAATGTGTACACATGTACCTACTAGGTCTCCACCCTCACCACGAGCTCATAGGCTGTAGTCATCAATCGCCTCAATGTGAAGTCGAAATAGAGTTGGAGAGAGTGGGCAGCCTTGCTTAACACCAAGTGTGCTACCAATGGCCTTTGATAGTCCCCCTTGGCATTGAACCCTCCTGGTCACCTACCCATAGAGTGTGTTGATGGGCCAAATCATCTTTATGGTATCCTCAAGCTCTAGAGACGTCGAAAAAGCTTCTATGTGGCATAATATTGAAGGCTTTACAAAACTCCACAGAGCAACAATATAATCTCCTCTTTCGCAAATTTGCCCCATCAATGAGGCAATCCAGAATGTAGATGTGATCAATAATGGAGAAAGCCCATCGGAAACATGCTTGACCACGTGCTCGTAGCCCCTCCATCTGCATATTAACTGTGCTCTGTCTCGAGAACCCCCTTTAAAGCTTGGCCATGGTGTGACCAATCATGATAGTTCTGTAGTTCCCTAGGTCCAAGGTATCGCCAGATTTGTGGATGGGTACAATGGTGTTCCTTGTATAATCCTCTGGGAAGCCCTCCCCTATGGCCCGATTGAATACATGTGAAATCAATAGAGCTATAGTGGAAGTAATATATATGAGGTGTTCACTTTGCAGTCCTATCTAGTCAGTCGAACACCCATGTTGTAGCCGTCAATGGCCCTTGCATCATCTTTGCTATGAAGAAAGAGGAACGAGTAGGACAAGGTCAAGCTGGTTGGGGAATGGGAGGTTGTCCAAGCATCTCATATAGTCCCTCAACATAGTTGTGCCAAATCTATGGATCTCCAATAGGTGTGATTGGTCGTAGAGTGCACCATGTAGTAACACAATCCCTGCTCATAATTAAAAGGTATAGCTCAAGCTCTTTTGCCTCCTCGAAGGCCCATCTCTTTTGGTGTGTGAGGGTCTTCATATGTGAGGGGGGGAGGGGGGAGGGACACTAAGGGAGAGAGGGAGGGAGAGGGAGGGAGATGAAGGGAGAGAGGGAGGAGAGAGGGAGGGAGACAAAGCGAGAGAGGGAGGGAGATGGAGGGAGGGAGAGGAGGAGGGGGAAAGGGAGGCAAGGAGAGAGGGAGGGGGGAGAGGGAGGGGGGAGAGTGGGAGGGAGGGAGGGAGGGGGAGAGAGAGAGAGAGAGAGAGAGAGAGAGAGAGAGAGAGAGAGGGGCGAGGGGAGAGAGGGGGAGGGGGCAAGGGAAACCTTAAATTAAGGCATGAAAAGAAGAGGTGTCCCAAGTCCTAATTGCCTTGAAGGCATCATTTACACCATGGAGGAGCTTCAATTTTTTTTTCGCTTTTACATTGGTCTAAATTCCCTGGTGGAGGATTTGCCACATAAGAATTGATTTTTGAACCTCAATGAGGGGATGCCAAAGGGATTGGAACTTAAAATCCCACTTAAGACTCGACCAATCTAGACACCATCTCTTATTAAGTGTGATATGAAAGTCCACATTGTTGGGGATGTAAGGGTCATGTGACCTTACTCCCATATTCATATATATACATCATATATAGAGCATTGCCTCAAGAGAGATCATTATGTGGGTTTCGAGGCTCCCACGCATGTCCGCGCGTCGTTCCTCTCTTCTCTCTCGTTCCATCTCCTCCTTCCTCCTCTTCTTCTGCACTCCAAACCCCTTCATTGGTATCAGAGCATGTTGAAGGCTGGTGTGCAAGAAGCTTCAATGGAAGCTTAGGTGAGAAGAGGTAGAAGTGCAGGTCGGCATCTCTTGACAGCTGTTCAGTATTTCGGTCATAACTCGAGTTAGGAAGCTCGGATTGACGCGTTTTAAAGTTCTGTGCGTAGCTAACACAGAGAGCTACAACTTCACAGAAGGGCGCAAAACCTGGTTCGGACTTCTGAAGTGCCGAAAATTCGAAAAACGCAGAGAATTGTAGAAGGCGAATCTACATTGAGTAGCACAGCAGGTCGGTTTGTTTGTCATAACTTGAGTTCTACAGATCGGAATGCGATGATTTAACTTGCTGCTCGTAGCTTGGAAAGATAGCTACAACTTTGTAGAAGAACTCAGATACAGATTCTGAGTTTTAGATTTCCGAAAGGGCAGAATACAGAGCAGTACTGTTGCAAGTGAAAGTGAAATTGACAGCAGGTGCTTGTTTTGAACATATCTTGAGCTACGCACCTCCGATTGAGGTGTTCTTTATGTCGTTACGTAGCCAAGAGTTAGATCTTGAAGTTTGCTGAAGACCAAAAGTTTAGATTCAGAGGTTATCACCACTGAAACAGAAAAACACAGAGCAGCAGATTTTTATCAAACGAACCCTAATTGCACTTGGAGGTTGAATTTGCTTTGGAACTTCTTCGAGAGAGAATTTATGGTGTGCAAGCTCTTATTTTCAGAGCTTCAAGACATTGTACATGTATGATCATTGTGGTAGCTCCTCCATATGAGAGTAGAGCATGATCTTGTTACATGTTTGGCATGTAAGATGACATTGTGGTATACTCTTTTTGAGGTTTATGTCATCATGAGTTTGATCATGGATGTATAGTGGCATTGTGGTCTACATCTTGCTTTTGCCACTTGGTTATGGATTTACTTGCCGATTGCACATACTTTTATGAGAGTTGATTTTGGATCTTGTTTGGTACTTGTATCTTTTGTTTTCTTTGCAGGTACGTGATCCAGATTGGAGCCTCAGTTACACGTTCGTTTGTCACCGTTATTAGCATTTGGTCATTGATTGATATATATTTGCCAGTGTGATTCTTGGCATATGTGGATGGTGATTCCCACATGGTTATTTTGGTTCTAGAGTCCATTTTACAGAGGAGATGCTGCCGAAATTTCATCGGCTTTTATGCTAGAAAGGAGCTCTTGTGGATCTTGAAGCTTTTGTGATAGCTTTGGATCATTGACTATCTCCATTCACTTGGACTTGGTCACAGGTTGTTTGTGACAGGTTGGACCATCTTGCAGGATTTATTCTTGAGTGGGAGTTGTATTGCCATTGTATTGGCGTGTATTGCCATTAGTTTTTTGGCACATGTAGTTGCCATTATCTTCTTGATTTATATCAGTGACAGGTGGTGACAGATTATTCATTGTTCTTTGCTGATTGGTTATCTTGTTTGATTGCTCAGTTTTCAGGGGATACTCTGTCGAAATTTTCCCAGGATTCTTTCACATCTACTTGGTCACTTTGGAGACTTGGTGAGCAGGCTTATGCTCATGGTTTTATATGCATGGTAGATGCATGGTTATGTGACAGGTGGTTCACATGGTTTTCTTCTTCACAGAGACATATGTGATGTGAGTTATGCATATGGATATGCAGGTGTGATCCTATTGAGGATAGAGTATTGTTTTTAGTCTCTTATTACATTGCTAGTCTTTTGGATTGCCAGCATGGTGTCTTCTCGATTTGATGGCACTGACTTTCCGAGATGGAAAGCTCAGATGTGGCATACATTGGTTCGTGCAGGGTTACACATGTATGTGCATAGAGATGCACAGAGGCCTCGTGACATGCCCGATCATGTATGGATGGATATGGATGCATTGGCCAGCTCCACTATCCGATTACAACTTGTGGATTCTATATATGAGTCTGTTATGTATGAGGAGACGAGTAGTGCATTATGGCAGAGACTACATGATATGTATGCGAGTCCATTGACTCATGTGAGACATAGATCACATCGACGACTTCGATGTTTGCACTGTGGTCATGAGGGCCATATTTGACGATGTTGCTTCAGGCGGATGCGACGACGACGTCAGAGATATGCACGTGATGCAAATCAGGTAGTGGTTTCAGGAGATTCTATGGCAGTTGATTATGCTAGTGATGGAGATATCACTTTCTCCTATGGTTCATCTCATGATTCCTCTTGCTCATTAGATAGCACACATATGGTTTGGTTGCTTGATGCATTAGCCAGTTTTCATGTTACTCCACATCGTGAGTGGTTTTGTCGATTCTCAGGTGAGAGTCGTGGATGTGTGCACTTACCTGATGGTATGACATATGACATTGAGGGTGCAGGAGATGTATGCCTTATGCTACCTAGTGGAGCATCACTTATACTCAGACATGTACGTTATGTGCCTTCATTCCCTATGAGCTTGATTTCAGTTAGCCAGTTACAGGAGAGCAGATGTTATGCATTCCTTGGTGAGCATCATTTTCAGTTGCAGTTGGGACAGCTTACGCTTGTCAGAGGTGCTAGGATTGGGCACAGGTATCCACTGCAGGTACTTCATGTGAGAGACAGTCTCGTCTCAGTGGGAGTTCAGCCTTATGTGCGATATGAGACTCGTCATGTCTCATTTTGTCGATCTATAGATAGGTCTATGGACATTCTTGATGCACATGTATGGCATGATTTAGATGCTCAGATGGATGCACATGTAGAGCACGTTTTGGATGCTCATGATGCTTATATAGAGCATGGTTTGGTTGATCATATGGATGCTCATATGGAGCACACTTTGGATGATCAGTTGGATGCTTTAGAGCATGATGTGGATGCTCATGTAGAGCATTGTGATGATACTCAGTTAGAGTGTGATCATCAGTTTGATCTTGGTGTTGATGTTGTGCATTTAGCTCATATGGAGCATGATGATACACTTGGTGTGGTAGAGCACGATAGCTCTCATGATACGCAGTTATGGTAGAGCATATTAGCTCTCATGATGCACAGCTAGATACATCCTTGGTTGTGAGCATGGCTGATTTAGATGCTGAGGAGTCAGCAGTTATGCAGTCATTCTTGGATTCGCTCATGCCAGATGTTGACATAGATATGTCAGGACATGTTGGTCTTGACGATGGTGCTTTGGATGCCTTGGATAGAGGCATGGCTGACATGCTTAGGTTAGCCAGGATAGCACATGTTTCGTCAGCATTCGGGAGTTTGATGTACGAGTTGTTATGCTCGAGACCAGACATTGCAATTGCTATTGGAGCATTTGCACTTGGAGTTGTCAGTCGTTCGATGATTGACACATGCATAGAGTGAGTGGGAGCTTTGCAGGAACTTCATGAGTTCTTGCATCAGTCAGATGTGAGCTCGACTCTTATCGATATGAGTCTAGAGCAGTTTGAGGTGCATGGATACACCTTGTTCGAGGCAGTTGGTGTAGGCTGATCTGGTATGGGTAGAGATCCGGACTCTTCCTGTACATTATTGTATAGTCCTACATCATTCTTTGTATGTGTTACCACTTATGGTCACATTGACCCTTAAGTGGGAGATTGTTGGGGATGTAAGGGTCATGTGACCTTACTCCCATATTCATATATATACATCATATATAGAGCATTGCCTCAAGAGAGATCATTATGTGGGTTTCGAGGCTCCCACGCATGTCCGCGCGTCGTTCCTCTCTTCTCTCTCGTTCCATCTCCTCCTTCCTCCTCTTCTTCTGCACTCCAAACCCCTTCACACACTCTTCTTCTAAGCAGACTCATCATCGAAAACAACATCAATGATAGCCTCAAGGATGGACCTCCCCTTGATGAACCCTTTTTTATCCTCACTAATCCAATTTTATAAGTGACAAGAAATTTGATTAGAAATTATATATATATATATATATATATATATATATACACATACATATGTGTGTGTGTTGCCTGTATCTTTGGTCAACTATAACATCCCACCATGGCTGGCCACAAAAAAGGGTCATTTATTATTAGATCTTATTGTGCCAGATACGTATAAGGTAAAAAACATGGATATATACCTTGCACCACTTGTGGAAGAGCTACACACTTTATGGGATGGGATAACTGTGTGCAACATGTCTCAACCTATAAGAAGACGAGACGTGCGAGTGCAAGGTATCCTAGATGATAGTTCCGAGGCTCACTAGCAAACTTTGGCCAGTTACTATCTATGTGTTTCCACACATCAGAGTCATCGAGCACTCGCATTACACCATCTATGGACGTGCTCTTTACATGTGCATGCCATTAACTCAGCTATGGATTTGCATCTAAACATACTCTTAATTCTTGGAATGATAGGAAACTGGTGAAGAACCTTTGGAGGGACTGCTTGGCCCAAAAATCTTCTCTAAACATGTTCGCTCCACACTTTGGACATATGTGAAGATACTCATACTCGTTCCAAAAGAGAATTCAATCATTCGGACAAGAATGAATCTTGGTGTAGTCCATTCTAATGGATTGTAAAAGTTTTTTTGCATCTCCATGTGTTGGAGGCATGTCATTGCCATCTGATAGAAACTAATCTTTAAGAAGCCTATAATAAGCAATTAGAATGATATTAGGAAATAAATTTATTTTGATACAATAGTGAAAGTCTATTTCAAATCCATTTACCTGAACAATTCACAGACACTACTATCTAACCATCCATAAATGGATTGAAGATTGAGCATTGCGAGTGACGCATGTAGTATAGATATCTTTGCCTAAGTGTACAGTGGTAAACATGCTAGTCTTCGCATGTTCTCATATTCTTCCTGGGCTTTTGATGGTGGAAATTCTACCATGTCCATGGAACCTACGACATCTTCTCCACCATCGTGATCTTCGTCCATCTCATAAAACGCTTTGAGCATTTCTTCAATGTGTTCATTATGTGTAATGCTACCAGTACCTTGCAATTCTACCTTCCTCTTTGTTCTCTTCTATCCACGAGACACTACCGATGCAATGTCGTTTGGGTCCACCTGCTCACCAAAGGGACCATGCGAATGGTAGCATAGGTTTGTAGTCGATTTTTATCAAAGGATCCATATTCCCTAATATGTGCAATACAAATCCGTCGTTCTCAATAAATTTGATACTTGCGCTGAGTGCAAAGACATGTCATTCTCCGGATTCAAAGATACCATCTAATACCCTGTAGACATGTTAGAACATTTAATTCTAAAAACCTAATTTTTCTTATTAAACTTAAAAACCCTAATCCTAAAGATCTAGACCTAAAACATGTATACATGTGTATACATTTCTTATATATATTTAGTTTAATTAAAAAACCCTAAAATCCTAAAAGTCCTAAAGACCTATTTTTTATATATTTAATTATATATATTTATTTTTATTGTATGTATGTAAAAAGCCTAAAATCCTAATCGTAAAGACCTAGACCTAAAATATGTATATATGTGTATATACATGTGTATGTGTATATGTATTATGTGTGTATATGTGTGTATACATATGTGAAAATCTTAAAAACCCTAATCCTATTTTTTATGTATATTTGATTATATATCGCACTTTTTTTCCTAATTTTTATGAATATATGATTATTTATGTTAATATTAACTTAAAAATCTATTTTTTATTTATTTAATTATATGTATATATATATATATATATATAATTTAATATATTTAATTATATATTTAATACACTAGCTCTTTTTATATTTATTTATCGATATTAAAATCCTATTTGCTATAAATATTTATTTATATATCCAAAATTTTTCTTAATTATTTTCTTACATGTATTTAATTTAATTAAAAATCCCTAAAACTTTATTTTTTATATATTTGATTATATATATGTAAAAAACCTAAAATCCTATTTTTATATATTTAATTAATATATTTAATTAGTATATTTACAAAACTAGCTCTTGTCATATTTATTTATCTATACTAAAACCATAAATTTTTTTATTACTTTTTTCTCAAATTTTTTCTTATATATATATATATATATTTAATTTAATTATAAACCCTAAACTCTATTTTTTATATATTTGATTATATATATGTAAAAAACCTAAAAGCCTAATTCTAAAGACCTAGATCTAAAACATGTATATGTGTGTATGCATGTGTATATATATATGTATGTGTATACGTATGCATGTGTAACCCTAAAACCCTAATCCTAACGACGTAGACTTTTTTGGAGTTAGACGTCTGCAGAAGCACGCGAACAACACAAGGAAGAAGAAGAAGCTTGGAGCACAACACACAAGACTGAATGTATTACTAGAGAATGTACAAAGATAAGTAGCCCATTAGGGCAATAGGCGTATATACAAGCCGGGGGAAAAAAGCCTCCTAAAGAGGGAAAAAAGTGCCCCGGCGGTCCTAGAGTGTTCACACACATCACTACCTAAATATATCAACAAAACCCCCCTGGGAGTGATGCGGTGAACAAGGAGCTGGCACTCATGTATAAGGAAGTGCCGAGCTATGTGGAAATCACTCCACAAAAGGAAGTAAGCCCAAAGCTTTGCGGAAAGCTTCAAACTTCTCCCTAGGCAGAGCCTTCGTGAAAAGGTTTGCAATGTTCTCTTGTGTGGGCACATATGCCAAGCTGATCTCCCCAACAGAGAACCTCTCCCTGACATAGTGATAATGCACCTCAATGTGCTTAGTGCGAGCATGGAACACATGGTTCCTCGCAACTGCCAATGCGCTCTGACTGTCAGTGAAGATGGTGGTGGCAGAAGACTGGCCAACACCCAAATCAGCCATAAGGCGTCTGAGCCACACACACTCAACAATCGTTGTGAAAGCTGCCCTATACTCAGCCTCACAACTGGAAGTGGCCACAGTAGGCTGCTTCTTGCTCAACCAAGATATACATGAGCTACCAAGCATGAAGCAAAAACCACTGGTGGACACACGAGTGTCATAGCAACCAGCCCAATCTGAGTCAGAAAAAGCATGCAAATATGGCGGTAGTGATCCCCCCTTGGGATAAAACAACCCAAGTAGCCGAGTACCACTCAAGTAGCGAAAGATGCGCTTAACCGCTTTCCAATGCATGACTCCTGGGCAATGCATAAACTTGCTCATCTGTGAGACAACAAACTGAATATCTGGCCGAGTAATGCATAAGTAAATCAAGCATCCAACAGCCTGCTGATAGAGAACAGCATCAAATGCATCTCTAGCATCATGAAGACTCAATCGTAAACCTGTCTCCATAGGAGTGGCAATAGGCTTACAGTCTTCAAGGCCAAAACGCTGCAATAATGTGTCAATATATTTCGTTTGACACAAAGCCATTCCACCATCAACTTGCATAAACTGAATGCCCAAATAGTGATGCAAATGCCCCAAATCAGACATCTCAAATGAGGCATGCAAATCAGCCTTGAAATCAGCAATATGCTTCTCAAGAGGACCAGTGAGCAGCATGTCGTCTACATAGACAACAATGATCAGAAGCACATCATTAGCACGCTTAACATATAAGGTGCTTTCAGTTGGACTGTTCT
This sequence comes from Ceratopteris richardii, assembly GCA_020310875.1. Taxonomy (NCBI): domain Eukaryota; kingdom Viridiplantae; phylum Streptophyta; class Polypodiopsida; order Polypodiales; family Pteridaceae; genus Ceratopteris; species Ceratopteris richardii. The sequence goes on from CM035435.1 coordinate 95,391,771, forward strand.
CAAAACCATGTGCAATCAGATAGGCATGTATTTTCTCATACCAAGCACGTGGTGCTTGCTTTAAACCATATAACGCCTTCTTTAACCTGCACACCTGGTTTTCATGCCCTTTCTGCACAAAGCCACGGGGCTGAAAAACACACTTCTTCATGCAAGTCACCATTCAGAAATGATGTTTTAATGTCCAACTGATGTACATTCCAACCATGATGGGCTGCAAGTGCACAAATGCTCCGAACAGTAGTCATACGGCATGTAGGTGCAAAGGTCTCATCAAAATCAATGCCTCTTTCCTGCGCATAACCCTTTGCAACAAGCCTAGCCTTATACCTGTCAACTGTACCATCAGGTTTACGCTTCAGCTTGTATACCCACTTAGTGCCAATGGCCTTCTTGCCAGGAGGCAAGTCACATAAAGACCATGTACCATTCTTCATTATAGCATCATATTCAGATTGCATAGCAGCCATCCAATTTTCTGAATTTTGTGCTTCATCAAAAGAAACAGGCTCATTCTCATCACAGAGACTAGATGCAGCCATAGCATAGCAATCTGATGCAAAGGAGGTACCATGAGAGCCTGAACGAGTACGATATGACAAAGGTGCATCTAATTTGCTGTCACGCAAAGTCTGCACCAGCCATTTTGGCATAGTTTTTGCCTGTTCAATATCAGCTCTCTCATCAACAAGTGCATCATGTAAATCTGCATCAGAAATGGAATGATCTGCATCATCATATGAAACGTGCAAAGGCTGAGAAGTTGCCTCATTAGGACCAGCGCTAGCCTGTCCACCTGTAAAAAGAGGCATCAAAGTATCATACATGTCTTTGGAGCTAACAGATGTCTCCTTGGTACATGAAAGCAATGGCTGAATAACATCTTCCACAAAGACAACATCACGACTAACCAGAATGCGTTTAGTTTGTGGATGATACAGACGATAGCCTTTACTTTCAGAACTGTACCCAACAAAGATACATTTTACTGCCTTATCATCCAATTTTCTGTGATGTTGTTCAGGCACTAATGCATATGCCAAACAACCAAAAACACGCAGATGAGCAACAGATGGCTTGCGGTCATGCCAAGCCTCATATGGAGTGATAGACTGCAACGCTTTGGTGGGACACCTGTTCAGTACATATGCTGCACACATGACAGCTTCAAGCCAGAAACTATGTGGTAAAGCCTGACTTTTGACCATGCACCTCGCCATCTCCATGAGTGACTTATTCTTTCGTTCAGCAACTCCATTCTGTTGAGGTGTATACGGCACTGTACACTGGTGTTTTATCCCACGTTCAGCCAGAAATGCATTAAAATCTGAAGACATATATTCCCCCCCTCGATCAGAATGGAGGGTGCCCATTTTACATGCTGACAGATTTTCAGCCAAAACCAAAAACTGTTTGAAGCACATGAACACTTCGGACTTTGCTTTGAGTGGATATACCCATGCATGCCTGGAAAAATCATCAATGAAAGTCACGAAGTAAAGGTAATTTCCAAAAGAGGGTGTCTGCATAGGACCACAGACATCACTATGTACAAGCTGCAATTTCTGCATAGCCCGAACTGAACCATCTTTTGGAAAGGAAGAACGCTGCATTTTGCCCAAAATACAGCCTTCACAAACATGTTTTCCAGGTGCCTCAAGTTTGGGCAAAGAGGACACCATTTCAGATTTTTGCAGGCATAACAAGCTAGCAAAATTCAGATGACCAAAGCGTGCATGCCAAAGCTTTGCTCTGACATAGCCTGAGAATCATGAACTGCACATGCCGAATCATTCACAGATCTTTCATAGTCTATGAGCTTATACAGCCCACGACATAAAATGCCAGAAGCAATAATCACATCGCCATTTGAGAGATCATGGACTGTACACCTGTCATCAACGAATTTCACAACCAAGCCAATCTTGGCTAATGCAGAAACTGATAAGAGGTTCTTTTTGATCCCTGGCACAAATAAAGCATCTGACAAAGTGAAAGAACTACCATCAGCAGTAGTCAGAATGATCTTACCAACTCCCATAACAGGATAAGAGGAGTTATTGGCGCATGTGACAGTATTCCCTATAGGGGCAGGCTCGAGTGAAGAGAAGAAACTACGCTGCGAGGTAATATGTTTGGTCGCCCCACTGTCAAAGTACCAAACATCTGAGTCTACTGCAGACATGCACTGATCATGAGAAGATGGGTCAAAATTGCAGACAATAGTAAACGCCCATTCTTCTTCCTGCACAAGATTTGCAGACTCTGTTTTTGGTGTAGAGGCCTCTGCAACAACCATTCCAGCCTCTTTCTTCTTTGCCTCTTTAGCAGCCAGTTTTGGACAGTTCTTTATAATATGATCATTTCCTTTACAGTACTTGCAGAACAATTTTTGCTTTTCTGATTTCTTCTCATCTTTATCCTGGTTCTTCGATTGTGCAGCATTTGCAGATTTCTGCTTACTAGTAGAAGAGCTCCATTTTCCTTTGCCCTTCTGACTAGCCAGGAAAGCTTGATCTACAACACGCATAATGGACCTGTTCTGCCTGGACTGATCTTCCTGCAACAGAACAGAGACTAATTCCTCAAATGACAAGGCATTCGGATTGCCTTTCATCATCAATCGAAGAGTAGAGGCAAAACTCTGATATGAATCAGGAAGGCCATTCAGAACGGTCTGCACAAGTGAGCTATCTGGTATAACCTCATCAGCAGAAATCAATTGTTCCTTCAGGTCTTTGATCTTTGTAAGAAAACTGTCCATCGAATCACCTTCATTCATGTGCTCACTCTCCAACTGTTTTCGGAGGTAAGCAACACGAGCCTCATTCCTAGCCTGGTACAAAGTGGTAAGTGTATCCCAAGCATCCTTTGCTGTTCTACAAGAGCGAATGTGAGGAATAATGGCACGTTTGACAGACAAAGCTATCAATGCATGTGCCTGGGCATCTCTGCCATCCCAACGAATCTGCTCTACAGTAGGTGCAACAGAAACAACAGCACGAACAGGAATCTGCGGAATATCATCTTCGACACCATCTTCATCAGCTCCAACACCTGTATTTGCAGTACCTGTCGTTACAGGTGTAACAGGACATCTTTCAACACCCTGCACAATGTTCCACAATCCTTTTGCAACCAGTACATGTCGCATCATATAAGCCCATAATGGGTAGTTGGTACCATCCAACTTATCCTCAACAGCCAACATACGGAATACATCACTGCTTTCAGCCATGGCCGGTGACTAAAATACCTTGATGCAGAAAATTGACTGTATCTCAAAAAGTTGAACAGAACTGCCCACACGAGTTCTGCTAGAACTGTAGCAGACTTCGAGACGCTTAAACTGGCGAACAGAAACTGGTATATACCTTTGGCACAAAAGGACGAAATAGCCTGCACAAGCACTGCGATAGTGCGTTCGGAGGCCGAAACGAGCTCAGATCGCGATTTCGGCACCACACAACAAAGCTGTTTTGATCTCGGAAACACCCTGAGTATGCTCACCAAATTTTGTGCGAATCTGAGAGTGCAAACGGAGGAGTGTCGACGGCGCCCTAGAAGAAGCAACGACCTGCTCTGATACCAATTGTTGGAGTTAGACGTCTGCAGAAGCACGCGAACAGCACAAGGAAGAAGAAGAAGCTTGGAGCACAACACACAAGACTGAATGTATTACTAGAGAATGTACAAAGATAAGTAGCCCATTAGGGCAATAGGCGTATATACAAGCCGGGGGAAAAAAACCTCCTAAAGAGGGAAAAAAGTGCCCCGGCGGTCCTAGAGTGTTCACACACATCACTACCTAAATATATCAACAGACTTAAAACATGTATATGTATGTATGCATGTGTATATACCTGTGTATGTGGATATGTCTTATGTGTGTATATGTGTATATGTATGTATGCATGTGTAAATTGCCTAAAACCCTAATCCTATGTTTATATGTGTATGCATGTGCAAAAACCCTAAAACCCTAATCCAAAAGACCTAGACCTAGAACATGTATATGTCTGTATGCATGTGTATATATATCTGTATGTGTATATGTATTATGTATGTATGCATGTGTAAACAACATAAAAACCCTAATCCTAAAGACCTAAACCCTAATCATATGTGTATATATGTATATGTGTGTATGCATGTGTAAACAACCTAATTTTTCCTATTTTTTATAAATATATGATTATATATGTCAATATTAAACCTAAAACTCTATTTTTTATATATTTAATTCAATAAAAAGCCCTAAAATCCTATTTTTATATATTTAATTATATATATTTAATTATATATATTTAATTTATAGATTTAATTTATATATTGAAAACACTAGCTCTTTTTGTATTTATTGTATACTAAAATCCTATTTTTTATATATATTTATTTATATATTTAAACTTTTTTTCTAAATTTTTTTCTTATATATATTTAAGTTAATAAAAAACTCTAAACCCTATTTTTTATATATTTTAGTTATATATTAAAAAAAACCTAAAAATCCTAAAAACTTATTTTTTATATATTTAATTATATATATTTAATTTTATTGTATGTATGTAAAAAACCTAAAAGCCTAATCCTAAAGACGTAGACCTAAAACATGTATATGTGTGTTTGCATGAATGTGAGTGTGTGTCTATAGGTGTGAGTGTGTATGTATATATGTGAGTGTGTGTATATGTATGTGAGTGTGTGTGAGTATGCATATGTTTGTGTATGTATATTTGCATGTATGCATATATTTGTGTATGTACATGTGTATGTATGTGTGTGGATATATCTTTGTATATGTATTATGTGTGTATATGTATATAATTATGTATATGTGTGTGTACATGTATGTATATATATGTGTGTATGCATATGTGTGTGTATGCATGTATGCATATGCATGTGTGTATGCATGTATGCATATGCATGTGTGTATGCATATGTGTGTGTATGTATATGCATGTGTGTATGTAATATGTATGTGAGTGTGTGTATAGGTGTGAGTGTCTATGTATATATGTATGTTTGTGTATATATCTGTGTGTGTGTATGTATATGTGTGTATGCATGCATGCATATACATGAATATGCATCTATGTAGATAATATGTATGTGTGTCTGTAATATATGCATGTGTGTATGTAATATTGTATGTGTATGTATATGTGTATGTATGTGTGTGTATGTATGTGTGTGTATGTATGTGTGTGTATGTATGTGTGTGTATGTATGTGTGTGAATGTGTGTGAATGTGTGTATGTGTGTGAATGTGTGTGTACGTGTGTGTGTGTGTATGAATGTGTGTGAATGTGTGTACATGTGTGTATGTATGTATGTGTGTATGTATGTGTGTGTGTATGTATGTGTGTGAACATATGTGTGAATGTATGTATGCATATGTTTGTATATGTATATGTATGTGTGTGTACGTATGTGTGTGAATGTATGTATGCATATGTTTGTGTATGTATCTGTGTGTACGTATGTGTGTGAATGTATGTATGCATATGTATGTGTATGCATGTGTATATGTGTGTATATGTATGCATGTGTATATGTGTGTGTGTATGTATGCATTCATATGTATGTGTATGCATGTGTATACGTGTGTGTATGTATGCATGTATGTATATGTATGTGTGTATGTATGCATGCATATGTATGTGTATGCATGTGTATCTATGTGTGTATGTATGCATATGTGTATATGTGTGTGTGTGTATGTATGCATGCATATACATGAGTATGTGTGTGTATGTATCTTTATATATATATCTCTCTCTCTCTTTCTCTCTTTTTATCTCTCTCTCTCTTTCTCTTTCTCTTTCATCTCTCTCTTTTTTCTCTCTCTTTAATCTCTCTCTCTCTCTCTATCAATAGAGAACAAAACAATCAGTTACATCAATGTAATCTTTTGGATCACTATCATCAAATCCTAATGAACATTGTCTCTCATCAAATTCCAAAGAATCGATGCCAAAAAACTCATGTGAAACCAAAGAGAAGAGAAATTAGACAACAAAAAACATAGAGAAAGAGAAAGGGTGAAAGAGTATGTGCATCACTTGAAGTAATTCGATGGCAATGCACCATAGTGCGCTCTGCTTCTTGAAAGCTCCACGACGATATGCTCAGAGTAGAAAATCGAGCTCTTAAGGCCGCACACAATACTCCGCACAGAGGCTGCAGAATATGCAGAAAACACAATACACAAGGAGCACAAAGACAAACTTCTTAGGTCTTACAAATGCAGTCGAACTTATAGTGTGTGACTGACCAGGCCACTATATGTTTTATTAAAGAACATATACAAAGAAGTGTTCGATGGCCATTTGGTCTTTCACATGGACACTAACGGTAATAATCTCCCACTAAAGGCCAACATGGCCATAGTAGCTATGGGAGAAAAATAAAGAATGATAAAGAATACCTGAGTGTAAGTATACAAACTATACCTCCCACATGATGGGCATGTTACACAGTATACAAGTGACTGTGTAAGATCAAGGATCAAGTAACCCCCATCAAGTGACAACAGTGTCGAAAGCTATAATGTGGTAGAGCTTTAGTCAAAGCATCTGTAGCATTATCTTGAGTGTGAACCTTCTCAAGAATAATGCGCTCACTGGCTAAGCAATCTCTAATGAAGTGATACCTCACCTCAATGTGCTTGGTCTTTGCATGATAGACCAGATTCTTAGCCAAAGCAATGGCACTCTGATTATCACTGAGCAAGCGAGGTACATGCTGAGGTAAACCCATATCACAAGCAAGAAGAGAAACCCAAAATGCTTCCTTCCATGCCTCACTTGCTGCAACATACTCTGCTTCTGTGGTGGAAATAGTTGTACATTCTTGAAGACGAGATCTCCAAGAGATAGCACCTCCAACAAAATGAAAAATGTACCCTGATGTAGACTTACGATTGTCTCCACAACCAGCATAGTCTGAATCTGTGTAATCAATAATGGATGCCTCTAGCTAAGCATAGACACTTGTCCTTAGTGCCACTCAGATATCTCAAAATCATCTTGATTGCTTCCCAATGTTTCTTGCCAGGATTAGACATATATCTGCTCACAACTCCCATTGCAAATGCAATGTCTGGTCTTGTAGCTACCATAGCGTACATGAGACTACCAACAACAGATTGATAGGGAATTTTGGTCATAAATTCCTTCTCCTCATTTGATTTGGGGCAATCATCCTTGCTCAATTTCACATATGTGGGTAAAGGTGTACTCAATGCCTTTCCATGCTGCATATTGAGCATGTGAAGTACTTTGGATATGTACTCACTTTGAGACAAGTATATGCATCTTTTACTCTGATCACGAGTAATGCGCATGCCAAGAATATGTTTGGCATCCCCCAAATCCTTCATATCAAATGTCCGACTCAACTTCTTTTTGAGAATTGACAAATCATAAGAGGACTTCCCAGCAATCAACATATCATCGACATAAAGTATCAAGCATATCAAGTTGCCATCTGAGCATCTCTTTGTGTAGAGACAATGATCCTCATTGCTTCGAGAATAGCCTTGAGACTTCATAAAAGCATCAAACTTTTGGTACCATTGTCTAGGGTACTGTTTAAGTCCATACAAGCTCTTCTTGAGCTTACAAACTAGACTTTCCTTGCCAGGAACCACATAACCCTCTGGTTGTTCCATATAGATCTCATATGTAAGATCTCCATGCAAGAAAGCAGTTTCACATCCATTTGGACTAGTTCTAAGTCCTCCATTGCAACGAATCCAAGCAACATGCACAGGGTAGTCATCTTGACCACTGGAGAGAAGATTTCCTCAAAATCAACACCATGTTGTTGCTTAAAATCCTTTGCAACGAGTCGTGCTTTATACTTTGGAGAAGCACTATCTGGTGTGAATTTCAGCTTATATACCCATTTACATGGTAAAGCTTTCCTCCCCTTTGGCAAAGGTACTAAATCCCAAGTACCATTCTTGTGAATAGAATGCAACTCACTCTTCATGGCATGCGCCCACTTGACATGATCCTCTGTCTCCATAGCCTCTTTGTAGCAAGAAGGCTCACTGGCATATGTTAGCATAACAAAATCTAAACCTGGAACATATCTATCAGGTGGATGTGAGACATGTGCAGAACGTCTCAATGGTTGCTGAACAGGAACATGTGCAAACTGATTTGAATGGACATTCTCTTGAACATCCCTATGTGAAGCATTTTTATGCATGCTAACCGGAGGACTAGTATCCTCAAACACACTTCAACCTCCTTAATGGGATCTTTATGCATCTCAGACTCATTGAAAATGACATCACTACTTTTGATCACTGTCCATGTTTCAGGATCCCATAAGTGATATCCAAATTGTCCTTCTCGACCATATCCAAGAAAAATGCATTTCTTTGACTTATGGTCCAACTTTTGTCTAAGATTCTTGGGTATATGAACATATGCTTCACACCCAAAAACTCGAAGATGATCATAATATGGTGGCTTCTGTGTCCACAACTCTTGTGCCACTTTCAAACCTTTGGCAATACTAGGTGAAAGGTTAATCACGTGAACTGTAGCCAATACTGCTTCTACCCAAAAGCCTTGTGAGAGGTTTGCATGATGCAACATAGAGACTACTCTATCATGAATAGTTGTATTCATCCTCTCAGCTACACCATTCTGTACTAGGGTATAAGGAGCTGAAACTCTCTACGAATCCCTCTAGACTGACAGAAAAGATTGAATTCATGTTAGGTATACTCACCCCCATTATCTGAACATAAAGCCTTAAGATTAGTTCATTTTTCAGTCTCAACTAAAGCAACCCATTTTCTGAAAGTAGGGAATACCTCATCCTTCGATTTGATATGATATACCCAAACTTTTGTAGTATCATCATCTATGAAAGTGACAAAGTAAAGAGAGCCACCTAAGGACCTAGTGGGCATAGGACCACACACATCTGTATGAATGAGATCTAAAGGTTGAATTGAAGAGTCAATGTGCATTCTATGCACATTTCTAGTTTGCTTTCCATATTGACAATGCTCACAAACTGAAAAATCAAAGAAAGATAACACAAGTAAGTAGCCAGAACGAGAAAGATTTTCCATTCCACTACGAGATATATGGCCCAAACGACCATGCCAAATACAAGCCATAGGCTGTTCAGTCACATCTAACAAGTGTTCTTCCTGTGATACAAATAAAGGATAAAGTGAGCCAAGTTTGGTTCCTTTTGCAATAACCATATTGGCCTTTGATATGCGAAAGGACTGAGCATAGAAGACCACCTTGTAACCAAGGTCATCAAGTTGACCAACTGACATCAAACTACGTGATAACTGAGGTACATGGCATACATTATGCATAGTAAATTTTGAACCATCAATGAACTGCACAACCACATCTCCAATCCCCACAACATCACACTGGTAAGAGTCACCAAGTCTCATGGTACCAAGAGACTTCGCTACATAATTAGAGAACCATTCTCTGTGTGGTGTCACATGGAAAGAAGCATCAGAATCTAGCAGCCATGTGTGGGAAAGAGAATCAGCCATAAGCACCTCAGTTGGCATAATACTATCAAGTGTCAACACAATAGCATCATCAGAAATAGCATTAATTTCTTCAATCTTCATAGTCGAAGTAGATGGTGCAGGTAGCTATTTAACATGCCCATCAACGTTCTGTCCTTTACCTTTAGCATTCTTTAATGCATAACAGTCTTTCTTCATATGTCCTTTCTTATGACAATAATGACATTCAATATCCCTCTTCCTTGATTTACTTCTACTCTTATTCCGTTGACCATTCTTTTCCTTGTTCTTGCTCTTGCCATGTTGCTGATTCTTTCCTTGGTAAGAATCACCACTCTGAGTGCCAAAAATTGATTTTCTATGAATCTCCTCACTCAAGAGTGCTCCACATATGTCATCATAGACGAGTTTACCACCAGGTGCACTATTGCTAATAGCTGTGCAAAATGTATCCCATGATGATGGCAAGGTGCATAACAATAATACTGCTTTCATTTCATTATCCATATCCATTTTTTGAGCCTCTAACTGGGAGAATATAGCATCAAACTCATTTAGATGAGAAGTAACACTATTTGTGTCCTTCATGCGAAGGTCATATAATTTTCTCATCAAATACACTTTATTTGATGCCGTCTCTTTTTCGTATGTATTGCATAACTTCTTCCAAAGCTCCTCTGCACTTTCACAGTCTAATACTGTAGAGTAAACATTATCTGCCAAGTGGAAGCGAATGGTAGATCTAGCCATTTCATCTAACTCATCCCAATCATCTTCATCCATGTTAGCAGGCTTCTTTGAAATCCCATTTATTGGCTTCCATTGCCTCCTTTGAATCAGCACATCTTTAATCTGATTCTTCCATAGAATAAAGTTTGTGCCATCAAATTTTCGGATCTCAAAATGGCCTTTGCGCTGCAAGTTATAACTTCTCCTCGGAACACTGGCACTAGACCCCGATCCACCAGATGTGCCTGAGACCTCTGATGCCATGATGGTAGAGAACTAAATAGAATGATAATGGAGATAGAAGAGTCTAACCACCAACGAATAAGTGTATCAAAGAGTAAATCGGCCACTATATAGTTGACTAAACCAAAACTCTGGAAAAATTTTGCCAGAGTATCCTCTGCGAAATGAGCATATGACCAATGTCAAAATATCATAAAAATGCAAGTACTGACATGTTTACCTGCATAGTGAATCACTGACTCCACTGCATATAATCAATTACCCAATAGAAACCAACTAGGCTTATTGAGCACCTATAAAACAACTATCATACATCTCCTATGGCGAGGCTGGGTAAGTCTTCCACCTGCATCACCGAAGAGACTCCAACATCTGGGTGTCTCCCAGTTAAGAAAACCTCACCATGACCCTCTTTTTCAAATGTAAAAGACTTTATTTAGAAACGTAACTGCTATATCAATGACCACATGGACATACATAAGCGGTATCCACAAAAGCATACATGGTGTGTATGTGCTCAATATATGCAGTAAAATGACACTAAAAAGCTGAATGCAGAGCCCGAAAACTAGCCAACAACACCTACAAGTGTCTGTCAAATCTGATGTTTTAGGCTCAAAAACCTGCAGAAATTCGCAGTAGCAGCTCCCACCAAAATTGAAAACCTTTCAAGAAACCTGTAGTTTTACGAGTGTGGCTGAAAAAACAGCCTTAAATATTGATATTTATTGTCGGCAAAAGTACAAAGAACACTCTTCTTGATGTCCTTGGACTTGTGTGAAGAGAACTATATGCAACAATACTCCAAAATGGCTCCAAAAGGCACCCAAAAATGCTTCAAAAATAGGCTTTGAAAGCAAAGAATGAAGCTTTGAGGGACCAAAACATGTTCAAGGTAATTTCAACCTTAGTCTTTCTCCTTCTTCAAACACCACAAGAGTGTATCTAGGGGGAATAGTATTGGGATGGGTGACCTCCCGGGAAGTATCGAGAACCTTTATCTTCCTTGATCGTTGAGATCCTCCCTCGCACACAACCAATGGTGCCCATGGTGACTTCAGTGACTCAGATGACAAGGTATGCCATGTCTATGCCTTGGTCACTGCCTTAGTTGTAAGCCTTAGAGAAAGCCTTGGGGGAGGGGTGCTTGCTTCGCTCACACAAAAGGAACAAAGCTTTTTGTGTCGAACTGCTCTGATACCAGTGAAGTAATTAGATGGCGATGCACCACAGTGCGCTCTCCTTCTTGAGAGCTCCATGAAAATATGCTCGGGAGTAGAAAACCGAGCTCCTAAGGCCGCACACAGTACTTTGCACAGAGGCTGCAGAATACGCAGAAAACACAGTACACAGGGAGCACGAAGATAGACTTCTTAGGTCTTAAAAATGTGGTCGAACTTATAGTCTGTGATTGACAAGGTCACTATATGTTTTATTAAAGAACATATACAAAGAAGTGTCCGGCGGCCATTTGGCCTTTCACATGGACACTAATGGTAACATCACTTACCAAGATGCGAGATCTAGAGAGAGAGTGTGTGTGTAGAGAAAGAGATATGTGTGTGCGTAGAGAAAGAGATTTGTGTGTGCGTGTGTGTGCACACAAGACAATGTAGGTCACAATTCAATTCATACGTGCAAGTTTGATAGAAGCATTAATCACTTCAAAACACGTGCAAAATGTTGAGTTTTTGCTCTCGGGTCTGATATTTTTTAAAACATGGTGCTGGTATGGGTGCCAGTAGGAGAGTTGATAATCTCCAGGAAGTTACTGGCACTCATACGAATGCTCATACCGATGCCCATACCGACGTCTATACTAGCAAGAGAAATGTATACCGATTGTCAATTTCAAATAGTCATACCAAGAGTATAGTGACCATTGGTATGCCTAATGTGAACCTTCCAAGCATTTCCACCGATCATACTAATGCCGGTGGTGGACTGTCGGTATGGACAACGTCAGTATGCCCCTAATATGTTGTAGTGAAATGAAACTTAGTGGCTCCTCCTACCACAACTGAAAACCTTTCAAGAAACCTATAGATTTACTAGTGTGACTAAAAACACAGCCCCAAAGCTAAATATTTATTTTTGTAGAAGTACAAAGAGCACTCTTCTTGATGTTCTTAAGCTTGTGTAAAGAAAACTATGCCTGAAAGTACTCCAAGATGGCTCTAAGAATCACTTAATTATACTTCAAAAGAGGTTTTGAAAGCAAACAATGAAGCTTCGAGGGCTCAAAATATGTTCAAGGTAATGTGAACCTTAGTCTTTCCCCATCCTCAATCACCACAAGCGTGTATCTTAGTGGCAAGAGATTTTTGATTAAGCGAGCTCCAAGGAGAAGAAACTAGGATGGGTGGCCCCGTGGGAAATACCGGGAACCTTTGTCTTCCTTGATCGTTGAGGTCTTCCCTTGCGTGTAGCCAAGGGCTCCAATGATGAATTTGGTGACTCAAATTACAAGGCATGCCAAGGTCTATGCATTGGTGGCCACCTTAGTCAAAAGCCTTGGGTGGGTGGGTGGGTGGGTGCTCGCTTTGCTCGCAAAGCAACAAAGATATTGCATCAAGATTCTCTAATACCAATGAAACGATATGATTGCAATGCAGCACGATGGACTCTCCTTCTCGAGAGCTCCACGACGATACTCTCATAGTATAAAACTAAGCTCTAGATGCGACACACATTACTTTGCATAGGTGCCTATAGAATACACAAAAAACACACAATACACAGGGTCCACGAATACAAATTTCTTAGGTGTTACAAATGCATCAAACTTATAGTCTGTGGCTGACCAAGTTCCTATATGTTTTGTTAAAGGACATAAACAAAAGTGTTCCATGCCTATTCGACCTTTCACATGGACACTAACCATAACATAAATGCCCATTCTTCATTTTGAAGAAGATTAGCACACTGTTTTAGGTGTAGAGACCTCTGCAATAATTATTCCAGCCTCTTTCTTCTTTGCCTCTTTTGCAAGTAGTTTTGGAGAACTCTTTATGCCATGATCATTTCCCTTACAATATTTGCAAAATTGTTTGTGCTTTTCTATGTTATTCTCATCTTTGTCTTCCTTCTTCCACATTGCAACATTACTAGATTTTTGCGTACTAGTAGATGAGCTCCATTTACCTTTGCACTTCTGACTAGCTAGGATAGTTGGATATGCAACATGCATAATGGACCTGTTCTATGTGGATTGTTCTTGCAACAAATTAGAGACTAACTCCTCAAATGCTAAGGCATTTGGACTGCCTTTCATCATCAATTGAAGAGTAGAAGCAAAACTTTGATATGAATCTCGAACCATTATGAACAATTTGCACAAGTGAACTACTATCTAGACTTCATCAACACAAATCAACTACTTCTTCAAATCTTTGATCTTTGTCAAAATATTATCCATGGAATCTCCTTTATTCATATGCTCACTCTCCAACTATTTTTGGAGATAAGCAACACGATAAGGTTGTAAGTCTATACCAAGCATCCTTTGCTTTCTTCCAAGAGCGAATGTGAGGGATAATGGTATGTTTGAGAGGCAAAGATATCAATGCATGTGCTTGAGCATCTCTGCCATCGCATTGAAGTTGCTCTACATTAGGTGCAGTACGAACCATAGCACAAACAAAAGTTTGAAGATCATCATCTTTAATGCCATCTGCATCACCTTCAATAAGTGTATTCATGGGTGTAGTAGATATTTTTCAATACCCTACACAATATTCCATAGCCCTTTTGCTACCAATACATGACACCATCGTATAGGTCCATAATGGGTAATTAGTGCCATCCAACTTGTCCTCAACAACCAACATACAAAATACATCATTACTTTCAACCATGGCCATTGACTAAATAACTTACTGCAAAAAAATGAGTGTATCTCAAAAAGTTGAACATAACTACCTTGTCAAGCTCTAATAAACTTGTCAAGCTCTAATAAACTTGTAGTAGACTTTGAGGTGCTTGTGCTGGCCAAATGAAACATGTATATATGTTTGGCACAAAAGGACAAAATTACCTACACAAGCATTGCGATAGTGCGATCAAAGGACAAAATAAGCTCGTATAAAGAATTTGACATGACAAAGCAAAGCAATTTTGAAATCCTAATCAGCTTGAGCATGCTCACCAATTTTTGTGTAATTTTGAGATTATGACCAAAGGGGTGTTGACAATGCCCTAGATGAAGTGATGACCTACCCTTATACCAATTTATTAGAGTTTGAGGTTTGTGGAGGCCCACAAATAGCACAAGGAAGAAGAAGAAGCTTGGAGAACATCACAACATTGAGTGAATTACCAAGTGATTGTACCAAGATACGTAACCCGTTAGGGTTATAGCCACATATATAAGATGAGGGAAAAAACCTCCTAAAGATGGGAAAAAGATGCCCCGATGGTCCTAAGTGTGTTCACTCACATCACCACCGAAATATTAACAAAAACCATTAATGGACACATGATTCTCATAACAAAAAGCCTAATCTGAGTTAGAAAAAGCATGTAAATTTTGCGGTAAGGATCCCTCCTTGGGATTAATAAATCTGAATAGGCATGTACTAATCAAGTAACAAAATATTGCTAATGCTTGACAGCTCCGCTATGAATAAACCTGATCATTTGAGAGACAACAAAGTGAATAATAGGTTGGATTATGCACAAGTAAATGAAGCATCCAAGAATTGGTTGATAGGGAACAACATCAAATGCATCTCCAATCCACTATCTCTTGAGTTTGCAAATGTAGAAATGGAGGCTGCAATGATTCAAGACGTGCTGAAACAATAATTTTTTGGGAGGGTGATGATCCTTTGTTTGAATCAATTTTCTCCATAATCTATAATACTGTGTTAATCGTTTAGTGACTCCTTTTGCAGAATGGGCATACATCAT
The DNA here is from genome assembly GCA_020310875.1 of Ceratopteris richardii. Classification (NCBI taxonomy): domain Eukaryota; kingdom Viridiplantae; phylum Streptophyta; class Polypodiopsida; order Polypodiales; family Pteridaceae; genus Ceratopteris; species Ceratopteris richardii. The sequence continues at coordinate 95,407,186 of CM035435.1, forward strand.
CTTACTTAGAAATATGAAGAGCATTTGGCTAATAAATTACATTGCAATCCTAATGTAACTTTTCTATTTGAAGGTAAAAAATTTCAAGAATATGGAAAGCAATAAAAATGAAGGATGGTCGATTGAGCTCATAAGATAATATCCCTTGTTTCAAAGTGCACATGAAGTCCAACCAAGAACTTTGGAGTTGAATCGGGGGTATCTCCCAGTGTCACATTGTGGCCCAAAAATAAGGTCAAGACATTGGCAAAAAATTGGTTAAATTATCCAATGCTACCTGCACCACCTAACACAATAGTGGCCAAAAAAATACATTCTTGGATATTTTAAGCTTTTACAAAAGGCATTGCACAAAATGCCAAATTTCACAATAAAAATGACCTTGAACATCATGCAAGTAGATACAATATATATATATATATATATATATATATATATATATATATATATATATATATATATATATATATATATATATATATATATATGTGTGTGTGTGTGTGTGTATATATATGTGTGTGTGTATGTATATATATATATATATATATACACACACACACACATACAGAGAGAGACTATCCCAAAGGCTTTAAGGATTTACAAAGCTTGTGTCTCCTATTGTATACGAGCTTCCATCTCCTCAATGCGTAACTTTGATTCTGAGGCAATAATGGTATACCCTAGATCTTTGCTTTCAAACTCAATGCTTAAACTAGTAAGAGTTTTTTTTTATGAGCTCCACATTGTCCTCTATAATGATATTCAAGTCATTAACATACCATATGACTAGCATGAGCTTATTGTAGCTTCTCATAGCATATAAAGTTGCTTTAGAACTATGTATTTTGAAGCCCATATTTTTGAGAAAGTTATCTATTCATAAGGATCCCCTGACAACTTTTTGACGCCTTGGGATCCTTTTCTAGATCCACTTAGAACCAATTAACCTTTTCTTAGTGATGGATTGAAACAACTCCCAAGCGTTTCTTTTGAGGATGCTATCATACTATACTTGCATTGTCACTTTCTATTTTGGTGTATGAGATGTCACGAGGTGACCTTTCTCTTTGATTGATGAAGCAACGGATCTACATTTGTTCTCCACAAGGTATGGTTATTCAACAAGTTCCATAGCTCAGCGAATAATGTTCTTCACTATATCCAAAGAAGGTACGTTTTTCACTCTTCTATCCTAATTCGCTTCTTGATTGATTATGTACATATGCGTAATAGAATCACCCAAAAATTTTGAAATGCATGATTGAAGGCCTTTTACTAGAGTATGCATTTTGAGGTGTAGTTCCTTTTTATAATTTAAATTAAAAGCATGTACTATTGTATTGACTACACTATGAAGGATAGATATATTGTAAAGAAGGTGAATGAAAGATGATAGCACACGCTGCTACATAATAATTATGTTCTATTGAGTGACAAATACTATGAAGAAATGGGAGGATACTATTGATATATTTTGGTAGTGATGTGTGTGAATACACTAGGATCGTGGGGGCACTTTTTTCCCTCTTTAGGAGGTCCCCCCCCAGCTTGTATATAAGCCTATAATCCTAATAGGTTATGAGGCTCATGTTCCTTACCTCCGATGATAGTTGGAGAGTGAGCATATGAATGAAGGAGATTCCATGGATTTTTTTTTGACAAAGATCAAAGTTTTGAAGGATCATTTGACTTTTGTTGATGAAGTCTTACCAAAAAGTTCACTAGTGGAGACTATTCTGAATGGTTTTCTAGATTCATATAAGAGTTTCGCTTCTAGTCTTTTATTGATGATGAAAGGCAATCCAAATGCCTTAACATTTGAGGAGTTAGTCAATCTAGGCAGAACATGTCCATTATGCATGTTGCAGATCAAGCTTTCCTGGCTAGTGAGAAGGGGCTCATCTACTTGTAAGAAAAAATCTACTAATTCTACAGAATCAAAGAAGGATGAGAAAGTCGAGAAGAAAATAGAAAAGCAAAAATTATTTTGAAAATATTGTAAAGGAAATGATCACGTCATAAAGATTTGTTCAAAATTTGCAAAAGAGGCAAAGAAAAAAGAGGCTAGAATGGCTGTTGCAAAGGCCTCTACACCCAAATTAGAGTCTACAAATCTTGTGGAGAATGAAGAATGGGCATTAACTACTGTTTGCAATTATGACTCATCTTCTCATGAATAGTGTATGTCTGCAATAGACTAAGATGTTTGGTACTTTGATAGTGGTGCAACCAAACATATTACCTCGTAGTACAATTTATTCACTTCACTTGAGCCTGCCCCTATAGGGAAGAATCTCATTTGCGGCAACAACTCCTCTTATCCTGTCATGGGAGTTGGTAAGATCATAGTTCTTTTACATTTTTGGATGCTTCATTTGTGCTAGGGATCAAGAAAAAATTGTTATCAATTTGAGCATTAACCAAGATCATCTTGGTTGTGAAATTTGTTGATGACGGATATATATTTCATGATTTGTCAAATGGCGATGTCATTATTGCTTCTAGAATTTTATGTCATGGGTTGTATAAGCTCATAGATTATGCAAAATCTCTAAATGATTCAACATGTGAAGTTCAAGATTCTTAGGCTATGTCATATGCAAAGCTTTGGCATGCACACTTTGGTCATCTAAATTTTGCTAGTTTCCTATGTGTGTAGAAATCTGAAATGGTGTCCACTTTGCCCAAACTTGAGGCACTTGGTAAACATGTCTGTGAAAGTTGTATTTTGGGAAAAATGCAATATTTATCCTTCCCAAAATATGGGTTAGTATGAGCTACTAAAAATTGTAGCTTGCTCATAGTGATGTTTGTGGTCCTATGCAAACACCTTCTTTTGGGAATGACCTTTACTTCATAACTTTCATTGATGATTTTTCCAGGCATGCATGGGTATATCCATTGAAAGCAAAGTCCGAAGTGTTTATGTGCTTCAAACAGTTTCTAGTTTTGGTTGAAAATATGTTAGCATGTAAAATAGGCACCTCCATTTTGATCGAGGGAGGTAATATATGTCTTTTGATTTTAATGCATTTTTGGCTAAACATGGGATAAAACATCAGTGTACAGTGCGGTATACACCTTAATAGAATGGAGTTGCTAAAAGGAAGAACCTATCACTCATGGAGATGGCAAGCTGTATGGTCAAGAGTTAGGCTTTACCACATAGTTTTTGGCTTGAGGCTATTATGTGTGCAACATATGTTGTTAACATGTGTCTCACTAAAGAATTATAGTCTATCACTCCATATGAGTCTTGGCATGGTCACAAGCCATTTGTTGCTCATCTATGTGTCTTTGGTTGTTTGAAATATGCATTAGTGCCTGAACAACAACATAGGAAATTCGATGATAAAGCAGTGAAATGCACTTTTGTTCAATAGAGTTCAAAAAGCAAACACTATAATGTGTATCATCCACAAATTAAATGCATTTTGGTTAGCGGTGATGTTGTTTTTGTGGAAGATGCAATTCAGTCGTTACTTTCATGCACTAAGGAGACATCAGTTAGCTCCAAAGATATGTATGCCACTTTTCTACCTCTTTTTATAAGTGGACAGTCTAGTGCTAGTCCAAATGAGACTATTTTGCAGCCTTTGGAAGTTTCACATGATGATGCAGATCATTCCATTTTTGAAGTAGATTTACATGATGCACTTATTGATGAGAGATTTGATATAGAGGAGGCAAAAACTATGCCTAAATGATTGGTGCAGACTTTGTGAGATAGCAAATCAGATGCACCTATGTCATATCATACTCATTTAGGCTCTCATAGTGCTTCTTTTGCATCAGATTGCTATGCTATGGCTGCCTCTAGTCTTTGTGATGAGAATGAGCCTATTTCATTTGATGAAGCACAAACTTTAAAAAATTGGAGGGTTGCTACGCAATCAAAATATGATGCTATTATGAAGATTGGTACTTGGTCTTTATGTGACTTGCCTCTTGGCAAGAAGGAAATTGGCACTAAGTTGGTATACAAGCTGAAGCGTAAGCCTGATGGAACAGTTGATAGGTATAAGGCTAGGCTTATTGCAAAAGATTATGCTCAAGAAAGAGGCATTGATTTTGATGAGACCTTTGCTCTTACATGCCGAATGAGTAGTGTTCAAGCATATGTGCACTTACAACCCATCATGATTGGAATGTACATTTATCGGACATTAAAACTGCATTTTTGAATGGTGACTTGCATGAAGAAGTGTACGGTTTTTAGCCCCATGGTTTGTGCAGAAGGGCATGAAAACAAAGTGTGTAGGTAGAAAAAGGCATTATATGGTTTGAAGCAAGAACCATGTGCTTGGTATGAAAAGATACATGCCTATTTGATTGCACATGCTTTTGAGAACAACCCAACTGAGAGCACCTTATATGTTAAGCATGCAGATGATGTCCTTCTGATCATTATTGTCTATGTTGAGGACATGTTGCTCACTGGTCCTAATGAGAAGCATATTACTGATTTTAAGGCTGATTTGCATGCCCTATTTGAGATGTGAGATTTGGGGTGCTTGCATCATTATTTGGGCATTTAGTTTATGCAAGCTGAACGTGGAGTAGATTTGCCTAAAAAAAAAGCTATATTATTGTAGCATTTGGGCCTTGAAGATTGCAAGCCTATTGCCACTCCTATGGAAACAGGTTTACGGTTGATCTTCATGATGCTAGAGATGCATTTGATGTTGTTCTCTATTAGCAGGCTATTGGATGCTTGATTTACTTATGCATTACTCGGACAAATATTCAGTTTGCTGCCTTACACATGAGTAGGCTCATGCATTGCCCAAGTGTTAAGCATTGATAGGTGCTTAAGCGCATTTTTCGCTACTTGAGTGGTACCTGGATACTTGGATTGTTTTATTCCAAGGGGGGTCACTACCGCTAGATTTACATGCTTTTTTTACTCTAACTAGGATGGTTGCTATGACACTCGTGTGTCCATTGGTGGTTTTTGCTTCATGTTTGGTAGCTCATGCATATCTTGGTTGAGCAAGAAGCAGCCTACTGTGGCCACTTCTTGTTGTGAGATTTGAGTATAGGGGAGCTTTCAAAGCGACTACTAAGTGTGTGTGGCTCATATTCCTTATGACTGATTTGGGTGTTGGTCAGTCTTTTGCCACCACCATCTTCACTGACAGTCATAGTGCATTGGTAGTTGGAAGGAACCTTGTGTTCCATGCTTGCACTAAGCACATTGAGGTTGTTAGCGGTTGCCGGATTGGAAATGTATAAAGAGATGCTGAGTGACGTTCGAGAGATCACCAGACTGTCTCTCTGGGTGATTTGTCTGTAGCGTTACTGTGTGTCGAGTTGATTAATTCAGAGTATCTTGTTGAATTTCTGAGTATTCTGTGTGTATCTGTGTTTCACCTTGTCTGTTGTCTGTTGGTATCCATTGCGGTTGTGAGTATCAGTTAGTTCGCATATCGTGTTGTCTCTTTTCTTGAAATGTTCTGCAAGTGTCTGGCGAAGTCTATGCAGTCGTGGTAGCTCTTCTGGTATTCGGGTTGTATTAAGTTGTCTTAGTATCGAGGTCCAGGTTCATACGGCAAAGTTTAAGCTACAGTAGGATTTCTTGGGTTGCGTACTGAACCTTCAGTATGGTGTATCTGAACACTTGGACTTGGATTCTCTGTGTCTTCGAACATTGGTAGGATTGTGGTACCCATTCGGTAAAGGTTGACAATTACTCTTGTTTCTGGTATTTTCAGTAAGTTATGTGCAGATGCAACATAGCATCTTAGCGTATTCGGTACACGTGGCTGAGCTAAACTGTGAACTGTAATATCTAAGTACAACAAATTCTTGATAGAGCTCTCAGCATCAGAATATTGCTGTGTGTAAGTGGTTAGTTTGGGAACTAAGTATAGGGCCTCTGTCTAACAGACCCCTTCCACTCCCAAGAACCCAAGAATCGCTTAAACGCACTTTTGACAGATAGAATAACAACGTTTAACACTGGCGCCGTCTATGGGAAGGTGGCAACAGATCAGATTGTTGCAAACCAATTGTGAAAACGTGACTGTAAATTGTAAATCGACAGTAATAGTACGCGATTAGTACAAAAGATGATACATGCCGGTTACTCGATCCGGTGAAACGTATCCAAAGAATCGCCAACCTGGGGTACTTAATTTACTAAGGATGACTCCAGGAGGTAGTACAGCTAGGACTAACCTAGTTGTCAAGAAAGTAAAGAACGTTAGTAGTGATTCCGGTCATATTCCGGTGGAATGTGCTACGCCTCTGGTAAATTCCAGTACGATTTCAGCACAGTCTGTTGAAGATATAGTAACTCTAGAATCTACCAGGACGCAGCCTGAAGTTAGTTTAACAACATTGGGTAAAGATTAAAATTTGTTTACGATTAGAAACACCTTAACCAAAGAAATTAGTGAAGGAGAAAAAGCACCTTGTTTTGGTGAAGATTCGACACATTCCGGTGATATTTCGGTAACAGTTGCTGAAAGATCGCAATTTTTCGGCGACGGTTTATCATTTTTTGGTGAATCTTCAGCCCAGTCACCACTATTGGGAGTAAGCTTCCCTACATTTGACATCAAGCAGGAAGGTAGCTTGTTCGAAGCCGAGATTCGAAACATACTGAAAAAGATTATCGAACCGGAAAGTGCATAGGCCGACGATACAGATTCCGATAGTTCAGATATTCAGCCTCGGGATACAGAAGATAGTCACGATACAACCATCAACACGATGAACGGGCAACAACAACAGTAGCAGCAGCATCAGTAACAACAACAAATATGCCCTCCGAGGCCGACTCCAACAGGAGTAACGTACACCAAATTTGGTGGATTCCCCGAAGATGACCCAGATGCTCATGTACGCACATTTGAGATAAGTTACGCAGTGCTCAACCATCCACCTGATCCGGCGTATAAGGCTATTGTTTTCCAATCGACATTGATTAACGAAGCAGCTAGATGGCTTACAGAATATGATATTAACCATTTCGGCACCTATGAAGCAGTAAGGGATGCCTTTTTGCAGAGATTCAAGCTAAAGAAGAATCCAGCCGAAATTTTTGACTACCTGCAAAACAATAGACAGAAGATAAATCAAACAATACAGGAATACGCCACTCTATTCAGGACTCATTTGAGGCAGTTACCACCAGCACATACCAACCTACCGGATGACGTTATTACTCAATGGTTTATCAATGGATTGACTCCACAACTCAAACAAATTATGATCATACGCTGTGTAGGAGCTATGACGCTAGATGCCGTGATTGCAATGGCTTTGCAGCTGGAAAACAAGATTGGAGGATTTACAGAAGATCTAGAGTGGTTAAAAGCAAATAGAAATATTGCCGAAGATCCGACCAGACAGATGTACTGCACTACATGCAAGAATTCAGGCCATACTAGTGCCACTTGGGCACTTAATCAGTTGTTTTGTGCTATCTGCAACACTACCGGACACACCACCGAAAACTGCGCATATAACGCCAAAGTACAGGGACCAGCAACTGTCAATGCAATTATACAGGAACAAGGGCAGCCATCCAATCACTATGTACCCCCGCAATTGAGAAACAACCAGCAACAAGGTTATCGAAATGAGGACAGAGAAATAATAACTATAATGCAAACCGCTGGCAGGCCGGACAAGCACCGGAAAATCCCAATTTGCCACCACCACGCTGTTTTTTTTGTGGTGAATTTGGTCACATTAGAAGATTTTGTAAGGATGCAGCTGAGTATGATCAGAGGAAGAATGGCTAATATGGTACAAATCACACCAGTAGAAACGCACGCTGCAGTAATTCAGACCCGATCCGGTAAACAACTGCAACCAGCAGCAAAAATATTTGAACCAGGCATACGTGAACAACAAAGGATGTATGATAAAGCTAGTCAATGGACCACCACAGAACCTCCAGTGTTCCCAGATCCTATTCCGGTGACCCAGACTCCGTTAACCGAGGAAGGAACACAACAACAAGATTCTAATTCAGCAGCAGGCACATCATCTTCAACAGGCGCATCATCTTCAGAATCTCTAGAAAATACAATCCAATCACAAAAGGCCTGGGAAATTTTATCTAAAGCATCCATCACTCTTCCTCTGGGCCAATTACTTGCACTAGTACCAGGAGTTCGACAACAATTCCAACAACAGTTTAGTCCTGTGCCTTCTTGCATTCCAGCAACAGCAACAGTGCAATCGGAACCTGATCTACGATCGATCATTCAGTTCCTTTAATTACGGTATGGTATAAAAATCATAAAATCACACAGGTACTAATTGATGGAGGATCTGGTGTCAACATTGCTACTGCTGCACTGTGTAAAAAGTTAGGGTGGAACGAAATCGAACCAGTTCAGTTTTTCGTCAGAATGGCCGACCAATCAAGAGTCCATCCCGTAGGACTTGTACGAAATGTACCAATAACTTTACAAGGTACAACATTTAAAATGACCTTTGTCATACTAGAATTACCGGAATCCACCCTTGATTATAATCTCCTTTTCGGTCATCCTTGGTTGAAGCACGCTAAGGTGATACAAGATTGGTCTGCACAGGAACTCACTTTCAAAGATAATAATCGTAAGTACGTTGTAAAATTAGATGCTATGCAACACTGTGAGTTGCATGCTATACCGTATTTTGCAGAACCAGTCCATATGCTAGATGGGTTGTCAGATGATGAAGAAGAAGAGTTTCTAAAAATAACATTGACTTGATCTCCCTAGGAACTGTTGATCTACAATCTGTTGTAGATAATTGGAATCCTACAGTTTGTACGGTGATGACTGTAACAAAAAAAGATATGAAAGAAGATAAGGCTACCATAGATGACACTGATCTACAACAACTTTTTAAGCCAGCTGAGGATACAAAGAAGCCTCGACAATTCTATGTTCCAGAAGATCAACTGACCACTTACAATTTAGGGGATGAAGAAAATCCACGACCTGTTAAGATAAAGGAGAGCTTACCTGAGTTATTTCAAGCCGATTTAATCCAAATACTTCGAGAATTTTCTGATGTATTTGCTTGGGATTACAAAGATATGAAGGGTTTGGACCCGCACATCTATCAACACAGGGTCATGCTGAAGTCGGACGCAAAACCACTTAAGCAACCCAGCTACCGGATGAATCCAAACTATGCATCACAGGTAAAGGCAGAACTTGATAGGCTACTCAAAGTCGGATTTATTGTACCAGTGGAGCATGCTGAATGGATCTCACCAATTGTTATTGTCCCTAAAAAGAATAAGCAGTTACGAATATGTGTAGATTACCGAAAACTGAACACAGCTACGGTGCCTGATCCATTTCCGCTACCTTTTCTTGACACAATGCTTGATAGAGTAGCAGGACATGAAATGTATTCATTCTTAGATGGGTACAATGGGTATAATCAAGTTAGAATGGCTAAACAGGATATACCGAAGACCGCCTTCATTACCAACTGGGGTGTTTTTGCATGTACTGTTATGTGGTTTGGATTAAGAAATGCCCCAAGTACGTTCCAAAGGTGTATGCAGGAAATATTTTCTCCTTACCTTACCTCTTTTATGCAAGTATATCTTGATGATTTTTTGATTTTTGGTAAGATGATAGCACACCTGTTCCATTTACGGTGCTGCTTTGAAAAGTGCAGAGAATACAGACTCTGTTTGAACCCAAACAAATCTGTGTTTGCGGTTTCATGTGGAAAGCTACTTGGTCACATTGTATCTGCACAGGGTATACATGTGGATCCAGATAAAATCACAGCTGTGTTAGAAGCACCTGTACCCACTACACCTAAGGAAGTAATGCGCTTCATGGGCCAAGTAAGATGGCATGGTCGACACTTACGGTGGCTTGCTCATTTGGCAATACCACTGAACAAATTAATAACCAAGACTCCTCGACAATTTGACTGGACCCCGGACTGTCAAACTGCTTTTGATCGTCTAAAGGGATTACTAACACAGGTTCCAATCTTACAGCCTCCTGACTGGGATTGCCCATTTCATGTATTCGTTGATGCTTCAGATATAGCAATAGGGAGCGTGCTAATGCAACAAACCGATAAGTGGTTCAGACCAGTGTACTATGCAAGTCGAAGATTAGCCCCTGCTAAAGAGAATTATTCTATAACATAGAGAGAATGTCTAGGCCTAGTATATTCTGTCAAGAAATTAAGACATTAGTTGCTGGGCCGTAAATTTACTTTTCATGTAGATCATGCTGCACTTGTCTATCTAGTTCGGCAACAACATCTAGGTGGTCGATTAGCACGATGGGTTCTGCTTTTACAAGAATTTGACTACGAAGTTATTCATCGGCCAGGCAGTTCACATGCCTTAGCAGATTTTCTCTCTCGCTTAGATTCCGGTGAAGCTCCGGTCGGTGTAGATGACACAACACCGACAATTTATGTCTCTGAACCGACTAATGATGAAATTACAGACCCACCTATGCCATCTACATATTATGATCAGATCTTGACCTTCCTCACTGATGGATACCTTCCCTCTCAGACTTCTCCTGCAATACGAAGAAAAATTTCAATTTTTAGTCGCCGATTTTGGTTGATTGCTGGGGTATTATACTATATGGATCACACTGGAGTTTTACTTCGGTGTATTCCACCACATGAAGTTAACTCAGTCATTAATCTGGCTCACTCAATTCCTTCCGGTGGCCATTTTGCTGCAGACTTAATACACCGGAAAATTCTGCAAAGTGGTCTTTGGTGGCCTACTATGTACAGGGATGTATCACAGTTTGTCAAACAATGTGATAATTGTCAGAGATCGGGACAACCCCTGCAACATCATCTTTTCGCTCTACAACCTGTCTCACCATTAGAGCCTTTTCAGAAGTGGGGTCTAGATTTCATTGGCCCTATTACACCACCAGCAATCCTCAGTAATAATCGTTATATTTTGTCATGTACTGATTATGCTACCAGATGGGCAGAAGCCTGGGCTTTACGGTCTGCCACAGCTGTTGCAGTAGCAAAATGTCTACTGAAAGATGTCTTTCCATGTTTTGGTTTACCGCTGGAACTTGTTACAGATCAAGGCACTCATTTTGTCAACAATTTAATGAAAGTACTCACACATTCGTTTCAGGTCATGCATAAATTTAGTTCACCATATTACCCTCGTGCAAATGGTTTGGCTGAGAGTACAAACAAGACTTTGTTGAATATGCTTCGAAAACTCATTTTGGAAGCACCAGAAAGATGGGATCAACTGTTACCTGCAGTATTATGGGCATACCGGACTACATACAAGGTAGCAACAGGACTAACCCCTTTCAAACTAGCTTATGGATTGGAAGCAATAGCACCGATGGAGATAGTTATGCCAAGTTTACGAGTAGCAATCGCTCAAAACTGCTACCGGAAGAATCACTGTCATGTCGGTTGGATACACTCAGAGAATTAGACGAGCATCGATGGCACAATTTTTTGACTATTCAAGAAGTACAGCTAAGACAAGCTCGAACACATGATCGATATCTAAAGACCCCAATTTTTTCGGTGGGACAACTTGTACTCTTTTACAATGCAAAGTCGAATCGCTCTGCTGGCAAATTCAAGTTACGATGGTTTGGTCCCTATCGGATTGCTAAACAAGTGGGCCCAACAACTTTTTGGTTGACCACTTTGACCAGAATTCCTCTTCCAAAGGTGATAAATGGATCAAAGTTGCGGCCGTATCAACAAGCATCTTATCCACACTGAAACGTTTCGCGGTTGGCCGCATCTTTTGGCGTTCTCTTTTCTTTTATTTTCTTTTCTTTTCTTTTTTGGCGTGCTTAATAAAATAAGTCTGTAAATATCCACGTTTTGATACCTAATTATGTCCACAGCCGCCCTGCCCTTTCCAGTTACTCACGCATGCACACCAAAGTTAAGAATTATCATCTCAATACTGCGCGATGATTAGTCATTCTTGATTGCTCTCCACTGCAACGCATCTACTTAACCTTTTCTGTTTCGCCGAAAATCGCTATTGTGTTTGTGTGATTTGTGTTATTGTGCGTACCCTGTGCTCTGTGTACTTGTGATTGCTGTCTCTGTGTGCGCCATGGAAGCTTTGGCTAACTATACCGCCTTCCGTGATGGACTCCCTGCCGACGTAGGAGAGTTCCTGCGCATTTGTGGGCTATCCAATTATGCTGAACTGCCTTGGCATTCAGTGGAATCCCACCCCTTCTTTGCCCAGATCATCTCCGCCATCGCCAACATACCTCCCACGGAGCAGAGTTGGCCGGTCACCTCCCTACCATCCCGTACATTGATCACCTTTCAAACATTCGCTGAATCATTCCGACTCCCTTCGCAAGGTCGGGAAAATGACCCAAACCTCCCCGTAGCAACAATGACCCAATTATTTCCTAGGTATTCGTCAAACGAATACGCGATCCTTTGTCGACCAGAACCTGAAAGATCAGCCCTCCAATTCTTAGTAGCTATTCTCAACCTACAGAAACGCACCTATGGAATATCACGTCCCTTCTACTCTGCCATAGACTTAGCCGCCCGAGAACCAGTAAATTTTGCGTCCTATTTCTTCCACCACATTCACAAAGAATGCGTAGCAATCATCAAACAGGTAAACAAGGGAGGAATGCCAAGATCGAGACTCCCTCATATCATATCATTCCTGTTTCCGGCCATCCTTGCAGCACAACCACCACCCAGAGGCCCAGTCCTACGACATGAAGAATCTGTGCAATTATGGGACGATGATGAAGAAGATGAAGAGGAGCTAAACCAACTCTTCCGTCGGAAGAGAATCAGAATCAGTTCTTCTGAGAGTGAAGCACAGGGATTAGCCGAAGCAAACGAAGATGATGACAAGGAAGAAGAAAAGCATGACGAAGAAACCTTCCACGACACCGCCACATCGATGCAGCATGAATCCTCCGCGTAGTCATCTTCACAAGGGCAACAAGAACAGGAGGATCACTCAAAAACCGGCACAAGCTCGTCAGAAGAGGCATCACAGCAACAATCGGAGCCGGAAAAACAAATAGATGAAGAACAAGTAGCTAAGGATATTTTCGACGAACTGCTCAGAGCAGTAGAATCCACCATTGCTGAGACCGTCGACACTGAACAACAAAACGTAGATAAGGTAACACAATCTCATAATGTCCTTCCCACTCCCCCACCGGAGCTGCCACTCGACCCCATTATCCCTATCCAACCCATCCAACCCAACGAACCCACTGACTCTTCATCCTCATCCCCCAACTACTCTCCACCAAACTCCCAGCAACTGCTCATCGCCTCCTCATCCCAACCACGACCTCAGCTGCCACTTCCTTCAATCCCTACAATCTCTGAACTTGCAAACATGGGCCAATTGTTAATTCAATTATCACAGCAATTGCCAATCCAAATGAGAGAAGTCACCGATAATATTCGGAATGAATTACAACACAAGGTGGACGTACTAGAAGCAGATATCACGCCTCTGCAAGAAGAGATAGATGCAATCAAAGCAGAAAACCATCAGCTGCACTCTCAAATTACCCATCTCCAAGCCCAGTTTGCAGAACAACAGAAAATTGCCGATCAAAGAGATACCGCACTGACACATCTCAACCAAAAGGACAAATTACTAAGCAAAGCACATGCCGAAATCAGTCAGTTGAAGTTAGATCTACAGGATAAAGAAGACGCCAGAGTAGCCCTAGGTAATCTATTAGAAGAGACCAGAGTTCAACTCGATGAAGTGGTACAGAAAGGCCAAGAACAGCATGATCTGGCAATGAAGACAGCGGAAGAACTACAAAGATACAAAGATCCATTAGCAGATGTAAATAACATGCTCAAGCGGTATTTGTCAAAAGAAGCTCAAACACAGAAGGTAATAACTGATCTACGCAGAGAAAGGGACGCATACTCCAGAACGATACAGTTCCAGAATCAAGAGATCGAGAGACGGGAAAATCAATTGGACAATCAAAAAGAAAGAGTAATCAGTATGGAAAAGCAGGTTGAAGAAAAGAAGACATCCAGAGATGCAACTTTATCCAATGAATTCGACCTACAAGAAGCTTTTTTGCAAACCCAAGCAGAGATTTTGCTCACCGAAGCCATAGCCTTGTTCTGTAAGAATAGATGCACAGTTAATAGAACCGGACACACTCAAACAATTGTTAGAAACACTAAAGAAAAAGATCGCCCGCACCTTTAGATTAGCCAGAAATATGTACTTAGAAGGCATTATAGATGAGCAGTAGTTTTGTAAAACCTGCGGGTTCGAGTCCACCGTGCATGCCAGAGTGTTAGCGGCTGCCGGATTGGAAATGTATAACTGAAATCTTGTTTCACACGTGCAAAAGGTTGTTACGCAGACATGTTGTATTCTTTTATAAAGCAATGAAAAGAGATGCTGAGTGACGTTCGAGAGATCACCAGACTGTCTCTCTCGATGATTTGTCTGTAGCGTTACTGTGTGTCGAGTTGATTAATTCAGAGTATCTTGTCGAATTTCTGAGTATTCTGTGTGTATCTATGTTTCGTCTTCTCTGTTGTCTGTTGGTATCCATTGCGGTTGTGAGTATCAGTTAGTTCGCGTATCGTGTTGTCTCTTTTCTTGAAATGTTCTGCAAGTGTATGGCGAAGTCTGTGCAGTCGTGGTAGCTCTTCTAGTATTCGGGTTGTATTAAGTTGTCTTAGTATCGAGGTCCAGGTTCATACGACAAAGTTTAAGCTACAGTAGGATTTCTTGGGTTGCATACTGAACCTTCAGTACGGTGTATCTGAACACTTGGACTTGGATTCTCTGTGTCTTCGAACATTGGTAGGATTGTGGTACCCATTCGGTAAAGGTTGACGATTACTCTTGTTTCTCGTATTTTCAGTAAGTTATGTGCAGATGCAACATAGCATCTTAGCATATTCGGTACACGTGGCTGACCTAAACTGTGAACTGTAATATCTAAGTACAACAAATTCTTGATAGAGCTCTCAGCATCAGAATATTGCTGTGTGTAAGTGGTTAGTTTGGGAACTAAGTATAGGACTTCTGTCTAACAGACCCCTTCCACTCCCAAGAACCCAAGAATCGCTTGAACGCACTTCTGACAGATAGAATAATAGCGTTTAACAAGGTGCACTATCATTATGTGAGGGAGAGGTTCTTTTCTAGAGAGATCAGTTTGGCATATGTGCCCACATAGGAGAACATTGCAAACCTTTTCACAAAGGCTTTGCTTAGGGAGAAGATTGAAACTTTCCGCAAAGATTTGGGCTTACTTCCTTTTGTGGATTGATTCCACATATCTTGGCACTTCTTTATACATGAGTGCCAACTCCTTGTTCACCGCATCACTCCAAAGGGGGATTCGTTGATATATTTTGCTAGTGATGTGTGTGAACATATTAGGACCGATGGGGCACTTGGTTCAGAAGAAAATCACAAATGGTCATATACATGAAGGATGATAAGATGGGTGGGTTGTGAAGAAGAGTTACCATGAATGGGAAGGAAGTGTCAATGGTGGCACATGGACAAAGATGGAGCTGAAGGGGGCCCAAAAACCCCAAACCATGCCCCTTTCTACATGTAAAATGTTGGAGTTCCAAGACTCAGGAAGCATGCAAACAACACAAAGAAGAAGAAGAAGAAGAAGAAGAAGAAGAAGAAGAAGAAGAAGAAGAAGAAGAAGAAGAAGAAGAAGAAGAAGAAGAAGAAGAATAATGATAATAATAATAATAATAATAATAATAATAATAATAATAATAATAAGAAGAAGAAGAAGAAGAAGAAGAAGAAGAAGAAGAAGGTTGGGGCACAACACATAGTGTATTATTGAATAAGATTCACACAAGATACGTAACCCATTAGGGTTATGGAAACTGGGGGGAAAAAACCTCTCAGAGAGGGAAGAAAGTGCCCTAAGGGTTCAAGTGTGTTCACAAAGTCACTATTGCCTACCTATGTGGAATTGAAATCAATGTACAAAAGTAAGCCAAATGCTTTGTGAAAAGCTTCAAAGTTCTCCTTGGGAAGAGTCTTTATGAAAAGATCCACAAAATTATCTTATGTGGGCATATAATCCAAACTCATCTCTCCATCAAAGAGTCTCTCCCTGACATAATGATAATTCACCTCAATGTGTTTTTTGTGAATATGGACATAGTTACTTGCAATTGTCAATGCAATCTCATTGTCAATAAGGATGGTGGTGGTAGAAGATTGACCAACACCCAAATCAACCAAAAGGTGTTTGAGAAACACACTCAACAATGTATATGAAATCAACCCTATACTCAACCTAACAACTAGAAGTGGTCATGATAGACAGTTTCTCTCTCAACCAAGATATGCATGAGCTACCAAGCATGAAGCAAAAACCATTAGTGGACACATGAGTGTCATAACAACAAGCCTAATCTAAGTCAAAAAAAGGATGTTAATTCATCGGTAAGGATCCCTCCTTGGGATTAAGAAACCCAAATAGCCTATACTAATCAAGTAGCAAAAGATTGTTAATGCTTGACACCTTGGCTATGCATAAAACTCCTCACTTGAGAGACAACAAAGTTTATTTCAAGTTGGATCATTTACAAGTAAATCAAGCATCCAAGATTCTATTGATAAAGAACAACATCAAATCCATCTCTAATCAATTATCTCCCGAGTTTGCAAATGTAGATATGGAGGATGCAATGATACAAGATGCACCCAAAACAAAAAACATTTGGGAGGGTGATGATCCTTTGTTTAAAGCAATTTTCTCCATAATCTATAATATTGTGTGTGATCATTTAGTGGCTCCTTTTGGAGAATGGGCATACATCACTTGCCTGATCATGTAAATCAACCTACACAAGAAAATTATATATGTCACATTTTATTTCATTGCTGGAGCATTAAAAAATCATTCATCAATAACATTGAACACCTGCAACATACATCATCTTTCTTAGCAATATGAAGAGTATTTGAATAATAACTTACATTGGAAGCCTAATGTGGATTTCTATTTGAAGATTAAGATCTAGAAAATATGGAAAGCAACAAAAATAGTGGATGCTTGATTGAGCTCATAAGAAAATATCCATTGTTTCAAACTGTACATGAAGTCCAACCAAGGACTTTGCAATTTAATCCACCCACTGTACCTCCTAGTGAAACATTGTGGATCTTTCCCCGTGTTCTTGGCAAAAAATAAGTGCTACACATAGGCTAAAATTGGATTTATTTAGTAGCAATGGTGGCCAACCACTCAAATGGGTTGGGATCTCAAGGAAACAAGGACAAAGTAGTAGATTCTTGGGATTCCTTATTGTTGAACTAGGATATATTAGATACATGAAAAATGATCAACATTTGGTGATATTCATGAGAGAAGGTACAAGTAACCAATGACCACAAAAGAAATTTGAGAGAAAATTCAAACCCTACAGATGGACAAAAGCCATGATATGCCTCCAAAGTTGCATTATAGGAAGAATTCATTGAAGAGGTAGAGAGGAGTTATTCAACTAGGGCTCAATAAATCTTGGAAATTAGTAGCCCAAGAATCCAAACGAGCTTAAACATGGATTTAGCTCATCGATCAATGAATCAACATAAAGAGAAGGCAAGATTGGTAGAGCTTCATGAAGACGGACATGAAGCTCAAGGGTTTGAAGAATCAATGGTAGAAGGGGGAGCTACATCAAAAGAGAAAATCAAGAGGCCAAGGCAAAGAAGATACCTTCAACTAAAGGGAGAAGAAAGAAGGTCAACAAGGTTAAACATCCAATCTCAAGGCTTATCTATAATATTATATTTGCTAGGCATTATGCTTTCAAGTCTAGGGTTATCAAAGATTAAGATCCCTCCACCTATGAAGAGGCCAAGGACACAAAGGATCGGCAAGAAGCTATGGAAGAGGAGTACAAAGAATTCGGGAAAAACAATACTTGGATCCTACTACGAAGAAAAGAATGGATGAAGGTAATTCATGACAAATGGGATTACAAAGTCAAAAGAAAATTGAATGACTTGATTGATAGGTACAAGATAAGGCTTGTGGCAAAGGGATTTGCCTAATCCTATGGAATTGATCATGAAGAAACATTCAATCTGTTGTAAATATGACCAAAATTAGGGCAAACATTGAAGTAGTCACATTTTAGAAAGGGTGTAAATAGTTATTTTCTTAATGGCGACTTGCAAGAGATAGTTAACGTGACTCAACCTTTAGGGTTTGAAAACCCTAAATATTTAGATCATGTTTGTCAACTTAGAAAAACATTATATGTTGTAAAGCAATCTCCTAGGAGTTGGAATCAAAGGCTTATGTATTATTTCTCTGTACCTCACGAGACAAGAATACCTAGTTCTCTAGAAAATGACTATGGATTTTTTAGAAAGATTCTCGATGTACATGTTTAGCCATATCAAGAGGGGGTTAAAATTCCTAGGATTCAAGAAAAATTTGAAGAAAGAGGAATTTCACAACCTTCTACAAAGTCAGTTCCACAAGAGACTTTAGTTCGAGAAATGGAAGAAGTTAAAGTTCTAGAAAGTCCTAGTACCTCGGTAGGACAAGTTCCAGAACCTGTGGAAGCGGAAAGGTCAGAAAGAGTTTCACGAATATTTAAGGATACACTTATTTGGTTATATCAGACTTGGAAAGATAGTGGTATAAAGACTTTTACAAGAAGAACAAGGAGTCAGACTAGACAACAACAACAAGATCATGTAAGAACAAGAAGTCAGACTAGACAGCAACAACAAAAAGAGCATGTAAGTTTTGTTGAAGACTTTTAGATTCATGATATTTTGGCACTTACGACTGTTGAAGATGAACTTGCATGTGTTAAAGATGCACTTAACATTCCTATTTGGAGAAAAGCTATGCAAGAAAAGACTGATTCTATTCATAAGAATCAAACTTGGCAGCTATGTGAGTTACCAAGGCTATAGGTGTAAAATGGATCTTCAAAATCAAAAGGAAAGCAGATGGTACTATTGACAGGTACAAAACAAGATTAGTAGTCAAAGGATATGCACAACAAAAAGGTATTGATTATGATGAGACATTCTACACCTATAGCCTTCTTTCCCTCTAGTAACTCACATAGCTACCAAGTTTGATTCTTATGAATAGAATCAATCTTTTCTTGCATAGCTTTTCTCCAAATAGGAATGTTAAGTGCATCTTTAACACATGCAGGTTCATCTTCAACAATCGTAAGTGCCAAAATATCATGAATCTCAAAGTCTTTAGCAAAACTTACATGATCTTTTTGTTGTTGCTGTCTAGTCTGACTTCTTGTTCTTACATGATCTTGTTGTGGTTGTCTAGTCTGACTCCTTGTTCTTCTTGTAAAATTCTTTATACCACTATCTTTCCAAGTCTGATATAACCACATAGATGTATCCTTAAATAGTGGTGAAACTCTTTCTGACCTTTCAGCTTCCACAGGTTCTGGAACTTGTCATGCCGAGGTACTAGGACTTTCTTGAACTTTAACTTCTTCTATTTCTAGAACTAAAGTCTCTTGTGGAACTGACTCTGTAGAAGATTATGAAATTCCTCTTTCTTCAAATTTTTCTTGAATCCTAGGAATTTCAACTCCCTCCTGATCTGGATGAACATGTACATCCAGAATCTTTCTAAAAAATCCATAGTCATTTTCACTAATGAACTATGGAATTTCTGCTTCTTTATCATAAACCTTATTTTCAGCAATATAAGCATTACGTGAAAGAATAACTTCACCTATCTCTAGAACATAAAACCTGTCTCCTTTACTCTCAACAAGATATCCAATGAAAACAGCTTTCTTTGCCTTCACATCTAGTTTGCCTCGGCCCTTTTTCTCAATATGTACATCTAACAAAGAAGAAAGAACCAAGAAGAGAGGAAAGAAACAAAAAAAATTCAGAGTCGTAATTACAAAGTTCTCATATTTTCTTTTCATTTGTCAATGACTGCTCATACATATTCTTATAACAAGGGATTATGCTTCCCATTTTTGCCCAAAAAAGAAGCCTAATTCATATATACACTAACGTTAGTATAGAATGTCAAAATTGAAGTGAGCTTCTTCTTCTCTCATTTTCTATAAAATTTTTTGAGATGTTATTAAAATTGAAGTGAGCTTCTTCTTCTCTAATCTCTTAATAGCTATGCTTTCTTCGCTCATTTTCTCCCATTTTAGTTCTTCTTTGGTGCTCATGATAGTGATCCAAAATTTACTCAATTATAGTCAAGATTTTCTTATGTAGAGATGTAGAAGTGATCCAAACTTCAAAATGAAGCCAAGATTCATGTATGCAAGTTAAAAGATGTATGCTTCTTTTTGCATTTGCATGCACAAACTTACCCAAATCATTGATGTGTCATGGGTTCTTAACTAATTTATACATAGTTCATTCTCAATGGTCAACACTCTTGTATTACTTAACTTTACCGCTTTCTTATTTAATCCATTCAAGTACAAGACTACTCCAAGAGGTTTGTACTTCTCAAAAAGAACGTTGTGATGTTTGTTGTTCAAAGATCCAACCTCTTCTTGATTTATATGGGGTCCATGTAGATCTTCATCCTGACATCTAGATCCACTCAACTTTTATGTCACTATTGGATAAACCTTAGTTGAGTTGACTAATCTTAAAGTCACAAATCCTTGTGGAGGAGAAATGACTCTTCACTATTTTCCATTGTCCTTCAGTTGTTCTTGACCTCAAGAACATCCACAATGAAATTTATGATGCTTGTTTTTACCTAATAGCACTCCTCAACTTTTCAATATGTCACTCACTTGTGTTTTCCCTTCCTAAATTGTAAATCCACTTTAATGCTCTAGCTTGGAAAACTTCACTATTACCTGACATGGAGGAAAAAATCACATTAAATGGTTCCCTTCGACAAACACTTGGCTTAAATCTTTTAGCAACAAAACCACACTTACAATATCACACAAACACCATCCTAGATGTTTAGATCGAGTGAGAAACTTGGAGTCCAAATCCCTTACCTTGAAGTGAAAATCAACTTATGGCCTGGATACGATCTCCACCCCATAAAATTTGCAAGGAAAATTGCACTCTAGAAGTGTACTTTACCACTTTCGTTATTTGATTTCAAAAGCATAACCAGACGGAAAATTGCATACTTTGAAAATCATATGTTAATGAAAAATCATGCACATCACAAAATTTAATCCTTTTTTCAAAATTTTAGGTGCACATTTAATTTGAAAATCACACTTCACTTCCAAACATCACTCAAAATTGCATGCCAAACTCACATTTAAATTGAAATTCACTTTTATGCTAAAAATTGTGCCAAGGAAATCGGAATCACACATAAATTCCCTTTCAAACATGCACATTTCTAGAAATATCATTTGAACCCTGATAGACCAATTTAGGAGACTGATTTTTGGGAAGGGTAGGTCTTAGATTTTAGGAGCCAACTTCTTTTCTATAAAAATGTGTTTTCTAGTTCATGTAGAGTGTGCAATAAGTATTGGAGTTGTATCAAGGAAGCCCCTTGGTTAAGCTAGCCCCTTGCTTGCTTTTTTCTTAGATTTGAGTAAACATATCTATGTGTGTGCACAGACAATGTTTCATCTTTCTAGCCCTAAGTTTTTAGCATTATTTCTTCTTTGTGGTTCATCGAATTGATGTAATCTTTATGTGAATGGATAGATATTAGAGACATTTTTAAGCAAACAAAGTCTCTGGAGCATTCTTTGAGTAGTATGAGAGAAATCGTCAAAATAGTGAAGTGTGGTGATCGATATCTCTCTCTGTGTGTAGGATCTATTGGAACTATTTTGCTATGAGTTGTACGCATTATTTCTAGTCCTTTATTTATCCATTTGCTACAATCTTGGTTTCCTTTGATAGCCCTTAGAATTCTCACATTGAGTCAAATTTGAGGTTCATTCTCAAGTTATTTGCTAAGAAATGCTTGCTAGAGTGAAGTGAGGTCTTTGTTTGACCAGCTAATGCATGCAATTAAGTAGATCATCTTGTAGACATTGTTTCTCTAAGTGTAGGCATCCATTTGGAGCGAAATTTGTCTTGTCACAAAGCTCCTTGTGTCTACCATTAGTGATGCCCTCTCTATGCCTTAGGTAATCCTACTATAAAATCAATGGGGATACTCTCCCACTTCCGATTGGGAATATCCAATGGGTGGAGTTGACCTCCTATCCTCAATCTCTAAGCTTTGTTGGCCTAGAATTTTATGCATTTAAGCACATACTCTATGACATCCTTATGAAGACCATGCCAATAAAACTGCCTCTTAACAAGATCATAAGTCTTGTTGACTCCTAGGTGTCATGCACTAGGTGTGTCATGACACTCGTGCAATAGATGTCATCTCACCTCAGAATCTCTAAGGACACACCTTACCTTTGTACAATAGATATCCATCATGGATATTATACAATAAATTTTGAGACTGTGATTGGCCGGGTGTCGATGACATCTTAGATGAAGTGGCGACCTGCTCTAATACCAATTGTTAGAGTTTGAGGTTTGTGCTCTAACTGCCATTTAAGATGGGGGTGGCAGAAGACTGACCAACATCCAAATCAGCCATAAGGTATCTGAGCCACACACAATCAACAATCATTGTGAAAGCTTCCCTATACTCAGCCTCACAATTAGAAGTGGCAACAATAGGTTGCTTCTAGTTGTGAGGCTTACTATAGTTGTGAAAAATCATGCACATCACTCAAACTTTTACTTGCACATTTAATTTGAAAATCACACTTCACTTCCAAACATCACTCAAAATTGCATGCCAAACTCACATTTAAATCAAATGCACATTTATACTAAACATTGTGCCAAGAAAATCGCAATCACACATAAATTCCCTTTCAAACATGCATATTTCTAGAAATACCATTTGAACCCTCATAGAACAATTTTGGAGGCTGATTTTTGGGAAGGGTGGGTCTTAGATTTTAGGGGCCAACTTCTTTTCTATAAAAATATCTTATATCATAACTTTTTTAGTCATCTTGTGTGTTTTCTAGTTCATGTAGAGTGTGCAATAAGTGTTGGAGTTGTATCAAGGAAGCCCCTTGCTTAAGCTAGCCCCTTGCTTGCTTTTTTCTTAGATTTGAGTAGACATATCTATGTGTGTGTGCAAACAATGTTTCATCTTTCTAGCCCTAAGTTTTTAGCATTATTTTTTCTTCATGGTTCATCCAACTGATGTAATCTTTATGTCAATGGATAGATATTAGAGACATTTTTAAGCAAACAAAGTCTCTGGAGCATTCTTTGAGTAGTATGAAGAAAGTGATCCAAACACTCTGAAGTAACTCACATTAGGTTCTCTACCATAATAAGCTTCATATGGTGTGATTACCTTTAAAGCTTTTGTAGATGACCTGTTTAAAATGTGGTTAGCTATATGTACGGCATCAAACCAAAATTTCGGTGAAGGCCTCTTGGATGCCATCATGCTCCGCATCATCTCAACAAGTCCTCTATTCTTTCTTCCTGCAACACCATTCTGCTGAGGAGTATAAGCAATAGTAAGGTGTCGAGAATTGATTATGATGAGACATTTGCTCCTATGTCTAGGATGACTGTTATTAGGTCAATACTTGCTCTAGTAGCACATTTTGGTTGGCATATATATCAACTTGACATTAAGACTACTTTTCTAAATGGTGATTTACATGAGGATGTGTATATTCAACAACCAGAAGGTTTTGAAGAGATAGGTAAAGAACACTTAGTATGTAAGCTTATAAAAGCTTTGTATGGTTTAAAACAAGCACCTAGAGCATGGTATGAAAAGATACATACATATTTTTTATCCATTGGTTTCCATAACTCAGATGCAACTCCAACTCTTTATGTCAAAGCTGAAACAGGTATACTGATTATAGCAATCATTTATGTGGATGATATTATAGTCACAGGTCCTAGAGATGAAAATTTGCAGATGTTCAAAGAAAAATTGAAGCAAACATTTGATGTGAATGATTTAGGCATTTTGCATTATTATCTTGGGATTCAATTTCTGTTTCAAGATGAGTGTATCTATATGACACAATAGAAGTACATTGAGAAACTTTTGGAGAGGTTTCAGATGAGTGATTCTAAACCTATGCAAACACCTATGGATCAGAACATGTCTTTACAAATGGTAGCAGATGCAGAACCATTTGATGCTACTCTATATAGTCGAGCAATTGGTTGCTTGATATATCTTTGTAATACACGTCCTGATATACAGTTTGCAGTTTCTCAAGTATCAAGGTTCATGAAGAATCTGACAATGTGACATTGGAAAGCAGTAAAGCGGATCTTTCGATATTTGAAGGGAACTTCAAATTTTGCTATGGTATTTTCTAAATCTACACATTTGTTACTAAAAGGATTTTTATCTGATTGGGCAGGTGATAGAGACACAAGAAGAAGTACTAGTGGATTTTGTTTTTATCTTGGAGATTGTCTTATCTCATGGCTTTCAAAGAGACAACCCACTATTGCCACTTCATCATGTGAAGCTGAATATCGTGAAGCATTTATAACTACTCTAGAGTCAGTATGGTTGTAGAAGATTTTGAGTTATCTTGATGTAAGAGTACACGAACCCATTCAGATATTTTTAGATAGCCAGAGTGCTATAGCTATAGCTAAGAATCCAGTGCATCATGCAAGGACAAAGCATATAGAGGTACACTACCACTATATTCGAGAGCAGATAGCTAAGAAGCACATTGAGCTGTTTATGTTCCTTCTAGTGAGAATGTTGCAGATATTTTTACCAAAGCATTGACTAGAGAAGTCATGAGAAGATTTGCAGGTTACTAAAGCTTGTACCATTGTGACATTGAAGGAGGGATTGTTGGAGTCAATGTCATGGTCCAACAGCTCCATCTTCAAGTCTCAGACGGGTGCACATATATTGTTTTCCTTATAGATATAGAACAAGAAAAGCTCGTTTCGACAGCGTGGATAAAGCAAAACGCTTTCAAATCTCCCACTAGGGTTCAAGTCCTAGCAGGCGCAAATTGCAAAAATCAAGTTTTTTTGAAAAATGGACAACGAGATAAAACTCACGCGATCGCGTAGGAGTTTCAATTTGATCGTATCTTTTTATTAATCGTAGCTTTATTGATGGCTGGCTTTTCATATGTGCTTTTGGAGAGTACTTCAAACCTATATAAGAAGGAGCCAAGCTCATTATGGATCACTCACTCAAAGATTTCAAGCTAGAGTTTGAAGGTCTTCTTGAAGAGAGAGTGTTCACACACTCTTGAGGAGGTGGAGTTTTGGTGAAGGAGAGGCTACTCTCTTGGAGCAAGAAGTCTTCTACAAGGTGGTCGTAACTATCTTTTGTGAGTTAACCTTATATTTTGTTTTTAGGGTTTCTCTACCCTAATCTCAAAATTAGGGTTGGTTGATTTACAATTTTGTTACACTATTTTGTGAGAATAAGGTTAGCTTTGTTGCTCGTTCACTTCACACACTTAGATTATTTCAACATAATCTAAATTTTGTATCATCATCTTCTTGGATATTCTTCCATTAGTGAGCACACCATTTTATATGGTTGAGTATTACTCCCATGTTGTAATTTGGACATCTATTGTTTAGTGAGTAAGCATGCAGCTTACGTTCTCTAATCTTGTCTCAAGATCTCTTTCTTTCTATCTCTCACTTATCATCTTAATTAATTAAGTTGTGTATGCTCAAAAGGTTTTAGTTTGGAACGATCTTGGGGCCCAAAATTCCAACAATTTCCAAAGTACATAGGCACTTATATAGTGTCATTGGAAATCTAAGAGGGCCCACATATCATCTCTGAACCTTCAAGGGGCTGGTACTAAGCAGGATTTGGCAGTACCTACTCATTTCTTGGAGTGTCCATCCATCTTTCTCAACAGTGATATTAGAGCAAAGCTAAGGTAAAATGGGAGATGGTTTTCCTTCTTTCATTGATAAATTGGACAGGAACAACTATCAAGCATGGTCTCTGAGGATGAAGACATACTTACAAGGAAGGAGTATCTATGGATACATCTCAGGAGATGAGGAGATGCCCATATTTAGAAGCAAAGGATAACCTACAGGAGAGGAGCATGAAAGACTCAACACATGGTGTGTCAAGGATGCATTAGCAAGGTCCTACTTACTTAACTGAATCTCTGATTTTCTTCTTCCACATATTAAAAATCATAAGACATCCCAAGAGACTTGGGAAACATTGTCTTCTTATTTCTCTTCCAACACAAGGGCTAGGAAGAACCAATTGTGGATAGAGTTCACCACAAAGGAAGCAACCTAAGCAAGGTATCTCAGAGTATGTGACCAAAGTCAAAGATGTAGCAGATCAATTGGCAAGCATAGGAGAAGAAATTGAAGAAGAGAAGATCGTAAGACAAGTAATCAATGGTATTAAAGCTGATGACAAATGGGAGAGCTTCACAACTACCATGGACTTGTACATGGACATGCGGATTCCATACCTTACCACACTCATGGGGCAACTATTTACCCATGAAGCCAAGCTCAACAAGAATGGATATTCATCAAGAGGTAATAGCTCTTCTGCCCTGTACACTGATAAAAGTAAGTCCAAACAAAAAGGGAAGAACAAGAAGGTTGAAGATGAAGGAACTACCTCTCAAGCCAACTATGCAGAGAGAGGTAGAACCTCAAGAGGAAGGGACAGAGGAGGTAAGCAAGGTAGGGGGAGAACTTATAACTCCTCACCATGCAATATTTGTGGGTTATCAAATCATACTATAGATGAGTGTTTCAGGAACTTCAAGAATCAGAGAGGTAGAGGATATCAAAGAGGTGGATATACACAATCTAGAGGAAGATTCAATCATCACCAAGGATACAACGACTACTACAACAACAACTACAATAGCAACTACCAAGGAGGATACAAATCCAAAAAAGATTACAACTACACAGAGGAGCAAGAAGATTCTCTTCTAATTATGAACATGACTTCAAAACCAGGTATAAATGATGACCATCTCTTCTACATTGACTCAGGATGCTCAAACCATGTGGCAGGCAATGTAGCTCTTCTCTCTGACCTTGAGGAACCAAAAGATAAGCATCAGGTACAAATAGGTGATGACAACAAGCACTCAGGGATTAAAGTAGGGAATGTTAAGACCTCTGATGGAAACAAGAATCTATTGAGTAGGGTTGTATATGTACCAACAATTACCAAGAATCTGATGAGTGTTGGACATATTGTGGAAAAGGGTTTGCAAGTTAGATTCAACCAATATGAAGCATTTGTGGAGGATCCCAAGCATGGGTTCAAGAGAATTGCCAAAGGAGAAAAGATAGGTAGATTATTTACTTTTGAACTTGAGGATACAATGAACATTGCACTTTATAGTTATAAAGATCAAACATTATCAAAGCTTGAAATTTGGCATGCGAGATTAGGGAATGTTGGTGAAAGAACATTGAAACAAATATGTAGAGACCAATGTGTGCTTGGGATACCTAATGTATCCAAGCAACACATGATTTATAAATATGGTGCTTGTCAGTTTGGAAAATCTTACATGGTACCCTTCTCAAGGAAAGGCTACATGCATGAGGACTACCTAGAGCTTGTCCATACAGATGTATGGGGACAAAGTAAGGATCCCTCAATCTCTGGATCAAGGTATTATGTATCTTTCATTGATGATTACAGTAGGTGGACTGTATTGTACTTTATGAAGCACAAAGATGAAGTATTCAGTTGCTCTAAAAAGTATCTTGCACTTGTTGAGAACCAAACAGGGAGAAATCTAAAAAGGCTAAGGTTAGATGGAGGAGGTGAGTACTTCTCAAATGAGTTTGATATATTCTTGCGGGACAGAGGAATCAAAAGAGAAATCACAACAAGGTATAGCCCTAAGCAAAATGGGATGGCAAAGAGGAGAAATAGATTAATAGTTGAAATAGCTAGGTCAATGTTAAATGAGAAAAAATTACCTAACTACTTGTGGGTAGAGAGTGTATCTACTGCCACTTATCTTGTAAACAGGTTGCCATCCAAATCTCTTGATGGGATGACCCCATATGAAGCATGGCATGGTAGAAGTCCTTCACTTGATCATTGTAGGATCTTTGGATGTGTAGCTTATGTGCATATCCCTTCTCAGATCAGAGGTAAGCTAGACCCTAAGGCAGAGAAGTGCATCTTCATAGGGTATGATCTAAACCAAAAAGGATATAGGTTCTACAATCCTTCAAACAAGGGATTCGTGGTCAGTAGAGATGTTATCTTTGATGAGAATGACTCTTGGTGAATGCAGGAAGGTAAAATTACCTTATGACTTGGAAGAGGAGTTTCCAAGCGTCACTAAGGAGGATCCTACTCAGAATGGAGACATCAATTTAGATGATGAGGACATCATCAACCTAGAAGATTTCAAAGCATGGAAGTCCAAAGGCAAATTCAAGATGAAGAAATTGGAGGATATACCTGAATCATCCAACCAAGCAATCAGAAGATCACAAAGGGAGAGCAAGAAGCCAATCAGATATGGGTATGACACTTCCCTAGTTACTAAGCACTCTATTTATCTTGCAAAAGATTTGTCAATTGAAGAACCAACATCATATGAAGAGGCAAAGACCAAGGCAGAATGGAAAGAAGCTATGGATGAGGAAATTGAAGCACTCAAGGAGAGTGATACTTGGGAACTAGTACCAAAGAAGGAGTCTATGAAGGTAATTGGTTCTAGATGGATCTATAAAATCAAAAGGAATTCCGATGGATCAATAAGCAGTTACAAAGCTAGACTTGTGGCTAAGGGTTTTGCACAAACCCAAGGAATTGATTATGAAGAAACCTCCTCACCTGTGGCCAAAATGCCAACCATCAGGGTATTGGTAAGTGTAGCTGCATCAAAGAATTGGAACATGTATCAGTTGGATGTAAAAAATGCATTTCTAAATGGCTGGATTTCAGAGGAGGTGTACGTGTCTCAACCTCCTGGCTACGAGGATCGAAACAAGGTAACATATGTATGTAAATTAACAAAGCTCTTTATGGATTGAAGCAGGCACCTAGGGCATGGAACCATAGGTTGACTACATATCTTCAGGATCAAGGTTTTGTCATGAGTAAAGCAGATACTTCTTTGTTCATCAAGAGCAGTAATTTAGAGGTAATATACCTATGTGTATACATTGATGATATCATACTCACAGGTAATGATGCTAATGACATCAAACAAATCAAGAACCAGATGATGAAGGAGCTCAAAATTAGTGACCTTGGATCACCAAAATATTTTCTTGGACTTGAGTTAGTCTCTACTAAATCTGGAATTTACATTACTCAGAGAAAGTATATACAGGATATGCTAAAGAAGTTCCACTTGCAGGATGCCAAAGTTGCAAGTACTCCAATGGAGGTAAACCTAAAATTAAGTGCTCATGAAGGTGATGTACTTGAGAACATTGTAGGTTACCAACGCATAGTGGGAAGCTTGAACTATGCCACTTTGACAAGGATTGACATTGCTTATGGAGTAAGTGTTCTAAGTCAGTTTATGCACAAGCCTAGGGCACCTCACTTGGAGGCTGCCAAAAGGATCTTGAAGTACCTTAAGGGTACTCAACATCATGGATTGTATTTCCCTTATACATCAGAATTGGACATCAAGATATACTCAGATGCAGATTGGGCAGGATGTAAAGATGATAGGAGGAGTAGCTCAGGATACTTATCCGTTGCAAGTGATAAGCCAATATCATGGTCTTCAAAGAAGCAACCTACTGTTGCTTTATCTTCTAAAAAAGCAGAGTATAGCGGATTGGCCAATGCTACTCAAGAGGCCATATGGATCAGATTGTTGTATACAGAATTGGGATTGCATACTACATCTCCAATGATTTTTGGAGATAATACAAGTTCATTACACCTTGCAGCAAATCCTATTTATCATGCTAGGACCAAGCATATAGAGTCCACTATCATTATGTGAGAGAGAAGTTATTGAGCAAGGATATCCAGTTAGCATATGTATCAACTAATATGCAATATGCAAACTTGTTGAATAAAGCTTTAGATGGTACAAAACTTTGCAGGTTTAAATCAATGATTGGATTGCAGGATATTCATGAAAATTGAAAATGAAGAACAAGCCAAAATGTTTGTCTTGAGGGGAAGCTGTTGGTGCAAAGTCCAAGCCCACACATTTGGCTTGAGGTCCATAAACACATGAAGCTCCATGGAAACCATTGCTAGTAGAAATTTATCCTTTTACATTTGTAGAAGTCATTTGTTTGACTTGAGTGAATATTTGTAATCACCTACCAAGAATTCGTGGACTTGTTAGTTAGAAAAGCATCTACTTCATTGAGGGAATATTTCCTAGATTGAAGGATTACTTTTAGAGAGAGACAAAAGTTGAATTCAATTTCAAATTTGAATGTAACACCTATATAAAAAGACTTGAAAAAGTCGCAGTTAGAAGAGCTACTTCCCGAGTTCTCTATAGTTATTTTGTAAGAGTGTGAGGCCTACATTGTAGCCTACACTACTCTCCATCATTAGGCTATGATTGTCAAGCCTATGATCTTGTACAACATTGTTCATTAATACATTACATCTACATTGTTCATCTATAATCTCTCTGTTATAGTCATTCATAATTGTCAACTTGGGGTGATGATGTCTCGATTAATTCTCCACCAAATTCAATAATCTATAGCTTATTGGAATCAGCTCCAAGTTACCTACATGTTGACAAATTTTGAAGGAAATCCATTTGGCCAATGTGGAGAAAAGCACATCGAAGCACTCACTAGTCAAACTCTGCAGAGGTCCTAAAGAATCAGGGGTAATGCTTTATTTGTTAAATTGATTGCTCTATGTATAGTGCATCATTTCAAGTGATTCCACTTGGAATCATTAGCTCACTAAGCTAATTATATATCTCTAGAAGGAATTTTTCCAATTACCACTGTACTAGTAGCACTGAGCATAACAAGTAGCATGTGTATGATAAAAAATAGAAGGTTTTCATTAATCCTTCTATTTGGAAGTAGTCTGTTTTGATTCAATCTTTTCATACATCATTTCCAAAGTACATAGGCACTTGTATAGTGTCATTGGAAAGCTAAGAGGGCCCACATATCATCTCTGAACCTTCAAGGGGCTGGTACTAAGCAGGATTTGGCAGTGCCTACTCATTTCTTGGAGTGTCCATCCATCTTTCCCAACAAAATTTGCATCACAGCAAATTAGATGCACCTCTATCATACCGTACTCGTTCTCTCTCTCTCTCATAGTGCTCCTTTTGCATGAGGTTGCTCTGCTATGGCTGCCTCTAGTCTCTGTGATGAGAATGATCATGTTTTGTTTGATGAAGCACAAAATTCAAAAGATTGGATGGCTGCTATGCAATTTAAATATGATGCTATAATGAAGAATGGTACCTGGTCTTTATGTGAATTGCCTCTTGGCAAGAAGGTGATTGAAACTAAGTGGGTATACAAGGTGAAACATAAGCCTGATGGAACAGTTAACATGTATAAGGCTATGCTTGTTATAAAGGGTTATGCTAAAAAAAGAGGCATTGATTTTGATGAGACCTTTGCTCCTACATGCTGAATGACCACTCTTCATAGGATTTGTGCACTTGCACCTCATTATGGTTGGAATGTATATCAGTTGGACATTAAAACTGCATTTTGGAATGGTGACTTGCATGAACAAGTGTACGTTTTTCAACCATATGGCTTTATGCAGAAAGGGCATGAAAACCAAGTGTGCACATTGAAAAAGCCATTATGTCGTTTGAAGCAAGCACGATGTGCTTGGTATGAAAAGATACATGCCTACCTGATTGCACATGGTTTTGAGAATAGTCCAACTGAGACCACCTTATATGTTAACCGTGCAAATGATGTGCTTCTGATCATTGTTGTGTGTGTCGATGACTGCTACTCACTGGTCCTCATGAGAAGCATATTGCTAATTTTAAGGCTCACCTGCATGCCTCATTTGAGATCTCAGATTTGGGGCATTTGCATCATTTGCGCATTCAGTGTATGCAAGTTGATGGCAAAATAGCTTTGTGACAAACAAAATATGTTGACACATTATTGCAACATTTTGGCCTTTGAAGACTGTAAACCTATTGCCACTCCTATGCAGACAAGTTTACGATTGAGTCTTCATGATGCTGGAGATGCATTTCATGTTGCTCTCTATCAGCAGGCTGTTGGATGCTTGATTTACTTATGCATTACTCTACCAGATATTAAGTTTGTTGTCTCATAGATGAGCAGGTTTATGCATTGCCTAGGTGTCAAGCATTTCCAGGCAGTTAAGCACATCTTTTGCTAGTTGAGTGGTACTCGCCCACTTGGATTGTTTTATCCAAAGGGGGATCACTACCGCCAGATTTACATGCTTTTTCTGACTCTGACTGGGTTGGTTGCTATGACACTCGTGTGTCCACCAGTGGTTTCTGCTTCATGCTTGGTAGCTCATGCATATTTTGATTGAGCAAGAACCAACCTACTGTGGCCACTTCTAGTTATGAGGCTGAGTATAGGGAAACTTTCACAGTGACTGTTGAGTGTGTGTGGCTTAGACGCCTTATGGCTGATTTGGGTGTTGGTGAGTCTTCTACCACCACCATCTTCACTGACAATCAGAGTGCATTGGCAGTTGTGAGGAACCGCTTGCACTAAGCACATTGAGGTGCACTATCATTATGTCAGGCAGAGATTCTCTGCTAGAGAGATCAGTTTAGCATATGTGCCCACATAGGAGAACATTGCAAGCCTTTTTAGAAAGGGTCTACCTAGGGAGAAGTTTGAAGCTTTCCGCAAAGCTTTGGGCTTACTTCCTTTTGTGGATTGATTCCACATAGCTTGGAACTTCCTTATACTTGAGTGCCAACTCCTTGTTCATCACATCACTCCCAGGGGGGATTTGTTGATATATGTAGGCAGGGATGTGTGTGAACACACTAGGACTGTCCGGGTACTTTTTTCCCTCTTTAGGAGGCTTTTTCCCCCGTCTTGTATATATGCATATAGCCCTAATGGGTTACTTATCTTTGTACATTCTAATTAATACATTCAGTATTGTGTGCTGTGCTCCAAGCTTCTTCTTCTTCCTTGTGCTGTTCACGTGCTCCCGTAGACCTCAAACTCCAATAGAGACACATACATACACACACATACACACACATACACATGCACACACATACACATGCACACACACAAACATAAAAACATATATACATATAAAAACACACACACATATATACACGCTACACATACATATGCATATACACACATACACATGTATACATACACATATACACACACATACACATGTATACACATGTATACATACACACACATACACACACTATACATACATATGCATACACACACATACACAAACATATACATACACATGATGGAGAGTGTTAATCTCCAAAATAATAAGTTATCCTTGATGTTAGAGCACCTCTATATCAAGAAAAACTCAAAACCTCAACCAATTTTGGAAGACCAATACCAGATTACCAAAATTTTGAACTAACTGTGAACAAACTTAACACACAGAAAGTCTACTTCACTTAATCCACTCATAGACTGATCAAATGTGTAAAGTTTCCAATGAAAATTTGTAGTAAGTGTCACCTAATGTTTGAACACCTTCTCCAAGTTAACTTTTGCAAAGGATTTAGTAAATCTTGAGATTTACTCCAAAAATTTTGCCTATGTCTAAAACTGTACTTCTATACAGTCGACTTTGACTCCTGCAACTTTTTATGCATAGTTCTCTCAAATTAGAACCCATTTATTCAAATGCTTTTAGCCATAGGTAGCTTACCTTCCAAGTTAAAGAATGAGTGCTTAGTTGCTCGAAACTTTACACTGTGAAAGGAGAATTGACCAAAACATTATCATCAAATTTGCACTTGCTATAGTCTTCTCTTCTTCACATTTACACATGTAAATGTTCCTACTCAAAATTCTCTCAGCTTGATCATAATTAGGATTTGAAAATTTGTAGAGAGGTCACTCAACTACAGACTTAGACTTGTACAAAAGCATTCCACAAAAGGATAAACAGAGAAGGAGTGCTAAACAAAAAATCGAGGTGCAACTTTTCTCTTATTCAAGAAAACATTACATCTAATTGATGAGTCATATTCTCATCATTTCTAAAGTGCCTAATGACTCTTACAACTTTTCATTCATCATCTCTCACTATGCCTCAATTTTCTACTTGTATATATAGGCATATATGTACAAACTTGTTGCTTATTCAAAAGTATATCTAACTTGATTACAAGTTTAATGTACATGTATATACAAGTCTTGATTTACTAGTCTTCATGCTTCTGAATTTGATCTTTGCTTCATTCTTTGACTTCAAACCTTTGTCCTAATCACCAATTGTTGATTGTCCTACACCAATAGCTCCCCCTCAATCATCAATTGTGATTTTCTCCAATTTCTTTATAACTTCCATGTCTTTGAATCTCTGTAGCTTTGGTCCATCCAAGCTTTTGGTTAGCATGTCTTCAATATGATCTTTTGTTGAAGTATGTATACTTCAATCTCTTTATCAATCACCTTCTCTCTCCAGAAGTGATACTGAATCTCAATATTTTTAGTCTTGGCATGAAACACAGGGTTCGCAGCTAGATACAATGAACTCATATTGTCTCCATGAATAGTGGGTGTACTATGAATGATATCAAAACTCCTCATGAGAGTTTTCAACCATATAACCTCCTTTGCAACTTCAATCACACCTCTATACTCTGCTTCTGTGGGTGACAAAGAAACTTTATGTTGCTTCTTAGAACACCAACATATTACTTTATCTCCCACATAACATAAGTAACCATAGGTTGATCTTCTATCATCAGGATTACCTGCCCAATCTGTATCACTATAAATCTTGATGTTTGTATCTGATCTGAAACCATAATACAAACCTTCCTTGAGTGTACCCTTAATGTATCTTAACACCCTTTGTCCTGCAACCCAATGTTCTTTCCTAGGACAATGCATGAAGTGAAACAACACACCAACTGCATATGAAAAATCAGGCTTAGTCAATGTAGCATAGATTAGGCTACCAATCAAACTTTGATACAACTTCATATCCTTGAATTCTTCTCCTCCATATCTTCTCAACTTGTGATTCACCTCCATTGGAGTAGGTGCTACCCTGCAATCTTCCATTTTTAACTTGATTAGTAAATTCTTCAAATACCTTTCTTGAGTTACATATACTCCATGTTGAGTATATGAAATCTCCATTCCCAAGAAGTATGACAAGTCTCCCAAATCACTGATCTTGAACTCTTTCTCCATTTGCTTCTTAAGTCCTTGTATGCCCTTCTCATCTGTGCCTGTAAGAATTATATCATCAACATATATGCATATGTAGATAAATCCATCATCACTTCCTTTAACAAGCAAGCTACTATCTACCTTAGACACTTGGAAACCAAGTTCCTTCAAGAACTTGACAAGTCTATAGTTCCAAGCCCTTGGGGCCTGCTTCAAACCATATAAAGATTTCTTGAGCTTACATACATATTCTGAATACCTTTTATCCTTGAAACCTTCTGGTTGCTCCATGAAAACATCATATGAAATGTAACCATTTAGAAAAGCATTCTTCACATCTAATTGACATAACTTCGAGCCTTTACATGCAGCAATAGCTATGAGAGTCCTTATATTTGTCATCTTAGCCACAAGACTATAAGTCTACTCATAATCTACTCCATATGTCTGAGCATACCCTTTCACAACAAGTCTAGATTTATACCTAGACACACTTCCATTTTCATACCTCTATCTTGTAGACCCATTTGCATCCAATGATTTTCTGATTATTTGGTTTAGGAACCAAATCCCATGTCTCATTTTCCATCAATGCATCATACTCCTCTTGCATAGCTTTCTCCCAATTTTCCTTACCTTTTGCCTCATCATATGTAGAAGGATCTTCTTCTACTTTCAACATATAAGCATAACCTTAGTAGTAAAAAATCAAGTATCATAGCTATACCTTGTAGGTTTCCATCTATGCCTTGATGATCTTTTGAGTTCTCCACTTCTTGAAGTTTCTGGTTCATCACATTCTGGATCAATCCTTGGCATTTCTTCAACTTTAACTTGTGCTTCATTGTTCTCTTCTTCATCACATATTTGAACCTTTGATTTACCTTTCTTCTGATTCAAAGTTTCTTCATCACCTCCATGAATATTAATTGTACCTGCATACCATATACCTTGATCATCAAATGTAACATCCTTTGATACAAGAAATTGCTTTGTGGATGGACTCCACAACCTATAACCCATCTGTTTATCATCATAGCCAATGAACACATACTTTTCAGCTTTAAGTTCCAATTTATGCCTCAACTGAGATGGCACATATGCATAAGCTAAACATCCAAACACTTTGCAATGATCTAAGGTAGGTCTCTTACCCCACCAAGCTTCATATGGTGTCATACCCTGCAAAGCTTTACATGGTAGCCTATTAACCAAGTATGTGGCTGTATTTACAACCTCAACCCACAAATAATTGGGGAAATTCTTTTCTTTCATCATTG
This sequence comes from Ceratopteris richardii, assembly GCA_020310875.1. Taxonomy (NCBI): domain Eukaryota; kingdom Viridiplantae; phylum Streptophyta; class Polypodiopsida; order Polypodiales; family Pteridaceae; genus Ceratopteris; species Ceratopteris richardii. Next base: position 95,443,774 of record CM035435.1, read on the forward strand.
ATCTTGCAAACTCAACAAGAGTTCTATTTCTCCTTTGTGCAACACCATTTTTTTGAGGAGAGTACATGCAAGTAACTTCCCTTTTTATACCTGCATTCCATAAGTAATCACTGAACTCATTAGAGAAATACTCTCCCCCTCCATCTGACCTTAGTCTCTCACTTTTTGCTCTGTGATTCTCTCTGCATACACATGATAGTGTTTAAATGTATTGAACACCTCTGATTTATCTTTGATCACATATATGGTGATCCACTTGGTAGCATCATCAACATAAATAACATAATATCTTGAACCATTAATGCTAAATTCCTTTGATGGTCCCCATACATCTGTATGTACCAACTCAAGCTTCTCTGAACACATGAAACCATGCTTATTATATGATTTCTTATGAGACTTACCTAATTGTCTGCCTCACATCTGTATGTCATATGCTGACCTACAACATTAGGTAATCCAAACATTGAACCATTGTTAATCATATCCTTAATACCTCTTTCATTGAAATGTCCAAGCCTTTTATGCCAAAGATCTAACTCAGAGATCTTGTGTCCTCCATAAGTGAACAAGGCAGGAACAACATTGCCTTGAATCTTTAATGTGAAGAGCCTTCCTTCTTTCTTTCCTGAAACAATTTGTTTATACCCATTGCTAGGGTCTTCCACAAAAACTCCATCATTAGTGAACCTTACTTCATAACCTTTCTCTACAATTTGCCCTACACTTATCAGATTCTTTGGAATTGTAGGAACATACAAAACCTTACTCAGAAGAGTGCTTCCATCCTTAGCTTTCACTGATCCAATGGACTTCACATTGTGCTTTGTGTTATCACCTGTTTGAACCACATGATTACTTACATTATTCTCCAAATCAGTCATCAAAGCTATGTTGCCACTCAGGTGATTGCTTCACCCTGAGTCAATGAAGAAGACTCTTTGATCTTCCCTTTGTCTTTCACAAGTTGCATTCATGATTAAGATTGAATCCTCTTTTTGATCTGAAACATAGTTGTAGTAGGTATTATTGTAGGATTGACTTTGAAAGCCTCTACCTACATTTCTTCCAAAGAAACCTCTACTACCTCTACCTCTGAAATTACCTCTTTGGTTTCTACCACCTCTTCCTCTTGAATTAAAGTTTTGATTATATCCTTCAATATTCTGATTATTATGCCAACATTCATGAGATAAATGATTAGTCTTACCACAAATCCAACAAGCTTTGACTCCATCTTTATTGCTTCTGCCTCTTCCTCTTCCTTTGCCACCTCCTGTTCCTCTTATGAAGTTAGCTTGACTAGTATTGCCTTCATCTTCATTCAATTGCTGCTTTCCTTTGTTAGTTTTCTTCTTGTCCTTTGATTACATTGCTTGACCTATACTCTTATCAACATCACCTTTGATATCCTGCTCAAAGGTTAGCATATGTCCTAGCAATTGATTCAAATTAGGAGTGAAATGATCTAGTGACAATTCAGTAGATAAAGTGAATGGCTTCCATTTCTCATCTCCTCTCAAAACTGTAAGAATTTGTCGTACCAATTTGTCCTCTTCAATATCTTCATCAACTTCTCCTAATGCATCTGCAATATCCTTCATCCTTGCTACATAGTCAGAAATGGATTGAGAAGCCTTCTTCTTGAATGTGGCAAATTCTGCCCATAAAAGTGCATTCCTTGACTTTGTAGTGTTTTGCAAATGCTCGTCCAAAGCATTGCATATCTCACTTGCACTTTCAAGTCCTCTAATATGAGGTAGCAAGTAATCATTGACTCCCATATAGCTAATGCTCCTTGCTTGAGCATACTTCTTCATCCATTTCTTCAAATCTGTGAGCTTCTCCCTAGTTGGAACACTGGGATCTTTAAATTCTAGTTTTTCTTCTTCACGTGTAATGTTTCCTATCAAGTATTTGCTCATAAGATGACCTTCCATCCTCATTGACCGAGCACGATAGTTTTCTCTATCCAATTTCTCTATCTGAAGAGAATCTCCCATCCTTTCTTCACTTGTGTAATAAATTCTTCAAGCTTTGTGAATAATAGATGTACCTTTACTTCAAATGTAGTTCCTTTTGATCTTCTTGATAGCTTCAGGCCTCCTTCTCTAGCTTTCACTTCAAACTTTGACCTTTTGAATCTTCAAAGGTTAATTTTTGTATAACTGCAACAGTCCGAGTCCTCCTTTCTTCAATTTTGATGATACCTGCTCTGATACCAATAATGGAGAGTTTTAATCTCCAAAAGAATAAGTTATCCTTGATCTTATAGCACGTCTATATCAAGAACAACTCAAAAAGCCCCAACCAATTTTGGAAGACCAATATCAGATTACCAAAATTTTGAACTAACTATGAACAAACTTAACACACAAAAATTCTACTTCACTTAATCCACTCATAGATTGATCAAATGTGTAAAGTTTCCAATGAAACTTTGTATGAAGTGTCACCTAGTGTTTTGCACCTTTTCCAAGTTAAACTTTCTCAAAAGATTTAGTAAATCTTGAGATTTACTCCAAACAACTCACCTATGTCTAAAATTGTACTTCTATATAGTTGACTTTGACACCTGCAACTTTTGATGCATAGTTCTCTCAAAATAGAACCCGTTTATTCAAATGATTTTAGCCATAGGTAGCTTACCTTCCAACTTAAAGAATGAGTGCTTACTTGCTCAAAACATTACACTGTGGAAGGATAACTGACCAAAACATTATCATCAAATTTGCACCTCTTGCAGTCTCCTCTTCTTCACATTTACACATGTAAATGTTCCTACTTAAAATTCTCTCAGCCTGATCACAATTAGGATCTAAGAATTTCTACAGAGGTCACTCAACTATAGACTTAGACTTGTACAAAAGCATTTAACAAAAGGATAAACACAAAAGGAGCACTGAACAAAAAATCGAGGTGCAACTTTTATCTTATTCAGGAAAGCATTACATCTGATTGATGAGA
>CM035435.1:95454240-95561740 GCA_020310875.1 Ceratopteris richardii
CTGGCGCCTTTTGATGTAGAAGGACTCCTAAAAGGAGCTACTCATGCTGTAGCATGTGGAAAAAATGGACCAATTTGCACATTGTTTCCCAACAATCCCCCCTGCAATGTCATATTGGTACAAACTGAACTGGATCTGCAAACTATCAAAGCTGCAAATTACCACAAGCTTCAAGCTTGTACTCCCTCACTTCAGAACTTGTTCTTCAAAAGTCTTCTTCAAAACTAAATTTGACTTTCCTTCAAAAATCTGAAGTTGCTGAATATGAACCATAATACTTGAGAAAATATGCAAACTAGATATCCAATAGTGTAAACATCAAGCAATCACTGCTTGACAACAATTATAGCATGAACTTTCTCCGAACTTGCTATCTCCTGTTTTCAAAAACCTGAAAACATACACTAGGATCCACATATTTGCATTTACCTTCCAAAAAGGTTTCTCAACATACTTCTGCTGCGTCATGTAAATACACTAAACAAAATCAAGAACTGAATCCTGGAACCTGTGACTGACAACTCACAACTTAGTGTATTATGAACACTGCTGGTTCATCTCTGATTGTACTCAAGTCAAATCAACTCAACTCAATTGAAATCAACTGAAATCAATTGAAATATGAGTAAAAATCTATGATGTCATCATGTCTTCATCCTTTAAATCCTTCATACCTCTTTCCTTCAGAACTTGGTATAAACATATATGTGTGCACTTCTGAAATATATCTTTTTGAAATATCAAGCTTCTCTTCAATAGAACTCTGGAACCTTTTCCTGGACAGGAACATCCTAACAGGAACTTTCTCCAAACATTCTTCTTCTTCCTTCTTCTTTCAAAGCTAGAACATAAAGAGAACCTAACAAAGGAAATATAGGAAGACCTGAAATAGGAATACTTGAAAGTATGAATCTGCATTCTTTCACATATGGTTGAAAATAAGTCTTCATGTTTCATCACCCCCTGGATGACTTAACATTTGCATCCAGTATTCTTCAAGTTATATCAGACTTTATGAAATCTTGGACGTCCTTCTTCATAAATCTGATCTTTAGTGATCAATACCTGTATCTGAAACAAAATTTTTGAACCCTTTTTTATTAGCACTGTAGATGCTAATGGCTTTCAATGTTTACTTCTCGGCTTCCCAAAAATCTAGAATAAGGTTAGCTGATCCATATAACAAAAAACCTTGCTGAAAGCACTTTAGGATTCATAACCTTCTATAACATAACAAGTATCTTCTTCTATCTCTCTGCATCACAAATCTGATAGAATTTGAATCTTTGACTTACTTCTTCCAATGCTAAGAATCTTTACAAACAAAGGATAGACAACTGACTCATAAATAGTCAAGATCATACAAGATCATACAAGATCAATGATCTCTCATGTGTAGAATCTGCTCTCATCAAACCTTCATGATTAAGTGTTTGATTTGCTACCTAAATGTATCCAAGTGTCCAGGCTTCTTACAAAGTTGTAAAACTTTTCTTCAAACAAATCCTTCAAGAATCTGCAACTCCTACTTGAAATATAAGTGGAAAAACTTCTCACCTTGAGAACTCCAAAAGCTGCTAGTTGATACTTCATCTTTTCATATTCTACCCGGGTGAAATGTGATAGTACCTGCTTGATTTTCTTTTGGCTAACTCCACTTCTCAATCAAGTAATAAGATCTGATGGAACACCTTTTTGAATACAAACATGTATCAAAAAATCTAGAGAATCATAGAAAGTAGATTCTTCTTGACTTGTACATCAACAATCTGAATTTTCTGAAGTTTTCTGAAAATACTGAATATGAGATAACCTTTTCCAAACATAAAACCTCAACCCAAGTCTTCAACATCTGCTACAAAAAACTCTTTTAAAGACGAAATATACTTCTCTGCAACTTGGCATATACCAAGTAGCTTTGTATTGACACTCCAAGAATTCTTTGAGGGAACATATTGTTGATATATTTAGGTAGTGATGTGTGTGAACACACTAGGATCGCCGAGGCACTTTTTTCCCTCTTTAGGAGGTTTTTTTCCCCCGGCTTGTATATACGCCTATTGCCCTAATGGGCTACTTATCTTTGTACATTCTTTAGTAATACATTCAGTATTGTGTGTTTGTGCTCCAAGCTTCTTCTTCTTCCTTGTGCTGTTTGCGTGCTTCCGCAGACGTCTAACTCCAACAATTGGTATCAGAGCAGGTCCTCGCTTCATCTAGGGCGCCATCGACACTCCTGCGTTTGCAATCTCAAAATCGTACAAATTTTGGTGAGCATACTCAGGGTGTTTTCGAGATCAAAACGGCTTCGCTTTGTGGTGCCGAAATCGCGATCTGAGCTCGTTTCGACCTCCAAACACACTATCACAGTGCTTATGTAGGCTATTTCGTCTTTTTGTGCCAAAGGCATATACCTGTTTCTGTTCGCCAGTATAAGCGTCTTGAAGTCTGCTACAGGTTTAGCAGAACTCCTCTGGGCAGTTCCGTTCAACTTTTTGAGATACAGTCAATTTTCTGCATCAAGGTATTTTAGTCACCGGCCATGGCTCAAAGCAATGATGTATTCCGTATGTTGGCTGTTGAGGATAAGTTGGATGGTACCAACTACCCATTATGGGCTTATATGATGCGACATGTATTGGTTGCAAAAGGACTGTGGAACATTGTGCAGGGTGTTGAAAGACGTCTTGTTACACGTGCAACTACAGGTACTGCAAATACAGGTGCTGGAGCTGATGAAGATGGTGTCGAAGATGATATTGTGCAGATTCTTGTTCGTGCTGCTGTTTCTGTTGCACCTACTGTAGAGCAGATTCCTTGGGATGGCAGAGATGCCCAGGCACATGCATTGATAGCCTTGTCTGTCAAACGTGCCATTATTCCTCATATTCGCTCTTGCAGAACAACTAAGGATGCTTGGGATACACTTACCACATTGTACCAAGCTAGGAATGAGGCTCGTGTTGCTTACCTCCGAAAATAGTTGGAGAGTGAGCACATGAATGAAGGTGATTCTATGGACAATTTCCTAACGAAGATCAAAGAGTTGAAGGAATAGTTGATTTCTGCTGATGAGGTTATACCAGATAGCTCACTTGTGCAGACCGTTCTGAATGGTCTTCCTGATTCATATCAGAGTTTTGCTTCTACTCTTCGGTTGATGATGAAAGGCAATCCAAATGCCTTATCATTTGAGGAGTTAGTCTCTGTTCTGTTGCAGGAAGATCAGTCCAGGCAAAATAGGTCCATTATGCGAGTTGCAGATCAAGCTTTCCTGGCTAGTCAGAAGGGCAAAGGAAAATGGAGCTCTTCAACTAGTAAGCAAAAATATGCTAATTCTGCATATTCAAAGAAGGAAGATAAAGATGAGAAGAAATCAGAAAAGCAAAAATTGTTTTGTAAGTACTGTAAAGGGAATGATCATATCATAAAGAACTGTCCAAAACTGGCTACTAAAGAGGCAAAGAAGAAAGAGGCTGGAATGGTTGTTGCAGAGGCCTCTACACCAAAAACAGAGTCTGCAAATCTTGTGCAGGAAGAAGAATGGGCGTTTACTACTGTCTGTAGTTTTGACCCATCTTCTCATGAGCAGTGCATGTCTGCAGTAGACTCAGATGTTTGATATTTTGATAGTGGGGCGACGAAACATATTACCTCACAGCACAGTTTCTTCTCTTCACTCGAGCCTGCCCCTACAGGGAATACTGTTACATGCGCCAACAACTCCTCTTATCCTGTTATGGGAGTTGGTAAGATCATTTTGACTACTGCTGATGGTAGTTCTTTCACTTTGTCAGATGCTCTATTTGTGCCAGGGATAAAAAAGAACCTGTTATCAGTTTTTGCATTAGCCAAGATTGGCTTGGTTGTGAAATTTGTTGATGACAGGTGTACAATTCATGATCTGTCAAATGGCGATGTGATTATTGCTTCTGGCATTTTATGTCGTGGGCTGTATAAGCTCATATACTATGAAAGATTTGTAAATGATTTGGCATGTGCAGTAAATGATTCTCAGGCTATGTCAGATGCAAAGCTTTGGCATGCATGCTTTGGTCATCTGAATTTTGCTAGTTTGCTATGCCTGCAGAAATCTGAAATGGTGTCCTCATTGCCCAAACTTGAGGCACTTGGAAAACATGTTTGTGAAGGCTGTATTTTGGGCAAAATGCAGCGTTCATCCTTTCCAAAAGATGGTTCAGTTCGGGCTACTCAGAAATTGAAGCTTGTACATAGTGATGTCTGTGGTCCTATGCAGACACCTTCTTTTGGAAATTACCTTTACTTCGTGACTTTCATTGATGATTTTTCCAGGCATGCATGGGTATATCCACTCAAAGCAAAGTCCGAAGTGTTCATGTGCTTCAAACAGTTTTTGGTTTTGGTTGAAAATCTGTCAGCATGTAAAATGGCACCCTCCGTTCTGATCGAGGGGGGGAATATATGTCTTCTAATTTTAATGCATTTCTGGCTGAACGTGGGATAAAACACCAGTGTACACTACCGTATACACCTCATTAGATTGGAGTTGCTGAACAAAAGAACAGGTCACTCATGGAGATGACGAGGTGTATGGTCAAGAGTCAGGCTTTACCTCATAGTTTCTGGCTTGAGGCTGTCATGTGTGCAGCATATGTACTGAACAGGTGTCCCACTAAAGCGCTACAGTCTATCACTCCATATGAGGCTTGGCATGACCGCAAGCCATCTGTTGCTCATCTGCGTGTTTTTGGTTGTTTGGCATATGCACTAGTGCCTGAACAACATCGCAGAAAATTGGATGATAAGGCAGTAAAATGTATTTTTGTTGGGTACAGTTCTCAAAGTAAAGGCTATCGTCTGTATCATCCACAGACTAAACGCATTCTGGTTAGCGGTGATGTTGTCTTTGTGGAAGATGCTATTCAACCATTGCTTTCATGTACTAAGGAGACATCTGTTAGCTCCAAAGACATGTATGATACTTTGATGCCTCTTTTTACAGGTGGATAGTCTAGTGCTGGTCCTAATGAGGCAACTTCTCAGCCTTTGCAGGTTTCATATGATGACGCAGATCATTCCATTTCTGATGCAGATTTACATGATGCACTTGTTGATGAGAGAGCTGATATTGAGCAGGCAAAAACTATGCCAAAATGGATGGTGCAGACTTTGCATGACAGCAAATTAGATGCACCTTTGTCATATCGTACTCGTTCAGGCTCTCATAGTGCCTCCTTTGCATCAGATTGCTATGCTATGGCTGCCTCTAGTCTCTGTGATGAGAATGAGCTTGTTTCTTTTGATGAAGCACAGAATTCAGAAAATTGGATGGCTACTATGCAATCTGAATATGATGCTATAATGAAGAATGGTACATGGTCTTTATGTGACTTGCCTCCTGGCAAGAAGGCCATTGGCACTAAGTGGGTATACAAGTTGAAGCGTAAACCTGATGGTACAGTTGACAGGTATAAGGCTAGGCTTGTTGCAAAGGGTTATGCACAGGAAAGAGGCATTGATTTTGATGAGACCTTTGCACCTACATGCCGTATGACTACTGTTCGGAGCATTTGTGCACTTGCAACCCATCATGGTTGGAATGTACATCAGTTGGACATTAAAACAACATTTTTGAATGGTGACTTGCATGAAGAAGTGTATGTTTTTGAGCCCCGTGGCTTTGTGCAAAAAGGGCATGAAAACCAGGTGTGCAGGTTAAAGAAGGCATTATATGGTTTAAAGCAAGCACCACGTGCTTGGTATGAGAAGATACATGCCTATCTGATTGCACATGGTTTTGAGAACAGTCCAACTGAAAGCACCTTATATGTTAAGCGTGCCAATGATGTGCTTCTGATCATTGTTGTCTATGTTGACGACATGCTGCTCACTGGTCCTATTGAGAAGCATATTGCTGATTTTAAGGCTGATTTGCATGCCTCATTTGAGATGTCTGATTTGGGGCATTTGCATCACTATTTGGGCATTCAATTTATGCAAGTTGATGGTGTAATAAATTTGTGTCAAACGAAATATATTGATACATTATTGCAACATTTTGGCCTTGAAGACTGTAAGCCTATTGCCACTCCTATGGAGACAGGTTTACGATTGAGTGTTCATGATGCTGGAGATGCATTTGATGCTGTTCTCTATGAGCAGGCTATTGGATGCTTGGTTTACTTATGCATTACTCGGCCAGATATTCAATTTGTTGTCTCACAGATGAGCAGGTTTATGAATTGCCCAGGAGTCACGCATTGGAAGGCGGTTAAGCGCATCTTTCGCTACTTGAGTGGTACTCGACTACTTGGGTTGTTTTATCCCAAGGGGGGATCACTACCGCCAGATTTGCATGCTTTTTCTGACTAAGATTGGGATGGTTGCTATGACACTCGTGTGTCCACCAGTGGTTTTTGCTTCATGCTTGGTAGCTCATGTATATCTTGGTTGAGCAAGAAGCAGCCTAGTGTGGCCACTTCCAGTTGTGAGGCTGAGTATAGGGCATCTTTCACAGCGACTGTTGAGTGTGTGTGGCTCAGACACCTTATGGCTGATTTGGGTGTTGGTCAGTCTTCTGCCACCACCATCTTCACTGACAGTCAGAGTGCATTGGCAGTTGCGAGGAACCCTGTGTTACATGCTTGCACTAAGCACATTGAGGTGCATTATCACTATGTCAGGGAGAGGTTCTCTGTTGGGGAGATCAGCTTGGCATATGTGCCCACGCAGGAGAACATTGCAGACCTTTTCACAAAGGCTCTGCCTAGGGAGAAGTTTGAAGCTTTCCGCAAAGCTTTGGCTTACTTCCTTTTGTGGAGTGATTTCCACATGGCTTGGCACTTCCTTATACATGAGTGCTAGCTCCTTGTTCACCGCATCACTCCCAGGGGGGATTTGTTGATATATTTAGGTAGTGATGTGTGTGAACACACTAGGATCGTCGGGGCAGTTTTTTCCCTCTTTAGGAGGTTTTTTTCCCCCGGCTTGTATATACGCCTATTGCCCTAATGGGCTACTTATCTTTGTACATTCTCTAGTAATACATTCAGTATTGTGTGTTTGTGCTCCAAGCTTCTTCTTCTTCCTTGTGCTGTTTGCGTGTTTCCGCAGACGTCTAACTCCAACACATATAGGTTGCCTACTCAAAAGCTTCAACTAAAACATAACTCATACATATATGAGTGAGTCAAAACATATATCTGCTGCTCTTCATTCTCTCAATGCAATTCTTTGTCAAATCTACTAAATCATGACCAAGTGTAATGCAAAACAAGAAACTGCTTTTTCTTTAGACTTTCTTCACAAGATGTTCTCGTAGACTTGTCTTTGGGTGTAGAGGATAAAATAGGAAAAGTATATGGAAAATATATGAGAAAAGGAAGCCTTAATTTTCTTTTGGAAATGATGGACTTTCTTCTTCTGCATCTTTCTTCCACCTGATGATGTCAACATCTTCAAACTTCTCTTCCATACCTTTTATTCCCTTCATATTGAGGTACCAAGCACTCTTAACTTCTTCAAATGAAGTTTTTCTCTTCCTCTAGTGCCAAGAGTAAGAGATAAAACAAACATGGTATACAAATGGAAGTGAACATAGAATCATGTTTTATCATCTCCTCATATCTCTGAATCAAAATTCTGTTTCAAATGTCTGAAATGACTAAATTCAGCAATCGTTGTCTGAATGATGAATTACCCTTCTAGAGTTACCTTCTCTAGATACCATTTGTACCTTGATATCCAACCAACTTACAACACAAAATTGGCTAAAAACAAAACTCATCCCATCTTCACATTTGTCTTCTTAGAAATAAGCTTTCTTGCCATGAAAGAGATCTCTCAAAACTCTCTAGAAAAACCTCTAGATACCTGTTTTGATGTAGCCTTTAACTTTCAAATAATGAAAGTGTAAAAAAGCACTCCTTGAATCCTTCAAATCTCTTCATAACTGCTCTTCTAAGATAAGACCTGCAAATGATAATCTGATAGTAGAAACTGATGCGTGTGATTTGATGTTGATCTGATTCCTTCATCTTCTCTAAACCATTGTTCTTCCTTGAATTTGAAGTAGTCTTTTCTTCATCAAGTCCGGGTCTTCAAACAATACTTTTGTAAAGTATTTGCATACTCTTCAAAAAATATTCGGCTGCTAACAGATCATAGGCTTCATACTCCACACTGATGAATACACATGTAACTGAATTGTCTAATTCTCAAATCTCTACTCATCTAGATTAAGTGTGTATGTCAAATGTCAAATGTTAGAAGATGCTCTTAAATCATATGTTGTAAACTTGGAAGTCTAGGAACCTAGGAATATGAATGAGCCTTAATGCATTGATGCCAAAGATCTAAAGTTATGAAACCAAAACCTTAGTGCTCTCATACCAAATGTTGGAAGTGAGGTAGGCCCTTGGCTCATGTCACACATCCATGGTTCCATAGTTCTAGTATATACAACATTAATTCCTGCATTCTTCAGTATTGACAAAACATGAACATATCACAACTTAATCATACAAATGATGAGACAAAGATAGAGAAAGAATAGACGACATGTGTAAGGTGTTACATAAGCCATCACTTACTCATAGTATCATATATACCAATGTTCAATGTACAATGTGGGAGAAAAACTCTCAACCACTCTATGTGATGAGAAACAGATGGAAGAGTGAATGTACAAATGTAACAAACATATTCAGATGTATGGGCACCCTAAGTCAGATACGTGTGTGAAAAGATCACATACTTAAAAAATAGCAAAGAATGCTAACAAGTTTGTTGCCAGAAATCCTCAAACTCATGTGAACACACCTTCTCAAACACCTCATCCAAATATGCATAAAGCATATACGTACTGATTCTCTTGTACCTATGCCGAATAGGACTCCTCCTGATATGAACGCCACAGCCTCCATAAACTTCAAGTAGTACCTGTGTGCATAAAGAGAATATGTACCTGAATACTTAACATAAGATGTAAATCTTATGTTAAACACCATCCAATGTCTTTGACGTAGCCCGACATCTTCTTGTAGAAGACAATCTTCAACTACAACATGTAGACGACCGATCCTCACCATCAAGCTGCTAATGACCAAGTCTTCTTGCCATGAACAAGAGATAACCTCCTCTCCATGAGCTAGAGTGTGAGCACATCCTTCATCTTCTCCAAGAAGAATCATTAAGAAGAACTCCATAGCTGCTCCTCAACATGCTTCAAGTTAGCACCATGGTTGCCCCATGTGCTAAAAGAAACACCACCTCTATTGAGGTCCAAGCTCCAAGCTTGTGTTGAATACTAGGTGAAGGATGACTATGATTGACCCAAGTACTTTTTTATATAGTGAATTGTTCCCTTGAAAAGCTCTTGAATAAAGCACCTCAAAAGCACACGATCGCCTCCGCTGCAATCTCCAATAAATCATGATTTACGAACGCTAAAAACAAACGTAGTTGCTTAGTTATCCGTCTGTTGCATAATTCGAAAAGCATAAGTATTCTTTTGAAAAACTTTTGCTACCGGCTGCGCATACTGGGGATCAAACCCAGACGGACTCTTTGGAAGGATTATTGTAGCCACACACGCTGGCGCCTTTTGATGTAGAAAGACTCCTAAAAGGAGCTACTCATGCTGTAGCATATGGGAAAAATGGACCAATTTGCACATTGTTTCCCAACAAAAGAAGCACCAATGCTAGAATCCTCTATTTTACATAAAGAATCAATCATTTTGATTCTATTATGTTGTCCAAAAGCCCACATATTAGTGAAAAGTTGAGCTTGCGATAAAAATCAAATCATTAAAGAGAAATTAATATACACATATGTGAAAAAATAGAATATTATTAAAATAAAATTACCTTTCTTTCACAACCTATCATTAACTCCCTCTGCTTATTTGAGATTTGTTCATTATTTGCATTGGCTCATTGCATACGAGTATATAGCCAATCCATGAAAGAAGATATACTTGTATTCTCAACACTATCGAGATTACATCTATATCTTTTGTTTCTCTATCTTTTGCTTCAAAGATTTTGAAGTTCATATTCATACTCGCTAATAAAGGCTTGCATGCATTCGCTATTATATGCTACAAAAGTAGAAATATTACTTTTTTCTTGCAATGTAAATTGAAATGGAACTCCCTTACCTGATAATACCTCATCTATTATTTTTGAAGAAGAATCGTTGGTCCATGCATGTGGAGCTTTTTCATGAACTCTTTCAAGGTATTCACTAACATAGTACATGCACTCCTCAATTATCGAACCCTTTTCCATAGATCCTTCTTGTTTTTCTCTTTGTCACACATAACCTTTTGATATTCTCATAAATCACTCGACCCAAAACATCCATCGAGTGTTTACTACAATCTCTGTTTCATCCACATGGACTAATAAATAAAATTGAATATAAAAAATTGATGTTGGAAGCTCTTTCTCCATCAAAGATAGTAGCTCCCTGCATTCACGTTTCTTTTGTGGGACTGAGTCTTTGTCAATGTCTTTTGATGTAATCCACCTATTATTATAATAAATTAAATTATAAAGAAATTATTTCATAAATAAAAGATAACAAATTGTCTTATATATTACATATAAAAGTATGATAATTACCTTATAAGGGATTTAAGATGATAGATCACATCCAGTACTTCTTTTGTTGTATATCCATCAATAACTAGAGGTAAAATATGCTTCAAAAATTTAAATTAAAAATTATACCTTAATAATGTAGAAACAGATACGTAACTCCATCCAAAACTATTTTTAAGATTGAGAATAAGTAAGCCTGCACTTAGTTGTGTCAAGTGGCTTCCTTCATATTTTTGCTTTAGACATTCTTCTCGAAGATATTTCTCATTTTTAGAAATATCAATGCTTTCACTGTCATTTTGATACCAGTGCTCAAAAAACTTGCCATGCCATCATCTTCATCATTATCACAAAAATCTTGTACTTTATCTTGTTTTGAATATAGGTCTTTCAATATTGCATATTCAACAGGATCACTTTTGCATAGCTTCCTCATGGAAGCTTCTGATACATGAGGTCTTATTGGCAACTCTGAATGGTGTGATGAAATATAATCAATGTCATACATTGGAATCTACACACATGAATGAAAATCATTAGTATTTCATAAATGAATGAAAACTAAACTTTAAACATAAATTTAAATATGTAAGTTAATTTGAAAAGAGTTTCAATCAATTAGAGTTTTCAATGCAACACAAGATAGGTGGATAGAAAGTTTTCATTCCTCTCTGCCTAAAATGTGCTCTTGGAGGTCTACGCCATCCATAATTCACTAATAATTCATCACCAGCATGTGATGAAGTAATAGCATTGACAACTATGTATCTTGCTACATTTCTACTCATGTATGGTGATTTGTGACTATTTTCATGCGCCTCAAATATGCAAATAGTCATTGAACTATTATATCCTCGACTACTTTTTATTATACTTGCTATATTTCTATGCATGTAAGGTCTTCCATCAATATATAATCTTTCATTTTCGGCATGTGTAATCCCTCTACTAGCAATAGTCCATCTACTAGCAATAGCATTTATGCATAGTCCATAAGTAGTCATGCTTTAAACATAACGTGTAAGTCGATGCCAATGTCCCCATCCATATATAGGACCACAAAATGACATAAGAGTGACTTTAGAGTTCAGAGGCACATATAAATCCTCTACAATAAAGTGACCACAACCAACACTAATAATAGTGGAAGGAGCAATCATATAGCAATTACCCCAAAAGTTAAAAACCTCTCCATCTAAAATAAGTGGCCCTCTATTCCATTCTCCATATCTTCTTCTATCATATGTTTGAACTAGAGAATGATCATGAATTGGCAATGGATAATCTTTAGACGTTTCAGTCTGCAAAGCAAGAGGTAGAGATTTCAAGAATGTTGATATGTTTAGCTAGTGATGTGTGTGAACACACTAGGACCGCCGGGGCACTTTTTTCCCTCTTTAGGAGGTTTTTTTTCCCTCAGCTTGTATATACGCCTATTGCCCTAATGGGCTACTTATCTTTGTACATTCTCTAGTAATACATTCAGTATTGTGTGTTTGTGCTCCAAGCGTCTTCTTCTTCCTTGTGCTGTTCACATGCTTGCGCAGACGTCTAACTCCAACAATTGGTATCAGAGCAGGTCGTCGCTTCATCTAGGGCGCCGTCGACACTCCTCCGTTTGCAGTCTCAGATTCACACGAAATTTGATGAGCATACTCAGGGTGTTTTTGAGATCAAAACAACTTCGCTTTGTGGTGTCGAAATTGCGATCTGAGCTCGTTTCGGCCTCCGAACGCACTATCGTAGCGGTTGTGCAGGCTATTTTGTCCTTTTGTGCCGAAGATAAATACCTGTTTCTGTTCGCCAGTATAAGCGTCTCGAAGTTTGCTACAGGTTTAGCAGAACTCGTCTAGGCAGTTCTGTTCAACTTTTTGAGATACAGTCAATTTTCTACATCAAGGTATTTTAGTCACCCACCATGGCTGAAAGCAGTGATGTATTCCGTATTTTGGCTGTTGAGGATAAGTTGGATAGTACCAACTACCCATTGTGGGCTTATATGATGCGACATGTATTGGTTGCAAAAGGATTATGGAACATTGCGCAGGGTGTTGAAAGATGTCCTGTGACACCTTTGACTACATGTACTGCAAATACAGGTGCTGGAGCTGATGAAGATGGTGTCGAAGATGATATTCCACAAATTCCTATTCGTGCTGCTGTTTCTACTGCACCTACTGCAGAGTAGATTCGCTGGGATGGTAGAGATGCCCAGGCACATGCATGGATAGCTTTGTCTGTCAAACGTGCCATTATTCCTCATATTCGCTCTTGCAGAATAGCTAAGGATGCTTGGGATACACTTACCACATTGTACCAAGCTAGGAATGAGGCTCGTGTTGCTTACCTCCGAAAACAGTTGGAGAGTGAGCACATGAATGAAGGTGATTCTATGGACAGTTTCCTAACAAAGATCAAAGACTTGAAGGAACAATTGATTTCTGCTGATGAGGTTATACCAGATAGCTCACTTGTGCAGACCGTTCTGAATGGTCTTCCTGATTCATATCAGAGTTTTGCTTCTACTCTTTGGTTGATGATGAAAGGCAATCCGAATGTCTTATCATTTGAGGAGTTAGTTTCTATTCGATTGCAGGAAGATCAGTCCAGGCAGAACAGGTCCATTATGCGTGTTGCAGATCAAGCTTTCTTGGCTAGTCAGAAGGGCAAAGGAAAATGGAGCTCTTCTACTAGTAAGTAGAAATCTGCAAATGCTGCACATTCGAAGAACCAGGATAAAGATGAGAAGAAATAAAAAAAGCAGAAATTGTTTTGCAAGTACTGTAAAGGGAATCATCATATCATAAAGAACTGTCCAAAATTGGCTGCAAAAGAGGCAAAGAAAAAGGAGGCTGGAATGGTTGTTGCAGAAGCCTCTACACCAAAAGTCTCCTAATCTTGTGCAGGAAGAAGAATGAACGTTTACTACTGTTTGCAGTTTTGACCCATCTTCTCATGAGCAGTGCATGTCTGCAGTGGACTCAGATGTTTGCCAGTACTTTGACAGTGGGGCAACCAAACATATTACCTCGCAGCGCAGTTTCTTCTCTTCACTCGAGCCTGCCCCTATAGGGAATACTGTTACATGCGCCAACAACTCCTCTTATCCTATTATGGGAGTTGGTAAGATCATTTTGACTACTGCTGAGGGTAGTTCTTTCACTTTATCAGATGCTTTATTTGTGCCAGGGATAAAAAAGAACCTGTTATCAATTTCTGCATTAGCCAAGATTGGCTTGGTTGTGAAATTTGTTGATGACAGATGTACAGTTCATGATCTCTCAAATGGCAATGTGATTATTGCTTCTGGAATTTTATGTCGTGGGCTGTATAAGCTCATAGACTATGAAAGATTTGAAAATGATTTGGCATGTGCAGTAAATGATTCTCAGGCTATGTTAGATGCAAAGCTTTGACATGCATGCTTTGGTCATCTGAATTTTGCTAGTTTGCTACGCCTGCAGAAATCTGAAATGGTGTCCTCTTCGCCCAAACTTGAGGCACCTGGAAAACATGTTTGTGAAGGCTGTATTTTGGGCAAAATGCAGCGTTCCTCCTTTCCAAAAGATGCTTCAGTTCGGGCTACACAGAAATTGCAGCTTGTACATAGTGATGTCTGTGGTCCTATGCAGACACCCTCTTTTGGAAATTACCTTTACTTCGTGACTTTCATTGATGATTTTTCCAGGCATGCATGGGTATATCCACTCAAAGCAAAGTCCGAAGTGTTCATGTGCTTCAAACAATTTTTGGTTTTGGCTGAAAATCTACCAGCATGTAAAATGGGCACCCTCCATTCTGATCGAGGGGGGGAATATATGTCTTCTGATTTTAATGCATTTCTGGCTGAACGTGGGATAAAACACCAGTGTACAGTGCCGTATACACCTCAACAGAATGAAGTTGCTAAACGGAAGAACAGGTCACTCATGGAGATGGCGAGGTGTATGGTCAAGAGTCAGGCTTTACCTCATAGTTTCTGGCTTGAGGCTGTCATGTGTGCAACATATGTACTGAACAGGTGTCCCACTAAAGCGCTGCAGTCTATCACTCCATATGAGGCTTGGCATGACCGCAAGCCATCTGTTGCTCATCTACGTGTTTTTGGTTGTTTGACATATGCACTAGTGCCTGAACAACATCGCAGAAAATTGGATGATAAGGCAGTAAAATGTATTTTTGTTGTGTACAGTTCTGAAAGTAAAGGCTATCGTCTGTATCATCCACAGACTAAATGCATTCTGGTTAGCCGTGATGTTGTCTTTGTGGAAGATGCTATTCAACCATTGCTTTCGTGTACTAAGGAGACATCTGTTAGCTCCAAAGACATGTATGATACTTTGATGCCTCTTTTTACAGGTGGACAGTCTAGTGCTGGTCCTAATGAGACAACTTCTCAGCCTTTGCAGGTTTCATATGATGACGCAGATCATTCCATTTCTGATGCAGATTTACATGATGCACTTGTTGATGAGAGAGCTGATATTGAGCAGGCAAAAACTATGCCAAAATGGCTGGTGCAGACTTTGCGTGACAGCAAATTAGATGCAGCTTTGTCATATCATACTCATTCAGGCTCTCATAGTGCCTCCTTTGCATCAGATTGCTATGCTATGGCTGCGTCTAGTTTCTGTGATGAGAATGAGCCTGTTTCTTTTGATGAAGCACAGAATTCAAAAAATTGGATGGTTGCTATGCAATCTCAATATGATGCTATAATGAAGAATGGTACATGGTCTTTATGTGACTTGCCTCCTAGCAAGAAGGTCATTGACACTAAGTGGGTCTACAAGTTGAAGCGTAAACCTGATGGTATAGTTGACAGGTATAAGGCTAGGCTTGTTGCAAAGGGTTATGCGCGGGAAAGAGGCATTGATTTTGATGAGAACTTTGCACCTACATGACGTATGACTACTGTTCGGAGTATTTGTGCACTTGTAGCCCATCATGGTTGGAATGTACATCAGTTGGACATTAAAACAACATTTCTGAATGGTGACTTGCATGAAGAAGTGTATGTTTTTCAACCTCGTGGCTTTGTGGAGAAAGGGCATGAAAACCAGGTGTGCAGGTTAAAGAAGGCATTATATGGTTTAAAGCAAGCACCACGTGCTTGGTATGAGAAGATACATGCATATCTGGTTGCACATGGTTTTGAGAACAGTCCAAATGAAAGCACCTTATATGTTAAGCGTGCTAATGATGTGCTTCTGATCATTGTTGTCTATGTTGACGACATGCTACTCATTGGTCCTATTGAGAAGCATATTGCTGATTTCAAGGCTGATTTGCATGCCTCATTTGAGATGTCTGATTTGGGGCATTTGCATCACTATTTGGGAATTTAGTTTATGCAAGTTGATGGTGGAATGGCTTTGTGTCAAACAAAATATATTGATACATTATTGCAGCGTTTTGGCCTTGAAGACTGTAAGCCTATTGCCACTCCTATGGACACAGGTTTACGATTGAGTCTTCATGATGCTGGAGATGCATTTGATGTTGTTCTCTATCAGCAGGCTGTTGGATGCTTGATTTACTTATGCATTACTCGGCCAGATATTCAGTTTGCTGTCTCACAGATGAGCAGGTTTATGCATTGCCCAGGAGTCACACATTGGAAGGCGGTTAAGCGCATCTTTCGCTACTTGAGTGGTACTCGGCTACTTGGGTTGTTTTATCCCAAGGGGGGATCACTACCGCCAGATTTGCATGCTTTTTCTGACTCAGATTGGGCTCGTTGCTATGACACTCGTGTGTCCACCAGTGGTTTTTGCTTCATGCTTGGTAGCTCATGTATATCTTGGTTGAGCAAGAAGAAGCCTACTGTGGCCACTTCTAGTTGTGAGGCTGAGTATAGGGCAGCTTTCACAGCGACTGTTGAGTGTGTGTGGCTCAGACGCCTTATGGATGATTTGGGTGTTGGCCAGTCCTCTACCACCACCATCTTCACTGACAGTCAGAGCGCATTGGCAGTTGCGAGGAACCCTTTGTTCCATGCTCGCACTAAGCACATTGAGGTGCATTATCACTATGTCAGGGAGAGGTTCTCTGCTGGGGAGATCAGCTTGGCATATGTGCCCACGGAGGAGAACATTGCAGACCTTTTCACGAAGGCTCTGCCTAGGGAGAAGTTTGAAGCTTTCTGCAAAGCTTTGGGCTTACTTCCTTTTGTGGAGTGATTTCCACATAGCTTGACTTCCTTATACATGAGCGCAAGCTCCTTGTTCACCGCATCACTCCCAGGGGGGATTTGTTGATATATTTAGGTAGTGATGTGTGTGAACACACTAGGACCGCCGGGGCACTTTTTTCCCTCTTTAGGAGGTTTTTTTCCCTCGGCTTGTATATACACCTATTGCCCTAGTGGGCTATTTATCTTTGTACATTCTCTAGTAATACATTCAGTATTGCGTGTTTGTGCTCCAAGCTTCTTCTTCTTCCTTGTGCTGTTCACGTGCTTCCGCAGACGTCTAACTCCAACAAAGAAACCTTTGCTTGTAATTGATGAACGGCAAATCCGTGATGTGTACAAGGTATATTAGCATTATTAGTAGCAGAATCATCATGATCAAACAAATATTCCTATATATTAAGTATAATTTGATTTTGTATATGATTTTCAATTAAAATAATGACATTAATTAATAGAATCAATACATACCCAAGCTCTATCACGTTGATCAGGTGGTGGTGCATGCTCAAAACTACCATACTCTACCTCATGTTCAATACATTCCAATCGTGGTCTTTGATACGTGCCATAGCAAAAATTACACCAACATATAATATGCTCTTGATAGTAAAATCATCATAATTCCTATCGGAGGACACATGTGAAGATGTCATTACATGGATAGGAGGTGGTGGAGTACCCTCTCATTGATCAGAATCTGATTATAATATAACAATAAAATAACATATATCAGTCATGTATGTATCTATCAAATATTAATTTTGAAAGTTTTTTATACTTACAATAAGTAATCCTTGCAAGATTAGGAGACAATGGTGGAGTTCCCTCTGATTGTCACAATCAGATTGTGTAACAAATAAAGGTACTAGATATTAATAATATGATTATTTACATACATGCACATTCACATATATAGATTTACACATACACACATATTCACATATACACAAATACACATTTTGACATATAAATACACATACAAAACTATAAATGTATGACATGTATATGTATGTATGTATATAACAATACATACATACATATACATGTATATGTATGTATGTATATAACAATAAAATAACATATATCAGTCATGTATGTATCTATCAAATATTAATTTTGAAAGTTTTTTATACTTGCAATAAGTAATCCTTGCAAGATTAGGAGACAATGGTGGAGTTCCCTCTGATTGATCACAATCAGATTGTGTAACAAATAAAGGTACTAGATATTAATAATATGATTATTTACATACATGCACATTCACATATATAGATTTACACATACACACATATTCACATATACACAAATACACATTTTGACATATAAATACACATACAAAACTATAAATGCATGACATGTATATGTATGTATGCATGTATGTGTGTGTGTATATATGTATGTGCGTGGGTATGTATTTACTATGTATGTGTATGTATGTATGTGTATGTGTATGCATGTATGTGTGTGTAGGTATATGCATGTGTGGGTATGTATGTATGTGTAAGTGTATGCATATGTGTATGTGTGTGGGTGTATGTATATGTAAGTGTATGTATATGTGAGTGTATGTATGTATGTGTAAATGTATGTGTATGCATGTATGTGTGTGGGTATGTATTTACTATGTATGTGTATGTATGTATATGTGTATGTGTATGCATGTATGTGTGTGTATGTATGTGTATGTGTGGGTATGTATGTGTGTGTAAGTGTATGCATATGTGTATGTGCATGCATGTATGTGTGTGTGTATGTATGTATATGTAAGTGATGTATGTGTAAGTGTATGTATATGTGTATGTGTATGCATGTATGTGTGCGTATATATATGTATGTGTGTGGGTATGTATTTATTATGTATGTATATGTGTATGTGTATCCATGTATGTATGGGTATGTATGTATGTGTATGTGTATGCATGTATGTGTGTGTATGTATATATATGTAAGTGTATGTATGTATGTGTATGTATATGTGTATGTGTATGCATGTATGTGTGTGGGTATGTATTTACTATGTATGTGTATGTATGTATATGTGTATGTGTATGCATGTATATATGTGTGTATGTATGTGTATGTGTGGATATGTATGTATGTGTAAGTGTATGCATGTATGTGTGTGTATGTATGTATATGTAAGTGTATGTATGTATGTGTAAGTGTATGTATATGTATATGTGTATGCATGTATGTGCATGTGTGTATATGTATGATTGTGGGTATGTTTTACTATATATGTGTGTGTATGTATATGTGTATGTGTATGCATGTATGTAAGTGTAAGTATGTATGTGTAAGTGTATGTATGTGTGTCTGTATATGCATGTTTATAAATTTAAAGTTTTTTTTAAGTATGTGTGTATAAGTGTAAGTGTATGTATGCATGTTTATATATATATTTTTTAATATTATGATTCTTTTTTTTGTTTGAGAATGAATAGGAGATATTGTATGGTAGGACAAAATAAGAAAAGACCTAACATACCACCTCAGACATGATAGTTTTTTTGCAAACAACTATGTCTTCAAGAATCATTTCCTCAACAATAGGTATACAAATTAATAGTTTATATTACAATGACTTATAATTCTCATATGTTTTATAAATGTTTTATATTTAATCTATGTATTTTTGTTTCATTAAATAAATGCAGGCTGCTGCAAAGAAGAGAGTTGAATCTCTTCATACATCACACTTAGGCCAAATCGGCCATCATGGTTTTGTGGCCACATTTGTAAGCATATGTATAATTGAGAATATATTTTTTATTTTAGTTAAAACGCTAATCATTAATCTTTTTTATTTGTTTCAATGCAACAAAAGGATTATGATCGATATCCTATGAGAAAGGAAATCAATTTTGCTACACATTGTGGATATCGATGTTTGCATGAGTACATGAAAGATCATCCAAATGCTTTTATGAATATTATTAAATTTCACATAATTATTTTATTTTTATTGATGTTTTATATGTTTTATTTATTTATGTTTATTATATGTAATACATGAGTATTATGGAGAGGTGGATATGGATGAGGTGGAGAGACAGACACAGGCAAAATGATCTCGATTGTCACAGAGCGCTCACATCTCTGCCCATGATGCCACTACAGATACATCAGATCATGCAGATGATCATGATGGTGAAGATGATCATGATGATGAAGAGTTGTAGGATGATGTGGATGAGGATGACCATGATGATTGATATATTACATTGGATATATATTTTACATTGATATACATATTTTTTTATATCTATATATTTTCTCATTTCAATTATGTTTTGAATTGTGTCTATGATACTAATTGATGAAAAGTCTTGTTTTAATGATTTTTATTGCTATTTATATTTAACATGTGATTTATTACTTTGATTATAGATTCGTTCATATTATATGTGTGTTTGTGTGTATATATGGATGTATATGCGTGTAGTTGTGTGTGTATAAAATGTTTGTATGGACATCTAGGAATATATCTATATTTATGTAAGTGTGTCTATATGCATGTATCTGTGTGTGTATATATGTGCAAATAGATATGTTTTATGCATATACATGTGTGTATGTGCATGTGTATGTATGTGTATGTGCGTATGTGTGTTTGTGAATATGTATGTGTGTGTATATATGTGTATGTGTATAAGTGTATGTATGTATGTGTATGTGTAGATATATATTCATGTGTATGTGTGTGTATAATATGTGTAGTGTATGTGTATGAGTGTGTATATGTATGTATGTGCATGTGTATGTATAAGTGTATGTGCATACGTGTGTGTATGTGCATGTGTATGTGTGTGTATATGTATGTGCATGTTTATGTGTAAGTGTATGTGCATATGTGTGTATGTGCATGTGTAAGTGTATGTGCATATGTGCATGTGTATGTGTATATGTGTGTATATGTATGTGTATGTGTATAAGTATGTGTGTGTGTGTATATATATATATATATATATATATATATATATATATATATATATATATATATATATATATATATATATATATATATATATATATATATATATATATATATATATATATATATATATATATATACATATATATATACACATGTATGTATATCCATGTTTATATGTATGAGCATGCATGTGCATGCATCTCCATTTGCATCCATGTGTATGTGCATGCATGTGAATGTGCATATGCATGTGTAAAATTAGTATGTGTTAATGTGTTAATGTGTATGTGTATATGCAATAATGCATGCATGGATGTCCTTTTATATGTTTATAGATATGTTTGTGCATATGCATATGTGTAAGTGTGTGTATGTGTATATGTGTATGTGTAAGTGTATGTGCATGTGCATGTGTATGTGTGTGTGTATGTGCATATGTGTGTGTATATGTGTGAGTGCATGTTCATGTATATGTGTATATGTGCATATGAATGAGTAAGTGTGAGTATGTTAATTCATGAAATCAAAACAATTTAAATGATATACAAACAATGAGAATTGTATTTACAATAATTAGCCATATTTTATGCTTGGTGAACTTTTTGAATAACCCACAATAAGGAGAGAGAGAGAGAGAGAGAGAGAGAGAGAGAGAGAGAGAGAGAGAGAGAGAGAGAGAGAGAGAGAGAGAGAGAGAGAGAGAGAGAGAGAGAGAGAGAGAGAGAGAGAGAGAGAGAGGGAGAGAGAGAGAGGGAGAGAGAGAGAGGGAGGGAGAGAGAGAGAGAGAGAGAGAGAGAGAGAGAGAGAGAGAGAGAGAGAGAGAGAGAGAGAGAGAGAGAGATCAAAAGAGAGAAAAAATAGAGAGAGAGAAAGACATAGAAATTGAAAGAGAAAGAGGTAGAAAGAAGGGGGGAGAGAGAGAGACAATAAGAGAGAGATTACAAATGAGAGAGATTCAGAAAGAGATTGCTTGAGCTCGTAAGTGCAACATTGATCTGAACGTTAGAGAGTTCTTCGATCAGTTGCACATAAAATGACGATGGAAGAGCGATCTAATGCTCTTTTTTAACTTTTATCAAACATTACTATCACATAAGCAATGTAAAAGTGTCGTGTATGTGATCATGCAACTCGTGTAAGAGAGACACCTAGCTACGTCGCATATGCATTCCTAATTTTTGAATCACATAAGCGATGCTCTCTTGAACGTCACTACAAGCATAAAAAATAACATAAAAAATAACATCGAGATTAACGTCATTTAGACATCGGTGTGCACTTGATGCCGAGTCTGACAAAGTGCATGATCTTGTAGTGACAAAAATGTGTTGCATTAATCGTTGATATGCCCCCGTATTCCTTGTAGTGTGAAGTCTTTTAGGAGGCAAGTCTCCCTAGAGCTTTCCCTTTTATGTTTGCTAGGTTAGAGAGTCTCCTTCTTAGCCATCTCATCTCTAAGAAGAGTAGGATTTTCTCTTTCTTCTTATTAAGTAAAGAGCTAACATATGTTTCTAGAGAGACCGTCTAGGCTTTCAACTACTGTATTAGAGGGTTTGTGCCACTTATGATATTCTCTATCCTTTAGGTTGGTTCCTTAAGCTCATCAAATTGTTTATGTCTAATAAACTCATCGTAGAGCTCAATGTAGTGATCATCTTTTTCTTCGACCTCTCTCATCTTTTGATCCTTCCATCAATATATAATCTCTCATATGTATATGAGTTTATATATGTATGTATGTGCATGTGTATGTGTAAGTGTGTGTATATGTATGTATGTGCATGTGTATGTGTAAGTGTATGTGTGTGTATGTGCATGTATACGAGTGTGTGTATGTGTGTATGTGTAAGTGTATGTATATGTATGTATGTATGTGCATGTGTATGTGTAAGTGTATGTGTAAGTGTATGTGCATATGTGTATGTATATGCATGTATACGAGTGTGTATATGTATGTATGTGCATGTGTATGTGCAAGTGTATGTGCGTATGTGTGCATGTGCATGTGTATGTGTGTGTATATGTATGTATGTGCATGTGTATGTACGTGTAAGTGTATTTGCATGTGTATGTGCATGTGTCAGTGTATATGCATGTGTGTGTATATGTACGTATGTGCATGTGTATGTGTAAGTGTATGTGTAAGTGTATGTGTGTATGTGTGTGTACATATGTGCATGTGTATGTGTATGTGTTTGTATATGTTTGTATGTGCATATGCATGTGTATATGTATGAGCATGCATGTACATGTGCATGCATCTCCATTTGCATCCATGTGTATGTGCATGCATGTGCATCTCCATATGCATGTGTATAATTAGTATGTGTTAATGTGCATATGTGTATATGCAATAATACATGCATGTCTTTTCATGTATTTGTAGATATGTTTGTGCATATGCATATGTGTATGTGTGTGTATGTGTAAGTGTATGTGCATGTGCATGTGTATGTGTGTGCATATGCATATGTATGTGTGTGTAAAAGTGCGAGCATGCATAGTCATGTATATATGTATATACATGCATATGAATGAGTAAGTGAGTATGTTAATTAATGAAAATAAAATAATTTAAATGATATATAGACAATGAAAATTGTACTTACAATAATTAGCCATATTTTATGTTTGGTGAACTTCTTGAATAACCTACAATAGAGAGAGAGAGAGAGAGAGAGAGAGAGAGAGAATATGAGAGAGAGATTAGAAAAAAGAGAGATTCAAGAAGAGAATGCTGGAGTTCGTAAGCGCAGTGCAGATCTGAACGTTAGAGAGCTCTTCGATCAGTTGCATGTAGAATCACGATCAAAGTGTGATCCGATGTTTTTTTTTTACTTTTATCAAGCTTGACCATCGTATAAGTGATGTAAAAGCCTCGTGTATGCAATTATACAATTTATGGATAATTGATGCCCATCAACATCACCTAAGCAACACAAATAAATGTTGCATATACGACACTCACTTTTTCATTGCATAAGCGACGCTAATCTAGCGACGCTAATCTAGTGATGCTCTCAAGAACGTCGTTAGAAGAATCGAGAATGATCTCAAAAATAACATCGAGATTAACGTTGTGCATACGATGGTGCGTGCTCGATGTCCGGTCTGACGAAATTAATGATCATGTAACGACAAAAATGTGTTGTGTTAACCGTCACTATGCCCCGTATTCCTTGCAATGGATGTTTTTGTATATTGGATTGAATTATAATATGAATTATTTTGAGTTTACAATGAAAGAATTGAATTAAACAATCCATAATTATGTGCAAATATTACGTGAAACAGTGTAATATAAAATATGTACACAATACGTTAATTATTTAGTATTACATGATATCATCCTCATTATGAAAAAATTATCTTCATTAGATATTATCTACGTTATTTTCATATATGAACTCGTATATTGAATATTAATGGGTTTTGCACGTGGATATATTCTCAAGAAAGACATTCTGTTTGCTGTTGCAATGCTTTTTTTTTTTATGAAGTTTTACAAACACCTAGTCTTTCGAGTTTTAACTTTGAAAGAACTATACAAATGAATGAGCATAGTACCCTCGAGACTCTCCATATCCCACAAAGTAGGAATTATACAAAATTACAACTGATTTCAATTGGCTTAGATTGGTTAAAACCATTGTATATCCAGCTCAAGGATTGACCTTTGGACCTCTACCTCAAGAGACCAAAGACTCAACCTCTAGAACAACGGATCTGTTGCAACACTTTACAGTTATACAATATGCAACAGATAATTGAAACTTTATAAAATATGATTAATTTGTGATTGAAATTGTGTTTTTTTTTCTTATTCATATAACATTCACAAGAACATTATTCAAAATCAGATAGGGTTGCCAAATAATATACGAGTATAGTCATGGCATCCACGAGCGCCCACTATACAGTAGTGATGCTGTCGTGAGATGATGGCTCGCATACAAGGACCATGAGACGAGCAGACATTCAGACAATCATGGGACGGCAACGCAGCATGCGACCTTCATCTCTTCTGTAACTCGATTGAGGAACAGAGGCTCAATGAAGTAGCCCTGCAACGGTTCGCTGAAAGAAGAGGTAATAAATGAAGGATCCATTGACTGCTGTTGATGAGGCAGCTTGATTGAGAAGGGAGTCCATGAAGGCAATCCGTCCTCGTACGCATTGTGTGTTAAGCGGATAAGCTCGGAGCCATCCACTCTTGAGATGAAGATCTCACCATATGGCTGGAACTGGTTAGGCAGGGAAATGGGTTCTGCAGAAATGCCAGAGAGGTCGGCTGTGAAGGTGATGCTCTTCCCGTCAGGACTGAACTTTGGATGGTTTATACGACCGAGGACCGGATTCTGCATGCAATCCTCATCATCATCAGAGGTCTTGCTTCCTTGCGGAGATGGCTGTACCCTGTGCAAGCCACTGCCATCAGGACGAATCATGTATAACCCAAAGCATCCCTCATCTGCACCGTGCCTTGTTGACGAGAACGTGATCCATTGTCCATCTGGGGACCAGCACGGCATGGTGTCCGTCCACTCGCCGCACGTGAGCCTTCGAACTTCTGCATCTTCCGCAAGCTCCGCGTCCATTATGTACAGGTTCTTTCCCTTGCCTCCGGCTCGACCAGATCGGAACACCAACCATTTGCCATCAGGAGATGGAGCTGGGAAGCCATTGTTCCCAGTATCGGGTTTAGTCAGGATCTTAAGCCCGCTGGAGACACGATCAACGTCATCGGTTAGCTCATTCAAGGGGATATGGAGAGCAGCAACCTGCACACTCATGGAAGGGGGAGCGAAAATGCTGCCTAGAGTGCCATACATGACGCCCTTCCGCTGTGGATCCCATTCAGCGGAGAAGATGTTCTCTTCCGCTACAAGCCAGGACTTGGAGCCATCAGATCTCATGACATACAGACCAAAGCTGCTCGAACCTGGCAGTCCCCGGTTGTAAGCTATGAATCTCCCGCAGGGAGAAAGAGTCGGAAAGAAGCCGTCCACCCTTATCAGAGACAACCTATCTGTTGGGCACTCAATGGCCTCCAGCCTGGGTATGCGTGCAATCGGTTGCGTAGAAGCTCTGGAATCGTCATCTACATCAGAGCATGGGCCATCGATAACTCTGCAGCGATGGTATCCCAGCCTTCTGCTTCGCGGTGCGATAAATGGGTTGTAATGGTGCTGTTCAGGATGAAGCTTCTCTGTCACCTGAATGAACTCCTTGGAGTCCAAATCAAAGATCTCTATATGCCTCCATTTCGAGTTCATCCGGCGTGTAGCGACAGCGATCCAGTTCCCTGCAAGAGGACTCATCGCAGCAGGCGTGAAAGCATGGACACAAGGAGGGGTGACCCTTTCAGCATCCGCCATGGATTCTGCCGCATTCGCCCAATCGCTCAACTTGTATATACTCCACCACCCATCATCAGATTTTCTGTGAAAATATAAGGTACCATCATCGGCCCATGTTGGCCAGCCACCGTTCTGTGCGACCAGCCTTCTGCCTGATCCATCCTTAGCATTAAAAACATAGATGTTGGTATGAAGGTCATGGATTTCACCTTGCCACCCTCTGCCTTCATATGAAGCCACAGCCACCCAATCACCAGAGGGAGAAAGGCTGGGGCTGAAATCGGCAACGTTTGGGGGAGTCAACCTCATAGTCTCCCCAGTGGAAACAGAGGTCACATACAAAGCTGTATAGCATTCCCTTGTCTGTGTAAATCCTTTCTGAGTAGCGATGAAGAAGACTCTATCGCCACGCATGAAGGGTCTGTCGAAGAAAAACCCGGAGGGTTCCTCGCCATGGCCTTCCCCAACTGGTTGAAACTGCAGAGGCCCCATCTCGTGGGAGGTATTCTGGGAGTTGATGTATATTTTGGGCAAACCAGTACGCTCAGAGACATATACGAGCTTCTCGGCACTAGCATTTTCATCGTCGATATTATCAGGAAAGCAGGAGAAAGATCCATTGAAGTTAACGGAGACCCCGTCGGTGAGTCGATTCTCCGTGAAAGAACAGAAATCTCGTTGATGGTCACTGACAGAGGCAGACACATCGACAGAGTAAATGTCAAAGCCATATTGAGTTCTGCCAACGACAGAGAAAAGGATCGTACCTTCCATACAAGAAACTCAGAACGGTTAGATAGAAAGAGGGAGAATGAGAGCACGCGGGAGTAAACTTCGTTACTGCTTGCTTGCTTACGGAGTCCTCTGCCGCGAGTACTACATATATGCGGGCCGAAGCATCAAGATAGTGTCACCACTTCCGTCAGTCTGTAGAATTCCAATATCCATGGCCATGCCTTGCAAGCCAAGGCAGGATAAAGACTCAAGAGTACTCCTTTTCAAAAAAAGCCGTCAAGGTACACGTCCTGTAGGACAGTTGGTTGAGCTTTGGTCTCTTGAGGCGGAGGTCCAAGGTTCAAGTCCCAGGCTGGACATGTTATGGCTTAGGCCAGTTAAACCCAGTTGTAACCATGTCTCTCAGTTGTAACCTTGTCTAACCCCTGCTTTGTGGGATACGGGGGGTCCCGCGGGTGCTATACCCATTCACTTGTACAGTTGCAATTTCAAAGTTAAAGTCCGAGGGAGTAGGCTTCGGCTGAACCTCCATTTAAAAAAAAAAAAGCCGTCAAGAACAGAAAACGCCAGAAAAGAAAACATAGTTCTCTCAAGCAGTTCATGATCTCCGACGCAGAAAAGGATAAAAGAGTAGACCGATCCAAATCATGCGGCGGCGCGCAAATATGTTCTAAATGTCATCTCCGTAGGTACTAGGTCCTGCCCTTGTGGTCGGTTCTGATGTTGAACCATACACATGCGTATCTTGAAAATGCTGTAATGCAGCTCAGATTGGCTTGTCTCGAGCAGGAGCAAGCTTATCAGGTGGTCGTCTTCAGACTTCAGGTACTAATCACGATACAAGTTACAACAAGATATGTCACATGTGTGCTTAAAATTGTTGGCGCGAGCAGTGAGTGACAAAAAGATTTGTTGGTCGAATAGAACTCTTCACAAGAAGGACAACTCTTAAGCAACTCTCACGAAAGATGATGACTACTTCTCGGCACTCGGGAGTCTGCATGTAAATGGATGTGAGAACTCAGTGCTCAAGTTTCTCCTATTAGGGTGGTTTCACATAGGGTAGCAGAACGAAAGTACAAATAGTTCAAGTTCCACCTCTAGCAAGCAAAAGATGAGTGTTCCATCGCTGTCTATTCACACTAAGTGGAACAATGCTTTGTGTTTGAACAATGTTTTGTGTTGTTGTTTAATGTATATCTAAGAAAAAACACAGAATTAGACAATAAAATGATTATTTTTTAAGCTACATTTTAATACTCAGCTTTAAAAATGTTTAAAAACAATATTTTTATATGATTGAAGCCCACATAGATTGTATATAAATGTTGGGGTGTAGTTCCACCCCTCAATCTCTATGAGACTCTAGTGGAACAATACACATGCCATTAGCTCATTGGATTGATTATCCGATAAAGTGGTGCCACTCCTCAGTGTGAATCCAGCCTTGGAAGCATGATGGACCTGCCTACTTCTTCTATGCTACTATGGACTTCACCACTTCCTCGTTTCTCTCTACTCCTCCATATTCATCACACCTTAGTGTATATGAAGTTCTCTATCTGAAATTCTGCTTTTATATTATAATTGGGGATTGAGGGTGTGAATTCTACTACTATGGAGTGAATTAGAATAGTTCTCGAGCTACATGGGCTTTCTTCGGTGGACTATTTGCTAGGGGCAAGGGGGAGGGCTATTTTTAGTACTATCTAAATACAACCAAGGGGTTTAGATAACTAAAAGAATGGATTTAAAAGGCATTTTATTGAAACAAAATGGCTTATAAAAAAAAGAGTTATAAAAAGTGCAATCGGGTATTTTTAACAGGAAAAAATGTCATAAGCCTTTGATAGTGCCTTAACAGTTTCATATGCCTTTTAAAAAAAGTGAACCTCTTCACACTCTTATATCATCTCTAATTAAAATTACGTCATAAACCCTTGTTTGATGTCCTATTTGAGTGCAAAAAAGACTTTTGAGAAGCTAGTCGTTAGGGAATCACTCCTATTACAACATATGAGAGGTATATCGGGCAGTATACTAGTGCAAATACACGAGCACATTTTTACCCCAATGTCGAACATCGATATGCATGCTGGTACAATAGCACCTGTATAAGTGTTGGTATAGGCACCGGTGTAAGCATTGGTAATCTCCCCACTACAACATATGAGAGGAATATCGATGCTATCCGTACCGATAGTCACCGCTCAGTGTCGATATGAACATTGGAAAAATCTGATTAGGCATACCGATGGTCACTTGACCATCAATATGACCGTTTAAAATGGATCGTCAGTATGCATCACGATTATCGGTATAATCATTGATAAAAGCATCGGTATAAGCATCGGTATGAGCATCGATATAAGCATCGATAATTTCCAATAATTTATCAATGCTCATACCGACACTTATACTGGCACCTATATTGATGCCGTGTTTTAATTATACTGGGTCCCGAGAGCAAAAATCAACATTAATTTGCACATCTTTTGCACGAAGTACTACTTGCTTCTATCGAACTTGCATGCACGAATAGAATTGTGACCTGCATTGTCTTATGCACACACACATAAAAATCTCTCTCTCTACACACACACACTCTCTCTCTAGATCTCGTAGCTTGGTAAGTGGTTCGTGTACTCTTACCCTTTTGTCTTTCTCTATGCTTTATGTTTTATAATTTCTCTTCTCTTTGATTTTGCAGGAGTTTTTTTGGCATCGATTCTTTGAAATTCGACGAGAGACGACATACATTATGCTTTGACAACAGCGATGCAAAAGAGGGACATACCTATAAGTGATTGTTTTATACTCTATTGATAGAGAGTGAAAGAGAGATAGAGAAGGAGGGAGAGAGAGAGAGAGAGAGAGAGAGAGAGAGAGAGAGAGAGAGAGAGAGAGAGAGAGAGAGAGAGAGAGAGAGAGAGATGAAAGAGAAGAAGATATAGAGAAAGATAAAGAGAGATGAAAGAGAGAAATATAAAGAGAGATGAAAGAGAGATGAAAGAGAGAAAGATAGAGAGAGAGATAGAAATACATACACACACATGCATACATACACACACATATACTCACATGCATGCATACATACACATACATATACACACATGCATACATACACGCACACATATACACACATGCATACATACACACACATGCATACATACACACACATACATATACACACACATACACATACATATGCATGCATACATACACACATATACACGCATGCATGCATACATACAAATGCACATGTACACACATGCATACATACACACACACATATACATGCATACATACACACATATGTACACACATGCATACATACACACACATGTACACACATGCATACATACACACACACATATACACATGCATACATAGACACACACATATATGCACATGCATACACATACATATGCATACATACATACATACACACATGCATACATGCACACATGCATACATACACACCACACATACATACACACACACATGTACACACATGCATACATACACACACATATACACACATGCATACATACACACACATATACACACATGCATACATACAGACACATATACACACACACACATACATACACACACATATACACACATGCATACATACACACACACACATATACACACACGCATACATACACACACATACATACACACATATACACACATGCATACATACACACACACACATATACATGCATGCATACATACACACACACATATACACACATGCATACATACACACACATATCCACTCATGCATATAGATACATATGCATACATACACACACATATATATAATCAAATATATAAAAAATAGGGATTTAGAGTTTTTTAATTTAAGTAAATATATATAACAAAAAAAGATAAAAAATTAGAATCTATA
Source organism: Ceratopteris richardii (assembly GCA_020310875.1). Taxonomy (NCBI): domain Eukaryota; kingdom Viridiplantae; phylum Streptophyta; class Polypodiopsida; order Polypodiales; family Pteridaceae; genus Ceratopteris; species Ceratopteris richardii. The sequence goes on from CM035435.1 coordinate 95,484,977, forward strand.
ATTAAATATATTAAAAAATAGGATTTCAGTATAGATAAATAAATATGAAACTAGCTAGTGTTTCAATTAAATTATACATAATTAAATATATAAAAATAGGATTTTAGGGTTTTTATCAAATTAAATATATAGACATACGATTTGGGCATGCATACACATATACATATACACACATATATAAACATATACACATACATATATATATACACATGCATACACACATATACATGTTTTAGGTCTAGGTCTTTACGATTAGGGTTTTAGGATTTTTACATATGCATAACATATATACACATATAATACATATACATATATAAGTGTATATACACATGCATACACACATATACATATTTTAGATCTAGGTTTTTAGGATTAGGGTTTTAGGGTTTTTACATACATATAATTCAATTAATTTTATATAAGAAAAAAATAAAAAAAAATTAAGAAAAAATAGAATATATAAATAAATATGTATAAAAAATAGGATAACTATATAGATAAATAAATATGAAAAGATCTAGTGTTTTAAATAAATAAATCAAATATATATAATTAAATATATAAAAATAGTATTTTAAGGTTTTTTATCAAATTAATATGTTCATATTGTATCAGATGGCTAGTTTGGATCCAAAGGAGAGAATGGCATGTCCTTGCACTCAATGCAAATATCAAATTGACTTGCTCATTGCAAATGGAGTAGGAGGAGAATCCTTGACAAACAATGCAAGTTCAATGGGAACATATGCACATAGAGCTTAAAGCTTAAGGAACAAAATATTAAATTACAAGATGCACTGGTAGGTCATGCCAATATACCTGCAGAAGAGGTTCACACGTTAAGAAATAAAGTGAATCATTTTGTATGTTGGCTATTGTGGATAATTTGGATGGTATCAATTATTTATTATGGGATTGTATGATGCGTCATGTATTCATTGCAAAAGGATTGTGGAATATTGTGTAGCCTATGTTGAAAAACGTCCTATTACACCTACAAACACAATTGTTGAAGGTGATGTAGATGGCATTGAAGATGATGATATTCTTCATGTTCATGTTCGTGCTACGATTCCTGCTGCACCTACTATAGAGAAATTTTGTTGGGATGGTAGAGATGCTTAGGCACATGCATTGATATCCTTGTCTATCAAACGTGCAATTACTCCTTCAAAGCAACTAAGGATGCTTGGGATACACTTACCACTTTAAACCAGGCAAGGAATGAGGCTTGTGTTGCTTACCTGTGGAGAGTGAGCACATGAATGAAGGAGATTCCATGGACAATTTTCTAACAAAGATCAAAGATTTGAAGGAACAATTGTTTTTTTTTTACTCTTCATTTGATGATGAAAGGAAATCCAAATGCCTTAAAATTTGAGGAGTTAGTCTCTGTTTTGTTGCAAGAAGATCAGTCTAGGCAGAACAAGTCCATTATGCATGTTGCAGATCAAGCATTCCTGGCTAGTCAGAAGGGCAAAGGTAAATGGAGCTTTTCTACTAGTAAGCAAAAATCTGCTGATTCTGCACAATCAAAGAAGGATGAAAATGACAAGATGAAAACAAAAAAGTAGAAATTGTTTTGCAATTACTGTAAAGGGAATGATCATGTCATAAAGAGTTGTCCAAAACTAGCTGCTGAAGAGGCAAGGAAGAAAGAGGCTAGAATGGTTGTTGTAGAGGCCTCTACACCCAAGACAGATTCTGCTAATCTTGTGCAGAATGAAGAATGGGAATTTACCACTGTTTGCAGTTATGACCCATATTCTTTTGAACATTGTATATCTGTAGTAGACTCATATGTTCGGTACTTTGATAGTGGGGCAACCAAACATATTACCTCGCAACACAGTTTCTTCACTTTAGTCGATCCTGCCCCTATAGGGAATACTTTAACATGTGACAACAACTCCTCTCTATCTTGTCATGGGACTTGGTAGGATCATTTTGACTATTGTTGATGGTAGTTCTTTTACATTGTCAGATGCTTTATTTCTGCTAGGAATCAAGAAGAATCTGTTATTAGTTTTAGCTTTAGCCAAGATTGGCTTGGTTGTGAAATTTGTTGATGATTGATGTAGAGTTCATGATATGTCAAATGGCGATGTCATTATTGCTTCTGGCATGTTATGTCATGGGCTATATAACCTCATAGTTTATGAAAAATGTGTGAATGATTCAACATGTGCAGTACATAATTCTCAAGCTATGTGAGATGCAATGGTTTGGCATGCATGCTTTGGTCATTTGAATTTTGCTAGTTTGCTACACCTGTAGAAATTTGAAATGGTGTCCTCTTTGCCCAAACTTGAGGCACCTGGTAAACATGTATGTAAAGCCTGTATTTTGGGCAAAATGCAGCATTCCTCCTTCCCGAAAGATGGTTCAGTTTGAGGTACTCAAAAATTGCAGCTTGTTTATGGTGATGTCGTTGGTCCTATGCACACACCTTCTTCTGGGAACTATCTTTATTCGTGACTTTCATAGATGATTTTTCTAGGCATGCATGAGTATATCCATTGAAAACAAAGTCTGAAGTGTTTATGTGCTTCAAATAGTTTCTACATTTGGTTGAAAATGTGTCAGCATGCAAAATGGGCACCCTCCATTTTGATAGAGGGGGAGAATATATGTCTTCTGATTTTAATGCATTTCTGGATGAATGTGCGATAAAACATCAGTGTATAGTCTCGTATACACCTCAACAAAATGCAGTTGCTGAATGGAAGAATAGATCACTCATGGAAACGGCGAGGTGTATTGTTGGAGCAAGTCTATGACAAGCCTAAGTATTGGCTTGAGTCTCACAAAGTCTTAGAAGAAGTCTTAAAATGAAGACTATGTAAAGTTCACTTGTGAACTACCTCTTGTAACTTTTGAAGAGTTTACTTAATGTAAAAGTAAGAGAATCTTAAGTGGTTGAGTCCACTTGATCAAGAATGGAAAGAGGAGCCACGAATTCGTGATTTGTGGTAGGTAAAGAATCAAATCAATCATTGATTGATTGGAGAGTGATTGAGGGAAGTTAGCCTCCCAAACTCAACTATAAATAGATGGTAGTTTTAATCGTGGTTAGAGAGACCTATGTGAAGACCTCCAAGAGCTGAGCTTTATGCCATATCAAGGTGTGATTACAAGGCACACATATGTATCAGTAAGTCATTGTATTGTACAAGCAATATACTTTCATTTTCATGATTATTTGGTTTCATCTTTCCATGTTCTTGTGAAGTGTACTACTCACTGCCATTACTCTCAGTTTTCTCAGTCAGCTTGCAGAGATGTTTTCTCTGAGCTTGGTGCATCATTTTCAGTGATTTAACTTGGTAAAGTTAGCTCTATAAGTCTACTATATGCTCACAAATTTTCATGTCATTTGGATGTTGAAATCTTCAGTTATGTTCATTTGAAGTCAACAGGGTCTGTTCATCTTCACTTCTCTGTCAGGTACCCGACTTTTTCACTCATCTTGTCAGAGGTGTTTCTCAGTGGTTACTTATCCAAATTCAATGATTAAAAGCTTGTTGGATTCAGCTTACTGTCTAGTATAACCATACAAATTTTCATAATCATTGGATTCTTAAATTTTGAGTTATGTTGATTTTTCTGCTCACTGGTCTCAAACTGTAGCAGCCCGTGAAAATCGGGATGATGTCATCAGTTGTTAAAACTCATTCTCAGTGTGTGGTTCATTATTTTTGATGAGATTACTCTTGAAAGTTATCTCTTTAAGTTATCTAGACTTCCCCAAGAGGAATTAAGCTAATTGCTACTGTGCTGAGAGAATTATGTAAAACACTGGACAGGTGTATGAACCAAGAATAGCAAGTTTTCACCTCTGAGCTAACTCCAACTTATCTGTTTTGATCTATCTTTTTGAGAGTGATCTTCAAAGGTACATAGGGTGTCTAATACATCCATTGGCAAGCTAAAAGGGCCCACCATATACTTTTGGAGTTCATTTGGCTGGTGTAGATCAAGGATTTTGCAACACCTCTTCATCTTCAAGCACATACCTATCCATCTCTTCACAGTGGTATCAGAGCAAGGTTGGACAACATGGCAGATGGATTTCCTTCATCAATTGACAAATTGGACAGAGGTAACTACTCAGCTTGGTCATTAAGGATGGAAGCTTATCTCCAAGGTAGAAGTTTATATGGTTATGTGGCTGGAGATGAAGTTATGCCAAGTTTCAGGAACAAAAGTCAACCAACACAAGAAGAGCAAGAAAGATTGAGCACATGGTGCTCCAAGGATGCACTTGCAAGGTCTTATCTCCTCAACTCTGTCTCAGATTTTTTGTTGCCTCACATTAGAAGTTGTAAGACATCTCAGGAAGTGTGGGATGCACTTGAAGCTTTCTTTTCTTCAAGTACCAAAGCTAGGAAGCATCAACTATGGCTGGATTTCACAACTCTCAAGAAGGCTCCCAAAAAACAAAATGTGACTAATTTTGTCACAAAGCTCAAGGACATAGCGGATCAGTTGGGAAGCATTGGAGAGGTAATAGATGAAGAGCAAATTGTAAGGCAGGTGATCAATGGCTTGAAGGCAGATGACAAATGGGAAGCATTCACCACAGCTATGGATTTGTACATGGACATGCATGTACCTGATTTCAACACACTCATTGGACAACTACTTACTCAAGAGGCAAAGCTTATCAAAAATGGAGAAAGCTCTAAAGGTAATCAATCTTCAGCTTTATACACTGATAAAAGCAAGTTCAAAGATAACAAAGGAAAGGCAAAGAAAGTGGATGATGAAGCAGGTACATATCAAGCTAACTATGCAGGTAGAGGAAGACATGGCAGAGGTAGAGGAAGAGGAGGTAGACAAGGCAGGGGGAGATCCCAAGAATCCAACTCATGTTCTATTTGTGGATTAACTAATCATACAACTGAAAATTGCTTTAGGAATTCCAGGAATCAAAGAGGCAGAGGATACAATAGAGGAAGTTATGGATACTCAAGAGGAAGGTTCAACAACTACCATGGCAACTACAACAACTACAATCATTCAAACTATCAAGGAGGCTACAAAGGAAGGAGAGACTACAATAACTACACAGAAGACTCAAACAAAGAGGATTCATTATTGATTATGAACATGGCTATGCCACAAGGTAAATCTGATGAGCATGTTTTCTACATAGATTCAGGTTGTTCAAATCATGTGGCAGGAAATGTGGCACTCCTATCAGATTTAGAAGATCCAAGGAATAAGCATGAGGTACAAACAGGAGATGATACAAAACATCCTGTGGAGAAAATAGGCAATGTCAAAGCACCTGATGGAAACATCAACCTACTCAGTAAGGTACTCTATGTCCCTACCATTACAAAGAATTTGATAAGTGTTGGGCAGATAGTAGAGAAAGGGTTGCAAGTCAGGTTCACAAAAGCAGGAGCATTTGTTGAAGATCCAAGTCAAGGATTTAGAAGAATTGCAAAAGGTGAAAAGACAGGTAGATTGTTCACATTTGAATTACAGGACACTAGAAACATTGCTCTCTTTAATTATGGTAGTCAGACACTCACAAAATTGGAAGTATGGCACAAAAGGTTAGCACATATTGGTGAAAGGTCATTAAAGCAAATCTGCAGGGACCAAAGTGTACTTGGACTTCCTAATTTGTCAAAACAACATATGATTTATAAGTGTAGTGCATGTCAATTTGGAAAGTCTCACAGGTTACCATTCATGAAGAAAGGTTATATGCATGGAGATCTCTTGGAGTTGGTTCATACAGATGTATGGGGACCTAGCAAGGAAGCTTCAATATCTGGATCAAGGTATTATGTTTCCTTTATTGATGATTGCAGCAGATTGACTATCCTATTCTTTATGAAACACAAAGATGAAGTTTTTTCATGTTTCAAAAGATATTTGGCTCTTGTGGAGAATCAAACAGGTAAATCACTAAAAAGGCTAAGGTCAGATGGAGGGGGAGAATACTTCTCCCATGATTTTGATTCTTTTCTTCAAGAAAGAGGAATCAAAAGAGAGGTAACTACAAGGTACACTCCTGAGCAAAATGGAGTGGCAGAAAGGAGGAATAGGACAATTGTTGAAGCTGCAAGGTCTATGTTAAATGAAAAGCATTTACCTAATTATTTATGGGCTGAGGCTATATCTACAGCCACTTACTTGATTAACAGGTTGCCTTCAAAATCCCTTGATGGGATGACTCCATATGAGGCTTGGAATGGAAGAAGACCAAGCTTAGATCATTGTAAAATTTTTGGATGTATTGCTTTTGCTCATGTTCCTTCACAGGTTAGAGGCAAGATGGATCCAAAGGCAGAAATGTGTGTATTTATTGGATATGACAACAATCAAAAGGGCTACAGGTTATACAACCCTACCAACAAAAGATTCTTGGTAAGCAGAGATGTAGTTTTTGATGAGAACAATTCATGGTATGAAGATTCATGCAGGAAGATCAATTTACCATATGATCTTGAAGAAGATTTTCCAAAGCTTGGTAGAGAACAACCAAAGATTGAAGAACAAGACACCTCGGAGGATGATGAAGACTCTCATATGGAAAAGATCAAAGCATGGAAGTTTAAAGGTAAAGCAAAATTGCAGGAACTTAGACATGAGGCAGAATCATCACATCATGGCCTAAGAAGATCTATGAGGGAAAAGAAAAAACCAGAAAGGTATGGGTTTGACACCTCATTAGTAACTAAACATTCTATCTACATAGCACAGGACATAAACCAAGAGGAGCCATCATCATTTGAAGAGGCCAAAGCAAAAACAGAATGGAAGCATGCAATGAAGGAAGAGATTGAAGCACTTGAGGAAAACAACACTTGGGATTTGGTGCCCAAGACTTCATCCATGAAGGTAATAGGCTCAAGATGGGTCTATAAACTCAAGAAGAATTCTGATGGTTCAATTAATAGGTGTAAGGCAAGGCTTGTAGCAAAAGGCTTTGCACAAACTCAGGGAATTGATTATGAGGAGACCTTCTCTCCTGTGGCAAAGATGCCTACTATTAGGGTTTTGCTTAGTATTGCCTCTTCCAAGAATTGGAAGATACTTCAACTAGATGTAAAGAATGCATTCTTGAATGGTTTGGTAACAGAAGAGGTATATATGGCACAACCACCTGGTTTTGAGAATCAAGTTTATCTTGATTATGTGTGTAAACTTAACAAAGCATTGTATGGTCTCAAGCAAGCTCCAAGAGCTTGGAATTTCAGGCTTGTTTCATTCTTGCAGGACAAAGGCTTTCAACCAAGCAAGGCAGATCCTTCACTCTTTATTAAAAAGAGTAATTCCAAGGTCATCTACCTATGTGTATATGTAGATGATATTATATTGACAGGAAATGATGCAGATGGTATGAAGAAGATCAAAGATCAGATGAGAGAAGAGTTCAAGATAAGTGATTTGGGTTCACTTACCTACTTCCTAGGTTTGGAAGTTGTCTACAAAGATCATGGTTTGTTTCTCACTCAAAGAAAGTACATTAAGGACATGTTGGCAAAATTCAAGATGCAAGATTGTAAGATTGCAGGTACTCCAATGGAGGTCAATCACAAATTGAGCTCACATGAAGGTGAACTCATAGAGGACATCACATCATATCAAAGTCTAGTGGGTAGTCTCAACTATGCCACATTGACAAGAGTAGATATAGGTTACAGTGTGAGTGTGCTAAGCCAATTTATGCACACACCAAGGAAACCACATATGGATGCTACCAAAAGGATTCTCAAGTATCTCAAAGGAACCATAAATGAAGGACTTTATTATCCTTATGTATCTAATTTAGGTTTGAAGCTATTTTCTGATGCAGATTGGGCTGGCTCCAAGGAAGATAGAAGGAGCACTTCAGGTTATCTTACCTTTGCAGGTTCAAAGCTTATTTCATGGTCATCCAAGAAGCAACCCACAGTTTCTCTCTCTTCTACTGAAGCTGAATGTAGAGGTCTTGCCGTAGCTACACAAGAAGCTATGTGGATGAAGACATTATTCAAAGATCTTGGATTGGAGTTTGGAACTCCAACTATTTTTGGTGACAATATGAGTTCTATTCACTTGGCTGCTAATCCTATTTTTCATGCAAGGACTAAACATATTGAAGTTCATTATCACTATGTACGAGAGAAGGTTCTAAGCAAAGAGATTCAAATATCATATGTGTCCACTCATCAACAATATACAGATATTCTAACCAAAGCATTGGATGGTACAAAGCTTTGCAAATTCAAGGCTATGATTGGTTTGCAGGTAATCTTGGAAGATTGAAGACCTCAAGCATACTTGGCTTGAGGGGAGCTGTTGGAGCAAGTCTATGACAAGCCTAAGTATTGGCTTGAGTCTCACAAAATTTTAGAAGAAGCCTTAAAATGAAGACTATGTAAAGTTCACTTGTGAACTACCTCTTGTAACTTTTGAAGAGTTTACTTAATGTAAAAGTAAGAGAATCTTAAGTGGTTGAGTCCACTTGATCAAGAATGGAAAGAAGAGCCACGAATTCATGATTTGTGGTAGGTAGAGAATCAAATCAATCATTGATTGATTGGAGAGTGATTGAGGGAAGTTAGCCTCCCAAACTCAACTATAAATAGATGGCAGTTTTAATCGTGGTTAGAGAGACCTATGTGAAGACCTCCAAGAGCTGAGCTTTATGCCATATCAAGGTGTGATTACAAGGCACACATATGTATCAGTAAGTCATTGTATTGTACAAGCAATATACTTTCATTTTCATGATTATTTGGTTTCATCTTTCCATGTTCTTGTGAAGTGTACTACTCACTGCCATTACTCTCAGTTTTCTCAGTCAGCTTGCAGAGATGTTTTCTCTGAGCTTGGTGCATCATTTTCAGTGATGTAACTTAGTAAAGTTAGCTCTATAAGTCTACTATATGCTCACAAATTTTCATGTCATTTGGATGTTGAAATCTTTAGTTATGTTCATTTGAAGTCAACAGGGTCTGTTCATCTTCACTTCTCTGTCAGGTACCCGACTTTTTCACTCATCTTGTCAGAGGTGTTTCTCAGTGGTTACTTATCCAAATTCAGTTATTTAAAGCTTGTTGGATTCAGCTTACTGTCTAGTATAACCATACAAATTTTCATAATCATTGGATTCTTACATTTTGAGTTATGTTGATTTTTCTGCTCACTAGTCTCAAACTGTAGCAGCCCGTGAAAATCGGGATGATGTCATCAGTTGTTAAAACTCATTCTCAGTGTGTGGTTCATTATTTTTGATGAGATTACTCTTGAAAGTTATCTCTTTAAGTTATCTAGACTTTCGAAAGAGGAATTAAGCTAATTGCTACTGTGCTCAGAGAATTATGTAAAACACTGGACAGGTGTATGAACCAAGAATAGCAAGTTTTCACCTCTGAGCTAACTCCAACTTATCTGTTTTGATCTATCTTTTTGAGAGTGATCTTCAAAGGCACATAGGGTGTCTAATACATCCATTGGCAAGCTAAAAGGGCCCACCATATACTTTTGGAGTTCATTTGGCTGGTGTAGATCAAGGATTTTGCAACACCTCTTCATCTTCAAGCACATACCTATCCATCTCTTCACATGTATGGTCAAGAGTTAGGCTTTACCACATAGATTCTGGCTTGAGGCTATTATGTGTGCAACATATGTACTTAACAAGTGTCCCACTAAAGCATTGTAGTATATCACTTCATATGAGGCTTGGCATGGTCGCAAACCATTTTTTTCTCACCTACCTATATTTAGTTGTCTGACATATGCATTAGTGCCTGAACAACAACATAGAAAATTGGATGATAAAGAAGTGAAATGGCTTTTTGTTGGGTACAGTTCCGAAAACAAAGGCTATCGTCTGTATCATCCATAGACTAAACACATTTTGGTTAGTTGTGATGTTGTTTTTATGGAAGATGCTATTTAACCATTACTTTCATGTACTAAGAGACATCAGTTAGCTCCAAAGACATGTATGACACTTTGCTGCCTCTTTTTATAAGTGAATAGTCTAGTGCTCGTCCTAATGAGGCAACTTATCAGCCTTTATAGGTTTCATGTGATGATGCAAATCATTCCCTTTTTGATGCAGATTTACATGATGCACTTGTTGATGAGAGAGCTCATATTGAGGAGTCAAAAACTATGCCAAAATGGTTGGTGCAGACTTTGCGTGATATCAAACTAGATGCACCTCTATCATATCATAATCGTTTTGGCTCTCAGAGTGCTTCTTTTACATTAGATTGCTATGCTATGGCTGCCTCTAGTCTCTATGATGAGAATGAGCCTGTTTAGTTTAATGAAGCATACAATTCAAAAACTTGGATGGCTACTATGCAATCTGAACATGATGCTACAATGAAGAATGGTACCTGGTCTTTATATGACTTGCCTCTAGGCAAGAAGGCCATTGGCACTACGTGGGTATACAAGCTGAAGCATAAGCCTGATGGAACAATTGGGAGGTATAAGGCTAGGCTTGTTGCAAAGGGTTATGCTCAGCAAAGAGGCATTGATTTTGATGAGACCTTTGCTCCTACTTGCCGAGTGACTACTTTTTGTCGTATTTGTGAACTTGCAGCTCATCACGGTTGGAATGTACATAAACTGGACATTAAAACTACATTTCTGAATGGTGACTTGCATGAAGAACTGTACATTTTTCAGGGTCATGGCTTTGTATAGGAAGAGCATGAAAACCAAGTTTTTAGGTTGAGAAAGGCATTATATGGTTTAAAGCAAGCACCATGTGCTTGGAATGAAAAGATACATGCCTATCTAATTGCATATGGTTTCGAGACTAGTCCAACTAAGAGCACCTTATATGTTAAGCATACAAATGATGTGCTTTTGATCATTGTTCTATATGTTGATGACATGCTGCTCATTGGTCCTCATGAGAAGCATATTGCTGATTTTAAGGTTGATCAGCATGCCTCATTTGAGATGTCAAATTTGGGGCATTTGCATCATTATTTGGGCATTCAGTTTATGCAAGTTGATGGCAGAATAGCTTTGTGTTAGAAAAAATACATTGACACATTATTACAACATTTTGGCCTTGAAGACTGCAAATGTATTGCCACTCCTATGGAGACAGGTTTACGATTGAGTCTTCATGATGCTGGAGATGCATTTGATGCTTTTCTCTATCAGCAGGCTATTGGATGCTTGATTTACTTATGCATTACTCGATGAGATATTCAGTTTGCTATCTCAAAGATGAGCATGTTTATGCATTGCCCAGGTGTCAAGCATTGGCAGATGGTTAAGCACAACTTTCGCTACTTGAGTGGTACCCGGCTACTTGGAATGTTTTATCCCAAGGGGGGATCACTATCGCCAGATTTACATGCATTTTCTAACTTTGGGTGGGCTGGTTGCTATGACACTCATGTGTCCACTAGTGGCTTTTGCTTCATGCTTGGTAGCTCATGCATATCTTGGTTGAGCAAGAAGCAGCTATTATGGCCACTTCCAGTTGTGAGGCTGAGTATAGGGTAGCTTTCATAGTAACTGTTGAGTGTGTGTGGCTAAGATGCCTTATGGTTGATTTAGGTGTTGGTCAGTCTTTTGCCACCACCATCTTCACTAATAGTTAGAGTACATTGGCAATTGTGAGGAACCCTATGTTCCATGCTCACACTAAGCACATTGAGGTGCACTATCATTATGTCAGGGAGAGGTTCTCTACTGGAGAGATCAGTTTGACATATGTGCCCACACAGGAGAACATTGTGGACCTTTTCACAAAGGATCTACCTAGGGAGAAGTTGGAAGCTTTCCGCAAAGCTTTGGGCTTAGTTCCTTTCGTGGATTGATTCCACATAGCTTGGCAATTCCTTATACATGAGTGTCAGCTCCTTGTTTAGCGCATCACTTCTCCTTGTTTAGCGCATCACTTCCAGGGGGGATTTGTTGATGTATTTGGGTAGTGACGTGTGTGAACACACTAGTACCACCGGGGCACTTTTTTCCATCTTTAGGAGGTTTTTCCCTCGATCTTGTATATATGCAAAGGTTCATCAAGCATACAATAAAAAAAAGTTTGTACTATGCTTATGGGGATGGATTACAATGAAGGCTTTAGTGATGTTGATTGGGCTAGATTAAGGGAGGAACGAAGTAATAGATATAGCTATGTCTTCATGCTAGGTTAAAAAGTTATCTCATGGATGTCCAAGAAGCAACATACAGTTGCATTACCATCTATTGAGGCTATGTATAGGGATATCGAACTTGCTCCATGTAAGTTCATGTGGCTCAAGAAGCTCTTCAAGAGCTTGGATGTGGAGATCAAAGTCTTTACAATGTTTGGAGACAAAATTTCAAGCATTCATCTAGCAAGCAACCCGATGTTCCATGCAAGAAGTAAGCATATAGAGTTCCATTTGTCACGAGGAAGGAGATAAGGAAGAGAGCTCACACACAGGTTGAGGCAAGGAAGAGTTATATTCTTCTTCTTCTTCTTCTTCTTCTATTACATAAAAGGAATATACAAGAATGACTTAAAACAATAATACAAATAGTGCAATATATAAAGAACATTACATAAGGAAAATCCTAATGTCTGCGAATGAGTGAGCTAGCAAGAAACAAATATGCTATCACTCTTGGTAGATAAACCTAGTAAAGCTCAATGAAGTATCCCTAACATATACAGGCGTGACCACTATACATGTTAGAGCAATGGAAAAGTGATATGTGTCATCTTGGATCATCACATGTTGAGCTTGATATTTCAACACTCCCCCTCAAGCCTCACAGTCATGTCCTATAATCCAAGCATATTCTAAAACTTCTTCAACTTCTTAGCTTCAAGTGCTTTAGTGAAAATATCAGTGATGTGCTCATTTGTCCTCACATAAAGAAGGTCAATATCACCTGCTAATACCTTTTCCTTGATGAAATGATAATGCACTTCAATAAGCTTTGTTCCATCATGAAAAATAGGGTTACATGATAAGTGTATGCTGCTAAGATTATCACAATAGATGGTGATAGGCTTTTGCAGTTCCACACCTAAATCTACAAGAAGCATCTCTAGTTAGGATGCTTCACATGCTTCCATTGTAGCACCTCTATATTCAGCCTGTATACTCGACAAAGCAATAATGGGTTGCTTCTTGCTGCTCTATGTAAGCTACACCTCCAAGTGAGACTAGAAACCCACTAGTGTTGACATATCAAGCTCAACATGTGATGATCTAGGATGACACTTATCACTCTTTCATTTCACAAACATGTATAGTGGGCACGCAATTATATGTCATGGATATTTCATTGAGCTTTACTAGATTTATCTACCGAGAGTGATGGCACATTTTTTATTGCCATCTCTCTTGGTAGATAAATCATTTTTAGACATTAGGATTTTCCTTATGTGCTGTTCTTTATATATGAATGACAAGGCACTCATTTGCAGACATTAGGACTTTCCTTATGGATAAATGACAAGGCACTCATTTGTAGACATTAGGATTTTCATTAGTACTATTCTTTATATATTGCACTTGTTGTATTGTTGCTTTAGGTCATTCTTGTACATTCATTTTATGTGATAGAAATAGAAGAAGAAGAAGAAGAAGAAGAAGAAGAAGAAGAAGAAGAAGAAGAAGAAGAAGAAGAAGAAGAAGAAGAAGAAGAAGAAGAAGAAGAAGAAGAAGAAGATTATTCTTCCTTGTCTCAATATATGTGTGTGCTCCTATTTGAGTGTGAGAGTGTGTGTGTGTGTGAGCTCTCTTCCTTATCTCCTTCCTCGTGACATGGTATCAGAGCCGGTGCGGCTGTAGAGAGCTCATGGAGAAGGTTGATGGTGAAGAGTACACAAGAAGGCATGGAGAAAGCGAGATTCACAAACAACCTCAGATTGCTAAAAGAATTGACGTGAAGGTAGAAGGCATCAAAATATTTTCGCGAGTTAGCCCTTTGGGGTCACTTGTTTTTGTCGTAGTTATGGCTCATAAAATTCTAAATCTGATATTTCAAATACAAAAGATATAAAATGATATTTTATTTGAGAATACCACTAGTGGTTTTCTATGCTACATTAATCACCTTGATTAAACATTTTAACTCCTAAAAATTAGGAATCTTTACAAGGCCCATGTAGGGCTCATTTTTTCCCTTAATGAATGACGAGTCATGTAATTGTCATATGTCAATCATTGCATTGAATTCTGCATCCTCCTAGATCTTCTTGGTCCTAGGCCACTTCCCCTTGTATCATCTGCATGTGCCTTTCTTACTCCTGGAGTCTTCATAGAGGGCAATCCAAGTTCCTCATCAAGGATCTTTTTTGAATCGCTTGAATCTCCATAAATGTCTTCAAAACCTGTAGATGTTTTACTACTAGTAGAAAGCTTTTCTTTACTTTTCTTGGATGTATTTGATGAATTTATTGGATTGAAATTTCCATGCAATCTTCCACTCAATGGATTTGATTTGGAGCTATCGCTTGGTGATGCATATGGCCCACTCAAAACTTGAGATTCTGCACTTGATTTTTCATCATTTTCTTTGTCATTTGGTTCAATATTAAGTCCATCTTTGGCATAGAATCTTGGCATTTCATCAAACACCACATCTCTACTTACCTTCACCTGTCGTGTGAGTGGGTTATAAGATTTATACCACTTTTGCTCAAGGGAGTACCCAATGAAGATACAATTTTTTACTTTTCGACCAAACTTCATCCTTAACTCATCTAGAATATGTAAATATGCAATACAACAAAAAACTTTCATATGTGATAAATTTGGTTTTTTACCAACTTTTTCCCAATAACAATGAGGCATATTCTTCTCAACCATCAAGGCTCTTGCTATTTGTGCAATATGTCTATTTTTGTTTTCGGCAATGCCATTTTGTTGTGGTGTGTACCTGCGTGAAAATTGATGTTGAATTCCATGACTTTTAAGAAAGTTGCTGAACTCATTTGACATGTATTCACCTCCTCCATCAGATCTTAATGTTTGAATATACTTCCTTATCTACTTTTCCACCATAGCTTTAAAATTCTGGAAGTGAGTGAACACCTCACTCTTCTCTTTCATGAAATATACCCATACTTTTCGTGTATGGTCATCAATGAAAGTACATAAAACTTGCAACCTCCCATAGATGTGGTCTCTGTAGGACTCCAAACATCTATATGTACTATTTCTAGCACATTCTTACTAACATGCTTGTCAAAAAATGATGCTCTTGGCTATTTAACAAATCGACATATTGCACATACCTTTTGCACCTTTGCAACTTTGAAATGGTAGTCCATTGAGAATCTCCTTTGATTGCATCAATTTCAGCCTCTACAAATTTGCATGTCCAATTTTTTCGTTCCACATCTCTATATCAACAATAAATCTTGCACCTTTTGCAAACATGGTTGTATTCATTTTAAGAATTTTTGCATTTAAGGTGAACATCCTACCAACTTTGTTTCCTTTGGATATCAATCCTCCATCTTGTTTGTACTCTTCTACATATAACCCATCAGCATTGAACCTGACTTGTAATCCCTAGACCTGACTTGTAATCCCTAGTCAACTATTTGTCCAACAAAAACAGATTCTTTGTTATACTTGGAACATGCAGCACATCAGCAAGATGATTTACCTTCCCATCCTCCATAGACAATGCTATGTTTCTTGAATGCTTGATAGGGTGTGATGTGTCATCACCTATTTCAATATATCCATGAACTGACAATTTTTGCAAACTACTAAACCATTTTGCATGATTGTTCATGTGATTTGAAGAACCTAAAACAACATACCAGACATTACCATTTGATTTTGAAACATCTGCAGACATCGTATTCATCATATCATGTTGAACCATGAACAACTTCTCAGAATCATCTGCACTTGTCGATGCATAGTTATTTTGTTGCCTTTTATTATTTTGATTCTTCAACCTACAATCATGTTCAAAGTGTCCAGGTTTACCAAAATTCCAACATCCTTTATTATCATTACTTGAATCATTTGTTTGGAAGTTTCTGCAACCTCTTTGGCTCCCCCTGCCTTGAATCTGTCCTCTACCTCTTGCATGATTCTAATGTTGACGTTGGTCTTGGTTACTATTTCCTCTTCCACTTCCGAAGCCTCTACCTCTGCCTCTTCCTCTACCAGATTAGAATACCTACTCAAAACTAGGTTTTCATTGGGAGTTCGAGTCCTCACCAAGATTCTTTTCTTCAATAATCAGCACGGATATCATATCAACAAAATTTGAAATATTTTCCCTGGTGTGAATAGATGTCCTAAACTACTTATATGCAGCTCCTAGACCACGAAGGCACACTTCCACCTTGTCATCATCATCATCGTCTACATTCATGCCAAAGATGCAAGTGACTCACATATACTTTTGATTTTTCGGGTGTAGTCACTTGCTGACATGCCCTTTTTCTCTAATGTATGCAGCTCATTCTTGAGTTGCAATTTTTGTCTCTTTGTATTGGTCTTATACAATGTGGCCAAACTTTTTCAAGCCTCTTTTGAAGTCCTGGCATCCTTTATGTGCCCAATCATGCTATCCTGTATGCTAACAAATAGCCAATGCATTCCCTTTCATGCTCCTTAATTCCATTCCTCATATACTCTTAGCTGGTCCATAGTTCGATTCCTCTCTGGTAACTGCTACACATTTTCGTTCTCTCCTTTGATGTACTCCTAATAGCCTTTCGCCATCAAGAAATTCATCATTATAAATATCCAAGCAAGTTTTTCTTATCCAGTTTATTGCTCATAAGCTTACTCATTCCATCTATGTTTACCATTTCTATGGAAATTCGATTTGATATCAGGAAAACATAGTTTTTGTGTATCAATGGTATGTAGAATCGCTTCAAATTCTGGATCTAGAATATTTGAGTGTTACCAAACAAGATGCAAGTTATAGTTTTGCAAAATGACCTGGTTTTCCTATGGATACCACCTTGCGGGCTCAAAACAGAGATTTGACAGAAAGAAGTGATCCTAAAGGGATAGCTCTCAAGAATATTTTGACACCTTCTGTCTTCATGCCAAATTTTATAGCAATTTGAGGTTGTTTGTGAATCACGCTTTCTCCATGCCTTCT
The DNA here is from genome assembly GCA_020310875.1 of Ceratopteris richardii. Classification (NCBI taxonomy): domain Eukaryota; kingdom Viridiplantae; phylum Streptophyta; class Polypodiopsida; order Polypodiales; family Pteridaceae; genus Ceratopteris; species Ceratopteris richardii. The sequence continues at coordinate 95,502,053 of CM035435.1, forward strand.
CACATACTCTTCACTATTGGCCTAAACCCTAAACCCTAAACCCTACCAAAAATAAAGAAGCCAAAGAAGTGCATGAAGATCAAGAAGATGATGGGAAGAAAGCTTTTGAAGATTGAAGCAACTTATGAAGAGCCCTCATGGAAGATGATGCCCCTTTTATGCATCACAAGTGGAAGCCTATCTACTCAAACAAACATGGCATCAAGAGAAGAGAATGGAGGATTGAAAGCACACTCAAGAACTTAAAAACAACAATTAGAGAAACTCAAGTCAACTATAATCTAGCAGAGGCATCCACATTTCTTGAAAACTAGTTTCCTAGTGACATGCTTGAGCCAGGCTATGTTGTAACAATACATCATGCAAATTATGAAGAAGAACAAGATGATCATTCCTAATGGAAGGGACACTCGATAAGGACCAATATATCCATGTAGACTATAACAAACTAACTATTAGGACCACCACGTGCCAGAGAGATGACTCTCCTCCCAACCTTGTGCCTGTATATATAGCTTCTCGAATCAAGAAGGACCACAAATGTAACTAGAGTCCACAGGTGCATGTGCAATCTCCTCCACTCCTTTAATATCTTCCATTGCCAATATCAGATCCAAGGATCTAGTGTCTCATTACCCACCTTTATATGGGCATACACAATTTAAAGAACAAAAATACATCAAAGAAAAGATTGGGATTGATGCAAGCAATGCTTCCATGTTGAGCTATGATCACGACAAGAACATTTAAGCGAAAGACATTCAATTTGCAAATATATCATAGTGCCATAAGTACTTCCAAAAGCATACATATGTGGAATATTTTTGGAACAGAATGCCCACATATATGAAGTACAATCCCACATATGGACCTTCTATTCATGCTCATCAATGGTTGTAGTAAGAATCTACAAGGCCCTTTGATTGCATTATCCACCATCATGAGAGAGATTGAACAAATACTAGGTACCCTGGGGCCATGAAGAATCAACTTGAATAACCATATTATAGACCTCTCCCAAAAGCACTACAAATAAAATGAAGTAGCTCACAAAGAAGCCAACATACTCTGATCCTGATAAGCCCTATTATAAGCGTGTCGAGGAAGAGAAAGTCTAGGGATGGGTAATTGTTGGTTTCAAGAAAAGAAAAAATACTTTAAGACGGGCCATGAAGTGTATGTCCGATCTCTTGCACTAAGCCAAGGAAAAATTAAACACCAATGGAAATTGTGTTGGACCAAAGAGGCTTCACATGTCATTCATATGCCTATTTTTGTTCATTCTCATGTAATGCTTAAAATAGTTTTTTACGTGTATTCACTCTACTATTCTAAAGAACAATGAATCATTGAGCCTTTAAAGTGATGGTCAATCCCACTAGGACTTTATGACATTTTTTTGAGCTCAAGACATTAATAATATTTTTAAGTGAATCTAGGCCAAAGACATTCTAAACATCCTCCAAAAGTGTAAAAGAAAAAAACCTAATTTTTAAGTCACCTTTTGAATCTATTGAGTGCGGTTTTATGCATCAATTTTGAAATTTTTTCTCTATGTGCTTCTCTTCTTAAACTTCCCTTGCTTTCCATAGTTTCATGGAGCTATGTATTCATACACTCAAATATGGTACGGTACTTGGATTGAAAAACAAAGTTGATATCCACCACTAGAATCCAGTGAGATTTATGTCTGCATGTCTATAACAACTTTTGTGTACCCAACAACAATGCCAAAACTTGTTGTCGGTTTTTACAAACACTAAATTCACAAGATTCTAGTGGTGGAGATAAAACTTGTTTCTCAATCCAAGTACTCTAACATATCCAAGTGTATGAATCCATGCCCCCATGAAGCTATGGAAGTCAAAAGAAGTCCAATAATAAGCAAAAAAGCCTCCCCACACCGCACACAATCATGAAGATAAACACATACACACACATGAAGCATGCAAAAGCACTCTCACTTGATAGGTATGGCTTCGGACACTCCAAGAATGCCATAGATGTTCCAAATGAAGAAGGAGATGAAGTTGAGCAACACAAAAAATAAGATGCACGGAGATTCACTCAATAGATTCAAAAACCGACTTACAAATTGTGGTTTTTTTCCATTGTACTTCTACATGTTCCAAATGAAGAAGGAGACGAAAGTTAGTAGTGCAAAGAGCAAGACCAATATGGTTTTTGTCTTTGGTCTTTAAAAGTGACTAATAAAAAATTATGGTTGTCTTTCTTTGGTCTTTACAAAAGTGGAGTGGATATACATACAGACTCGCTTAAAATGTGATTATTACGTGAGAATGAACAAAAATAGGGATATGAATGACATGTGAAGCCTCTTTGGTTGAAAAAACTTTCATTGGTGTTCCATTATTTCCATTTTCTTATTCAAAGAGATCAAACATGCACTTCATGGCCCAATTTCAAAAAAATCCATGGGACCCTTCAAGCCTTGAGATCTTTCCTATTTTCTTCAAATATTTCCTTTTTCTTTTGCCAAAAAGTTTTGTACGAGGTGTGATGTTGATAATAATTATCCAACTTACCTAACATAGAATACATCAATGAGCTATCAATATATAGGAGGTGGAGGCTTTTATGACTTCATGAACTGCTTGAAAAACTCATCCATTATATATACTCTCAAAGATTTATTGGAAATACTATACATATGTCAGTAATTGTAAAGAAAAAAGGTTTAGGTGTCTTGATCTTGGAAAATAAGATTACTAACTAATTTTGTGATAGTTTCAAAACAAACCTTAGTAATTACTTCTTTGGTATGGGACCAATCCATCATGTAAAAATCATTTTTAAATTCTACTTGAAGCATTCTACAATAGTACATTGTAGTATATCCAATTTCCAATGACAATAATTCACACGAATATTATAGAGGGAATCCTCTGAATTTGTGGCATATGCAACATCAATATACACCATCCTTCAATTGATATTTTCTCATATATTGACCTAAGAAAGGGGAGAAGGGTTTTCTATGACAAGGAGAGCTGAAAGTTGAGTGATAGAGGCACCTCAAGACTGGGGGAGAAGTAGAAGAAAAGGTCTTACCTATATGTGGAACCATATAAAGATATATTAAGAAGTGGATATAGTTTGTAATTGGATAAGAACAAAACTTGAGGGTTTAGGGAGCATGAAAACATCATAGGCACTAAGGGATATTTAGATAAAGAGTTATTGAGTTGGATATCTAGGGCTAGTATGTTTGAGTTGTCTGCTCAGACTATATATAATATGGAGGAGATCATTGTAGACGTTTCGAGATTCAATATAGATCAAGAGGGAAATCTACAAAAAGACTTGAAATTGGTAGAAAACATTGAGAACAATGGAAATGAGAGATGTTTACAAAGAATATGGCAAGAGTGATTGTAGGTTGCTTGAAGATAGAAGAATATAAGTATACAGAGGGAGATTGACATTAAAGAGTAGGGGAAAGTGGTTGTAAGGGTGTTAGACCTTAACTTGTGAGGTGTGGGCATATTGTTGACTTGTAATGCGAGATATGAAGAGTGAGCACAAATGAGAGAAATTAAGAGTGGGTGTGGTGTGAGGAGTGAGAAGACCATATTGCAAAATTAGAGTGTCTAATTGAGCAAGAAGAGAGCACTTACCTAGAGTTATGCAACCGTGTGAAACAAGTAAGCTGAAATAAACTTGAGAAGAGATCAAAATATGAAAAATATGGAGTCTTGTGGCCAAAGACTCTTTCAACAAGCATTAGAAGTTGAAAGACTCTTTGATCAAGCATTATGAGTTGAATCCAAGGCCGGCATGCACATGCTAGATAGAGCAAGATGGAAGCAACTATTCCCATGAGGTTTTGGATGCAGTTCTTTTAAGGCTTCTTATAAGATGGACTCATGCTTCAATGGTCTAAGGAAGATCCCTAACACATGCTAAACGTTAAGGTAGGGGTTTTTGTTGAGATATCAAGCTCAACATGTGATGATCCACGATGACACGTATCACTTCTTCATTTCTCTGACATGTATAGTGGTCACACTGGTATATGTTAGGGACACTTATACATGTCAAATGAGTTCAACAATTTTCTAAAAAATCATGGAATTCGATGTCAGTTTTCATTCACATAGACACCACAACAGAATGGCATTACTGAACGTAAAAATAGACATATTGCAGAAATAGCAAGAGCCTTCATGGCTAAGAAGAATATGCCTCATTGTTATTGGGCAGAAGCTGTTCATACGGCTGTATACATCATGAACAGAACTCCGACTGCTGTTGTACATCAAGTTACACCCGAAGAGAAGTTTACAGGTAAAAAGCCAAACTTATCACATGTGAAAGTGTTTGGCTGTATTGCATATCTACATGTTCTAGATGAGTTGAGGATGAAGCTTGATCCAAAAGCAGAAAAGTGCGTCTTCATTGGATACTCCCTTGAGCAAAAGGGATATAAATGTTATAACCCACTCACATGATATGTGAAGGTGAGCATAGATGTGGTATTTGATGAAATGTCAAGCTTCTATGCAGATGCCAAAGAAGGAATGAATCTTGAACCAAATGACAAAGAAAATGTTGAAAAATCAAGTGGAGAATCTCAAGCTTTGAGTGGACCAGATGCATCACCAAGCAATAATTCCAACTCAAATCCATGGAGTGGAAGATTGCGTTGAACTTTTAGTCAAATTCATCAAATACATCTAAGAAAGGAAAAGAAAAGCTTTCTGCTGGTGATAAAACATGTGTAGGTTTTGAAGACGTTGATGGAGATTCAAGTGGTTCAGAAAAGAGTCTTAATGAGGAACTTGGATTGCCCTCTGTGAAGACTCGAGGAGTAAGAAAGGCACATGGAGATGATACAAGGATAAGTGAATCAGGACCAAGAAGATCTCGGAGGATACAAAATTTAGTGCAACGATTGATATATGATAGTTACATGGCTCGTCATTGTGCCTACATGACAAAGGTAATACAAGATGTTGAACCTTCTTGTTTTGAAGATGCAATTGGAAATGCAGATTGGGAAAAAGCTATGGGTGAGGAGGTGGCTACACTTTATGGAAATGATACATGGAAGCGAGTTCCATTTCCACAAGAAAAGAAACCCATAGGCTGCAAGTGGGTTTACAAGGTAAGTAACAATGCTGATGGTAGCATAAGTAGGTATAAAGCACGTTTGGTAGCAAAAGGATATGCTCAAACTTATGGCATTGATTATGAGAAAACATTCAGACCTGTAACTAAAATGTCTACTGTCAGAATGCTTGTTGCATCAGCTACAAAAAAAGGGTGGACATTGCATAAGATGGATGTGAAGAATGCTTTTCTACATGGTGAGTTACAGGAAGAAGTATACATGGACCAAACACAAGGATATGAAGATTCAAAGCATCCAGAATATGTTTGCAGGTTGCAAAAGGCTTTGTATGGGCTCAAGCAAGCACCTGGTGCATGGCATGCAAGGATTGCTGATTAGTTGACCGCCATTGGATTTTTTATGTGTGATGCAGATCATTCACTATATGCAAGGAGGGGTGATGATGGCATCACAATTGTGACTATTTATGTTGATGGCTTGATTGTAGGTGGTGATAATGAAGAAAGTATCAAAGAGGTAATTCAACTTCTTATGTAGGAATTCGACATGAAAGATCTTGGTGTGCTGTGCTATTTCTTGGGCATTGAGTTTATGCATACAAAAACAGGTATATGGATGTCGCAAAGGCAATATGCCTTGAATATGCTGCAAAAGTATGGTATGGCTGATTCTAAGCCAATTTCTATGCCATTAGATCAGAATTTGAAGTTAGACACTACATCAAGTGAAGCATTGGAAAATGCTACTACGTATAGGAAAATTGTGGGAAGTTTGATATATCTCACAATTATGAGGTCTGATCTAAGTTACACTGTTGGACTTGAAAGTCAATTTATGTAGGTTCTCAGGAAGTGACATTTGGATGCTCTAAGGCACACTCTACATTATGTGAGTGCTACTTTGGATTATGCATTGTTTTATGAAGCTGGTGTAGATTTGCAGGTTCATGGATACACCGATGGAGATTGGGCTGGTAGTACTCCAGATAGAAGATCTACTAGTGGCTTTCTATTCTCACTTGGAGGTGCAACTATTAGATGGAGCAGCAAGAAGCAACCCATCGTTGCTTTGTCGAGTACAAAGGCTGAGTGTAGAGGTGCTGCAATGGTAGCATGTGAGGTATCATGGCTGGAGATGCTACTTCCAGATTTAGGTGTGGAAGTGCAAAAGCCTATCACCATATATTGTGATAATCTTAGCAGCATACAATTAGCACGGAACTCTGTTTTTCATGCTAGAACAAAACATATCAAGGTACATTATCACTTTGTAAAAGAGAAGGTATTAGCAAGTGATATTGATCTTGTTTATGTGAGAACAGATGAGCTGGTTGCTGATATTTTCACTAAAGCACTTGGAGCAGAGAAGCTAAAGAAGTTTCAGAAGATGCTTGTATTAGAGGACATGGCATTGAGCTTGAAGGGGAGTGTTGAAATATCAAGCTCAACATGTGATGATCGACACAAAAGAGGATATACATACGTACACACATACACGTGTACACACGTATATATATATATATATATATATATATATATATATATATATATATATATATATATATATATATATATATATATATATATATATATATATATATATATATATATATATATATATATATATATATATATATATATATATATATATATATGTGTGTGTGTGTGTGTGTGTATGTATGTGTGTGTATGTGTGTGTATTAGAGGTTTATATCAAGCCATGAGTAGAACTTGAAGCTTGGAACTCGTGTTTGAAGGTTGAAAGTGTTCCAAATACACTAGTCTACCTTGACATGTATTTCATAAATTCATATAAATTATCTTACAATATACACACGTGCGCACGCACGCACGTGCGCGCGTGCACACACGCACGTGCGCGCGCACACACACACACATATATATATATATACACACACACACACACATATACATACATATATATATATATATATATATATATATATATATATATATATATATATATATATATATATATATATATATATATATATATATATATATATATATATATATATATATATATGCATGTACAAACACATACACAAGATTCGAATCTTCCATGTAGTTTCTATATAGGTTATAGATTCTTGAGCAAACAACACATACCTAAGATACTCTTTTTATCTTCCATTTTTTTAGCATTTCCATCAAGTCACCACTGGATTTTAAATCTTGAACCTTCGATCGAGAGTTCTTAAGTGTTATCATTACATCATTCTCCCTCCACATGTATCTCATAAGTTTTTTTCTCAAAGGAAGTTTTATCTTATATCTTCTCTTCGTGATAGGTTGAACTAATCAAAAGTACAGCACTGGAAGGGTACAACACTCATGGGACCCCCAAAAACCACAAAATTAGGGGTTGAAGGCCTAGCACATACTAGAAATGAATAGAGGCTGAAAGCCTACTAAAGGTGGAGATTGGATAAAGATGGCCCTAAGGCTTGATGATGAGACTCCGTTCAACCTCTTGCAAATTGCGTGGCCCTTCCCATCGATGATAGAGATCAATAAGAGCGCTGGAAGGCTGATTCATTGCCAAAGGGAGCTATTTTTCTTTGCATGATTACAAATGAATGAGGATAGTCTTGCCAATGCAAGGATTGTCTTATCAATGCAAGCCATGGGGCTTGAGCCCACAATCTCATCTTCAAGGGAGACAAAATGACTCATCTTGTTAAGCTAACACTCATGAATTCATATGAGAGCTCTTTGTATCTTGATTCTTTGCTACCTTTACATGTATATCATAATTGATAGAAGAGCTTGTTTTTTGAGAGTACAATGAATTGGAAAGACACTCATCCAATCTCTTAAGGTAGAGACACCCATCTTGGGAAACTCATAGATTTGTCCAGCCATGGATTTGAACACAAGACATCCTCTCAAAGGTTGAAAACATCAACCACTAGGCTATGCAAACTTGGACGAAGAGTTTTTGTATCTACATTCTTTGTAGAAGAGAAGAAAACACCATGAACCTTCACAAGGAATCATTAGTAGTGCTTAAATTTGATGCTCGGCCCTGGGTATCACCAAATTTGAAGGATGCCCGAGGGATAAAAGTGGGCATCCTTAAAGATCATTCAAAATCATGCTTTCAATGTATGGGATAGAATTTAGAACATTATCTTGACTTATTACACAAGACGATTGACTAAGCATGCTTCGATTGTATGTAAATGATTTTCTATAATTTATGTTCAAAAAAAGAAATTTTTCCATTTTTTAAGGTTCAATTGGCAACTGTGAGGCACTTCATGATGAAACTTTTAGTGGCATTTTGATGTCAGAAATGTGCCATTAAAAGATACTTTGGGCACTCTTTGATTCGATAGAAATAGGGGATGTTTAAGAAAGATGCTAGCAAAGAACTAGTCATCCATTCTCATCACATCACACATAGAAAAATCTATAACTTAGATTATAAGTCATATCAACATAAATCTGGGACATTGGCTTCATTTTGGCAAATAACAACCGATGTGTGCCATGGATCATGATATTATTCAACAAGCAATTGATAATAAAAAATAATCCTCTTTACAATTAAGAATTTCCAATTTTAACCATTCAGAAATTAAGAATATGGACAATGAGGCTTCCAAGTGCTACAACAATGAGTTCTCAATGTTCTCACTCAACCTGTAAAGAAGCAAGTTACGTTCAATTTTGAAATGTTTGGGCCAAATTCAATACTAGAATAGAAATTATTCACTAAAAATGTGCTCTAGGAAATTAGAAAAGAATACCCTAAACTTTATTTTTCGTAAAAATAATCAATGCTAAAGGCTCAAAATGTATATAGAAAGAATGACTCGTCTGTCACATGCCCAAATTCAAATCCCCCACTATCAAGAAGCAAGAACATTAGCACAATGGTTACAATTACTCACAACTTTGGCATATATATATATATATATATATATATATATATATATATATATATATATATATATATATATATATACAAGGATGCCGGGATCTGGAACATGAGCATCCTCAGGATGCCCAGACCTAAAAAAAGTGGGCATCCTTTGATTCCGAAACCCCTCTTTCGGGCATCAAATTTAAACACTGACAATTTCATTGGTGATAGACGTCTGCATTCACGACAACGAACTGACGTTTTCCTAATCAGAAACCTGGTCTTCCTCGAAATTTTCAGGTCAGGAAAATGAGACGGTTGGGCGTTAATTCAAGGAAGACAGAAGATGAAGGTGGTACGCTGAAGGTGGTACGCAGGAAAACATGGAGGCAAGTGTCTAAGCGAAGGAAAGATGCATTCTGCAACGAACGGCGCTAGGGAGTGGACGAAGAAACGCAGATGCGGGACAGCGATTGGTTTGCTGGCATGTTCGACTCTATTTGCACTCTTGGCACCATTCCAAGCAGCGGAGGCGGCCTACGATTTGAGCCTTGTCCTCCCGTCGACATACTCCACCTTCTTGGCGGCTGCCAACGCCGTAGACATCACGCCCTACACAATTCCCGCTCTTTATACTATCTTCGCGCCGCTCAATTCGGCCTTTGAGGTTTGCCTTCCTTTCCCTTCTCATCTCTATTTTGTTAGGTTTTCCTTTTTAAGCACTTGGAAGCAGTCTAACAGGGACAGGAACAACGTTGAGAAGTCTTTAAGTGTTCGTCTTTCTGTCTCTATCTCTCCAACAAATAAGCAGAGATCTGGCCTAGAGTCAAGTAGACAGATCAACGCGTCTGAGCACACCATTAGACCTAACAAGGTTGAATCGCCATGATCAGAAACTTATTTGGAGCGCGCCTTGATCGAGCTAGTCACCTTACAGCAACTCCTTGAGAACTGCATGACCATCAGCTGTGCGATTGTGAAGGGACTATCCTATACCTTCCTTTGAGAATTCTCTCTTTTTATCTATGTTTACAACCCCTGAACATTTTGCCTGCCTCTCTCTCTCTCTGTCTGTCTCTCTCTCTATCTCTCTCTCTCTCTCTGATCTTCTGGGAATTAGCGGCATAAACATGAATCCAAAAGATAGCGGTATGTTAGCATTGGATCGGTTAGGTGATGTTATGCATGCCAGCAGTCCTTCCCATGTCAACTAAATCTGCCTTGAAGGGACTCCATCCTTTATCACATATAACCATCTTGTAATCTGAACTGTGCTGATCTGGCCTGTGAGGCCTGCATGGGCAGCGTAGGTGCCTAAAGAACAGCGAGATCCTTGAGCCTGGAAGCTTCACACAATTTACGAATAACCCTAATAGAGCCAAGTGTCCATACACGTAAAAGAAGGTAATCATTTGGACCAGTAGTGAAAGTGTTCCGCGTCTCCAATTTATGTAAGCCTGTACTTCTTCAAGCCCATTCTCTCAGCTTTTGAAACAGGCTTTTGGACTTGCAAAAAGAACGTGTTTACATCGGGATCCACATCCATCAGATGTTTTAGCCACACTTTTTGTTTATCTGGATGTATACGATCTCGAGAATATTTTAGGCACATAAAGTGCATTTCTGTTCATATGATTCTTTACTATCTGCTCCCACAAGATGTGCTTGACCTCACAAAACAACGAAAATTATGGAACAAGCTACTAAGTGTAGCTCTTCCATCTCTCTTGATGAACTTGTTCATAGCTTTCTGATGATGAGCTTCGCCACAAATTCGGCACGTGGGGTTTATTCAAAATAGTGTCTTCTTTCATACGGGAATGCATATCTTTGAGGTCAAGGAGGTCTTCAAGTGCTTGATATGATGGGAAGTCTGTATCATGGTCTATATTAGTTTGTGGATTCAAGCAATGTCCAACACTTTTAGGCCAATGTATACAAGAAGACTTCCCTTATTGTTCTTGCTCTCTAAACTGCAGGTTTTAATTTCTCTTGAAAAACTGACTCCAAGCCTACTAGTTTCCATGTATAGTCATTCAAGTAATAGGGTAGTACCTCATATTCTATCTATCTCCATCTTTCTTTTTTCCTATCTTTCTCTATCTTTTGTAGTGTCGTAATGCATACTTAATCTATGAGCCTTTGGATGAGAAATCTCATACTTCTGGTGCAGCATGGATTGATATAACAACTTTTGCTCTCTTATAAGATGATGCATCACGTCAGGCATGTATGTAGTAGTAAGACAATACTATTGCACCAATTGATGTTCCGGAAGTAGAAGCTATTGCAAGTCAATTTATTTTTTTCTGACGTCCGGTCATTGAGATCTACTCTTTCGAATTAGCTTGAATTGATTTGGATGTTTGGATATACAATGAAAATGGACATAGCACCCATCGGACCCCCAAATCCCACAAAGGAGAGGTTGGATGTTTAGTAAGGATACAAAGCCAAATGCCCACTAAGGTAGCTTTTGCAAGATAATTTATCGTTGATAACCATTTGCTACTCATTACAAAGAATACAACCAAAAACTCATACTCAGCAATCTCTTTTATGGTCCATATCTGCAATTATTGTAGATGATCACACGTTTAAGTAATCAGTGACAATGTCATTTTAAATTACAAACTTTCTTTGAATTTCAAATATTTTACAGTGATTTCCCTAGGTCAAATCTCTCGCTTAGGAGGTGGTTTGAGGTGCATTTGTGGGTTGCAATGAAGGGACGTAATTATTCACCGCTGCGGAAGAGTTGCGCATAAAAGGGATAATACTCTTTTCCTTTTTCAATAGGTTATTTTTTTAGTCATAATTATTTCTTACTATCGATACATTATGATCTATATGCATATGTTGGCTTTAAAAAGTAGATTTTATAGATATAAACTCATGTAATCCTTTATTCTTCCTGTGTTGTCATCTTTATGCAAGGAAACTAAACAATTTCTTGTTCATATAGCGCGTACGGGATGGTGGGGCATTTTCCATTTCTTTGAATTTTACGATCTTTTGCATGTGTTTGTGTATTTGAGCCCCACTAATAAACCCCCCCCCCCCCCCCCCCCCCCCCCCCCAAAAAAAAAAAAAAAAAACACACACACACACACGCACACACACAAAGCTTTATGTACTCATATTAAAGTGAAAGAGAGGCATTAGTTGCCTCTCCATGAAAATCTAGATGTGTCTGAAGTCCCTCGATGAATTTATTGATGAAGTGCTATATCTTATCCTCAAGAGAACTTCCTTGAATGGTCTCTTGTATTAGAATTTCAATCTAGATGATTTCCTTATGAAGTGAAGAAATGGAGCAACAATGCTGTGTATAGTTCTTGGCACGGAGTGGAGTGATGAATTTGCATTTGGATATGGCCCATGATTTCTCACAAGGGAGGGTTATAGATAATGTAATATCAAGAAGAAGTTGAAATTTTTTACATGGAAAGAGCCTAGAATAAAAGGATTATGAGAGCTTAGCCATATTTTTCTTTCTTTCAAGAAACATCTTGAACGTCTATACTTTATTTCAATGCTGAAAGCATGGCTCTAGCTCACATTATTTTTATAACATTTGTGATCTTATTATAGAATGGTAATGGAGTTTTCTTTTATCTCCATATATTTTTCCCTCACTCTCTCCTCCGTCCTATGTGAAAATATGAAACTTCCCAAATGTTATAGTCGCATGCTCTGCTACAAGCTATTGAATTCTGATTGCATTCTTAATATCTTGAGCTTCATTATGGAAAACGCTCCAAGTAATATCATTGTTTGGTACTTTTGTTATATGGATGTTGAGTGGAAATATCCATGTGTTTTCAGCACATGATCTATGGGCAGCCATTCGATTGGGCTAACCATGATCCCTCAAAATTTATTGTGACTTTTTGGATCATGATTCAACCAATATATTGCCTAGCTCTCTATCTAGTGTATCTAAAATGATTTTCTCTTTTTAAGATCATTGTCCTTGTGGATCAATACTCATACTATCTCAGTCAGTATAGCTTCTATCTTCAACCATATGATTGCTCACAACTTGTGTAGATTTCCATAAGCTTTTCACTCTTGAGGATCCCTAAATTGGTTCCTTGTCTCCTCGTTGGAAGCTTAGAGGAACATTTAATACCATCACATTCTTACATTGGTATTACACCACAACATCTTGAGGGTATACCGAGGCTGTTACCGAGGAAAATGAACGAGCACAATTTCTCTTCGACGTCGGTGTTGTAGTCGGTATGCGCGTCGGAAACATAATGCCGGTATAGTCGTCGGTATGGGCGTTAGTATGAGCATCGGTATAAGTGTCGGTAATACCGACGTTTATATTGACGTCCATACTGATGACTCTGCTGGGTGTACCGACGCCCATACCCACGACTCTGCTGGGTATATCGATGCTTATATCGACGACCGTATCTGCAAAAATTTTTTTGAGCAGAGTGTGTTGTCTTTTGCTACAATATGATGTTGTTTAGCAAAAGACAATACACTTAGCCCAACTCTAAACCAAGTACATGTGATATGTACCCTAATGGCAACCAAAACATGATTTTATTTGAGCAAAAATGAATCATGAATCATGTACAAAAAGTTGTATATTCCATAAATGAAGGATGTACAAGAGTACTGTGGCAAGGCACTTCCATATAGGAACCAAATACAAAATGTGACAAAGCACTTCCATATAGGAACCGAATACAAAATGTGACAAAGCACTTCCATATAGGAATCAAATACAAAATTATGGTATATCATTGCCACATAGGAGTGTAATACAAAATTATGGCAATGTGAGAAAGCACTTCCATATAGGAATCGAATACTAAATTATGGTACATCATTGCCATATAGGAGTGTAATACGAAATTGTGGCAATGTGACAAAGCACTTCCATATAGGAATCGAATACAAAATTATGGTACATCATTGCCACATAGGAGTGTAATACGAAATTGTGGCAAAGCACTACCATACATATACGCAAGGGGATCAAAACATTTACACCTACAATCCTGCAACAAAGCATATGTGTAAAATGAGACAAAATTGACATGAAATTTATAAACAACAACTAAAAATACAAAACCAAGCTATAAGTTTATCTAATCATAGATTCTCCCATGAAATGATTGTACTGCGTCTCTCTAAGTCGTGCAACAGTGCAGCAAATCCATGACGATATCCATAAGCTTCTTCGGTTTGCATCGGAGGACGCTCCACTACCAACTCCTATAATAAACATGCAAAAAGTTAGATGAACATACATGATCTGCTTAACACAAACAAATTCAATAATTAAAATGATAATTACAAATTGATAGCGCATACTGTCATATCCGCCACTACCTAAATGCGACGTTCCAACTGTATCTAAACGTGTGGCTACCGCATCTCGCTGTTGACGATATCAATTAGGAGTATGTTGGTGCTCATCGTGAATCGATTCCCACTCTTCAACATCTAACCATACAGGCTTCGGTAAGCCTGCTCTGAAAGCATCACAAGCTCGGACCGCCGATGAGACATCACCTCGCGTACCGTATGTTGAATCCATTCTAAACTCACAATAGGATGCCCAGGTGCTGGCTAGTACTCTTCATATATCGATTGTGTGATATAATTCTTGGAATCCTTATCCTGTTCGCTCCATTTTAACATGACAGAATGTCCCAACTCTATGGAGCAAAGCTCTCGAATACCTGAATGCATGGAATTTCCACCTGCATCCATGACTGGAGCTCCATTATGTATGTGATATATCTTGGAGTCGTCATGGTCATGCGCTCCCCAAGGTGTACGTGGAGATCCCATCTGATCTAATGTGGAGATGTTAAAATGCATGTGTGTATGCATATGCATGTGTGTATGCATATGCATGTGTATGCATATGCATGTGTATGCATATGCATGTGTATGCATATGCATGTGTGTGCATATGCATGTGTGTGCATATGCATGTGTGTATGCATATGCATGTGTATGCATACACACATGCATATGCATGTGTGTATGCATATGCATGTGTGTATGCATATGCATGTGTGTATGCATATGCATGTGTGTATGCATATGCATGTGTGTATGCATATGCATGTGTGTATGCATATGCATGTGTGTATGCATATGCATGTATGTGTGTATGCCTATGCATGTGTGTGCATATGCCTATGCATGTGTGTGCATATGCATATCCATGTGTGTATGCATATGCATATGTGTATGCATACACACATGCATATGCATGTGTGTATGCATAAGCATGTGTATGCATATGCATGTGTGTATGCATAAGCATGTGTATGCATATGCATGTGTATGCATATGCATGTGTATGCATATGCATGTGTATGCATATGCATGTGTATGCATATGCATGTGTGTATGCATATGCATGTATGTGTGCATACATGTGCATGTGTGTATGCATATGCATCTGTGTATGCATATGCATCTGTGTATGCATATGCATGTATGTGTGTATGCATATGCATGTGTTTGTGCATATGCATATGCATGTATGTGTGTATGCATATGCATGTGTTTGTGCATATGCATATGCATTGTGTATGTGTGTATGCATATGCATTGTGTATGTGTGTATGCAAATGCATGTGTATGTATATGCATTTATGTATGCATATGCATTTGTGTATTCATGTATGTGTGTATGCATGTATGTGTGTATGCATGTGTATGCATGTGCATGTGTGTGCATATGCATGTGTGTGCATATGCATGTGTGTGCATATGCATGTGTGTGCATATGCATGTGTGTGCATATGCATGTGTGTGCATATGCATGTGTATGCATATGCATTTGTATGCATATGCATTTGTATTCATATGCATTTATGTATGCATGTATGTGTGTATGCATATGCATGTGTGTATGCATATGCATGTGTGTATGCATATGCATGTGTGTATGCATATGCATGTGTGTATGTGTGTATGCATATGCATTTATGTATGTATATGCATTTGTGTATGCATATGAATTGTGTATGTGTGTATGCATATGCATGTGTATGTATATGCATATGCATGTGTGTATGTGTATACATTTGTGTAGGTGTATGTATGTATTTGTGTACGCATATGCATTTACGTATGCATGTGTGTATTTGCGTATGCATGTGTGTATTTGTGTATGCATATGCATGTGTGTATGCATATGCATTTATGTATGCATGTATGTGTGTATGCATATGCATGTGTGTGTGTATACATATGTGAGTGTGTATGTATATGTATATGTCTCTCTCTCTATGTCAATCAAAAACAAAACAATCACTTACATTGATGTAATTGTTTCAATCGTTGTCATCAAAATCCACTTAAAGTTGTCCTTCATCGAATTTCCAAAGTCTTGATCCCAAAATCTCTTGCAAAACTAAAGAGAGAATATATTAGAAAAGGAAAAACATAAAGAAAGAAAAAAGAGTGCTACAATATGTGCGATATACTTACCAAAACTTCAGATCTAGAAAAATAGTGGTGTGCTTAGAGAGAGAGAGATAGGGAGGAGAGAGAGAGAGAGAGAGAGAGAGAGAGAGAGAGAGAGAGAGAGAGAGAGAGAGAGAGAGAGAGAGAGAGAGAGAGAGAGAGAGAGAGAGAGAGAGAGAGAAACAAAGCTATGTTGCTCGCGTGCGGAAAGTCAACAGTAGCAGATCTAGTTTCAAAATGCGATGAATGTCGAATTTTTGCTCTTGGGCCCGGATAAAACACGGCATCCGTATGAGCGTCGGTAGTTCCCAGTAATTTACCGATGCTTATACCGACGTTCATACCGACGGTCATACCAACACACATGTACGGACGCGTACATTGGCTAGTCGGTTTGCCAAAGTTTTTTGACGGTCATACCGATGCTGATGTGTGACCGTGGGTATGCAAAACGTAGGTATGCCCTTGATATGTTGTAGTGTTAATAAAAATGTTATATGGATGTTCAATGAGAAACATTCATGGGATTTGAACACATGACCTATAGACAAACATTGAATTGGACTAATCATAATCCCTTCAAAAACCATTGTGACTTCTTGGATCATGACTCGACCAATATCCTCACTACCTCTATGTCTTGTGTATCTAACAATGTTTTACTATATAAAATTTCTACCTATCATTTTGGGAATTGAGTGAGTATACTTTTATTGGATTTATATTTTAATATTGTCTAATAAAAAATACAATTCTTGAAGGGATATGATTTAGTTACCTTTTGTATTTTTGTTTTCTATCCCTTGAAACTGAATGAATGTTTTACTTGTTTCTTTTCATATAATTGACCCAAACTCTGGAGATCCCATTAACGTTCTTGTTGAGCTTAGAATATTTCATACAAGTGCAACTTACATTATGGTAAAATGCTTCTGCAAGTAATGTGCATTTTTTGATTCTTGAATGCACTTTGATATTCCTTGAAAAATTTCTCCTACCTTTTTGGGAATTGAGTGAGATTAAAATTCTCTTGAGTTCAAATTTCAACATTGTGAACTAAATACCAAACTTTTAGAAAAATATAATTGAAGTATCTTTTATATTATCTCTCTTCCTCTAAGACTTGGACATGAATGGTTGTTCTATTTAATTCTTTTGAAGTGATTGCCCGAACTTTTTTATATGCAATCATCATTCCTTTCAAGCAGGTTTGTATGTATGTGTGTGTATATGCATGTGTGTGTATGTATTTATGTATTCACCCAGGGTCTAGATCCACCTCTAGCTTTATCTTTAAGAGCATTGAATTCATCCCATCATGTCCATGAATGGGTGGAAGGAGATGAACAATATCTTGGCCTTGCCATGTGACAAGCTGAACCCATGGTTTAAGGTTCTTCAAGTTGAAACTCAACATACAAACAAAAATCTACTTTTTAATCATGGATAATGAATAGATTTTATGTGCGTAGTAAGGCACGTGCATGTATGACATATGCATGTATGGCATTTGCATGTAATAAGTATGTATGCATGTACTTATGTGTGGGACATGTATGTATGTTTTAATCATACATCTACCATATATGTATGCATTGACGTGTGCCTATATTTTGTATACATATGTAATAATGTATGTATGTATTATGACTTATCTTTGCAAGAAGTACATGCATATATGTATCATGAAAGCATGTATGCGTGCATCTATGTATATACTATGTGTTGTACATGCATGCTATAGTTATTGATGAGAAATGTAAGAATGTATGTTTAACATATTTGCAAAAATCATCTGAACTGTATGACTATGTATGACATATATATGCAGGATTGTATGGAATATGCACGTGATCTTTATGCATTGCATATGCATGTATGCCATACGTATCTATGATTTATATGCTATGTATGTATATGTATTAATATGTATCGTATGCATGCATGATGCATGTATGTAAACATGTGTTGCATATGTACATATGGCATATGTTTCGATTGTGAAAGATCAAGTCATGCAGCGCAAAAAAAAAAAAAGAAAAAAAAGAAAAAAAAAACAGGCTATGCATTCGAGAAATATGATGAACATTATTGATATCAGAATATCGTATATATAAAAAAAAGGATGGGAGTCAATCAGCGCAATAATTGAAGGACCAAGCAGGTTATTAGGATTTAGGGAAGGCCATTCCTTGATTTATCGTATGCTTGTTGGCACTTGGGTCTTTGATCTTCTCCATATAAACACGAAAAGAACGATAACTTTTTTCCCAGAAAAAATATATGTATGTGTGCATGCATATACATGTATTTCTAGGTGATCCATCACGAACGATATTGCCAAAGGACTATTGTATTCAGATGGTTTTTTATTTTTTGTTGGAAGTTTCATCCTCCACTTTCCAGAGGTTATAGGTCATGCCACACTCTGATTCGTGAACCTCGAACTCATAGTCCAGGGTACAAAGTATTTACCACTACACGATGATCCCCTACATGGATGGAAGTTTTAATCACAATGTTGATGCATCATATTTATGGGTAGGTGATGAGTTCTTGAATAGAATTAAGTAACGTGATGTGCATTCCAGAACATCACCATCTTGGGTGCAAGAGGATATAAAAAATGGGAGGAGAGTTTCACACACAACCATCTTAAGTCTTCATAATCTTTGAAGAGATTTTAGTTGAAGATTTGAATAGACTTCACAAGTATACATGTATACCTGCGTGCACGCATTGTGCCTACATGCCTTGGTGCATGTATTAATACATGTCTACATGCTTATGTATGTGACAATGAAACGTTATATTACATGCCTTTATAGACAATAATATTAAAGCTGTATTCCAACGTCTATATATGAACTTCTCCTAACTATGAGATGCGAATATGGATGATCAGAAAAGGCATGATGTTTTGCCACACATTCATGTTAGTTATGTAAGCTTATCAGTGAAATAACTTAATATAATCTTTTTTCAGTAATCTGATTATGAAATTGTTTATGTGTGTAATTTGATGGTGCTTTTTTTTTTAACCTATATGTAGAGATTAGGGTGTTTGACAGATTTTACAGCTAACAAGACATTAACAGCAGCTATTGTGAAGTACCACATGGTGAACTATCCTCATGACTATGCAAGGTGCATAGAACTAGCAACTTCCAGGAATCCATGGGTTCCAAGAACTTTCTTTAATAACTATCAGCTTCAAGTGTTCTTTCAAGTGGACAAATCACTTATATTTATCAACAATCAATCTTGGATTGTTGCCCCTGAGGTTACTAATGATGGGACCCTTTCGGTGCACGGCATTGACACAGTTCTCATTCCTCCAAACGTTAAGGTATCAACTCTCATACCCATCATGAAGATTTCAAAGTCTTCTTTAATCGCATTGAAATGCTGATAGATTTCAGGCTTCTTCATCCTCCATTTTTGCTACATAAAGAGCTGTTCAATCTATGAATACGACTCTAGAATAACAAAAAAATTGCATCGATATAAATAATATTTTCTATAAAAAATAGTTTTTTTTCTTGTTTCAAATGTTTAATATATTTGTATTCTACCAGCCCAGAAGTAGAATTGAATGTTTGGTGCTTTACAACATACCTTGTCTTTACATTTAGGAAGATTTTCAACTGTGTTATGAGCTACTATTGAAATTGTGTCATGGTCATGAACCTGGCAACCTTCTAGCATCTAGTTGATTACTTGAAAATTAACTGGTTCAAATTCAACAATGGGGCTCTAGTAACTTTTTCAATCTCTGTTTTGTGTTTTTTGATATAGATGCCATCAAACTGCAAATATTACTGATCTTTTCAAGTGACGCAGCAAGGATGATGACATGAATATGGATGAAAACTCAAAAATATGATCATTCTTATGAGACCAACATATATTGCATGCCTACGAACTACTTCAATCAAAATTGAAGGCTGATATTTGAAATATCATATCATTTACATGTCTTTTCACTCATAGTGTAAAATATTGATATGTTTCAATCATGTTTGTTGAATCTTATCTCCTTCCAGCAAATGTGGTACTAGGTATTCAATAAGGAGAGAAATTTCAGAGCTGCATTTAAGACGCATTGCACTCTTCATGAGTGATACAAAAATACATTCAAATTAAGGAAAATAACTACATTACTGCAATTCAATAACGCCTAAATGGATGTAAAATCATAAATGTGTATGGATTAGAGTATACTTCTTACATTAAGGGGGAAGTATAGTGTCTGAATGATAAATTGTGAGTTTCTTGTAGCATTTTCTCCACCCTGCTTTTTCGTGCTCCTCTTTGACACACATGCATTGATAAGGGAATGAGAATGCATGTGGAGCCGATATAGGGAATTGAGAGCATAGGAAATTTGTGCTAATCAAATGCACATGATAAACTCCTATAAATAGTCGTAGATAGAAAGAATCATCATTGTGAATCTACTTTATAGTTGCAAATTATGGTTTGTTCTCAATCATGAGACAAGTTTTACAAGTTTTTTTTTTATATATTTTGGTAGTGGTGTATGAGCATACTAGGGCCACCAAGGCACTCTTTTACCTCTAGGGTTTTTTTCCTCTTGTCTTGTATACACACCCAAAATGGTAATGGGATTCTTATTCTTTTGCATTTCATACTTGGTAATACATTGTGTATTGTGGTCCCAAGAGTTTTCTTTTTCATGTTGTAACTTGTTTGTGCTCCCATTCCCCTAGACGCCAACAATTGGTATAAGAGTATGACCTTGCTCTTTGAGTATAAGGTGCATCGTTTGAAATTTGCAAAACACTGGAATTGTCATGAGACTTGATTCCAGCTTGTTTTGGCCTTCCCATGCATTATCCTAGACCATATTAGATTTTTTTTCCCCCCTTTTGTGTCAAGTTCATTTTGGATTTCGCTCATCAATACAAGAACCCCAAAGTTTTCTACACATATATTAAAGTCACACATGCTACTTTTATTGAAATGTCTTACTAAATAATCAACTTATTGTGGTAGATTACAATCTATAGCCATGGAAAAGGGAAATGATTTATTTGTTATGTTTGCTTTTGAGGATAACTTGGATGATTCATGCTATATACAATCGGAATACATGATGCAGCATGTATTGATTAGCAAGAGATTTCAGAATGTTTTGGAAGGCTTTGAAATATCTCCTATTTCAACTAAAAATACAATGATTATAGATGATGAAGGTGCTCTTGAGTATATTGCAAGTTATGGTTTTGGTGTATTTCCTATTTCTAGTCCTCTTGGACCTCCTATTTTTGCTATGTTAGATGCAATATGAACACACATAACCATTGTAGAGAAGCTTTAATGGATGGCCAAAATGCACATAAACTTTCTTTGATTTCTTTTTTATCAAGTGTGGAATTATCCCTCGTATTCATTCATGTGAAATAGCTAAGATGCTTGAGATATCGTCGCCATATTGTATGAGGTAAGAAATAAGGTTTGTGCTTATTACCTTCAAAAACATTTTGAGAGTGAGAACATGAATGAAAGAAATTCTATGGATAACTTTCTTACAAAGATCAAAGACTTGAAGAAATAGTTAAGTATTGAAGATGAAATTTTGCTATACACTTCATATATGAAGACTCTTTTCAATTATCACCTAATTCTTATCAAAGCTTTTCTTCTATTCCTTGTTACCAAAGCTTTTCTTCTATTCTTTCATTGAAAACATGATTTCTTCTGGTTTGTTGGGTATATGAGCTAAGAACATTCAGAATTTTTATGAAGGATTGGCATGCATACTTTATGATTTGGAGGCCATATTGAATGCAAAACTATTGGCATACACATTTTAACCATTATTTTTTTTATTACTATGCTTCCACAAATGAGATACACTTGTTACCTTTGACTAAACTCATGGAACGTTGTAAACATGTATCTTACCATGAAAATTTTGTGTAAAATGTTTCATTCCTCGTTTTCCCAAAAATGGTGTGATGAGGACTTAATAGAAACTGCACACAATGACATTCTCTACGCAACATCTATTGATAATTAGTAATACTATGTGAGGTGTTAGGTCACTTTTCCATGTATGCATATGTACATCCACTCAAACCCAAATTAAAATTTTACATGCTTTGAATAGTTCTTGGTCTAAAGGAGGGAATAAATGTCTTCTAATTTGAATGTATTTCTAGACATTTGTGGGGTAAAACATTGAGAGGAGTTATAGAACTTTGTGGAATCTACATGCTTAATGAGAATGGAGTTTCTTGAGGATGATGAACCTTAATAAAATTAGAAATAAGATACTTGCTAAAATGTTTCCTCATAGCCATATAATACACCATTTAAAACCTTTCACTCTCTTTCTTTGCGTCTCTATCACTATCCCCATATAAAAAATCCATGATTGTCCACAAGAAATCCACCTGTAATCCATGTGACACTATAGTAAATAGTAGTTCACGCCTTCTAATTGTAATATTTTCCCTTAAGTTTACTTTTATCCTAAAAAATCGGTATTAAAAGGGTGATCGGTCCCAATAAAACCCACATATCTTTTGCAATGGTTTTATGAGGTGTCTCTCTATGTCCTTGCCCTTAAGAACCTTCTTTTTTTCTTGACTACATAGTACTCTGCTTGGATCACATTGAAAATATTTAATAGAGATAGGATATATAACCTGACTATCAAGAATTATGTTGGTGGATCCACCTAGTTTAACCTTTAGCCTACTCACATGAAATATTTGATGGATCCAGTCATTCTTTAGAAGTTGGAGATGGTAGGAAATATTTCCTTTTCTTTTGAGCATTATGAATTGATATTTATACCTCGTAGATTTAGTTTGGACACACCCTCACCTTCATGGTTTAGTATATAGATGGAATTCTAAGAGAGAATATCTCTCCTACCTCCAATTTGATTTCTCTCCTTTGAAGGTCAATAGAGGTGCTAACTCTATGTTCAGCTCTCCTAGTGCTCTCTTTTACAAGTCTAAGAATATTATAATGTTTAAAAACTTTTGAACCTTAGAGTGAGAAGTTGAAAGTGATGAAACTTCCTAGGATCTTCAAAAGATCAAACATATGCTGGAAACTTCTACGATAAAGCATGTTTGCAGAGTTTCAAGAAAGACATAGATTATCGATTGTAGAAAATCAATAACCAGAACTTTTTTGAAACAAATAGGTTAAATCAAATTGTAGAAGATGAAACTAAACTTTTTCTATCATAGTTAACAAAAAAGAGTTATAAAAAAGTATAACCAAAGAAAATGTAATTTGAAATCAATGTATCAAAACCTCTTTAAAACTTGCAAAAGAGAGATGTGCAAAACCTTTTTACTTGAATATTGATTTATAGTAGATATTAAACTCCAAAGCTGATGCAAAATTCTAATATCAACTAAAACTATCAGAGATAAGGGATCACCTCCAAGTTGAATTTTCTTCAACCTCTCATTGGGGGGAGTTACCTCTTCATGTGTAATTTAACTATCTGGCGAGCTTGAAGTACTTGGATATTATTTAAGAAACCTTGTATTTTCTTTTTCATCTACCTTTCCTTTACAATTATTTTTCTTCATAAAGAGCATTTTTTCTTGAAACAATTATCTCTTTGATATTTGTGTTGACACACTTGTATCTTGTTTGCCCTTTTGACATACCAATGAAAATCATTTTTTTGTGACCTTCGATCGAACTTGAGCCTTACTATTGTAAGACATGAACATAGCATATGCTTTGAAAAGTATACAATTACAAACATTGTTTTTTTATTCATAAAACACTTCATGACGTGGTTTTTGTACATGACTTTGAGTAGGTGGAATCTTGTTCATTACCTAAATTTCCAAATTGTCCTTCTACCTAAAACTACCTAAATTTCCAAAGTGGTAAGTGCTTCTCATTTAACATGCATCTACCTATATCTGAGATAGACCTATTTCTTCTTTTGGTTACAGTATTTTGTTGCGGCATCTATTTGTTTGTAGTATCCTTCTTGATTATTTCTTCTTGCAAATATGCAAGAAATTGATTAGAAAAATACTCATCTCCTCCATATGATTTAATTCTCCTATTGTCCTTCTACCTAAAACTTAAGTGGTAAGTGCTTCTCATTTAAGATACATCTACCTATCTCTGAGATAGACCTATTTCTTCTTTTGGTTACAGTATTTTGTTGCGGCATCTATTTGTTTGTAGTATCCTTCTTGATTATTTCTTCTTGCAAATATGCAAGAAATTGATTAGAAAAATACTCATCTCCTCCATATGATTTAATTCTCCTTATGCTTCTACCTATTTTCTTTTCAACTAATGACTTAAACTTATTGAGAATATCAAACACTTTTCAATTGTACTTCATAAAAAATGAATGTAAACTTTGATACATCATCAATAAAAGTAACAAAGTACATGCTAGTTGCCATTGAATCTTCTTGTTTTGGAGCCCATACATTATTATGAATTAACTCCAAAAGAGACTTGGACAATTTTGTCTTCTTAGACCGAATTGTCCTAGTGTCTTATTCCTTGAATCAAGTTCACTAATTTCAATCACATTGATAATTAAACAACCTACATAATCTGGAACAACTTGATCAGTATACAACCTATTTACCTTTGGTCCTCTTATAACAAGATTACAATTCTTCTTGCATAAGCCTACCATTGATTGTTGCTAGAATTTTATGGGGTAAGATTTTAACACCCGAATGCAACTATGGAAGATGGGTGCCCACACATAGTGATATATGATCACTATTCTGGAATTTTCTCTAACAATTGTAAAGAGAATCAATATAATTTTTTTTTTCAAATTAAACTAAACCCTAAGAGCTATCCAAAAAGCTTTGAAAAAAGCCAAATGAGTGTTTTACCCATGAGAACCATCCAGATCAAGAAAGGCTATCTATCTACAACAATCTCTACCTATATTTAGAGATGTAGGCTCACAAATTTGGAAATTTCTCACAACTATGGAAGATGGGTGCCCACACATAGTGATATATGATCACTATTCTGGAATTTTGTCTAACAATTGTAAAGAGAATCAATATAATTTTTTTTTCAAATTAAACTAAACCCTAAGAGCTATCCAAAAAGCTTTGAATCAAGCCAAATGAGTATTTTAGCCATGAGAACCATCCACATCAAGAAAGGCTATCTATCTACAACAATCTCTACCGATATTTAGAGATGTAGGCTCACAAATTTGGAAATTTCTCACAATTGACTCAATAGAAAAACAAAAAATTTAGCACACATTTGTGCAATATAAGAGAGAAAATAATTAAGTTTAAAATCAATGTGAATGAGCACAATGAGAGAGTAAACAATGATCTATAATCTAGTAAACTACACCTAGATAGAGAGGAACAAAAGCATGAGAAAATGAGATAAGCAAGCTTAGTTCTTCACTAAAGTGAGTGGGAAACTCATGGATCACATGAAACACAAGAGAAAAAGATTAAATGATGCTTATATAGAGGTTTTAATTTTCCTAAAATCTAGCTAACCACCCACCAATCAATGTAGATGAACTTTTTGGTGGGTAATTGATGAGATTGGAAATTTTGGTGGAGCTGTTAACTTGATCTCAAGACTTTGGGTCCTCATTTTTTTTAGTCCACTTTAAAAATCATGGATGAGTCATTTTTTATGGTCCAGACTTGATTTTCAACACTCACCCTCAAGTCTCAATGCCTAGCTACTTTGTTCCAATGCATGCCTTGACGCTTTACCCCATCCAAAGCTTTGGTAAACATATATGCATATTGGTCCTTTGTACTGACATGCTCCACCTTTAAAGCCTTTGATATGATCTTGTCTCTAATAAAGTGGCAATGCACTTCTATATTCTTGGACCTTGTGTGGAACACTAGGTTTTGGGCCAAGCATGTGCTATTTATGTAGTCACAAAAAATAGATACTTGCTTAACTTGAATATCAAGATCAAAGAACAATTCCTTAAGTTACATAAGCTTGCATGAGACTTTTGATAAGCCTCTATACTCAACTTCAGTCATGGAGAGAGCCACCATTGGTTGTTTCTTTGACATCCATGAGATGGACTTTTTCCAAAGCATGATCACATATCCACTAGTGATCCTCTTATCATCTTTGGAACCATCCCAATGAGCATCACTTGAGTCCATAAAGATCCTTCTTAACCCTACATACATGATGTGGAAACTTTTCGTCTTCAAATCTTTTGGGCTACTCCATGAAGACTACATCTTCAAGATCTCCATATAGAAAAGCATTCTTCACATCCAATGGGTACATCTTCCAACCTTTTGAGGTTGAAATTGCAATCAAACTCCTTATGGTAGAAATCTTGGCTATTAGAACAAATATCTCCTCAAAGTCTATGCCATAGGTTTGATAAAAAACTTTTGGCAAATGAGCTCACATTATACCTAGAGATGCTCCCATCTGCATGTCTCTTTACCTTGTACATCCATTTGTTGCCAATGACTTTCATGTCCTTTGTTCTTTCCATTAATGACCAAGTACCATTTTCTTCAAGTGCCTTGATTTCCTCCTCGATGGCTTCATTCCATTACCTATGCTTATTTGCTTCTTCAAAAGATTTAGGTTCTTCACAAGCTATAATTTGACTCATGTAGGCATAACATATTGCAATGAATGAATGATAAGTTAATCTTTGAACAAGATATGTAACCCATTGGATGACTTTGCCTCACCATTAGGTGCTAGTAATCTCCACCTCCTTGGTTTGAATGTTTTGAATCATGGAGTTTCTAATTTTTCCAAATCTTCATACTTGTAGAGTTGAAGTCTACCCATGGATGGTCTTCATTATTTGCCTTTTCTTTTCCTTTGTTTCTTTGTTCAATTGAGTGATCTTCATTCCTTGTCCCCCCTGTCCAAGCTAATGTAGTATTCTATTTTGATTGGGTGCTTGAAGTGGTTGGACCACTCATCTCCATAATTTGTACTCCTATGGTTGGATACCTATTCCTAATCTCTATTCTTGTATTTGCTACATTAGCCAAATAAGAATTAGGAACATTCATTTCATTTAGCATAGCTCTAACCACTTTTGCTCTATATTTGGTCTTCATTTCTACCACCCCTTTTTTTTAGGTGCATAACTACAAGTGAATTTCCTTTTTATGCCATGGTCATGTAGAAAATTTAAAAATTCATTTGAAAAATATTCTCCCCCTCCACACCTCTGACTTTGTTTTCATACAATAATAAATCTTGAATGATCTTCTGTAAATGTGAATAAATATCTGTTATCTCCAATGGATGGCTCCCTTGTAGATTCAACTATTATCTATTATCTACAAATGTAGGTCCCCGTACATCTCTGTGTATGAGAACCAACACTTCATTGCTCACATGTGCCCCCTTCTTGAATGGCCATCTGCATTTGTTTCCCTAATTAATAAACATGGCACAAATGTTCCATATTCTAAGATGTAAGATCAAGTACACCACTCCTCAAGCCCTTCCTTTGCATGTCCTTCAACCCTTTTTTTTTAATAAAGGAAGTTCGGCCTTAGCCTACTCTCCCAGACTTGTATTAATTAAAAGAAAAGTACAAGTGAAGGGGACTAGTGCCCATGGGACCCCCCAAATCCCACACAGCAGAGGTAGATATTACAAGGTTTAGATGGCATTATAAAGAAGGTTAATCACCCTCTCATCACCCTCCTGAGGGGCCCACTTGGGTTTAAGCTTGTTGTTGATCAAAAGGAGCACTTGATGATGCATGAAGGGTGGGGATTTCTTACGGTTAGTGATTCTTTTGCCGAGGAGGAATAGAGATTTCTCAATTGACCACTCTTTGGGGGAGTCGCCAAAGTTATAAGCACATCTTTCCTGCCAGATCTTCCATAGGGCCTCCCCTTTGATGGCGTTCCAGAGAGTCACGGAGCAGTTGATCACTTCTCCCAATAGAGCTTGTTTCCAACTTATATGTTTCTGAAGTCTAATTTTCTTTTCGACAATCTGCCAGATCCTCTTGGAGTTGGGACAAGTAAAAAAGATGTGTGCAACATCTTCAATGGACCAGTAGTAGCGCTTAGACTAGGGAGGCACCCCACAAATTTTGCTAGCCTTTAGGTTGGTCCAAATCCCACAATGAAGAATTTGCCAAAGGAGGGAAACTTTTTTTACTTCTATGAGAGGGTGCCATATAGCCATGAACTTCATGTCCCACCACAACCACATCCACGACAGGCACCACTTCCTATTGAGGTTGACCTCATAATCAGTGGTATCTTTGATGTTTGGAATTTTTGTTAGGCAATTACCATTGTGCCATCGGAGCCCAAGCCGGCTCGGTGGGTCGTGTCCCATGAGAAGACGAATCTTAGAGCAGTCCCAGGCAAGACATTTGCTTTGCAGAGTATTCCATTCTTCATAGGTAATGTTGAGGCTAGGGTCAATATCCTCGAAGTTGATCCACTGGGTGCATGTCCTTCAACCTTTTTAAGTTTATGTGGACAATTCTTTAATGCTACAAGTCAATCTCTACAATCTATTTATTTCTAGTTGACAAGTAGATAATGTGAGGGATTGATGGCTTTACCTGCATGGTGAAGAGTCTTCCTTGCTTCTTTCCTTTTGCTATGAGCTTGTAATAATGCATGGGATCTTCAACAAAGAATCCTTGATTATTGAGCCTCAACTCATAACTATTGATATATTTCAGTAGTGATGTGTGTGAACACACTTTGGTCTATCGGGGCACTTTTTTCCCTGTTTAAGAGGTTTTCTCCCATGGCTTGTATATACGGCTATAATCCCTATGGTTTGATTATCTTTATACATTCACTTGATGATTCATTCAGTGGTGTGTTCTGCTCCAAGCTTGCTTCTTCTTCATTGTGCTCTTCATGTGCTTCCACACACCTCAAGCTCCAACAATTGGTACTAGAGCTAGTCACCGCTTCATCTTGGGAATCATCAACACCCTTGATCATAGTCTTAGAATTGCATGGAACTTTTTTAGCATACTTCGCGTGATTAATTCAAAACCACTTCGTTTTGTGGTGTCAAAATTTTGATCTGAGCTTGCTTCACCTTTGAATGCACTATTATAGCACTTGTGTTGCCACTTTTGTTACATACATACATACACACACACGCACACACACACACACACACACACACATATATATATATATATAGGTTTCGGTTCTCCAGTACAAGTGGCTCAAATTCTACGACAAGTTTAGCAGAGCTTGACAAGGTGATTGTATCCAATGTTTTGAGATACATTTACATCACGGTAATTAGTTAGTGGTCATGGATGAAAGCAATGATGTATTCCATATGCTGGCTATTGAGGATAGGTTGGATGGGACTAATTACCCATTGTGGGCATATATGATGCTTCATGTATTGGTAGCAAAAGGACTATGGAATATTTTTGCAAGGTTTTGAAAAATTTCTTGCTACATCTGCAAAAAAAAAGTTATTGATGTAGATTGTGTTGAAGATGACGATCTTTGAGTTCTTGTTTGTGTTATAGTTCTAGCTACATATAATGTAGAGCAACTTTGTTGGGATGGTAGAGATGCTCATGTGTTGAAAGCTTTATCTATCAAGCATGCTATTATCCCTCACATTCACTCCTGCAAAACAACAAAGGGTGCTTGGGATACACTTACCACTTTATACTGCACAAGAAATGAGCATATGAATGAAGGAGATTCTATGGACAATTTTTTGACAAAGATCAAAGATTTGAAGGAGCAGGTAATTTCCACTGATGAAGTCTTGTCACATAGTTCATTTGTGTAGACTGTTCTTAAAGGCCTTCGAGATTCTTATCAAATTTTTGCTTCTACTCTTTGATTAATGATGAAAGGCAATCCTAATGCCTTAACATTGGAGGAGTTAGTCTATATTTTATTATAAGAAGATCACTCTAGACATAACAAGTCCATTATGTATGTTGAAAATCAAGCTTTCCTAGCTAGTTAGACGGGAAAAGCTAAATAAAGGTCATCTACTACTATGCAAAAATCTGCTAATGCTACTCATTCAAAGAAGTAAGACAAAGATGTGAAGGAAACAGAATAGTAGGAATAATTTCATAAATACTATAAGGGAAATGATCATGTCATAAAGATTTTTCTGAAAATGGGTGCAAAAGAGGCAAAGATGAAAGAGTTTGGAAGTGTTGTTGCAGAGGCTTCTATGCCTCAAATAAAGTCTACCAATATTATTCGGAATGAAGAATAGTCATTTACTACTATAAGAAACTATGAACCATCTTCTCATGAGTAGTGTTTGTTTGTTATAGACTTAGAAGTTTGGTACTTTGATAGTAGTGCAACCAAACATATTACCTTGTAGTGGAGTTTCTTTAGTTCACTTAAGTCTAACCCCTACAACAAATATCATTGCATGCACTAAAAATTCCTCCTATTTTGCAATCGTATTTGGTAAGATCATTCTACAATTGATGTTAGTTCTTCCACATTGTCAGATGCTTTGTATGTACCAAGGATGAAGAAAAATCTGTTGTTAGTTTTAGCATTAGCCAAGATTGGCTTGGTTGTCAAATTTGTTGATGATAGATGTACAGTTCATGATCTTTCGGATGGTGATGTTATTATTTCTTCTAGAATCTTATGTTTTGGATAATATAAGCTCATAGAATATGCAAAATCATGAATGATTCAGCATGTGCAGTTCAAGATTCCCACACTATCTCAACTGCAAAGCTTTGGCATGCATGCTTTGATCATCCAAATTTTGCTAGTTTTCTATGCTTGTTTCTAGGAGTAATACACTAATATCATTTAAGAGTTTCATATATTTAATCTATTTTCACATATGAAGAAGATGATGTAGATTTTTTTGGGTATTTTTTATGGACATTCATGCACATATTATGGATTTTTTTTTTTTTTTGCAAGCATATGCTAGACATAAAACATTGATAAAGATATTCCCAACTAGCATTATGAATTGTTTAAAACCAAGTCTCAAGCCTGAGAAAGGACTTAAACACAGGTATTGCAAGTTGAACTCAAAGTGAACAACCAAAAGTCATGGAATCAATCAACATCAATTCCTATCAATTACCCACAAAAATCAAAGCATCAATTCTTATCAATTAGCCACCAAAAGGTGCATCTACATTGATTGGTGGGTGATTTTCTAGATCTTAGGAAAAATAAGCCTTTTATTTAAGCATCATTTCAAATCATGGTCTCATGTTCCACGATTTCCCTCTTTTAAGTGTGAAGAAATAAAGTCCAACTAGTAGGCCCCTACTTTTTATCTCATTTTCTCATGATTTATATTCCTTTCAAATTGTATTAATTTGTGTTGAATTCAAGAAGCATCTCGTCTCTCATATAACTCCCCAAAAAGTGGTGAGATTCTCAAGTTTCTCTGCTAGTTGATTGTGAGAAATACCCATATTTGTCCACCTATAACTTTGCATATAGGTAGAGGGTGTTGCAAAAAAATGGCATGTTAGTTAGTGGATGGCTCTTTGAGTAGGAACATCCAATTTCTTTGATGTCAGGACTTTGAGGTAGATCATAAGTTCTAGTTGAACTCTGCAAAGGCACACATTTAGTGTCTACATAATTTCAAAGAAAAATCCAAAAATGGAGGGTAGTTATCTTTGTGTGAGGGCTTAGTGAAGGGCAACCAACTTCCATGGTTGCATGGGGGTGATAAAAATTCCCTGATCAATTGTAACAGAGCATTTCGAGGCTTTGAGAAATCAATAAGCTTCAAGGGATAAAAAAAACTCATGGAAGAACAAAGAGGAATCATGAAGTCAAGAAGACATGAAAAAGGGGGATACATCAATCAAGACTTCAAAAATTAAAAGCTTAGCAAGGCAAAAGCTATCAAAAGCTGACATCGGCACATTCTAAAGCATACATATACTTTAGGAGAACTTAGAGGATCCCATTAGGGCTCATTATGGTAGAGTACAATGATTAGAAACTACCATATGCTAAAAGGATTGTGGGGATTAGTGAGTGGCATAGAGCTAATGAATGATGTAATTGATCCACCATCTGATGGATAGGTCAAGGCACTCAATGAATGGATACAAAGGGATAGGTGAGTCATATTTATTCTATCTAGACACATAAAAATACTATTATATGGCTTATATAAGGCTTGGACACATTCATGAAGGTTTCAAAGAACTTAGAAATATTGTATTCATCTTACACGATGGCAAGGAAGATTCAATTGACTAATGATATGAAAGGTCTTAGGAACACACAGAGTTACTAATATCAAGGAGTTCAGTTCAAACGTTAAGGAGTTTCTACATCCCCTAGGCTCAATAGAGAGCTCAATTGACAATGATGATCTTGTCGGTCATACTCTCGATGGTTTGAGAGAAAACAAGAGGTGAAGAGTATTCACCACATCATTTTATGTGCGATATTCATTACAAAAAAATAGATCAATCAGTCATATTGATGGTGAACGACAAGAGAAACCAAGGAGGTTCATAATTAAATGGGAATCAAGCCCAATTTTCTTACGTAGGTAGAGGAAATGGCAAAGCAGGTGAAGAAAGCTCCCAACATAGAGGGAGAGGAAGTGCAAAACCAAGCTCAAGCAACCAAAAATGCTTCAACCAAAGCTATGGACCAAGAGGAAGAGTAAAGAGTAGAGGAAAATAAAAAATATCACAAGGAAGAGGATCATCCAATGGATAATGCTACAATTGTGGAAATCTATGATAATATGCCAAGGATTGCTAGTACAAAGGAGGAGGCAATCAAGGATACAAAAGGAATCAAGGTAATAATCATAGTACTTCAACAAATTCAGATTTTGAGAACTTGCTTATGATGTATAGTTCAAAATGAAAGAGTCACTTTAGATTATACATGGTACATAGTGATTGCACCAACCACATGATTTGCAATGAATAGGTTTTTTTCAAATTACACCCATACACTTCTCAAGGACGTGTAGAGATGAAAGTAGAAACAAGATTACACATGTAAGAGATGTATGGTTGAGTGGATCTCAAAGTTCTAAAGTGTTGAAGGATGTGTTGCATGTGACAACCTTCATCATGAACTTGGTTTCAATAGGAGAAATCATTCAAAGATGTTATGATGTGAGGCTTAATAATCAAGGATGTTTCTTTGAAGACCCCAAGAAGGACTACAAACTCATAAAATAGAGGAAGAATAGATATATATAGAAGTGGCTAGGGTTGTTCTAAATGAAATGAATTTTTCACTTCTTATTGGGCATATTCAAGAAATACAGCTATATATATTATGGATAGGTTTCCAACCTTAGGAGTACATCGAGTCACAACTTATAAAGATTTTTGTGGAAGGAAACATAACCTTCCAACTAAGGTGTTTGGTTGTGTGTGTCACATTCACATGCATCAAGAATTGAGACATAAGTTAGATGCAAAGGTAGATACGTGTATATTTCTTTCATATTGATTTAAGAAAAAAGGGATTCACCAATTGCATACAAGAAAAAGAGACTTAACTAACAAGTGCACATGAAAATCCATAGAGAATGGAGACAAATGAGAGAGATATTTCAATTAACAAATTCTGTATTTATAAAAATAATGGCCTTCAAGAGCCTTCTCATTGACCTTCTCATTCACACTTCAATCTATCCTTAGTACATATACATCATGTGCGAATGTGCCCCTAACATCAGGTGTGCCAATGATGCATAAGAAGGGATGCCTTCCATTCACAATAGAGGAGAAAGGGGGATGGGGAGAGAGAAGAAGTCACCATGCATGTTGTTACCATAACTCATACAGTACATTAGAGAATTAACACTTACTTGCCATTAGATGTAGTAGTGAAGCTAGACTACACGATGAAGCATGGTATATAGGTAGTGGTTGTAGTAACCCCATGAGGAAGGTGTTGGATCACCAAGCTTTCCCTATGATTGAAGAAAAAAATTCCCACTTCAACCATCATGTGGATGGTGCTATAGATGTACTTTGGGAGTAGCACTTTTGTACACTTTTCTTTGTATTAATTTTATGGTCACTTATGATCATTTATTTTGTAAGGTTCAAGATATTTACCTTTGTAAAAAGGAAGAGTAAAAGGAAAAAAACTCACGATTTGAAAGTGGTTGAGATTGATTCTCAATCAATAATAAAAAGTTGATATTACTTCATCTTCCACTTTTCCTATAATGTAGGAAGAGATTCCAACCATCCTCAACAAACAACCCTAGGATTTTGAATTCAAATCTATGTGACTTGAGTCATTGAGAACTATCAAAAGTTCCATATAAGACCACAAAATCTTTGTACATTACGTGTGTGATGATTTGATGTAATACATATGTACTTTGGTCATTGCTTGGTGCTAATCAATTCTCTACTCCTTCCTCTGACTCACCCATCTTGTAGAGCTTGGTTCTCTCTCTATAGAGCTCAAAATATAGTGACTGAGCACTCATTAGAAAGGTATTAGTTTCTAATTTATGTTTTTAAATTTTTATGTCATTTAGTTTATTGGATTTAGAGAAATATCTAGTTGGTTGACATAAATTTAGGGATTTTATGCATTATAACAAGCCAAAACTATGTATGAAATTATCCTAAAGGGAATTTTTCCAATTGTAACTTTGCTGGCTGCTCTTAGTGTTTGAAGTCATAGCTTCCATCCAAATATAGAAGGTTTTTGTGATCTAGTCAAGGTGCAAGTTATTTGTTTTGTATCAAATTGTTCTTGTTGATGTTCCAAAGTACCCATGGGGATTTATTGCGCTGATCACAAGCCTAAAAGGTCTATTTGACATTCCCATAAATTCAAAGCAAGTAGCTTATTTGAGGAATTTCATGTTCCTATCAACACTAAAATCTTAATTTCTAATAGGAAGATAATTGAAAGGGAATGTCAAGTTCAATAAAAAAATGGATGCTTTATTGAAGACCCCAAGAATGATAATGATTCAACAGATAAAGTTAAGAATGAATGAAGAATGATCACAATAATGATAATGAGTCAATAGACAAAGTTAAGAATGAAGGAAGAATGAGTTAATAGATAGAGTTAAGAATGAAGGAAGAATGAAGGCCTTTGCCTCCCACTCCTCGTCCCTCAAGTCTTAGAGGATGGAAGTGTTAGCAGCAGACAAGGGAGTCAACGAAGATCTGGCAAATAGGCCAACAATTTTCTTCAGGAAGAAGCACTTATGAACATTCACGCAGATTTAGCACTAAGGCAACCTTAATTTTTCAAAACCTCTACACCAATTAAAAGTGATTCTCATCACTAAACACCATTGTAAATATCATTTCATCTTTTTGTAGCTCCATTTTGTGCAAGCCAAGGAGTCCTTGAGCTTGAGGAGCTTTAGAAGTATCTACCTGCCAAATTTCGTATTTTTTAGATATCGTTTGAGCCCTCAAATAAGCCCTGGAACCTAATTTTTAACTAGGCCGGACACTAGGTCTGGACAGGGCCAAAACTTAGCCAAAAACTATAAAAAGAGATAGAGAGCTCATTTTTGAGGTTAGATTGTAATAGAAACAAACTTGTAAGAACTTTTTGAAAAGTAATCGAAGAACTCCATTGATTCTCTCTCTTTGTCTTGCCGTGTGTGCGTGTGTGTGTGTATGTGTGTGCATCTTTGTGTGCTTCTCACTCACGCACTTGTGCCGCCACTTGCTCGAGGTCTTCATACCATCCTCACGTCTTCCCGGATTGACATTAAAGGAGGTGCTACTCATCATTGAGCTACACCAAATTTTGGCGCCGTTGCCGGGGATCGAGCTTTGAGGACGAGCGTGTGATGGTAAGACGTAGAGTTGACGCGTTGGAGTTGTAGGTATTTTCTTCACTCTCATCGATTTTCTTCTACTTTCTTCTCCATTTTCATTTCCATCATCATCATCACCATCCCCCACCTCCATCTCCATCATCGCGAAAATTTCTGTTTTTTGATCATATCACCTTCCCCACCTCATTTCCCTCATTTCACTTGTGAGAGAGAGCGAGAGAGCGATATTGTGTGTGCGGATTTTGCATGTTTCTTGAGTTTCATTGCAGGTTCTTGCCGTATCATCATCCCCAGCTTCCTGCGCAGGTACGAAACTTGACGCAACTGTCTCGCGGTCACAGGCTTCTGTCGATCGCGACTGACAGAAATTTTTGATCTTTTCCAAAATTGAGTGCACCACTAGAACAAGCACAAAGAGCACATCCTAAAACATTAAAAACAGTAGAAAAATTCCGAGGTTTTCTGTCAATCGCGACCGACAGACCCTGTCAATCGCGACCGACAGACCCTGTCAATCGCGATCGACAGACCCTGTCAATCGCGATCGACAGACCTCCACGATCGACTGACTGCCACGTAGGACCCTGTCAATCGCGATTGATACCGTCGATCGCGATCGACAGCCACGACGGACACCTCTGTCAATCGCGATTGACACCGTCGATCGCGATTGGCTGAAATTCCACGATTGATTGACTTTTGCGCGTAGCCACGTGTCCATCGCGACTGATAGGCCCCCGATTGACTGAAATTTCGGCGAAAAAACCGGAAAACGTGTCGATCGCGATTGATACTGTCGATCGCGATTGACAGCCACGATCGACTCTGTGGATCGCGATTGACACTGTCGATCGCGACTGACAGCCCCGACGGACACCTCTATCAATCGCGATTGACAGACCTGTCGATCGCGATTGACGGGCTTTTTGGCCAAAAATTAGGGTTTGTTTTTGTTCAAAATTGTGGATAATTTTGGGGCAAAATAGTCAATCCTTTAGCATTATTGAGGTTCCTACACGTGTGTTTTGGGAGAAAATCCTAGGATCTGTCAGCCAGATTGAATCTTGTTTTAACCCCCTAAACCCTGAACAGTCATAACTTCTTCATACGAAATCAATTTTTTGAGCTCTAGGGCTTGTTGGAAAGCTCGTGGCATCTACTACAAGCCCTCAACTGTTTTTTATAAAGATAATACGTTGATTTTCAGATAGAGTATTTTGAAGTTGACCATGTCCAGGGGGATCAAAGTCAGGGGTCTTTAGGATTGTTTTCTTAAAAAATCACTATGCAAATTTGTGTGTATGCTACAGGAATGGAAGTCATTGGTTCTGTCTTTAGAATTTAAATCTTTAAGCTAACTTTGGAATACTTACAGATCTATTGAGAGCATCGAAAGGCGTGCTAAGCAAGTGTAAGTGCAAGCTTGGGAACACCCTTCCTGGGCACTCAAGGGCAACCGAGCAGGAAACAAAAGGTTGGAAACTTTTAACCCCCTTTGTCAATTCATAGTTTAGGCTAAGAACGACGAGAGGTAGGAGTAAGTCAGGGCGACGATAGGCAGTTATCAAGTTGAAGACTACCTAAAAACTCAAGTTCAAGCTAAAAAACTTAATCTCTGTAGTGTCGATAACATAAAGGAAAAGAACCTAACGTGGAACGATCAACCTGAAAGCACGAAGAACCTTCAAGAATTCCTGACGACGTAATATCAGACAAGACTTTAAACACGAGAAATAATTAAAAAGAACCAAGTGACTAATATAAAGTAACCGGCAACGAGGTTGTACTCTGGGCAAAGAATTGGGCTACTTAGATAGGCATATGAACCTTAGATCAGGACGACATCTAGTGAGGGAGAGACAAAGCCTTAGATCTTCAGAGGCTAGTGTTAACCACACTGCTAGGTCTTGGGCCCAGCAGTTGAGCCACCACTCGTACTACCCTAGCTCTGAGACCAGTGAGTCAGAGATGTCTCAAGGCATGGACAGACCTACAGGAAGTTCAGGAGTGCCTTACTTGCACAGGGTAGAAGGCCCTTACAAAACACAGTTGGAATACCTTAGGACCAACCGATTAGGTGCTAGCATCTATGAGGACGGCCTAGGAAGATCCGTGGTCCAGATTAAAAACCCTGACCAATCCATAGGACTAGAGCACCCAGCTGTCAAGTTTGAAAACGGTGCATACCTGGACAAAGAAGGAACCATATACGTAGTCACCAGTCACCCAGATCGGACAGATGAATTTGGAAATGTAATCTCAGAAGCAGACTTAGGTGACTTGGAACAAGGAAACATGGGAGTAGAACCTAGAACACCCCGAGGCAAATCTGTTCTCACTAGGATTATCACGCCTGAGTGGGTTCCCCAAGACAACAAGAGCATAGAGTTGCTCCTCAATCGAGAAACTGACGAAGCCTTTTGGAGGTATAAATCCAATCAGCTAACTGATATAGGAAATATCATGATCTATGAGTTTAAGGATCCTGATAGCCCAGGCAGAGTGACCTACTTAGATCACACTTCGGAGAGGATCTTTGCGGTGACAGAAAATGATAAGCATGCTTACACTTGGAAGGGTGAATTCATTTTCCCCCAACCAAGATCAAATGTATCCTATGGTCACCCTGGAGCGGGAACATCCCAAGCTCATGGAACTCAAAGAGACAAAAGTAGAGATAGACCAGAAGTAAGCTTTGCCAACCCAGTGGGCAGAGAAAGAACGAGGACGGAGACGAATAGGGTAGAACCTGAAATGCTTAGAGCTCACAGGAACCAAAGAAATGTAGATGGATTCCCTCTGCCGAGGCCTAGAGAGCACACAAGAACTTTGAGACCCACCCAGCTAGTGAAGTCCATGAAGAATTACTTAGACGGCACAGGAGATCCCTATGATCATGTGGCGGAGTTCAAGCAAGTCTTGAGAGCTGAACAAGTGGAGGATCTGTTCACGCAGTACAATGCCTTCGGTCTAACCCTTAGGAACACAGCACTTACATGGTTTCAGCCATTGGATGAGCGGCAGTTCAAGTGTATAGACCAACTCCTAGAAGCCTTCATTGTAGAGTTCTCTAAGAGTGGCATAAGACACAATACCTCCTCATTGATTCACAGCTTCAAACAGACTCCCCAAGAGACTGTCAGATTGGCCGGAAGAAGATTTAGACAATATCTTGAAAGGTGCCCTGTTTTGGAGCTACCCACACCCACAAAACAGGTAGCCTTATTCCTTGATGGATTGCTGAGTACGAAATTGAGATCCTATGTGTATCTGAAGGACCCTAGGACCATAGAAGAATGTGTACGCATGTGCATTGACATTGAAGATAACCTAGGGGAAGAACTAGAGCTTTCCAAAATCTATAAAGATTCAGATAGTGCCTCTAGTCACTCTTCCACGCAATCCACATCAATTGAGGAACTTGCAGAGAAAGTAGCTCAGAAATTAGGAGTAACTAGCAAACAAATCCCAAGGTTTGCTCCTGTGAAAAGGTGCTATACATGCGGTGGTGACCATATGGCGAATGTCTGCCCCATTATGGCTCAGCCCCAGGTAAATCCTAGTAGCCAGTACTGCACCATAGAACGGAGATACACCAATCACACCGCACAAGATTGCCCATACAACAAGCAGGCAGTTAGGCAACCCTACCCTCAGCCCTACCAACAAGGCAGATACCAGAACCAAAACCCACCACCACAATATGCTAGACCCCAACAAACCTACCAACCACAATATCAGGCCCAACAGAGACCCCAACCGGTGCTAGCACAACAACCCCCTGCCCCAACCAATGTGATCCCGGTAAAGTATACTGCCGCAGAAGAGAACATGAATAGAGCCTTAGTCCCTGTGACACCCTTGCTCTCTGAAAATGACCTCAGTGACCATAGCTTTGATTCTACACATGTCGATAGTCCCCAGGCCTACTACATGCAGTCTCCTGAACATGGTGAGTCCTACTATAGTGAAGAGCCAAATGAAATAAGTTGGGAGTCAGATTACACGAATGTCATGTATGCAAACCCCAACCCTAGGCCTCAACCTAGGCAAGTAAGACCTCCATTCCCAAGAGGACCGTGCTACAGGTGCCAAGGAGATCACCTCATTCGTGATTCTCCCTTGCCTCCACCTACACAACCCCAGTCAGTGACGATCCAAGGCTTTTGCCAAGACTGTGGAAAAGAGCATCTCTTACGAGATTGCCCAAAGAACCCCAATAATATACCAAAAATCACTCCTATCAATGTGATTGGTTTGGTTGTAGATTCCTCAGGAAGTGTCACTTCCACTGCACCAGTACAGGTAGTCACTAGAGCTCAGGCATTGCAGCAAAACCAAGAGGCAAGCCAGGAAAAGGGCCCAGAGGCGAGTGAAACGGAGAGCATAACCAAGAAAAGGACTAGAGCTTGGAAAGACAGTCGGGAAAGAATGAAAAGACAATGGGCTAAAAAGATGTGTGAACTCGAGGAAAGCGTAAGAGAAACAAGAGCCAGAATAACCGAACTCACAACTCAAACTCCCTCTCACACGACTCCACCACCACCATTCCCACCGCCATCCGACCAACCACCTTCCAACTCGCCTGACCTAAACCCACCACCCCCTAGAGTAGGATCAGTCCTAGCAGACCCCACTCCCGAAGACCTTAATATGATGCTTAAAGCATATCAGGCCAGAATCCAAGAAGGGCCAAACGTAACTGATCATGAGAAATGCTACCCTAGAGCCGAGCTAGAGCTTGAACGAACCAAAATTTGTGCTAAGATGGTGGAATTGGCTCAAGCCATGTTCGAAGCTAGCCGTCTCTTTAACATCTCTAGCTCAGCTAAGACGCAGTTACATTTTGATGGACTGCTAGAAAGAATAGAGAGGCTAATTGCACAATCAGAAAAGGAACCTGCCCCTCAAAGAAAGGAAAGGACAAGGGAACAGATAAGCCAGCCTCTTCAGGAAGCCCATGTGCCTCCTCAAGAAGCTTATCTTTCCCCTCAAAAGGCAGATGAGACTCCCGCGAAAGCTTACGTATCTCCACAGGTTGCCTACATTCCTTCTCAAAGAGCGTATGAGCCTGTTCGGAAAAGTAATAGAGTAAGTAATCCTCCCCAGGAAGCTTGTGCTCCGGCCATCTATGAGAACAAGGAGAGATCCAACGATAGAATAAGCCCTCCTTCCCAGGTTGCTTATGTGCCTAATTCTACGGAGCCAGACACTTCTTCTTCTATGAATCGGTTTGCACGAGACTTCCTACGAGAGATTCAAGAAGACAAGTGGGATAACGAAAGTGAGGTCGCCCCTCCTTTTGAACTTGTGGACGATGCACACGACCAATTCCCACAAGACATCCCATCTATTTACGGGGAACATGAGAGTACTCAGTCTCACGAGAGATTGGACTTTGAGTCTAATTCCATACAAGAGCTACCCCACTTCACAGGCCCATGGGAAGCAAAGTCCACGTGTATGAGAGCACACACAGTCATGGTGAGGAACGACGACTCAGTCATACCAAGGAACACGGAGGTAGTAACGAACACCAAGGTGCAGCGCGATCTCACTTTGGAAGAACTACCTGAGGATAGACCAAACGCTCGGAAATATGTAGCCAGTCAAGTAACTGAAGTTGCAAAACCTCGTTCCCGGGTAGGATCCCATAGGACAGTGCCAGAAATTCCCTTGGACAAGATAGGAGATATGTGTGAAGGTGAAGAAGGGAACACCTATCTTCCCATCACCTACTAGGAGTACACCACCAAGGCAATTTTGGACTCAGGTGCAGGAGTTGCAATTGCCACTACTTCCCTATGGAAGCGTTGGGGCAAGCCGGCACTCAGGCCAACGAGAATGAAATTGCAGATGGCCGATGGTCACATAGAGAGACCCCTAGGATTGCTAGAAGGAATAACTCTCACCACTTGTGGTGTCGAGTTTGAGCATACATTTGCTATATGTGACTTCAGCAAAAATCATGCCTATGAGATGATTTTGGGAAGACCATTCATGCGACAGTTGCAAGTGGTACAGGATTGGGGAACCAATTCTTTGTACCTGCAGCACTTAGGTGTTATGACCAAAGTCAATCTCAAAGATTACTCTCATAGAGATGTACCTCCTATCCAGTGGAATCCCATCCATAGAGCCAAAGATGATACGGAATCTGTGCATTCCATAGGGTCAGGATCCTCATGGATGCATGAAGACACTCACTTATGGATGTGCAAAGTAGCAGTGGAGGAAGAGAAGAGAGAAAAGGCCAGAGAAATAGGTGCAAAAGAAACCCATAGACCCATTCAAGACCCAGCCTATGCACCTGCAGTTTTTCCAGACGAGGAATTTGAACCCCATGGCTGGGCAGAAATTTTAGCAACAATGGACGTAGCCATCAATGAAGAACAATGGACACCTCACTGTGATGAGGATGGCTATGACATTTCAGTCTTCTCCATAGAGCCAATCATGGGAGAGGCAGTACTAGAAGAATGCGAACCTAGCCCTGATGCATTTGAGGATGCAAGTGACTCCGATCTAGAGTCAATCATTATGGACCCACCATTTGCATCAGATGAAGAATACTTCCATGAAGTAGAATTTCAACCCCAGAGGCATGGAGAGCTTACAAATGTTGTAAGATTAGCAACCCATGTGACCCCGAAGGAAGAAGGAAAGAAATGAAAGAAGAGAGAAGCCTCACCAGAGGAGGAAGAATCTTTGTTTGAGGTCCCAGAAAATTTTAAAAAGTATGAGATAGATGACAGGAGAGTCATGATAAGAATGCCTAAACGAGAGGCACAATCAGGAGAGGCCTATGATAACAAAGAAACTACCAAGAAAATCGTAGTGGCCCTAGAAGAAGGAGAGGAGAGATGTACGTACATAGGTCATGACCTAACAGAGGAAGAAGAGCACGCGTTGATAGCCTTGCTAAGAGAATACAAAGATGTATTCGCTTGGAGTTACAAGGATTTGAAAGGTGTTGACCCCGATATATGCTCACACACTATCCCCATGACCTCAGATGCCAAACCCTCTAAGCAAAAGCCTTATACATATAACGATAATTACGCTGCTAAGATCAAAGAAGAGATAGATAGACTGGTTGAAGCTGGATTTATCTATGAAATTGAGCACACCGA
Organism: Ceratopteris richardii; assembly: GCA_020310875.1. NCBI lineage: Eukaryota > Viridiplantae > Streptophyta > Polypodiopsida > Polypodiales > Pteridaceae > Ceratopteris > Ceratopteris richardii. The sequence continues at coordinate 95,545,400 of CM035435.1, forward strand.
GTGGGTATCCCCCATTGTTGTGGTGCCCAAGAAAAATGGCAAGCTGCGTGTGTGCATTAACTTGAAAAAGGTTAATGCAGCCACGATTCGAGATAACTATCCACTTGCCATCACAAAACATCTCTTAGAAAGAGTGGCGGGCAAGGAAATGTACAGCTTCCTTGATGGATTTTCGGGTTACAATCAAGTAGCCATAGCTCCAGAGGATCAGCATAAGACAGCCTTTGCCACAGAATGGGGCATTTTTGCTTTTAGAGTAATGCCATTTGGGCTTACCAATGCACCAGCGACCTTCCAGAGGCTGATGTGCCATGTGTTTAAGGAGTTCCTGAGGAAGAGTTTAGAAGTCTACGTTGATGATCTTTGTGCTCATTCCAACATTAGACAAACCCATATCCCTGAACTCAGACAAATCTTTGACAAATGTAGAGAATATCAAGTTTGCCTGAACCCAGAAAAGTGCGTTTTTATGGTCAGGCAAGGCAAGATTCTAGGACACATAGTGTCAAAGAATGGCATATCTACCGACGAAGAGAAAGTGAGAGCTATAGCAGAGCTACCTAGGCCAAAAAATGTCAAGGAAGTACAAGCTTTCATGGGGCATTGTGGTTATTACCGACGATTTATACACATGTATGCTGTCATTGCAAAGCCCATGTACGGACTTCTGACAAACTTTGAGTGGACGGATGAATGTGAGAATTCCTTCCAGGAGCTTAAACGAAGATTGTGTTCAGCACCAATCTTGACCACACCAGATTGGAATAAGCCATTCCATGTTCATGTTGATGCATCCAATTATGCTATTGGATGTGTGCTTGCACAACCTACTGGTGAAGGTAATATGGATCTTCCAATTGCCTATGCCAGTAGACAATTGAATGCGGCTGAACGGAATTACACCACTACAGAGCGAGAAGGATTGGGCATGGTATATGCAGTTAAGAAATTTAGACACTATTTGCTTGCAAATAAGTTTAAATTTTTTACTGATCATCAGGCATTGTTATATCTTGTAAACAAGCCATGCAATACAGGAAGATTAGTAAGATGGTTTCTCTTGCTAATGGAATATGACTTTGAAGTTGTGGTGAGGAAAGGGAGGACCCATTTGAGAGCTGATCATCTTTCTAGGCTCACATCGGGAGAAGCCCCACAAGGAGTATCAGATGACCTTCCTGATGCTTACTTGTTTAATTTGGAAGTGGTGCCGCAGTGGGCTAAGCCATTAGTACCAGTATTGACATACGGGCCTAACCATCCAGTGGTAAACACACGGAATAGAGAGGTAGTAAAAGCCCAAAAGTACCACATCATGGCAGGAAGTATGTACAAGCACACAGATCAAGGGATCTTGACTTGCTGCGTAGAAGAGGACGAGTACGCTAAATGGTTGCAATTAGCACATGTAGGTGCACTAGAGCAACACCATTCAAAGCAACGAAGTTTACAAACCCTAAAGAGACTCGGAGTACATTGGCCAACTATGGAAGCTGATGTCCAAAAGTTGTGCAAGGAGTGCCCAATCTGCTGCACTAAACCACCTGTGGAACACGCCACTCTTTATCAAGTATCCATTATGCCAGATTGGAGCGAACCTCTAGTATCCTTCCTGAGGACAAACACATTCCCTCCAGACATGACTCTGGCGAGGAAAAGGAGTTTAGAACAAGAAGCCCAGGATTACTCACTCATTGGTGATAATCTATATAAGCGTGGTAAAGATGGTTACCTGAGACTGTGTGTCCATGAGAGTGAATATCTTAAGATCTTGGAAACTGCTCACCAAGGTGTAGCAGGAGGACACTTTGGACCAGATCGGGTGATCAAGGCAGTACTATTTGCGGGCTTCTGGTGGCCTACCCTTCACATGGATGCACATACCTGTGTGAAACGGTGTGATGTCTGTCAGAGGACTCAGTATCCTATACGCAAAGATGAGATGCCACTGAAACCTATGATGGGTGGACGTGCATTCTCTAAGTGGGGAATAGACTTCGTAGGACCTATTAATCCCCCAGCTAAAGGTTCTCATGCGGAATACATCATTGTTGCAACAGATTATCTCACCAAGTGGGTAGAGGTAAAGGCTACGACAAAGAACGATGCTCAAACAATTGCCAAATTCTTGTTTGAGAATGTATTCACAAGATACGGGCTACCTATAGAGCTTGTAAGTGATAGAGGCACTCATTTCTTAAATGAAGTGATTGAAAATCTACTCCAAGAATTCTTGGTAATACACAAGAAGTCTGCCCCCTATCACCCTCAAGCTAATGGACAAGCTGAGAGCACTAATAAGATCTTATGCAACGTACTGACGAAATTAGTGAACACTAAACGCTCTGATTGGGACAAACAGCTACACCATGCTGTTTGGGCATATCGAGTTGCCTACAAAACGGTACTCCAAGCCACCCCCTTTCAGATGGTATTTGGCCAAAACGCTGTGCTACCCTTGGACTTCTTAATACCTACGTTGAAAGTAGCACAAGAACACGAATGGACAGGTCACGAGCTCTCCTCTAGGATCTTTGACCTTGAACGATTAGGAGAAACAAGACTGAGAGCCGCTACAGGAATATATGCAGCCAAGAAGAGACAGAAGGCATACTTCGATGCCCATGTGAAGGATAAGGGTTTGAAAGCAGGAGATCTAGTTTTAGTCTACACACTGAAACAACACGCAAGGAAACTAGAAAAGAGAGGCTACGGACCAATGATCATCAATAGGATCTCCACGAGTGGAGCAGTACAGTTGGCCACATTAGAGGGTGATGTTCTCCCAAACTATATTAGCGGTTGCAGAATCAAGTTGTATCAGGAACCCCTCACGGAGGAAATGCTCAGCCGACTCAACACTGCTAAAAAACGCAAAGAGGAAGAAAAGCGAGTTCGAGAAGAAGCTCAAGCAGAAGCTTTAGAACGCATCAGAAGGATGAAGTTACGAAGGCAAGGTAGAGATCAGCCTAGAGCGAATGACTATGCAGATCAAGGATATCCTATGGCCATGTGTAAAGTTGCAGGAACAAGCTCGCATAGGATAATTGATAGACGTCCTTTCATAACACTAGATATAGGACAAGGAAAGAGTGCAAGGAACGTAAGAGCCTTGATTGACTCAGGCGCAGCCACTAGTGCTGTTAGAGTGTCTTACTGTCAAAAGTTAAAGTTAACTGTCAATCCTGTGGAAGCATATCTCATAGGATTGGGAGGTGTGGAAACCCCTTGCATGGGCGAGGTGGAACTTCCCCTCTACATTCATGATGAGGAAATGACTGTTAAAGTACTGGTGTGTCAAGATGAGGATCTCACTGAACCTCTAGTCTTGGGTCAAGATTGGATCTATGACCAAGCAATTAATTTAAACCTAAGAAGTGGACTTCTCCAGGTTTGGGTCAATCATAGTCGAGTTACAGTAGAATTAGACAATGGAGCACTCAAGGAACTAGGAAAGGCACAGACTCCTGGTCCTTCCAGGGGAACACATGAAGATGACCATGTTGTTCTTGTTCAAAATCATGTGCTGCAGAGGAATGATATTTGCAAAAAAGGAGTCAGGGATGCAACGGAACTCCCTTCTTTTCCAAAGGCCAGAAGGAGGCAGCAACCAAAGGTGGATCAAAGGCAGAAGAAGCTGAGTACTACCTATGTCCGCGATCAAAAGTACCTGCGCAGCAGAATGTCCCAGAAAGTAAACCAAGTGTGGGTGCGGAAAGGCGAACACCCGGTTGCACTCACGACAACCACACGGGCAAAGCCTCTTACTAGTAACCAACAACATGACGCCACTAAGAAGTCTGTCAGAAATTCTTCTGCTAAAGTGAAATCCATTTGGGTGCCCAAAAAGTCCATGAAGGCTAGCCCACAATCAAGACAAATTTGGGTGCCTAAGGCTTGCTTGAGGGCACAAGTAGCTACGCCAAGGCCAGAACCTATGCAACATAACCCAACTACGCGTACAGCTAGTATTCACTCGTTCTCAACACTCAGGAACACACCAAGAATCAAGAGCACGCATGTAATCACTTGTAAATGGGTCCCCAAAAGGCCTCATTTTCAAACTGCGACACCGAGAGAGCTCTCTAGAGTCTCTACGAAACCGAAAGCAAAGCCCATCCACTGCATTTGGCAGCCTAAGACCTGTAATAAACCCCCCGACCCCAATTTGTAAATTCATCCCCACTTACTAACTTCATTAGTCTCCTAGGACTACCCAAGCATTAACCACACACACGTGCACCGAACACTTACTAACCCATTATTCGCTCCCGACCCTCATGTTAATATTGTGATGGGAACAACAACGGTCCTCCCTTGTCCTGTACAATATTAATACATGTTTGTATATTCTCACAGAGACAGACAGCAAGAAGTAAAATGGCAGATACAGTAGGAACTAGCTCCCAGGCAGGCACCAGCCCCCAAGTGGTGGACATCGAAAGCCTTCCGATCGAGGAGGAATTAAAGGAAAGACCAACGGCATTACGAGCATTACATGCCATACCAATTCAGAATCGTCCACAGGGTCATACCATGCCGGTGGGCAAAACCTCACACTGGTTCAGTGACGTTGCTGGCCCTCTGGGTGAAGGCACATATATGTGGGAGTCCGAGGTAGAATTCAATGGACGTTGGGGCAGATACCATTTCTTTACCAGGGAGTTTGAAAAGCTACAGAACAACGAAGGACTGAAGCCGATATGGAAGAAGGCTGGGCTTTATGACTACTTCAAGTTCCAACTACCAAAGCCAGATTTCCTAAGATGCTCATATCTAATTAGTACCCTCACCCCCAGCAAAGACAAGAAAGGATACAGCTCCTTTGTGCTCCCATCACTCACAAGGGGCAACGAGCTGAAGCGTTTCCGCTTGACTATCAACCTGGTAAGAGAAGCACTCGACATGACTGGTATGCACATTCCAACAGAGAAAGAGACTATGGTTCCAGACAACATGAAGAACAAGAACCTGACGAAGTTGAAGGACATGGTTGCTATGACACCCACGATCGCCATCCATTTACGCATGGTCATGCAACATTTCGCCTTCCCCGCGCAGGAGAGGTTCACAATGCCTCCCAAAAAGATCTGGTTTAGCCTCTACCTGGCGGATGCTTTTGAGTTGACCATCAATATGCCCCACTGGATTATCGACCAGATTCATATGGCTCATCAGAGATGGTATAAGAAGCAAAAATCTGTGTTGTATGGTTGCTGTGCACTCACAAGAATTGTATACAGATGTCTCGCATATGATGTACCGGTGCAGAGGGCTCTGATCTGGTCCAGAGCACAGGAATTTCAACGCAGATTGTCAGCCGTAGGGCCTCCCTCAAAGAAGATGAGAGGCGCCGTCCAAATGCCTTGTGCACAAGCTCGTGGTGCAACCGTGACGCCTGAGACAACCCCAAGACTTCCCCGACGAGTGCAACCATTTACTATCAGGTTACCCAGGCACAGCACAGATGGCCCTAATCTTGTGTTTCCACCAGTACCGACTGATCTGGAATTCCCGCATGGATTCACTCTGGAGGATCTAACGGACGAAGAAGTTGCAAGAATCATCGAAGCCGTAAACGCGGAAGTTGAAGAAGAGCAAGCCCAACCCAGCCAACCGGACGTAGTCAATGTGGACGATGAAGAAGAAGCTCATGAGGAGGCACAGGGTGGACAATCAGAAGCAGAAGAACAAGAGTATGATCAAGAAGCCCTACAAGTACTGGAAGGTGCCCCCACCTATACTAACGCATTAAAGAAGCTTTATGATACAATGAACCGAGTCCAAGAGCAACACAGGCTATCATTAGCTGCAGGTAAAGCCCTCATGAACCAGATTTTGGAGGAGGAAGGTGTGGACGAGCAATACCGTGCCACCCTGGAAATGATATCAGATGCTTTGGGAGTACCTGAAACGGTGCATACTGCACTAGCGCAATCACGAAGGACAGAGAAAAGATATGGAAGACGCCCCCCACGAACAGGAAAACGAATGAATGTATTAGGTTCAGGACCACAAGGCACCCCCACAACCACTGGCACGGCACACACTGTTCACGACACTGAGGAAGCCCACACATCGAGTGCACCCCCATCACCTCCCTTGCCACCTTCTCCCCCACATCCACCTCACTCACCTCCCTCTACCACTGTAACCTCCACTGTCACCACCTCTGAAACCACTACACACACCAACGCACAAACCATCAGTCAACCCACATACTCTATTTCGACTGAACACATAAGTCTAACCACAGCCACGATAAACCCCACTACTTTCGTCACACTTCCTGGGAGTTCACAATTACACACACCTCTATACACGTTCACAACTATCACCGCCACCACAATCCCCATGTTCACAGTGACTCCCATCACTGCCTCCACTTTTGAATCCATGGAGGTATCACCCACATCTGCACCTCTCCCACCCCCCATTTACCCACAATCTCCCATTCCCCCACCTCCCCCCTCACCCTTCTCCAGTACTGCATCCACAATTCCCTTTCCCTTTCCCTCCCCGCTGCATTCAACACCATTTCTCCCACCATTCCTTTTAATAATGTATGTAATAATATGTATCAATGCATGTCCCAACTTCAGCAACACTACCAACACCTTGACAACCAACATACAAGGCTCTTCCGAAGCCACGAAGATCTCCAAGCACGATGTAAGGATCTTGAAGAGCAGAAGCAGCTACTACAACAGCAGCACGTGACATTACAGGAGCAATACGCACAATTAGAAGCCAACCCACCCCAAGCAGATGATGAAGAACGACGACACATGGACGAGCTGCTACATTCTCAGATCACGGAAAACCTGAAGCTTCGACGGAACTTGGGCCTCCTACGCAAGCATATGTCTACAACGCTAGAGGAGAATAAAAGATTACAGAAACAGAACGAAGAAAACCTGGAGGCGGCCATGGAGGGTTCCCCACAGGAAATTGACCCAGAGCGATTCAAGGCCATTCCCTCTGAGAATATGAAGGTGGTGTTAGAAACTCATGCAGATCTAATGGAGGCCCATGCCGCCTTAGAAAAAGAGAGAGATGAGTTACGAAGACAGTTGGCCACCCGACAGACAGAACCCAGCCAGAGCATAACCGCAGAAGAAACAGTTGAAGAGGTCACTAAACTCCGGGCCGAACTTGAGGAATTACGCAGCAAGGTCATGCAATATGAGGGTCAGCCCTCCCCTCTGGTAGAGCCCGAGCCTGACGATCTGGTGCCAATTGAAGTAGAAGAAACATTCGAGGATCCCTATGTCCCGATGCCAACACCCGGAGGTAAGCGCACAGAACAGGGCATGGACACAATTGAAATTGAGGCACCTGAATGGATGCAAAAGTTAGAGAAAGTAGCCACGACGCATGATGACAGGGTGGCAGTCCAAATCGCATTGATGTCAAAATTGGAAGAGGTGGTAATAAAATCCGATTATTTTCTGAATCTCTCACACCATAGGTGGATCGGCCCATCGGATGATCTGTATGTGCCTTTTTGCGTACTAATGGCGGATTATAATGCGGAGATCAAGCGCCACACCTCAAGGGAACCCACCTCTGCCACCCAATTTGCCCCTGATGACATCCCAGAGAGTGCCAAGCAAGGACATATTCGCCAACCAACGTGGAGAATTCGGCTACTTGAAACCTACCCAAAAATGGTAAGAACATGGAACAACATGCCACTGTACATCAAATATAACCCATGTTATTGCCCTGTGTTTCGAAGGAGATCATGGCCGGAGTACACACAAACAATGCTGACGATTAAGGGATGTGAGAAGTGGCTCAATTATGTGTACTTCGCACCCCCTAAGGGCGCACCTACAATTGGATATATGATTTCAACGATTCGACATTGGGGGGTCCGTTTCAAGAATGTACCTGATATCATGACTCAGATGTGGCTGAAAATTTTCGAACTTATGCTGGTCACCTTCAGGACCTTCAAAAATGTCAAGGAACCGCATCTCTCAGCACTAGGATTTAATGAAGGGAACCAGGACCTTGTATACGATATGAGCACAACCCCATCGATCAATGTTGTGTATGCATGGCACGCTCGCATCAAATATCTACCGGCCTGCTTCAAACAAACGTTTGAAGAGATGTTTGTCACGGGATTCTGGGAATATCACTCCGAGATATTCATTCCCAGACCATCCCATCTCTTGTAGTTGTTTGCAGTGGAACAAGCTCTCCATTCCGAAAAGCTACGTATGCCACATCCAGAGGTTCCTGGGCCGGTAGACTGGGATGCTCTTCTGACAGATTTGGCCAAAGGGTTGCGAATTGCTGAACATCATTTAGCGCAGGACGTCGTCGAGTACTACATCCAAAAACCCTCTCAACAAGGGTCTGTCAGGGACGACAGACGCGAGAGAGGGGGGGGTGTTAGCAGCAGACAAGGGAGTCAACGAAGATCTGGCAAATAGGCCAACAATTTTCTTCAGGAAGAAGCACTTATGAACATTCACGCAGATTTAGCACTAAGGCAACCTTAATTTTTCAAAACCTCTACACCAATTAAAAGTGATTCTCATCACTAAACACCATTGTAAATATCATTTCATCTTTTTGTAGCTCCATTTTGTGCAAGCCAAGGAGTCCTTGAGCTTGAGGAGCTTTAGAAGTATCTACCTGCCAAATTTCGTATTTTTTAGATATCGTTTGAGCCCTCAAATAAGCCCTGGAACCTAATTTTTAACTAGGCCGGACACTAGGTCTGGACAGGGCCAAAACTTAGCCAAAAACTATAAAAAGAGCTAGAGAGCTCATTTTTGAGGTTAGATTGTAATAGAAACAAACTTGTAAGAACTTTTTGAAAAGTAATCGAAGAACTCCATTGATTCTCTCTCTTTGTCTTGCCGTGTGTGCGCGCGTGTGTGTATGTGTGTGCATCTTTGTGTGCTTCTCACTCACGCACTTGTGCCGCCACTTGCTCGAGGTCTTCATACCATCCTCACGTCTTCCCGGATTGACATTAAAGGAGGTGCTACTCATCATTGAGCTACAGGAAGTCATGAAGACACAACACATCTTGGTTATTACTTAGAAGAATATTCAATACATTTGTTGAGCTAGAAGGGAAAATCTTTATTGAAGGCTTAGGTGTCTTGAGGAAGAAGTAAATGTAGGGCACTCTCAATACTAGAAAGAGCTCCAAAAAATTAGAAGCATGCAGAGATATGAAGAAGAAATTCAAAAAAAGAACCTATAGGTATACTTCAAAGATTGGTGGGCGAGAAATGTGGACAAACCTACTAAAGAACTTCAAAATTTGATGGATTTTGAGGAATTTTCAAATCATTTGCTCGAATTTCCTCCAAATCTATACATTCTTTGAGAAACACATCCAAAGAGTTCAAACGTTTTAGATATAACAAGGCTCTCAAGCCTCCATTGGCTAATCCATTGAAAAATAATGAGATCATTTTTGGTTGGGTATGCCTTTCAGCCACAAGGAAACAATCAAAATATTGTTTAAAAGCCTCATAAGTTCATTATTTGCCTGCTTGAAGCTACGTATTAAGGAAGAGGTATTATGTTTAATTCCTCTCTTTGCAAACTCACCAATGAACTCATCCAACAATTGTTCAATGTTTGTGAATCCATCATGGTTCAATGGTTCGAATCATGTCAAAGTTGTTCCAAGCAATGTGAGTCCAAAAGCCTATATTGCTGACACATATGGGTATTGCTTCCACTTTAAAGAGATATGTATATGGTAATTCATCATTAGATCCATTATTTAACTGACATAAATGATATGCTCTAATGTGAGTTTTTCCTTGTTTGACTATTACTTGAAAAGTAAACTCCATTAGAAACAAAAACCATCTAACAATTATTCCCAACATTATCAAGTTTGTTTACCAAATATAGTAGAGCTTGATGATCGAGAAAAAACTTGAATTTATTTGCAAGAAGATAAGGTCTGAATTTCTTTATAAACCATGTCCAATCCTTCTCTTTCTGTACTTGTGTATTTTCTTTCTGCGTGATTGATTTTTTCTCTTCAATATGAAATTAGAAAATCCAATTTAGTGTTTTCTACATGATGAGCCAAAATACAACTTAATGCAAAACTTGATGCATCCACATGAGCATGAAATATCTTGTCCCAGTTTGGAGGCTTTAATATTTGTGTTGAACTTAACCAAGACATAAACTTCTTGATATCTTCTTCACATTCTTCAATCCTTCAAAGTTAGTGATTAAGACATACAAGGGTTTAGCTATTATTGAATAATTATGGAAAAATCGTTTGTAATATCCACAATGACCCATGAATGCTTGTAGCTCTTTCATTATAGTTGGTCTTGGAATTTTAGAAACAATTTTTATTTTTTATTCATTTTGTAGATATGCCATTTTTTTATACAATATTCCCTAAAACTCTCCCTTGCCTTACAAGGAACACACACTTCTCAAGATTTAAACATACTGTGTAGATTTTCCATTTATGGAATATATTCTTGAGATTCACTAAGTGGTTTGATCTATTAATTGACAAAGCACAAACATCATCCACATAGACTTCCATAGTTTTTCTCAAATATTCTTTGAACACATGACCCATGGGTCTTGGAAAGTTTTAAGTGCATTGGTTACGCCAAAAGGCATAACCTTGAATGCATATATGCCCCAATCTATTGCAAATCTAGTCTTATGTTGATCTTTTGCAGCAACAACTACCTGATTGTATCCACAAAAGCCATCTAGGAAACTATATACTTCTTTTCTTGCTACTATTTCCAATAGATAATTAGTAATGGGTAAAGGATAATTATCTCTTATAGTGGCTGCATTGAGGTTTTTAAGGTTTATGCAAACCCTAAGTTTTCTATTCTTCTTAGGAACCACTACTGTAAGAGATACCCATTCTGTGTGTTCAATTTCATATATAAATCCAACCAAAAACAATTTATCAATTCCATCCTTGATTTTTGCAGCATATTCATCATTGTATGTATAATTTATTTTTTTAGTTGATTTTGAGTTGATGGTTATATGTATTCTATAAACACGGATTTTAGGATCTATGCCTTTGTGGTCTTTATAGTCCAAGCAATCACTTCTCTGTAATGCCACTAAATCTTCCTACTCTTCCTTTTTCACATCATTTGGCATTATTATTTTTCCTTTATTCTCCCTCCTCAACATCAATAAGAACTTTTTTGACTTGTTCTTTGTTATCATAAGATTGAATCTATTTTTATTCTCTTTAAGGTTTTTGAGAAACTACTTTCCTCTCATCCACTTCATATCTTTTAAAGTGTTCTGTACATCAATATTCTTCTCTTAATCGTCCATGCACAAGTGTTTGTTCTTATGATTAGGTTCTTTAATTATGTGATCATGTTTCTCATGAAGTTTCTTTTCTATCCTTAAATGCCATGTATTGAATCTCTTTAGCATACCCCCAAGCTTCTTTTGAACATTCCTCATTGTAAGATGTTGAACATATATCTTCTGAATAATCTAAATACATTGAAAAGGATGGGGTTATGGCTCTCTCTAGGTTCTCTTCCAATGGTATGTATTTGAAAGGTACTAAACTTGAGGGTAATGGATGTTGTTGTCCTAGCATGTGTTTAGCTACATCATGAGTTTGTTTTTCATTTATTTGATGATTCTTTTGATGATCTATCCTTTCTCTAATATATGGATGTTTAAACGGACTTTTAGCCCCCATGGGAGTATTCCAATTTCTTTCTGGCTGAAGGAATTTTACAACCCTTTTTTCACATTGAAATTAATTTCTAGGTTTTTGGAAAAATTTAGTGGGATGATCAACCCCATAGTTGAAACATTTATTGTTTGGAATTCTTTCAAGATTAACCTATTGAAGCCCTAAAACTAAATGTTTAGAAATTGCTTTAGCCAAGTCTTCAGTATAAGATATTTTATTGTGTGTTTTTTCGTAGAAAATTCAATCATCATCAAATCTTGGCCTCTATTATCATCCAAGTCAATGGCATTACAAATGCATTCCTCCAGTTCTTTACATCTTCTCTAGTAAACAATTGTCCTTAACTGAGCATTTTTATGTAAACAAAGCTATCCATTTTTTGTAGGGATGGTCTCTCTCTTGGATAGGGCATCTATCTAAGTACTATTTCAATCCTCTAGATACCAACCTCACAGACACATTAGGATTTTGTTGAGAGCTATGAATTAAGGTATAAATACCATATTTAATACCTCTTTTCAAAAAATCACCTATAAATCTTCAATTAAGGCTTCAATGTTGGCAAGCATTTCTATTGTTAAGGGCTGAAACCACATAATTGTAGAACCTACTATGTCCATAAATGATCAAAATAAAAACTAACGAACAAAAGAGTAAATTCTTGAAATCCTTCTTGGTATCATTGCTAAGGAAAGTACTTTGAACCTTTTCACGTGTTCCTAGTTGATGGAAACATACATATACATATACATATACGTATACATATACATATACATATACGTATACATATACATATATGTATACCTATACATATACGTATACCGATACATATACGTATACATATACATATACGTACACATATAGATATACGTATACATATACATATACATATACATAAACGTATATGTATACATATACATATACATATACATATACATATACATATACATATACATATACATATACATATACATATACATATACATATACATATACATATACATATACATATACATATACATATACATATACATATACATATACATATACATGTACATATACATATACATATACATATACATATACATATACATATACATATACATGTACATATACATATACATATACATATACATATACATATACATATACATATACATATACATATACATATACATATACATATACATATACATATACATATACATATACATATACATATACATATACATATACATATACATATACATATACATATACATATACATATACATATACATATACATATACATATACATATACATATACATATACATATACATATACATATACATATACATATACATATACATATACATATACATATACATATACATATACATATACATATACATATACATATACATATACATATACATATACATATACATATACATATACATATACATATACATATACATATACATATACATATACATATACATATACATATACATATACATATACATATACATATACATATACATGTACATATACATATACATATACATATACATATACATATACATATACATATACATATACATATACATATACATATACATATACATATACATATACATATACATATACATATACATATACATATACATATACATATACATATACATATACATATACATATACATATACATATACATATACATATACATATACATATACATATACATATACATATACATATACATATACATATACATATACATATACATATACATATACATATACATATACATATACATATACATATACATATACATATACATATACATATACATATACATATACATATACATGTACATGTACATATACATATATATCTACATGTACATATACATATACATATACATGTACATATACATATATATCTACATGTACATATACATATACATATACATGTACATATACATATACATATACATATACATATACATATACATATACATATACATATACATATACATATACATATACATATACATGTACATATACATATACATATACATAGACATATACATATACATATACATATACATATACATATACATATACATATACATATACATATACATATACATATACATATACATATACATATACATATACATATACATGTACATATACATATACATATACATAGACATATACATAGACATATACATAGACATAGACATAGATATAGACATAGACATAGACACACACTTTTGTGCTTTTGGTTGTAGCTTGTGCCTCAATTCACTTGGCACATGTGCATAACAAGTACATCCAAATATCTTCAAGTGGGAAAGATCAGGTTTCTTACCATAATAGGCTTGATATGGTGTCAAGCCATGGATCCTTGAGGTAGGAGCCCTATTCATTAGATACACGGTGGTATTTGCTGCATCACTCCAAAACATGTTAGGTACATTCATCTCATTAAGCATTGCTCTAGCGATCTCGGCAATGTATCTATTCTTTCTCTCTGCTACTCCATTTTGTTGGGGTGTGTACCTACATGTTACTTGCCTCTTGATGCCTTGATCCATTAAAAAATCAGAAAAGTCATTGGAGAAATATTCTCCCCCTCCATCGGACCTTAGCTTCTTGATATATGTACCTATTTCCTTCTCTACCATTGCCTTGAATGCTTTGAAACATGTAAACACATCTGATTTGTTTTTTATGAAATAAACCCAAACCATCCTTGTGCAATCATCTATAAAAGTGACAAAGTACTTGTTACCTCCAATGGATTGCTCTTTGGTTGGCCCCCACACATCTGTATGTATCAACTCCAATGGATGTTGGCTTATGTAGCCACTCTTCCTGAATGGAAGTCTCACTTGCTTCCCTAGTTGACAAGATTCACATAAATGCTTCATACCTTGTCCTTGGAAGTTGGGAAGACCTTCAACTAGCCTCTTGAACTGCATTTCCTTCATTCTTTGTATGTTGATGTGACCTATCCTCTTGTGCCACAAGTACAACTCCGAAATCCTCTTATTTCCATATATGAAGTAGACATGTTGAGTGGAATGAGAATTTACCTCCAAAGTGAAGAGTCTCCCTTGCTTCTTTCCTCTTGCTATGACCTTGTAACCTTGCTTAGGGTTCACCACAAAGCATCCACCTTTGTTGAGCCTTACTTGATAGCCTCTTTCAATCATTTGCCCAACGGACACCAAGTTCTTTGTGATAGTAGGTACATGCAAGACATCCTTGATACATCTTCCTTCCTCCTTGTCATCCAAAGCTACATCTCCAACATGGGAGTTCTCATGGGCTGTATCATCACCTGTTTCTACATGTCCTTTACCTTTGGGAACATGTAGATTAGTAAACCAAGAAGCATTGCAACTCATATGGTTGCTACATCCACTATCAATATACCAATTGTTATCTACTTTGCTTGAATTCCCATTCATGTGCATCATCAAGAGATTGTCATTTTCTGAACTTGTAGAAGCATAATTACCTTGGCCTTTGTATGAAGAACCTTGATTATAGCGCCTTTGGTTTCCTCCTTGGTAGCAATCTCTAGCATAGTGGCCAAACTTGCCACATATGTAACATCCTTCGCCATCTTGATTCCTGTTTTGTTGATGTCGTCCTCCTCTTCCTCTTGTTCTTCCTCTCCCTCTTTGTGATGAGGTGCCTTGGTCATGTCCTTGATTGCTTGAGTGGCCTTGTCTTCCTCCAAACCTTCCTTTGCCCCTTCCTTGTCCTCGTCTTCCTTTACCCCTTTGATTACCTGCATAGAAAACTTGTGCATCCTTGCTTTTAGTTGAACTTCCACCTATGTTCATTTCTTCGATGACCATGAGAGTAATCAATTGCTCAAAATCGGGAAGATTATCCATTACATAAACTAAAGTGGTAAAGGGTTTCCACTTCTCATCATCTCTCAAACCATTGAGAGTATAAGCCACAAGATCATCATCGTCTACGTGGCTTCCAATGGATCCCAATGCATCTGATAACTCCTTGACCTTAAGTATGTAGTCATTTATGCTACTCCTTGAGCTCTTCCTAAGGTTGTTGAGCTGATTCTTGAGTTGGATCTTCCTTGCTTTGGTGCTTGTTGAATAAAGCCTTTCAAGTGTCTCCCATACCTTCATGCTTGAGTCCAACTCTTGGATATGGCCGATCATGCTATTGTTAATGTGTTGGGAAAGAATAAAGATAACCCTCTTGTCTCTTTCATTCCATTCCCTAAAGGCCCTTCTCTGGTCATTGGTTGGATTCTCATCCAACCTAGGTCTTGGTTCACTTCCACTAATCAACCCCCAAAGGCCCTTGCCCATAAGATAGTTGGAGACCCTAAATCTCCATGGTTGATAGTTCCCTTTGTCTAGCTTTTCAATTTGAGTGTTGAGGTCTCCCATATCTAGTCTTTGATACTTGACCTAGCCCTTGGATAATGCTCCAATGTGTGTAAAATGAAAATGAGGTTCTAAGGTTACCTCAATCCAAAGCTTTCCTTAGATGGACAACTTGTGCTCTTGAAACTTTGAGTAGAATAGCTCCCCCTTGATGTGAGCTACCTCCAAGAAGCTTTTGTTGATGCAAATCTTCATTCACCAACTCCAAGA
>CM035435.1:95571740-95596740 GCA_020310875.1 Ceratopteris richardii
CACTTGGCTAGGCATGAGAAGACTTTATGTGCAAATTGATTGAAGACCCATGAGAACCATTGCTATGGATTCTTTATCTTTTACCATTTTTAAATGTCAAATTAACTTGGAGGAGTTCTTGTAAATGCCACTAAACTCGTCGAGTTAGTTAAAATGAAAAAATACGACTTCATTTGGAGAGAATATCTCCTAGAATAGGGGATCACTTCTCTAGAGAGAGCCAAATTTGAATTCAAATTCAAATTTGAAGTTAGCTTCTATAAAAACAAGTTGTAAAATCTCGTGGGGTACCACTCCAAATTATGAGCCTTTAATTGATCACATTGTAGAGAGTGTGTGGCTCACTTCATAGCCTACACTTCTCACTCTCATGAGGCATTGATTATCATGCCAATGATCATGTACAACATTGTCATATAATACAATAGATCATTGCTTACATCTGTTGATCTCACTGTTATTGTCACTCAGAATATTGTTCTTGTCTTTCTCATATCTCAGTCATTACTCCACCATTTTCAATTTTCTATGGCTTGCTAAAATCAGCTCTAATCCCTCTACATGCTGACAGTTTTTGAAGGCATTCCATTTAGCGGATTGGGAGAAAAGAACCTCGACGTGATTACTAGTCATTCTCTGTAGAGGTCCTTAAAAATTGGGGGTAATGCTTCACTTGCTAAATTGATTGCTCTGTGTATAGTCAATCATTTTAAGTGATTCCACTTGTAATCATTAGCTCTTTAAGTTAATGTGATATCTCCAGAAAGAATTGTTCCAATTCCTATTGTACTGGGAGAACTGAGCTTAACAAGCATTAGGTGTGTGAACAAAAATAGAAGGTTTTTGATGATTTGTGAATTGTGAACTTATCTGTTTTGGACCAATCATCACAAGGATCATCTCCAAAGTACATAGGCACTTATTTAGTGTCATTGGAAAGCTAAATAGGCCTACAACGCAACTCTGAAGTGAAAGAGGGCTGGTACAAAGCAGGGATTAGCGGTACTAACTCATTTCTTGGAGTGTCCATTGATCTTTCCCAACACATATACATATACATATACATATACATATAAATATACATATACATATACATATACATTTACATTTACATATACATATAAATATACATATGCATATACATATAGATATACATATACATATACATATACCTATGTTGGAAAGATGGATGGACACTCCAAAAAATGAGTTGGTACTGCTAATCCTTGCTTTGTACCATCCCTCTTTCACTTCAGAGTTGCGTTTTAGGCCCTCTTAGCTTTCCAATGACACTAAATAAGTGCCTATGTACTTTGGAAATGATGTAAGTAATGATTAATTCAAAATAGAGTACTTCCCAATTCAAAATCCATGAAAACCTTCTATTTTGGTTCACACACCTGCTGCTTGTTAAGCTCATTACTCCGAGCACAATAGGAATTAGAAAAATTCCTTTTGGATATATTAAATTAGCTTAAATTGCTAATGATTCCAAGTGGAATCACTTAAAATGATTAAGTGTACACAGAGCAATCCATTTAGCAAGTATAGCATTACCCCCGAGTTTGTAGGACCTCTGCAAAGAATGACCTGTGACCACTTCGATGCATTTTGCTTCCAATACTCTAAATGGAATGGCTTCAAGAATTGTCAGCATGTAGTATACTTAGATTTGATTCCAACAAGCCATATAACACTAAAAATGGTGGAGTAATGACTGAGATATGAGCAATACAAAATGACTATTGTGAGTGACTATAACAGAGAGACCAACAGATATAAGTACTGATCTAATGTATTATAAAACAATGTTGTACATGATCATTGGCATGATAATCAATGCCCAATGATGGTGAGTAGTGTAGGCTATGAAAGTGAGCCACACACTCTCTACAATGTGATCAACTAAAGGCTCATAATTGGAGTGATTTTTTCGTGAGATTTACATTCATCTTTTATAGATGCTTCATTCAAAATTTGAATTTGAATTCAACTTTGGAAGTCACTAAAAAAATGGTCCACTAATCTAGGAGATTTTCTCTCTAAGAAACTCATAACTTTTCAATCCATCTATCTCCAGGAGTTTTGTGGATTTACAAAGATTCTCTTAGATGTAGATGCCTTTTACAAACGATAAAATGTAACTATTCACAAGAAATAGTTCTCATGGGTCTTCAATCATTTAGATGAAGCCTTCTCATGCCTAGCCAAGTGTGTAGGCTTGGTACTTTCACCAACAGCTCCCCCTCAAGCCAAACATCTTGGTTGATCTTCTTCATCAATCCTCTTGAATGTCCTGCAATCCAATCATAGCTTCAAACTTGCAAAGTTTAGTACCATCAAGTGCTTTGGTTAATAAGGCTGCACATTGCATATTTATTGATACATATGCCAACTGAATTTCCTTCGTCAATAACTTCTCTCTCACATAATGATAGTGGACCTATATATGCTTAGTCCTATCAGGATAAATAGGATTTTCTGCAAGATGTAAAGAACTTGTATTATCTCCAAAAATCATTGGAGATATAGTATGCAATCCCAAATATGCATATAGCAATATGTTCCATATGGCCTCTTGAGTAGCATTGGCCAATCCTCTATATTCTGCCTCTGTTGAAGATAAAGCAATAGTAGGTTGCTTCTTGGAAGACCATGATATAGGCTTGTCACCTGCAAAAGGTAAATAGCATGAGGTACTCCTTCTATCATCTTTGCAAGCTGCCCAATCTGCATCTAGGTATATCTTGATGTCCAAATATGAAGTATAAGGAAAATATAAACCCTGATTTTGAGTGCCCTTAAGGTACTTCAAAATTCTCTTGGTAGCTTCCAAATGAGGTGCTCTAGGTTTGTGCATAAATTGACTTAAGACACTTACTCCATAAGCAATATCAATCCTTGTCAATGTAGCATAGTTTAGAATTCCCACTATGCTTTGGTATCCTACAATATTTTCAAGCACATCACCTTCATGAGCACTTAATTTTTGGTTTACCTCCATAGGAGTGTTTGCTACCTTGGCATCCTACAAATGAAACTTCTTTAACATGTCCTCTACATACTTTCTTTGAGTAATGTAAATTCCAGAGTTTGTATAGACTATCTCAAGTCCAAGAAAATATTTTAGTGACCCTAGATCACTGATTTTGAACTCCTCCATCATTTGATTCTTGATCTGCTTGATGCCATTAGCATCATTACCTGTAAGTATGATATCATCAACATACACACATAGGTATATCACCTCTGAATTAGTTCTTTTAACAAACAGAGAAGTATCTGCTTTACTCATAATGAATCCTTGATCTTGAAGGTGTGTAGTCAACCTATCGTTCCATGCCCTAGGTGCCTGCTTCAACCCATAAAGAGCTTTGTTCAGTTTACACACATGATTTACCTTGGTTGGATCCTCATACCCAAGAGGTCGAGACATGTACACCTCCTCTGAAATGTAGCCATTTAGAAATGCATTTTTTACATCCAATTGGTACATGTTCCAATTATTTGATGTAGCCACACTTACCAATACCCTGATGGTTGGCATTTTGGCCACAGGTAAGAAGGTTTCTTCATAATCAAATCCTTGGGTTCGTGCAAAACCCTTAGCCACAAGTCTAGCTTTGTACATGCTTATTGATCCATCAAAATTTCTCTTAATCTTGTAGATCCATCTAGAACCAATTACCTTCATAGACTCCTTCTTTGGCACTAGCTCCCAAGTATCATTCTCCTTGAGTGCTTCAATTTCTTCATCCATAGCTTCCTTCCATTCTTTCTTGGTCTTTGCCTCTTCATATGATGATGGCTCTGCAAGTGAAAAATCCTTTGCAAGATAAATCGAATGTTTAGTAGCTAAAGAAGTGTCATACCCATACTTGATTGGCTTCTTGGTCTCCCTTTGTGATCCTCTAATTGCTTGGTTGGATGATTCAGGTATATCCTCCAACTTCTTCATCATGACTTTCCCTTTGGATTTCCATGCCTTGAATTCCTCTAGGTTGATGATGTCCTCATCATCTGATTTGATGTCTTCAATCAAGTTTGGATCCTCCTTGGTGAGGCTTGGAAATTCCTGTTCCAAGTCATAAGGCAACTTTACTTTCTTGCATTCACTTTCAAACCAAGAATCATTCTCATCAAAGAAAGCATCTCTACTGACCATAAATCCTTTGTTAACCTGTATCCTTTCTGATTCAAGTCATACCCTATGAAGATGCACTTCTCTGCCTTAGGGTCTAGCTTACCTTTGATTTGAGATGGTATATGCACATAAGCAACACATCCAAAGATCCTGCAATGATCAACTGAAGGTCTTCTACCATGCCATGCTTCATATGGGGTCATCCCATCAAGAGATTTTGATGGCAACTTGTTGACAAGATAAGTGGCAGTAGATACACTTTTTGCCCACAAATAATTGGTAGTTTTTTCTCATTTAGCATTGACCTAGTTGTTTCAACAATTAATCTATTTCTTCTCTCTGCCACCCCATTTTTCTCAGGGGTATACCTTGTTGTAATTTCTCTTTTGATTCCTCTATCCTGCAAGAATGCATCAAACTCATTTGAGAAGTACTCACCTCCTCCATCTGACCTTAATATCTTTAGGAATCTGCGTGTTTGGTTTTCAACAAGTGCAAGATACTTCTTAAAGAAAGTGAATACTTCATCTTTGTGCTTCATAAAATATAAGGTAGTCCACCTACTGAAATCATCAATGAAAGATACATAATACATTGATCCAGAAATTGAGGGATTCTTACTTGGTCCCCATACATCTGTATGGACAAGCTCTAAGTAGTCCTCATGCATGTAGCCTTTCTTTGAGAAGGGTAACCTGTGAGATTTTCCAAACTGACAAGCACCACATTTATATATCATGTGTTGCTTGGATACATTAGGTATTCCAAGCACACATTGATCTCTACATATTTGCTTTAAGGTTCTCTCACCAATATGCCCTAATCTCTTATGCCAAATTTCAAGCTCTAACAATGTTTGATCTTTATAGCTATAAAGTGCAATATTCCTTCCATCTTCAAGTTCAAAAGTAAATAATCTACATGTTTTTTCTCCTTTGGCAATTCTCTTGAATCCATGTTGGGGATCCTCCACAAATGCTCCATATTTGTTGAACCTGACCTGCAAAACCTTTTCCACAATCTATCCAACACTCATCAAATTCTTGGTAATTGTAGGTACATATAGAACCCTGCTCAATAGATCTCTATTTCCATCAGAGGTTTTAACATTTCCTACCTTGACCACTGAGTGCTTGGTGTCATCACCTATTTGTACCTCATGTTTTCCCTTAGGTTCCTCAAGGTCAGAGAGAAGAGCTACATTGCTTGCCACATGGTTTGAGCATCCTAAGTCAATGTAGAAGAGATGGTCATCATTTATACCTTGCCTTGAAGTCATATTCATAATAAGAAGAGAACCCTCTTGTTCTTCTGTATAATTTTTGTAATTTTTCCTTGATTTGTAGCCTTCTTGGTAGTTGTTATTGTAGTTGTTGTTGTAGTTGTCATTGTAGCCTTGATGATGGTTGAATCTTCCTCTTGATTGTGTATATCCACCTCTTTGGAAACCTCTACCTCTTTGATTCTTGAAGTTCCTCTAACACTCATCTGTAGTGTGATTTGACAAACCACAAATATTACATGGGGAAGAGTTGAAAGTTTTCCCCCTACCTTGCTTATCTCCTCTGCCCCTACTTCTTAAGTTTCTACCTCTCCCTGCATAGTTGGCTTGAGAGCTTGTACCTTCATCCTCAATTTTCTTGCTTTTCCCTTTCTCTTTAGATTTGCCTTTATTTGTGTATAGGGCAGACGAGTTACTACCTCTTGATGAATCTCCATTCTTGTTGAACTTGGCTTCATGGGTAAAGAGTTGCCCCATGAGTGTGGTAAGATCTCAAATCTGCATGTCCATGTATAAGTCCATAGCAGTTGTGAAGCTCTCCCATTTGTCATCTGCCTTAATACCATTGATCACTTGTCTCACAATTTGCTCCTCTTTAATATCCTCTCCTATGCTTGGCAATTGGTCAGCCACATCCTTGACTTTGGTCACATACTTTGAGATGCCTTGCTTGGGCTGATTCCTTTGAGTGGTAAACTCAATCCACAATTGGTTCTTCCTAGCCCTTGTGTTGGAAGAAAAATATGAAGACAATGTTTCCCAAGTCTCTTGGGATGTTTTAAAGTTCCTAATGTGTGGAAGAAGAACGTCAGAGATTGAGTTAAGTAAGTATGACCTTGCTAATGCATCTTTGGCACACCATGAATTGAGTCTTTCATGCTCCTCTCTTGTAGGTTGTCCTTTGCTTCTGAAAATGGGCATCTTCTCATCTCCTAAGATGTATCCATAGAGACTCCTTCCGTGCAAGTATGTCTTCATCCTCAAGGACCATGCTTGGTAGTTGTTCCTGTCCAATTTATCAATGAAAGAAGGAAAACCATCTCCCATTTTACCTTAGCTTTGCTCTGATACCACTCTTGGAAAGATGGATGGACACTCTAGAAAATGAGTTGGTATTGCTAATCCCCGCTTTTTACCAGCCCTCTTTCACTTTAGAGTTGACCCTCTTAGCTTTCCATTGACACTAAATAAGTGCCTATGAACTTTGGAAATGATGTGAGTAATGATTATTTCAAAATAGACTACTTCCCAATTCACAATCCATGAAAAGCCTTCTAGTTTGGTTCACACACCAGTTGCTTGTTAAGCTTAGTGTTCCTAGCACAGTAGGAATTAGAAAACTTCCTTCTCGAGATATTAAACTAGCTTAAAGATCTAATGATTCCAAGTGAAATCACTTAAAATGATTGACTATACACAGACCAATCAATTTAGCAAGTGTAGCATTACCCCTAATTTTTTAGGACCTCTCTAGAAAATGACAAGTGACCACTTTCACACGTTTTTCTTCCAATCCTCTGCATGGAATGTCTTCAAAAATGTCTCAGCATGTATTAAACTTAGAGTTGATTTCAACAAGACATAGAATATTGAAAATGGTGGAGTAATGACTGAGATATGAGCAATACAAAATGACTGTTCTGAGTGACTATAATAGAGAGACCAACAGATATAAGTAGTGATCTAATGTATTATAAACAATGTTGTACATGATCATTGGCATGATAATCAACGCCCAATGATGGTGAGTAGTGTAGGCTATGATGTGAGCCACACACACTCTACTATGTGATCAACCAAAGCCTCAGAATTGGAGTGACTTTCTCGCGAGATTTTACATTCATCTTTTATAGATGCTTCATTCAAAATTTGAATTTGAATTCAACTATGGATCTCACTAAAAAAATGATCCACTAATCTAGGAGATATTCTCTCTAAGAAAATCATAACTTTTCAATCCATCTAACTCCACGAGTTTTGTGGATTTACAAAGATTCTCTTAGATGTAGATCCCTTTTACAACAGATAAAACATAACTATTCACAAGCAATAGTTCTCATGGGTCTTCAATCATTCACATGAAGTCTTCTCATGCCTAGCCAAGTGTGTAGGCTTGGTACTTGCACCAACAACCTATACATATACATATAGATATACATATACCTATACATATACATATACCTATACATATACGTATACTTATGCATATACATATACATATACACATACATATACATATACATATACATATACATATACATATACATATACATATACATATACATATACATATACATATACATATACATATACATATACATATACATATACATATACATATACATATACATATACATATACATATACATATACATATACATATACAGAAACACATACATATACATATACAGAAACATATACATATACAAAAACATATACATATACATATACATATACATATACATATACATATACATATACATATACATATACATATACATATACATGTACATATACATATACATATACAAATACAAATACATATACATATACATATACATATACATATACATATACATATACATATACATATGCATATACATATACATATACATATACATATACACATACATATACATATACATATACATATGCATATACATATACATATACATATACATATACACATACATATACACATACATATACATATACATATACATATACATATACATATACATATACATATACATATACATATACATATACATATACATATACATATACATATACATATACATATACATATACATATACATATACATATACATATACATATACATATACATATACATATACATATACATATACATATACATATACATATACATATACATATACATATACATATACATATTGTTGGAAGCAGCCAGAGGCACAGACGCCACGGAAGCATGTAACGACGGAGCAGGGAGCCAGTCGAATCGTTTTTCAAATAATTATGTTTTCAAATACTTTCCAAAAACCTCCAACAGTGATTTTTATCACTATTGTAACATATGTAACATAGAAAACCCCCATTTTGTAATCCACAGCTCCATTTTGTGCAAGCCGAGGAGTCCTCGAGCTTGAGGAGCTTAGGTAGAATGCGCGTACCAATTTTCGTTATTTTTAGACATCGTTTACCCTTCCAAATAGCATCTAGGACCTAATTTTTAACTAGGCCGGTCACTAGATGTGAAACCGGTCAAAACTAGTCTAGAAACTATAAAAAGAGCTAGAGAGCTCATTTTTGGGGTTGGCTAGTGTGAGCTTAGAGCTATTTTGAGCTTGTAATAGTGTTCTTGAGTAATAGAGCTAATTTCCCACCTTCCATTGTGTCTTGCTTGTCTCTTCGTAGTGTGTGTGCATGCGTGTGTGCATTTCTATGCTTCTCACCTTCACTCTCACTTCATCTCACATTCACGATCTTCATATCACTCCTATCTCTTCCGCGGATTGACATTAAGGAGGTGGAGCTTCTTAACGTGGTTCTCACCATTGTGCTAGAGCAACACCAAATTTGGCGCCGTTGTCAGGGATCGAGTCTAGGACGAATGTGTGATGGTAAGAGTATAGCAAGAAGTGGCGTTGGAAGGTAAAAATTTCAGTTTTTGTTGTTGTTTTTACGTAGTTTTTAGTGTTTTTCACCTCCCCCACACCCCATCTTCATCACCGCATCATCATCTTCATCTCCAAAAAAATCAGAAAATTCACCATATCCACTCATTCTCCTCATTTCCCCTCATTTGTGCATGCGAGAGAGTGAGAGAGAACTTTTGTGCTTGTGTGTACTTTTGTTTTCTTGAGTTTTCTTGCAGGTACAGAGCTCCAGTGCATCAGGAAGGCTGCAAAAAGGTAAAATTTTCAGTTTCTGTCAGAAATTTCCGACTGTGTCAGACCATCGCGATGGTCTGCAAAGTTCGGAATTTGGAGAAGGCGACCACACCAGCGTGTAGGCGACACCAGCGCCTCTAGGAATCCACACTTGCATTTGGAAAAATCATAGTTTGGTGGACCATCGCGACGGTCTGTGACCATCGCGATTGTGTCACGCCATCGCGATTGGCTCATGCCATCGCGCCGACGGTGCCACGTGGCAATCTAGACCATCGCGACGGTGCATTTCAGACCATCGCGACGACACCCTCACACCATCGCGACACTTCAAAAATTCAGACCATCGCGATTGGCTCACGCCATCGCGTTCAGACCATCGTGATTGGCTCACGCCATCGCGTTCAGACCATCGTGATTGGCTCACGCCATCGCGTTCAGACCATCGTGACGGTTCACTTTGGACCATCGCGATTGTCCACGTTGACCGTTGACTAACGCCATCACGATTGTCCAGTTTCACGCCATCGCGATTGTCTAGCTTCACGCCATCGCGATTGTCCAAGTTCACGCCATCGCGACGGTGCAAGTTCACACCATCGCGACGGTGCAATTTCAGACCATCGCGATTGTGCAATTTCACGCCATCGCGACGGTGCACCCTCACGCCATCGCGACGGTCCCAGACCATCGCGATCATCTCAGACCATCGCGATTGTGCACCCCCATCGCAAATTTTAGGGTTTCATTTTTTGGCCAATTTTGGGGCTATTTTTGGGAAATTTTTGGGTAATTAGACTCTTAGGAGACCCCTTAGCTCATATTTGGAGAAAAACCTGTTAGTCAGTTTTTACCCCCCAGGGCCTGAACGGTCATAACTTTTTCATCCGAAGTCCGTTTTTTGAGCTTAATATCTCGTTAGAAAGCTCTTGACGAGTACTACGTGACCTCAACTGTTTTTTTCTTAAAGAATACATCTATTTTTAGATAAGCTATTTTGAGGTTGACCTAATTTGGGACTAGAAAGCCAGGGGGCAAGCATTGAAAATTTGGGCAAAAGGGAAGGGACTTAAAAGGTGTATATACTCAAGTGCTTGATCATCCAACTGTGAATTGGTCTAATATTGGATTTTTCCAGGTCTAGCGAGGGCAATCAAGGGCAACCAAGGCAAGGCAGTGAAGGGCATAAAGCTTGGGAAGCGCGGCTTCTTGGGCATCAGAGCAACCAGAAAAGCTGACTCGAGGTTGGAAGATTACTCAACCCCCTCAGTCGATTCTTAGCTTAGGCTAAACGGTAGTGTTGTGGATTAAGACGATAGGAACACCTCAAGTTCAAGAGAGTTAAAATTATCAAGTCCAAGACTAAAGATAAAGGTGTGTGACACGAAAACCTAAAGGAAAGAACATAAGTCTGACGGAACGAGAACTCAAAATTATAACGGAAAGTCAAATTCCTGACGCATACATTAAGACAAGAATCTAAAGAAATCTAAAAAGAATCAAGACAGTAATAACAAGGAATCATTGACGATCTGAGCGAGTACTGAGTGTGCAAGGAAGGAAATTAATGAACCTTAGATCGGGCAAACATATAGGTAAGTCAGACCGACGAAGCCTTAGATCATCAGAGGCAAGTGTAAGAACTACTGCACGATCGTGGGCTCAGCAATTGAATAGTAATTACCCCTACGAGAGCTCAGACACTAGTGAATCAGAAATGGCATTTAGCATAGACAGACCAGAAGGAGGGTCGAATGTAGCCTATTTAGAAAAACCAGAAGGACCCTATAGAACGCAACTAGAGTTTCTCCAAACCAACCGATTAGGTGCTCGCATCTATGAGGATGGTTTGCGAAGGCAAGTGGTGCAAATGCACAACCCCGATCAACCCATTGGATTGGAACGTCCAGTGGTGAAATTCGAGAGAGACGCGTACATAGACAAGGAAGGAACGATGTACATCTTAAGTACGCAGCCAAACAATACCAACGAGTTTGGCGTGATTCAACCAGAGACGGAAACAAAATCTCAAGGAAAAGAACCATTAGAAGAGCCTAGAACACCTAGAGGGAAATCTGTACTGACACGAGTACTAATCCCAGAATGGATCCCTCAGGACAACAGAAGCATAGAGTTGTTTGTAAATAAAGAAACTGATGAAGCCTTTTGGAGATACAAGACCGAAATACTTAGTGAGGTAGGTATCATCACTATATACGAGTTCAAGGACCCGGATACACCTGGAAAGGTTGTATACCTGGATGAGACTTCAGAAAGAGTCTTTGTGGTGCCTGACCGCGCTAAAAACACGTACACATGGAGAGGTGAATTGGTATTCCCTCCATCTAGAACGAACATGAATACAAGTCAACAAGGGGCAGGAACATCCTCAGCCCATGGAAATCAAAGAGAGGGAAATAAAGAGAGACCGGAAGTAAGCTTTAATCATCCCATGGGGAGAGATAGAACAACCACGAACACTAATAGAGCGGATAGACAAAGAGATCATGGAGTACTAGGTGGTAGAGATGATTTTCCTCTACCAAGACCACGTGAACACGCAAGAATACTGAGACCCACTCAATTAGTGAAATCCATGAAAAATTACTTTGATGGGACTGGAGATCGCTATGACCATGTCGCAGAATTCAAGCAAGTACTAAGAGCAGAACAAGTTGAAGTCATGTTCACGCAATACAACGCATTTGGACTAACGTTAAAGAATACCGCTTTAACTTGGTTCCAACCTCTACAACAAAGGCAATTTAGAGACATCCATCACTTTTTAGAGTCATTCATCACCGAATTCTCTAAAAGTGGGATTAGACATGATACGTCTTCGTTGATTCATAGCTTCAAACAGACCCCTCAGGAAACCGTAAGACTGGCAGGACGTAGGTTTAGACAATATGTTGAACGATGTCCAATGCAAGAGCTACCCTCACAAGCCAAGCAAGTGTCATTGTTTCTAGATGGCTTGTTGAGCTCTAAACTACGCTCCTATGTGTACCTAAAAGAACCCAGAACGCTAGAGCAATGTGTAAGAATTTGTATAGACATTGAGGACAACTTAGGAGACGAGTTGGAACTCTCAAAGGTCTATAAGGACTCAGACTGTTCATCTCTAGCATCCACAAAATTGTCTAGCTCGATAGAGGACCTAGCAGAAAAAGTGGCTCAGAAACTAGGAGTTTCTAGTAAACCTAGGGTGCTAACTAACAAGCGTTGTTACACCTGTGGTGGTGATCATATGGCAAATGTGTGTCCCAATGCACCACAACCACAAGCCAACCCTAGTGGCCAATATTGTACAATTGAGAGAAGATACACGAATCATACGGCTCAGGACTGCCCATACAACAAACAAACCGTGAGACAGAACTACCCGCAAGCATACCCGCAGCCAGGTAGGTATCAAGGCCAATACAATGCTCAGCCCTATTACTATAGGCCTCCTCAAAACTACCCATACCAGGCTCAACAGAGACCTCAACCTGTCTTAGCTCAGCAGCCACCCCCACCAGCGAATGTCATCTCAGTCAAATACGCTACTGCAGAAGAGAACCTAAGTAGGGCTTTAGTGCCTTCTTCACCTTTGATCACAGAGAGTGACCCACACTCAAACAGTTTTGACTCTACGCATGTAGATAGTCCACCCGCATATTACACAGAGTCACCAGAACATGTGGAGACATATCATTATGATAGTCCACCAGTGGAACCTAGTTGGGAGCCAGACTATGCTAATGTGATGTACACAAACCCAAATCCACGGCCCCAATTGAGACAACAAAGACCACAGGGCCCTAGAGGACCATGCTTTAGGTGCCAAGGAGATCATTTCATAAAGGATTGTCCACATCCCTCGATATCAGGACAGTCACAGTACTATAACATACAAGGCTTTTGTGCTGATTGTGGCAAGGAGCACATAATCAAAGATTGTCCTAAAAATCCAGTTAACGCTTCAAATGTGACACCGATCAACGTGATAGGTATTGTAAATAACGCAGATGGATCCAACCCTACATACGTGCCTATCCAAGCTATAACAAGAGCCCAGGCGCTCTTACAGAACCAACAGCTTAATCAGGAGAAAGTAGCCGGAACCAGTGAAGTTGCAGAATCTAGCAGTAAAAAGACAAAATCTTGGAAAGATTCCAGAGAAAGAATAAAGAGAAAGTGGAGTAAAAAGATAACGGAGTTGGAAGGAAGTTTGAAGGAATCTAGAGCCAAAATCCAAGAATTGACTTCACAGGAATTGAATCAAGAGAATCAAGCTCAAAAATCAGGATCAGTTTTAGCGGAACCCATACCAGAAAATCTAGACATGATGTTTCGTGCATATCAGGCTAGATTAAAAGAGGGACCTCAGATAGCTAAAATGAGTAAAAACTACCCTCGCGCTGATCTAGAAATTGAGAGAACTAAACTTTGCATGAAGATGGTAGAACTAGCACAAGCTTTGTTCGAAGCCTCTAGATATCTTAATTGGAATAACATGGCAAAACCGGAATTACACTTTCAAGGACTAATGGAGAGGCTAGAATACTTGATCGAAAGCAAAGAGAAAAAGGATCAGCCTAGGAACCCTATTGTCCCAGAGACACAGGAAAGGAATGCGCCATCCCTGTCTGAAGTACCCAACTCAGAAAGTCAAGACAATTTGTCTTCCATACATAGGTACTCACATGAATTTTTGAGGGAAATACAAGAAGAGAAGTGGAGAAAGGAACAAGGAACCCATCCTCCTATTCAAGAAATAGACGACTTACAAGAACAATTTCCCCAAGACATTCCCTCTATTTACGATGACGTAGAGGAAGAACAACTAAGTGAACACACATGCTTTGAATCTAATTCTTTACAAGAATTACCTCAGTTCACAGGACCTTGGGAAGCAAAGTCTATTAGTATGAGAGCACCCACGATAATAGTGAGGAATGAAGAATCAGTAATCCCTAGAAACACGGAAGTGATCAAGAATACTAAAGTACAATGTAATCTCACTCTAGAGGAGTTGCTGAAGATAAAACCAGAATTGTGGAAACATGTAGCAAATCAATTCCCCGAGCTTGCTACTACTCCCTCACAAATAGGATCACAAGATAAGGTACCAGAGATACCCGTAGAAAAGATTGGAGATGTAAGCAAAGGAGAGGAAGGTAACACTTATCTTCCGATAACCCATCAGGGCTACACCACGAAAGCCATCTTAGATTCAAGAGCCGGAGTAGCCATTGCTACCACCGCTTTATGGAAACGTTGGGGTAAGCCAGCATTGAGACCCACCAGGATGAAGCTACAAATGGCTGATGGACACATAGAAAAACCATTAGGCTTTCTAGAAGGCATATCTCTCACCACTTGTGGTGTAGAATTTGAGCATACCTTTGCCATTTGTGACTTTGCAAAAAATCATGCATATGAGATGATATTGGGACGACCATTCATGCGTCAGTTGCAAATTGTACAAGATTGGGGAACTAATTCTTTGTACTTGCAACATTTAGGAGTGACTACCAAAGTCAACCTTAAAGACTATTCACATCGAGATGTACCCCCAATACAATGGAATACCATCCATAAGACACCAGTAGAGACGGAATCCGTGCACTCATTAGAATCAGATCCTTCTTGGTTGCATGAGGATACTCATTTATGGATGTGTAAAGTTGCAAAACAAGAGGAAGAAAGATTAGAAGCCAGGACCTTAGTTGCAGAACAACATTCACGAACCCTACAAGATCCAGCCTACGCACCTGTAGTATTCCCTGACGAAGAGTTTGAACCCCATGGTTGGGCAGAAATCCTAGCAACCATGGATGTAGCCATCAATGAAGAACAATGGACACCCCACTGTGACGAGGATGGCTATGACATTTCAGTTTTCACGATAGAGCCAATCATGGGCGATGCAATTTTAGAAGAGTGTGAACCTAACACTGATGCATTTGAGGATGCAAGCGATTTTGATTTAGAATCAATTATCATGGACTCCCCCTTTGCATCAGAGGAAGAATATTTTTTCGAGGTAGAGACTCACACTCAGAGACACGAGGAAATTACGAATGAGGTGAGGTTAGCCACTCAAGTGACTACCAAGAGTGAAGGCAAGAAAAGAAAGAAGAAAGAAACCATGTCAGAAAAAGAAGAATCTTTGTTTGAAGTACCCGAGAATTTCAAGAAATATGAAATTGAAGATAGAAGAATCATGGTACGAATGCCTAATAGAAAAGCGAATGACGGACAAGTATATGATAACCGAGAGAAAACCAACAAAGTAATAGTAGCCATAGAAGGAGAAGAAGAAAAATGTACATACATAGGGCATGATTTGACGAAGGAAGAAGAAGAAGAATTAGTTGCCCTATTGCGTGAATATAGAGATGTTTTTGCGTGGAGTTACAAAGATTTGAAAGGAGTAGATCCAGATATATGTTCTCATAGAATCCCTATGACTCCAGATGCAAAACCGACAAAACAGAAACCGTACACGTACAATGATAACTACGCTGCAAAGATTAAAGAGGAGATAGATCGCTTGATAGAAGCAGGATTCATTTACGAAATTGAGCATACCGAATGGGTATCCCCCATTGTGGTTGTGCCCAAGAAGAATGGGAAATTGCGTGTGTGTATTAACCTTAAAAAAGTTAATGCCGCAACGATTAGAGACAGTTATCCTCTTCCTATCACGGAACATCTATTGGAAAGAGTCGCGGGCAAGGAAGTTTACAGCTTTCTTGATGGATTTTCAGGCTATAATCAAGTAGCCATCGCTCCATAAGATCAACACAAGACGGCTTTTGCCACTGAGTGGGGCATATTTGCATTTTGTGTGATGCCATTTGGCTTAACAAATGCACCCGCCACTTTCCAGCGACTCATGTGTCATGTTTTCAAGGAATTCTTACGCAAGAGTTTGGAAGTTTATGTCGATGACTTATGTGCTCATTCTAATGTAAGGCAGACACATATCCCAGAGTTAAGGCAAATATTTGACAAATGTCGAGAATATCAGGTTTGCTTGAACCCAGAAAAATGCGTTTTCATGGTCAGACAAGGCAAAATTCTAGGACACATTGTGTCAAAAAATGGAATCTCTACGGATGAAGAAAAGGTGAAGGTAATTGCAGAATTACCTAGACCAACTAATGTGAAAGAGGTACAGGCATTTATGGGCCATTGCGGTTATTATAGGAGATTCATACACATGTATGCGATCATAGCCAAGCCTTTGTACTCTCTTTTAACCAATTTCGAATGGACAAATGAATGTGAAAATTCATTCAATGAACTTAAACGAAGCTTGTGCTCAGCACCTATATTGACTACCCCAGATTGGAGTAAGCCATTCCATGTACATGTGGATGCATCCAATTACGCCATAGGATGTGTGTTAGCACAACCCACGAATGAAGGTAACATAGATCTCCCCATAGCTTACGCTAGTAGACAATTGAACGCAGCAGAAAGAAATTACACCACAACGGAACGAGAAGGATTAGGGATGATCTACGCAGTAAAGAAGTTTAGGCACTACTTGTTGGCCAATAAATTCAAGTTCTTTACAGATCATCAAGCCCTATTGTACTTAGTCAACAAACCATGTAACAGAGGACGATTAATACGTTGGTTTCTATTACTCATGGAGTATGATTTTGAAGTCGTAGTCAGGAAAGGAAAGACACATCTTAGAGCTGACCACCTTTCAAGATTAACCTCAGGAGAAGCTCCTCAAGGAGTAGTGGATGATCTACCAGATGCATACTTGTTTAACCTTGAGATAGCACCAGAATGGGCTAAGCCTATAGTCCCTATTCTGACATACGGACCTAAGAATCCTAGGATAAAGATCAAAGAGGGAGAGATTACCAAGTCTCAGAGATACCAAATAATGGCAGGAAGCATATATAAACAGGATAATCAAAAGATTCTTGCTTGTTGTGTAGATGAATCAGAACATGCAAATTGGTTGCAATTGGCACACATAGGTGCATTAAAGCAACATCATTCAAAACATCGAACATTACAGACTCTGCATAGGTTAGGAGTATATTGGCCTATGATGGAAGCAGATGTCTACAGGTTGTGTAAGGAATGCAATGTTTGTTGTGAAAGACCACCAGTAGAACATGCTACATTATATCATGTGTCTCTCACACCAGACTGGAGTGAACAATTAGTGACATACTTGAGGACGAAGACATTCCCTCAAGGAATGACTTTAGCACGACAACGCAGTCTAGGGCAGGAAGCTCAAGATTATTCACTTATTGGCGATAACCTATACAAAAGAGGACCTGATGGATATCTAAGACAATGTGTTCATGAGAGCGATTATCTAAGCATACTAGAGACTGCACACCAAGGTGTTGCAGGAGGTCATTTTGGACCCGATAGGATAATCAAAGCCATCCTCTTTGCAGGATTATGGTGGCCCACTCTTCACATGGATGCTCATACCTATGTCAAGAGATGTGATGTGTGCCAAAGAACTCAGTTTCCTACTCGCAGAGATGAAATGCCATTGAAACCCATGATGGGCGGACGTGCATTTTCTAAGTGGGGTATAGACTTTGTAGGACCCATTAACCCCCCTGCAAAAGGTACACATGCTGAATACATTATTGTTGCCACAGATTATCTTACGAAATGGGTAGAGGCAAAAGCCACAAAAAAGAATGATGCACACACAACTGCAAAATTCTTATTTGAAAATGTGTTTACAAGATATGGATTGCCTATAGAGTTAGTGAGCGATCGAGGCACTCACTTTCTAAACCAAGTCATTGAATATTTGTTACAGGATTTTATGGTGATTCACAAGAAATCCGCACCATATCATCCTCAGGCCAATGGTCAGGCTGAAAGCACTAATAAGATCCTTTGTAACGTACTGACGAAACTCGTGAACAACAAACGTTCAGATTGGGACAAACAGCTACACCACGCTGTTTGGGCATATCGAGTGGCCTACAAGACCGTACTCAATGCAACTCCCTTTCAGATGGTTTTTGGTTAGAATGCTGTGCTTCCTTTGGACTTCTTGATACCGACCCTTAAGGTTGCACAAGAACATCAGTGGACCGGCCATGAATTATCAGCGAGAATAATGGACTTGGAACGATTAGGAGAAACCAGGCTCAAGGCAGCAGCAAGAATATATGCAGCAAAGAAACGACAGAAAGCATATTTTGATGCACATGTGAAAGATAAAGGCCTAAAAGAAGGAGATTTAGTTCTAGTATATACGCTAAAGCAACACGCACGTAAGTTAGAAAAGCGAGGTTATGGACCTATGATCATTAACAGACTCTCAACAAGTGGAGCAGTACAATTAGCCACTTTAGAAGGAGATATAATGCCTAATTATATTAGTGGTTGTAGAGTCAGGCTATATCAGGCACCTCTTACTGAGGATATGCTTAGACGACTCACGTTGGCAAAGAAGCGTAAGGAGGAAGAAAATAGAATACGAGCGGAAGCTCAGGCAGAAGCAATAGAACGCATTAAACGCATGAAGTTAAGAAGACAAGGACTAGGGAGAGAACATTATAACCATCTGGAAACTACACCCAGATATCCCATGGCCATGTGTCAAGTAAAGTCAACCACTCATCCTAGTATAGTGGACAGGAGACCATTCATTACAGTCACGCTAGAGCACGGCAACCCTTGCCAAGAGCTCAGGGCATTAATTGATTCAGGTGCTGCGACTAGTGCAATTAGATAGTCCCACTATAAGGATTCAGGAATAGAAATGCGGCCAATTGAGGCATACCTCATAGGCCTAGGAGGCATGGAAACCCCTTGCATGGGTGAGGTGGACCTTCCTATCCTCATTAAGGATGTGACCATGACAGCGAAGCTACTAGTGTGCCATGATGACGACCTGATAGAACCCCTAATCCTTGGCCAAGATTGGCTATACGATCACTCAGTGGACCTAAATCTTAGACAAGGCTCCTTACAGATTGGAACCTTAGAACAGAAGCGAGTGATACCGCTTGACTTCCCTAACGGCATTCCGATTGAGGTTTGTAACCCTAGACCCTATGAAACACATGCGACGGAAGACCGGAAGATCTTGGGACAGACCAGTCACGTTACGTCTACTCCAACCCACTCGGGCTTGGCTATGGACAGTTGTCAATCAGAAGGACGACAGGAGATCTTCCCTGGGGCTTCCTGCAAACTAGAAGGGGCAGCTACCCAACCGCTAGGGCAGGTGAACACAATCAGCGGTCAGGTGGGTTGCATCAGCGGCCAAATGAGCACAACACCCTGCGGTGCTCATCCTTCCAAACTTGCTGCGGACTGGCCTAGATTAAAGATAAATAACGAATCACTTCCTAATGGGCAGGTCACACAAGTGTTGGATCTCCCTTCTTTTCCAAAGCAGAGCGTCCAATGGACCTCTCAAACCCAACCACGAATGAGTCAACCACAACAGAGGAACCCAGACCGACGACATCACCAGGCAAGGCAAAGAAAGCAGAAGTATCAACATCACAGAACCAGTGGCACGAAACAAATATGGGTGCCAAAAGGACAGCAACCACAGGCTATTGGCAACACTGGAGACGAGAACAGGACAAAGTTGCAACAGAAGCAGAGTCAGTATCCACAGTCCCCTCGATCTTCTTCTACAAGTACAAACACTCGACAGATTTGGATCGCCAAGAAATAGCTTATCCATAGACCCACACCCATGCAGATTTGGGTACCCAAGCAATGTATTATAGCCCAACCCTCAAGCCATGTAATATATACCCCTCAAAAATCTTTTCATCCTTCAATACCACCAAACCCGATACCACTTTTTGTCCCTCAGCAGAAACATACCACCCACTCAAAGACTTTTAGGAAATGGATACCGAAACGTATCCGAACGTCTTCTTGTACCCCATTATCTAACAATTTTCCCACCCCATTGAAACTCCACCCTTGTGATAATTCACCCTCAACCAAACCTTGTATAAATTCATACACCCAAACCCCACATCATGCATAATAAAAGCTCATCAAGAAATGTATGCATAATCTGAACCATGTAGGCATCTAGAGACCTGCATTAGCTCTGCAAAAAGATCATTGCATCAATCACTTCACGACACTTGGCTACACGGGTTACACATCGGTTATGGAAAGGGATTGCGGTCTCACCTTAATGGGATCATAATTAATTTCCATACTAATGTGTTAATCTTTTGTAGCAGATCTTTTCCATTAGCTCATCAGTCATCATGCAAACCGAAGCAGGACCATCGGAAGCAGGCCCCAGCGTAGCTGCAGTGCCCCTCAATGTTTTACGAGCAGAATCCCACCCGACCGCTCCACCGCCAGAGTTCCAAGGATTTCCGGGACCCATGCCAATCGATAACCCACCTATGGGATACACAGAGAAGATACACCGTAACTCTCACTGGTTCCAAGGCCTAGCAGGACCATTAGCTGATGCTGACTTCATTTTTGAAGCAAATATGACATTTGATGACCGCACATGGGGCAAGTATCAATTCTTCTCAAGAGAATTCGAAGGCCTACAGAACACCCAGGACTTAACTCATGTTTGGGCCAGAGCCGGCTTCACGGAGTATTTCAGTGATCCTCTGCCCAAACCTGACTTTTATAGGTGTTATTATTTAATCACCACTTTGCTGGCCTCAAAGAATAAGGACATCCTAGGAACCTTTATTTTGCCTTCTTTAGTGGATGATCCACCTTACAAAAGATTTTATCTTTCGAAGGATTTAATCAGAGCTGCCATCAAGATTCATGGAACACACACTCCAACGGAGAAAGAATGGCTAGTCCCAGAGTAGATGAAACGTGGTGATGTAACTAAGTGGGAGGATATTTCTGCTATAACACCTGAGCTCTCTAAGCCATTACGGATATGCATGCAGCACTTTGCTTTCCCAGCTCAGGATCGTTTTACCATGCCTCACAAGAGAATCTGGTTTGGATTGTACTTAGCATGTACTGGACCGCAAACGGTTGATCTAGCCAGCTGGATAATTGATCAGCTCTATTTGGCACAACATAGGTGGGAGCGAAAGAAGGTAATCAATGGGTGCTGCGCCCTCGCCAGGATCATATATATGTGCTTGGCATATGATTTACCAATTGAGTGTGCCATGACCAGTGAGGAACTGAAAGCGTTTAAAGGCATCACTAGGAAGGCTAGAAAGTCTAGCAAAGGCAGAGCCGGAAAGCGGATGAGAGGTACTATCCCGTGCCTACAAGTCCCAGAATCACCCTCGCCACAACCATCTCCAGAGCAGTCACCAACAGCAGCCACTCCCATAGTACAACCTATTCGCATAAGGTTATCTAGACCAGTGGTAACGGAGGGCACCACCAGTTCCGTTGCACCCCCAGCAGCCACAACCGCAGAACCTATCACCACAGCAGCGGAACTTCCCACCACTATTGGTGCAGAAGCTTTCTCCTTTCCAATACCACATTTAGAACCAGGACAAGCAGAGCCACTGGACCAAACTTTTGATTTTGAGATGCCCGATGCATTCTCCAATGAGTTCCAGTATTCAGAAGGACACTTCTTTTCTCAAGAATTTGAAAGGCCTAGCTACCCTACTACACCCAGGGATCAGCCACAAGGACAGGTCGTGTCCAGCTCTGATGACGAAAGGACAGCAACCGATGACGACGAAGGAGACGATGAAGCTAGCCAGGGAACACATGAATCCCAAGAGCAGGATTAGATAGATGGCCAAGGCCAACAAACCGACACACATGGCGATACAAGTACCCATGAAGATGAAACTTACGAGGCAGCAGCTTACACTCTAGCTATCAAGAAGTTGTATAAGTTTGGGCACGCAAGAAGCTGACAGAGGAAGAGAGCCAAAAAATAATAGAACAAGAACTTGTCACAGGCGGATTCGAAGACGCATATATCAAAGGATTCAAAGAATTAGTCCAATCAGTAGGCTCCAACGAGGCACTCAGGTACTTGCAACGAAAGCCACTGCCACAGTTTGACCCCCGCAGAGTATGACTACTTTCAAAGCCCGGCGAATACATTCGTGTACCAACCGGAGCACAATCCTCAGAACAAGCCAGGGAGGCACGCCTCGTCCCCGAAAGTTCGTTGGCTGTAGAAACCATCTTTGTAGATTCCCCACCCCGTGCTACAGCTGTACAAACCTCAGTAGTCACTGAAGTACCGACCACCCCAACCGCTCCTCTCTCACCACCCGTCCATCCAGCCTCCCCTCTTCACCCTCGTTCCCCCAGACCCACATCTTCATTCGCCGGTGGTGTTGCAGAAACCGTCTTTACGACCACTTACCCCACAATTCCCGCGCCCATTAGCCCTAGTCTACCCCCTCCCACACCCACCTTTCTACCCAACCCATTCCTTCATCAATCTTTTCCATCTTTCCCCACAACTCCAAGACCCCTTTTCCCATTCCCACCACCATTAACCTTCTCCCCCGTTTCACCTCTCCGACCCACTGTAACCCCTCTTTCCCCTTTCCACCAAGCTGTTCCAGCCAGCCCCCCTGTAAAT
This sequence comes from Ceratopteris richardii, assembly GCA_020310875.1. Lineage (NCBI taxonomy): Eukaryota > Viridiplantae > Streptophyta > Polypodiopsida > Polypodiales > Pteridaceae > Ceratopteris > Ceratopteris richardii. Next base: position 95,594,589 of record CM035435.1, read on the forward strand.
TACCCCTCAACATTTGTATATCCCGTATTTACACCAGCACGCGCACCCAGGATCACACCCATATTCACGGTCACCGCACTAGATACGTCCACTGACATGGACATCTCACCACCCACTGCACCATCACTACCTTCACTCACGGCACAAACATTTTTAGGCACATCACAATTTTCAACAATCACTACATCATCCACCTTCCCATCCCCATTCCCCGTTCCCGTTGCATCTACGCCAACTGCATCCTCATTTAGCACCCCATTAATACTATCACCCATTGTAGATAATGCATTCCGACAAATGTTCATGTGTATGACGCAAGTAAGAGATGAGTTCACATCCCTTGGAGATAATTATCAGCAGCTGCAGAGGACAACCAATGACTTACAGTCGCAGCTTAACTTATTGTCTATTGAGAATGCCTCTCTGAACACCCGCTACCAAGAATTACGCGAGGCATATCACAAATTGGAGCTAGAAAGCGAAGAAAAGACCAAGGAAGCCACTGCTGACTTGGATAATTTATTAAGAGCCAGACAGTCCGCAATGCAACGCTAACACGAAACATGGGCTTACTAAGAAGACATCTAGCCGCAGCAAAAGAGGAGAACCAGAGACTCCAAGAGCAGAATAGAGAGAATTTGGAAGCGGCATTGGACCATCCAGAACAACCCTTAAGTCCTAGCAGATTCAAGGCAATCCCATCCGAAGCAATGAAGATGTTGCTAGAAGACCATGTTAGACTGCTCGAGGACTATGATTGGATGAACGCAGAGCATCAGAAGTTAAAGGAAGATCACAAGCTACTACAGCTCAGAGAACCGGCAACACAACAAGTACAAGTAGCAGCAGAATTACTAGCACCTGTGGACCCCTCTCCTCACCTCCTAGAGGAACTCAACTCATTACGGGCCCAGGTATCGACCCTTGAATCAAGGATTGCAGTCTATGAAGCACCACCAAGACCAGACTCCCCTCCGGAGATCCCAGCTGACGACGAGAACATAACTATCCCGGTGGAGGAAACATTTGAAGAAGCGTACGAGCCACAACCCATCCCAGGCGGACGTGTCACGGCTGAAGGCCAGATGACGTATGAACTTCCGACCCCGCGTGGATGAAGACTATTGAGGAAATTGGAACAACGCACCCAGCTAGAGTCGAGGCCCAGCTACATGCTATGGCCATGATCGAAGAAAGAATTTTGCAATCTCCCTACTTTGCTCAATTGGCCCCACGCAGGTACATATCCGGGCATGAGCTTCAATACAAACCTTACTTCATGCTATTGGCCGAATACCAGCTGGCCATAGAGAAGCGAACTGGCAAGAAACCATCACATCCAACTCAATTCGAGCCTGACGACTTGCCACAGGATGCGCAACAAGGCACTATTTATCAACCAGATTGGCGTACACGTCTTTTACAGGAGTACCCTGAAATGATGAGCACATGGGTTAAGGCACCTTTACATTTAAAATACAACCCATGTTGGGGACCCGTGCCACGTCGCCGCTCCTGGACTGCCTTCGCTATCAAAGTACAAAGCAATAAGCAGTGCCAAGACTGGTTGAACTACCCATATTTCAGGCCACCTACAGGACCACCGACAATTGGCTACATGATGGCAACGATTCGTCACTGGCTCCCTCGCTTGAGATATATGGATGATATAGCAGCGCATATGACTGTCAAGATATTTGACATGATGCAAATGATATTTAAAGTCTTCCGGCGAGTCAAAGCACCACATGTTAATACCCCGGGCTTTGAGCATGGCAACTTGGATCTCGCATATGACATGAGTACGACGCCATCGCTACGGGTGTGTTATGCCTCGCACTGCAGAATAAAGTACCTACCGGCGTGCTACAAGCAGACATTCGAAGAGATGTTCACAACCGGCTTCTGGGAATACCATTCAGAGGTATTCATAAGTAGGCCTACACATTTATTACAATTATTTGCCTGTGAACGAATGGTCTATTCCACACACTATCAGCTCCCGCCACCGGAAGAACCGCAACCTATCGACTGGGAGAAACTCGAGGTAGACCTTGCCTGAGGCATCCGTATCTCCGAGCACACCCTCGCTCAAGACCTCCTACAGAAATATATCCGGCAGACCTCACAGCAAGGTTCTGTCAGGGACGAC
>CM035435.1:95601740-95611740 GCA_020310875.1 Ceratopteris richardii
TCAAGCTACTCACCATACTTTGATAACTGTAATGTCCTTGACTTCATCACCTTCATGGGCACTTAGCTTTAGGTTCACCTCCATTGGAGTGCTTGCTACTTTAGCATCCTGCAAGTGAAACTTCTTCAACATATCTTGTACATACTTTTTCTGAGTAATGTATATCCCTGAATTAGTGTAAACTAATTCAAGCCCTAGAAAATACTTCAATAAACCAATGTTGGTGCATATCAAGCCTCAACACTTGATTTGGACCCTTGAAGGATGATCTTACATAAAGCTTGGAACATGGAGTTTCAACTTGGATTTATTTCAATTGAAGAAAGAACCATAGTAACCAAAGTCTATGAGTTTTTAACTCTTCACTCATTGTAAAAGTCAAAATGACTTGGCATGATTTATGTAATCAAACCAACTTGTAAAAGTCGTGGAAAAAATTGGTTGAGTTGATTGAGAGGTGGAGAGAATATCTCCCCATATGTAGAGGAGGTGAATGATTGAGGGAATATCTCAATCAATAACCTTTTAGGTACATGATTATAGGAAAAGTGACAACCAATCATCAATCAACCTTCTACAAACAAAGGAAAAAACTCGCGGGTCTTCTTTTTCTCTGTCCACCACTTTTTTGACACAACCCCCGAGGCATAAACTTCTTGTAACTCTATGTGTGTTTGAGCTAAGCTATAGCCAACACCTTATCATCTCAATTAGCCTTGCTTATCAAGCTAATGAGATTGTAAAATCATTCATATCAATAGAACATATACATTTTGTATCTCTGGTTTTTCTCTGTATCATCTTCTCCAAGTCAGTCAACTTCAGAGAGGCATATCTCAAGATTTACTGAACCAAATTCAATGATTCAAAGCTTGTTGGAATCAGCTCAAAGTCCTCTACAACACTACAAAGTTTGAAGGATTTTCATTCAGCCAATTACGAGAAAAGTCGATCGAAGCAGTCACTGGTATTTCTGTGTGTAGCTCCTAAAAAGTCGGGATCATCTATTGTTTTGCTAAAGATAATTCTCAAAGCATAGTTTGTCAATTGAAGTGATTTAACTTGCAATCAATAGCTTGTTAAGTTAATTTAATTCCCTCAAAAGGAATTTGTCCAATTGTAAGTGTGCTGGACACACTGAGCATTAGACTGAGCAGGTGTCAAGACAAATTTAGCAAGTTTTCTCAGATTTTTTGAAGTCTCAACCATCTGTTTTGATTTGATCATTGCTCAAAGAGTTTGCAAAGTACATATGTGATTTCTTTGCATCATTTGGAACCAAAACAAGTCTACAACACATATCTGAAGTGAAAGGTAGCTGGAGTCAAGCAGGTTTAGCAGCTCCAACTCCATCTTCTGAGTGTCTCCTACCATTACCTCTCACAGTGGTATCAGAGCAAAACAAATAAGGTAATCATGGGTGATGGTTTCCCTTCTTTTATTGACAAATTGGACAGGAATAATTACCAAGCATGGTCTCTGAGAATGAAGACCTATCTACAAGGAAGAAGTCTGTTTGGATTCATATCAGGAGATGAAGAGCTACCTACATTCAAAGCTAGAGGTCTACCCACCAAGGATGAGCAAGAGAGACTCAATCAATGGTGTGCAAAAGATGCCTTGGCAAGGTCATACCTTCTAAACTCTATCTCTGATTTCCTTTTACCACATATAAGGAATTGTAAGACTTCCCAAGAGACTTGGGAAACCTTGTCCAATTATTTTTCTTCCAACACAAGGGCTAGGAAGAATCAACTCTGGATAGAGTTTACAACCATGAGGAAGCAACCCAAGCAATCAGTCTCAGAGTATGTGACAAAGATCAAAGATGTGGCAGACCAACTAGCAAGCATTGGAGAAGAAATTGAAGAGGAGCAAATAGTCAGGCAAGTGACAAATGGACTCAAGGCAGATGACAAGTGGGAGAGTTTCACCACTGCAATGGACTTATACATGGATATGCATACCCCTGATCTTACAACTCTTATGGGCCAACTCTTCACACATGAAGCCAAGTTTACAAAATCAGGAGAATCAAAAGGTAACAATTCCTCTGCTCTTTATACAGATAAGAAGTCTAAGGATAAGGGTAAAGGTAAAAAGCTTGATGAAGAAGGATCCACCTCTCAAGCAAACTTTGCAGGAAGAGGTAGATCTTCAAGAGGAAGAGGCAGAGGAGGTAAGTCAGGTAGGGGGAGACCCTACAACTCATCACCTTGCAATATATGTGGTTTGTCTAACCATACTACAGATGAGTGCTACAAAAACTACAAGAACCAAAGAGGAAGAGGTTATCAAAGAGGAGGCTACTCTCAAGGAAGAGGCAGATTCAATCAACATCACCAAAGCTACAATGGGTACAACAATCAATACAACAACAATTACAATCACAACAACAATGGTGGATACAGAAATAGAAGGGATTACAACAATTATACAGAGGAGCAAGATGACTCCTTACTGATTATGAACATGACCTCCAAGGAAGGTACAAAAGATGACAACTTATTTTATATTGATTCAGGTTGCTCTAACCATGTAGCTGGAAATGTTGCATTGCTCTCTGATTTGGAAGAACCTAAAGGAAAGCATCAGGTACAAACAGGTGATGACACTAAACACTCTGTTATAAAAGTTGGTAATGTGAAGACATGTGATGGCAAACAGAATCTTCTGAGTAGAGTACTCTATGTACCTACAATCACCAAAAATCTTATGAGTGTTGGTCAGATTGTAGAGAAGGGATTGCAGGTCAGATTCACACAACATGGAGTTTATGTGGAGGACCCAAAGAATAGTTTTAAGAGGATAGCAAAGGGAGAAAAATCAGGTAGGTTATTTACCTTTGAGCTTGAAGATACAAAAAATATTGCTTTGTTCAACTACAAGGATCAAACATTATCAGAATTAGAGATTTGGCACAAAAGACTTGGACACATAGGTGAGAGAACCATCAAGCAAATGTGCAGGGATCAATGTGTGCTTGGGATACCTAATGTATCCAAGCAACACATGATATATAAGTGTGAAGCATGTCAATTTGGTAAGTCACACAGGTTGCCTTATTCAAAGAAAGGATTCATGCACCAAGACTACCTAGACTTGGTACACACAGATGTTTGGGGACCTAGCAAGGACCCTTCAATATCAGGATCAAGGTACTATGTATCTTTTATTGATGACTATAGCAGGTGGACAATTTTGTACTTTATGAAGGGTAAAGATGAAGTATTTAATTGTTTCAAAAAGTATCTTGCACTTGTTGAAAACCAGACAGGTAGAAGACTAAAGAAGTTAAAGTCAGATGGTGGAGGAGAATATTTCTCCAATGACTTTGAAGAATTCTTGCAGGAAAAAGGTATCAAAAGGGAGATTACAACCAGATACTCACCTGAACAAAATGGTGTGGCAGAAAGAAGAAATAGACTTATTGTGGAAACAGCTAGGGCTATGCTCAATGAGAAGAAGCTACCAAATTATTTATGGGCAGAAGGAGTTTCTACTGCAACCTATCTCATAAACAGATTGCCATCCAAAACACTTAATGGTATGACACCCTATGAGGCTTGGCATGGTAAGAGACCATCTCTGGATCATTGTAAAATTTTTGGTTGCATAGCATATGTGCATATACCCTCACAGGTAAGAGGGAAATTAGACCCTAAAGCTGAAAAGTGTATCTTTATTGGTTATGATTTGAACCAAAAAGGGTACAGATTCTACAACCCCACCAACAAAGGCTTCAAGGTAAGCAGAGATGTCATTTTTGATGAGAATGATTCATGGTATGAAAATGAGTGCAGGAAGGTAAGTCTACCATATGATATAGATGAAGACTTTCCAAAGCTAATTAAGCAGGAATCAATCAAAGAAGATGATTCAGAATCAGATGATGAAGACTCCATCAATCTTGAGGAGTTCAAAGCTTGGAAATCAAAAGGAAAGCTAAAGATGAAGGATATTCCAGAATCTTCAACTCAGGCTATGAGGAGGTCTCAAAGAGAAAGTAAGAAGCCAATTAGGTATGGTTATGATACTTCTCTTGTTACAAAGCATTCAGTATATCTTGCAAAGGATCTCTTGAGTGAAGAACCAGGTACCTATGAGGAAGCAATCAAAAAACCAGAATGGAAGGAAGCAATGGATGAAGAGATGGAAGCTCTTGAGGAGAGTGATACTTGGGACTTAGTACCCAAGAAAGAATCCATGAAGGTGATAGGATCCAGATGGATCTACAAGGTAAAAAGGAACTCAGATGGAACCATAAATAGGTATAAAGCCAGGTTGGTAGCCAAGGGTTTTGCACAAACCCAAGGCATAGATTATGAGGAAACATTTTCTCCTGTGGCCAAGATGCCAACTATCAGAGTTATGGTGAGTGTAGCTGCATCCAAGAATTGGAACATGTACCAATTGGATGTGAAGAATGCATTTCTGAATGGATGGATTTCAGAGGAAGTCTACATGTCACAACCACCTGGATATGAAGACCCAATTAAGGTAAATCATGTTTGCAAATTGAAGAAAGCTCTATATGGTTTGAAGCAGGCACCTAGAGCATGGAATTACAGATTGACCACCTACCTACAAGATCAAGGATTTGCAATGAGTAAAGCAGATACATCTTTGTTCATCAAAAAGACAAATTCAGAGGTAATCTATTTGTGTGTCTATGTTGATGACATCATTGTTACAGGGAATGATGTTCAAGGAATCAGACATATCAAGGCACAAATGATGAAGGAATTCAAGATCAATGATCTTGGATTATTAAAATATTTCTTAGGACTTGAGTTGGTTTATACAGATACAGGTATATATATTACCCAAAGGAAGTATATACAGGACATGGTCAACAAATTTGGTTTGCAGGAAGCTAAAGTATCAAGTATTCCAATGGAAGTCAATCACAAGCTTAGTGCACATGAAGGAGAAGAAATCAAGGACATTACAAGTTACCAAAGCATGGTAGGAAGTCTCAACTATGCTACCTTGACAAGACTTGATATATCTTATGGTGTTAGTGTACTTAGCCAATACATGCACAGACCTAGGGCACCTCATCTTGAGGCAGCTAAAAGGATCATTAAATATCTCAAGGGAACTCTGAACCATGGTTTGTATTACCCATATACATCAGACATTGACCTTAAAGTTTACTCAGATGCAGATTGGGCAGGTTGTAAGGATGACAGGAGAAGCACCTCAGGGTATATTTGTTTTGCAGGTGATAAAGCCATTTCTTGGTCATCCAAGAAACAGCCTACAGTAGCCTTATCATCTACTGAGGCAGAGTACAGAGGTTTGGCAATTGCTACTCAAGAAGCAATTTGGTTGAAGCTACTATATTCAGAGCTAGGACTATTCACAAGGTCACCAACCATATTTGGTGACAACACAAGTTCTTTACACCTTGCAGCTAATCCTGTTTATCATGCTAGGACAAAACACATAGAGGTTCATTACCACTATGTGAGGGAAAAATTGATTAGCAAAGAGATTGAATTAAGTTATGTTTCTACTCATTCTCAATGTGCAGATTTGCTTACAAAAGCATTGGATGGAAGTAAACTATGCAAGTTTAAATCCATGATAGGATTACAGGACATTATTGAAGACCAAAGATGAAGACTCAAGCAAGTGTTTGGCTTGAGGGGGAGCTGTTGGTGCATATCAAGCCTCAACACTTGATTTGGACCCTTGAAGGATGATCTTACATAAAGCTTGGAACATGGAGTTTCAACTTGGATTTATTTCAATTGAAGAAAGAACCATAGTAACCAAAGTCTATGAGTTTTTAACTCTTCACTCATTGTAAAAGTCAAAATGACTTGGCATGATTTATGTAATCAAACCAACTTGTAAAAGTCGTGGAAAAAATTGGTTGAGTTGATTGAGAGGTGGAGAGAATATCTCCCCATATGTAGAGGAGGTGAATGATTGAGGGAATATCTCAATCAATAACCTTTTAGGTACATGATTATAGGAAAAGTGACAACCAATCATCAATCAACCTTCTACAAACAAAGGAAAAAACTCGCGGGTCTTCTTTTTCTCTGTCCACCACTTTTTTGACACAACCCCCGAGGCATAAACTTCTTGTAACTCTATGTGTGTTTGAGCTAAGCTATAGCCAACACCTTATCATCTCAATTAGCCTTGCTTATCAAGCTAATGAGATTGTAAAATCATTCATATCAATAGAACATATACATTTTGTATCTCTGGTTTTTCTCTGTATCATCTTCTCCAAGTCAGTCAACTTCAGAGAGGCATATCTCAAGATTTACTGAACCAAATTCAATGATTCAAAGCTTGTTGGAATCAGCTCAAAGTCCTCTACAACACTACAAAGTTTGAAGGATTTTCATTCAGCCAATTACGAGAAAAGTCGATCGAAGCAGTCACTGGTATTTCTGTGTGTAGCTCCTAAAAAGTCGGGATCATCTATTGTTTTGCTAAAGATAATTCTCAAAGCATAGTTTGTCAATTGAAGTGATTTAACTTGCAATCAATAGCTTGTTAAGTTAATTTAATTCCCTCAAAAGGAATTTGTCCAATTGTAAGTGTGCTGGACACACTGAGCATTAGACTGAGCAGGTGTCAAGACAAATTTAGCAAGTTTTCTCAGATTTTTTGAAGTCTCAACCATCTGTTTTGATTTGATCATTGCTCAAAGAGTTTGCAAAGTACATATGTGATTTCTTTGCATCATTTGGAACCAAAACAAGTCTACAACACATATCTGAAGTGAAAGGTAGCTGGAGTCAAGCAGGTTTAGCAGCTCCAACTCCATCTTCTGAGTGTCTCCTACCATTACCTCTCACAACCAAGATCATTGATCTTGAGCTCCTTCATCATCTGGCTTTTGATATACCTGATTCCATTGACATCATTACCTGTAATGATGATGTCATCAACATAAACACAAAGATAGATTACCTCTGAATTACTTCTCTTAATGAACAGAGAAGTGCCAGCCTTGCTCATGACAAAACCTTGGTCTTGGAGGTATGTAGTTAACCTGTAATTCCATGCCCTAGGTGCCTGCTTCAATCCATATAAAGCCTTCTTTAGTTTGCAAACATAAGTTACCTTCTTAGGGTCCTCATAGCCAGGAGGTTGTGACATATAAACTTCTTCTGAAATCCATCCATTCAAGAAAACATTCTTGACATCCAATTGGTACATGTTCCAATTCTTTGATGTAGCCACACTTACCAACACTCTGATTATTGGCATCTTGGCCACAGGAGAAAATGTCTCTTCATAGTCAATGCCTTGGGTTTGTGCAAAACCCTTGGCTACCAATCTGGCTTTGTACCTATTAATTGTTCCATCAGAATTTCTTTTCAACTTATAGATCCATCTGGATCCTATTACCTTCATAGAATCCTTCTTGGGTACTAACTCCCATGTGTCACTCTCCTTCAGTGCTTCAATCTCCTCATCCATAGCTTCTTTCCATTCTATTTGGTTATTGCTTCTTCATATGAACCGGGTTCTTCATTTGACAAATCTTTGGCAAGATAAACTGAATGTTTAGTAACAAGAGATGTATCATACCCATATCTGATAGGTTTCTTGCTTTCTCTTTGAGATCTTCTGATTGATTGAGTTGATGATTCAGGTATGTCTTCAAGCTTCTTCATCTTCATTTTGCCCTTGGACTTCCATGCTTTGAATTCTTCAAGGTTGATAGTGTCTTCATCATCTGAACTTGAGTCTTCATTCTGAGTAGGTTCGTCCTTTGCCAATTTTGGAAATTCCTCTTCCAAATCATAGGGTAGTTTGACCTTCCTGCATTCATTCTCATACCAAGAATCATTTTCATCAAAGATCACATCTCTGCTTACCATAAATCCCTTATTGGTAGTTTTCATCAAAGATCACATCTCTGCTTACCATAAATCCCTTATTGGTAGGATTATAAAACCTGTAACCTTTTTTATTTAAATCATACCCAATGAAAATGCATTTTTCAGCCTTTGGGTCTAGCTTACCTCTTATCTGAGAAGGAATGTGCACATATGCTACACATCCAAATATTTTGCAGTGATCTAATGATGGTCTCTTACCATGCCATGCTTCATAGGGTGTCATATCATCAAGTGACTTAGATGGTAACCTGTTTATGAGGTAAGTGGCAGTAGAAACACTCTCTGCCCATAGATAGTTAGGTAACTTCTTCTCATTAAGCATAGATCTAGCTGTGTCAACAATTAACCTATTTCTTCTCTCAGCTACCCCATTCTGTTTAGGAGAATACCTTGTGGTTATCTCTCTTTTGATGCCTCTATCCTGCAAGAAGTCTTCAAATTCATTGGAGAAGTACTCACCTCCTCCATTTGACCTTAGCCTCTTCAAATTCCTTCCTGTCTGGTTTTCAACTAATGCAGGATATTTCTTAAAACAATTAAATACCTCATGCTTTTGCTTCATGAAGTGTAATACAGTCCATCTACTATAATCATCAATGAAAGACACATAGTACCTTGATCCTGAGACTGAGGAGTCTTTTCTAGGTCCCCAAACATCTGTGTGTACAAGCTCTAGGTAGTCTTCATGCATATATCCTTTCTTGGAGAAGGGTAACCTGTGAGACTTACCAAATTGACAAGCACCACACTTGTAAATCATATGTTGCTTGGATACATTAGGTATCCCAAGCACACATTGGTCTCTGCACATTTGTTTCAAGGTTCTTTCTCCTATGTGCCCTAACCTTTTGTGCCAAATCTCAAGCTCTGAAAGTGTTTGATCTTTATAACTATATAGTGCAATATTCTTTGTATCTTCCAACTCAAAAGTGAAAAGTCTACCTGATTTTTCTCCTTTAGCAATCCTCTTGAACCCATGTCTTGGGTCCTCCACATATGCTCCATATTGATTGAATCTGACCTGCAAACCTTTCTCCACAATCTGACCAACACTCATCAAATTTTTTGTAATGGTTGGTACATAAAGTACCCTGCTCAACAAATTCTGATTACCATTACAAGTCTTAACATTTCCAACTTTAACTACTGAATGCTTTGTATCATCACCTGTTTGGACTTGATGTTTACCTTTTGGTTCCTCAAGATCAGAGAGTAGTGCCACATTGCCAGCCACATGATTTGAGCACCTTGAGTCAATGTAGAATAGCTGGTCATCGTTTGTACCTGACTTTGAATTCATGTTCATGATCAGAAAGAGAGTCATCCTGCTCCTCTGTGTAGTTGTTGTAGTCCCAAGGTTTCCCAAGTTTCTTGGGATGTCTTACAATTTCTAATATGTGGCAAAAGAAAGTCAGAGATAGAGTTGAGTAAATATGACCTTGCCAATGCATCCTTAGCACACCATGTGTTGAGCTTTTCTTGTTCTTCCCTGGTCGGTAATCCTCTTGCTTTGAATGAGGGCAATTCCTCATCTCCTGAGATGTATCCATAGAGACTCCTTCCTTGTAGGTAGGTCTTCATCCTTAGAGACCAAGTTTGATAGTTGTTCCTGTCCAATTTATCAATAAATGAAGGAAAACCATCTCCCATTTTACCTCTATTGCTCTCATACCACTGTTGGGAAAGATGGATGGATGCTCCAAGAGACTGAGTAGGTACTGCTAAACCTGCTTTATACCAGCCCTCTTTTGCTTTAGAGTTGATGAGTAGACCTTCTTAGCTTTCCAATAACACCAAAAAATGGCCTATGTACTTTGGAAGTGATATGTGTAATGATTGAACCAAAACATATAACTTTGAAGTCCACAAACTCAAGAAAACCTTCTATTTTTGTCTTAACACCTCCTGGATGTTTTACTCAGTGTGACCAGCACAGTAGAAATTGATAAAATTCCTTCTAGGGGTATTTAATTAGCTTAGTAAGCTACCTTTTGCAAGTGGAATTATGTAAAAAGATAAACTATGCTAAGAGAAATTAATTTAGCAAGTTTAGCTATACCCCCGACTTTTTAGGACTATAGTAGAAAATGACCAGAGTTCACCTCGACGCAGATTTCTCT
>CM035435.1:95614240-95644240 GCA_020310875.1 Ceratopteris richardii
ACATACACATACACATACACATACACATACACATACACATACACATACACATGCACATACACATACACATACACATACACATACACATACACATACACATACACATACACATACACATACACATACACATACACATACACATACACATACACATACACATTCACATACTCATACACATACACATACACATACACATACACACACAGAGACACAGAGACATAGACATAGACACAGACACATACACATACACATATAGAGACACATACACATACACATACACATACAGATACACATACACATACACATACACATACACATACACATACACATACACATACACATACACATACACAAACACATACACATACACATACACATACACATACACATACACATACACATACACATACACATACATATACACATACACATACACATACACATACACATACACATACACATACACATTGAGAGAACTTGGAGAAGCTTGTAGAAGGTAGAAGAGTGTGTTTCGAAGCAACGAAGTTTGGTCAAGCCAACCGGCACAAGACCAGCCCTTGAGCGTATGGAGACTCAAATAGAATTTATAATCATGTGATAAGTGCAAAGAAACACACTATGTACTTTGGAGTATTAAGGAGAATGAGTCGATAAAAAACAGATAGGTTCGCGGATCGACTACCTCAAAAAACGTACTATCTATGGAAGAAACAATGAACTTTAAATGCCCATAGCGACCAGCGTGATTACAATTAGAAAAAATCCTTTTATGGGATTGATACACATAGGGTTAAGTGTATAGAATGTGCAAAAGTATAAGGAATAAGAAAAATATGCTATAGGAATGAATGCGACATTCACCGGTGGTACTTCCTATTTTTCAGGAATACGTAGAGATTGACCCCAAGATAGAAAATCTGAGATTTCTCCCAATCTATTGAACCAAGTGGTGAGTTATAGGCATAAAATACACAGTAATACCTTTCCAATGAGCCATCTTGCACTCAATTTGGAGCTCTGGAGAGAGAGCAGGAGCCTTTGCAAGATTACTATTGGCAAAGAAGATGATGGAGAGAATTGAAGGAGCAAGACAATGATGGTCACAAGTGTATGTATATTGCTTCCATGTAATGTACAAGTGATTTCAAGTCTTTATATAGACTCTAGGAGTGCTCCACGACTTCTACAAGTGAAATTTGAATTCAAATGTAGGTGGGAATGGTTGTTGGATGGAATCAATTCACTTTCCTACAATCTAGGAAAAGTGAAGATCTAGTTTGATCTACTTTTAGGTGATCGATTGCTTGATTGAATGCAACTTCAACCACCACAAATTCGTGGGATTTGGGTTCTATCTTTCTACCTTTACATGTGTAAAGCTCAAGGCTTTTACAATGGTAAATGAACCATCAAAAATCTCTCAAAAAATACAATAAATGAGCATAAGAAAAAGAACTCTCCAAGGGATATTCTTTTGATGCGATAGCCTTTGACGTAGATCAAATCCACCTCAAGCATAGTGTAAGCTTGATGTTCCAACAGCTCCCCCTCAAGCTAAAGTATGCTTGATTCTTCATTCTCTGATAGGTTGAATACCTGCCATAGCTTTGAATCTACAAAGCTTTATTCCATCAAGTGCCTTCGTCATCATATCTGCTACTTGCTTTTCAGTTGGAATAAAAAAAATGTCAATCTCCTTTGCCATGAGCTTCTCCCTAATGAAGTGGTAATGGACTTCTATGTGCTTGGTTCTCGCATGGAAAATAGGATTTTCTGCTAGATGCATGGAACTTACATTATCTCCAAATATGTGAGGTTTGGAACTCACAAGTCCCAAATTTGTATACAATGCTTTTAACCATATTGCCTCTTGAGTTGCTATGGTCAAGCCTCTGTACTCTACTTCAGTTGAGGATAAAGCAATTGTTGGTTGCTTCTTGGAACTCCATGACACTAGTTTCAAACCTACAAATGCTAAGTAACCAGATGTACTTTTTCTATCATCATTAGCTCCTATCCAATCTGCATCTGAATAGATTTTGATATCCAAATCTGAAGAGTAAGGATAGAATATACCTTCATTGATTGTACCTTTGAGACACTTAAGTACTCTCTTAGCCGCATCCATGTGTGGTCTTCTTGGTAAGTGCATGAACTGACTAAGCACTCCCACACTATATGAGATGTATGCCCTTGTATGAGTAGCATATATCAAGCTACCTACCAAGCTTTGATATTCTTTAATGTCTTCAATTTTCTCACCTTCATAAACACTAAGTTTATGATTCATCTCCAAAGGTGTACCTACAGGTTTAGTGTTCTCCATTTTGAACTTGAGAAGAAGATCCTGAATGTATCTTCTTTGAGTCAAATACATTCCTTCATCTGTATATTTCACCTGCATACCTAGGAAATATGTGAGCTCACCTAGATCACTGATTTTGAACTCCTATTGCATGTGTCTCTTGATCCTTTGAATGCCATTTAGATCATCACCTATCACAATAATATCATCTACATATACACATAGATAGATAACCTCATTGTGATCCCTTTTGATGAATAGAGAAGGATCTTTGCCGCTAGCTTTGAACCCTTGATCTTGAAGATATGTAACCAACCTCTAATTCCAAGCTCTAGGAGTTTTTTTCAATCCATACAATGCTTTCTTAAGTCTGCAAACATAAGATGGATGATTAGGGTTTTCAAAACCTGGTGGTTATGACATGTATACCTCTTCACTTATCCAACCATTTAAGAATGCATTTTTTACATCAAGTTGGAGGAGTCTCCAATTCCTTGCAGTAGCTACACTTATCAATGTCATGATTCTAGTCATCTTTGCAACTGGTGAGAATGTTTCCTCATAGTCTATACCATGAGTTTGTGAGCATCCTTTGGCAACTAATCTTGCCTTGTACCTACATACTGATCCATCTGAATTTCTTTTAACTTTATATACCCATCTGCAACCAATTACCTTTTGATTCGGCGATGTTGGAACCGAATCCCAAGTGTCCATCTCCTTCAATGCATCTAATTCTTCTTTCATGGCCTTTTCCCAATTAGGGTTTCCCTTTGCCTCTTCATAGTTTGAGGGTTCCTCTGAAATAGAGTCTTTTGCCAAGTATATTGAATGCTTCGTAGCAAATGTAGAATCATATCCATACCTTTCTGGTTGTTTCTTCTCTCTTGCTGATCTTCTAGGTTCTTGTTTGGAGCATTCTCCAATCTCTTGCATCTTTGCTTTGCCTCTTGACTTCCATAGCTTGTAATCCTTTTCCCTTTCATCTTGGTCATCGTCTGTATCACTTCTTGGATCCTGGACTTGTGTATCATTCTTGCTTCCTAATTCAGGAGAGTCAGAATCAAGATCATATGGTAGTGTTACCTTTTGTTTGTCTTCATCATACCAAGACCTGTGTTCTTCAAACACAACATCTCTACTTGTAGTGAATCGCTTGGTTGAAGGATTGAAGAACCTGTAACCCATCTGAGTTGAATCATATCCAATAAACACTGCCTTTGTTGCCCTTTCATCTAGCTTATCTCTTATTTGTGATGGTACATGAACATAAGCTAAACAACCAAAAACCTTGCAATGTCCAAGACTAGGTTTTCTTCCATGCCATGCTTCATAAGGAGTCATACCTTGAAGTGATTTGGATGGTAGTCTATTGACAAGGTACACAGCAGTTGAAATAGCTTTTGCCCACAGATAATGTGGCAACTTCTTCTCTTCTAGCATTGTTGGGGATGATCCAACCAATGTCTTGTTTCTCCTCTCTGCAATTCCATTTAGTTGAGGAGAGTACCTAGTAGTCACTTCCCTTTTGATACCTTTTTCCTGCAAGAACTTCATCAACCTCTTTGGAGAAGTATTCTCCCCCTCCATCAGATCTGAGCTTCTTTAGTGATCTACCTGTATGATTCTCCACATGTGCAAGATACTTCTTGAAGCAATCAAACACTTCATTCTTACTCTTGATAAAGTATAGAACAATCCATCTACTATGGTCGTCAATAAATGAGAAATAATACCTTGATCTTGCCAATGAAGGTTCTTGACTTGGTCCCCATACATCTGTATGTACTAAGTCCAATAAGTTGTTGTGGATGTAGCCTTTGTGGTTGAATGGTTGTCTTTGTGCCTTCCCAATCTGACATGCATCACACTTGTTGATCATGTGTTGCTTTGATATGTTCGGTAGTCCTAGAACACTTTGATCCCTGCATATATCCTTCAAGGTTCTTTCATTCATATCTCTTATGCCACACTTCAAGCTCACTTAGGGTTTGAGACCCAAAGTTGAATAGAGCTATGTTCCTGGTTTCTCCTACTTCAAAAGTAAAGAGCCTACCATGCTTCTCACCTTGCGCTATCTTTTTGAAGCCTTGACATGGATCTTCCACAAAAGCTCCATGTTGGGTGAACCTAACTTGCAAGCCTTTTTCAACTATTTGGCCTACACTTATTAGGTTTTTAGTGATAGTGGGTACATAGAGAACCTTACTCAGAATGTTTGTCCTGCCCTTGGAAGCTTTGACATTACCAATCTTCTCCACATTTTGCTTGGTGTCATCCCCTGTTTGCACTTCATGTCTATGTTTTGGACTTTCCAAATCAGATAGAAGAGCAATGTTGCCTGCAACATGATTCAAACATCCTGAATCTATGTAGAGCAAATGATCATCTTCTTTACCTTCTTTGTGGCTTAGATTCATAAGAAGCAATGAGTCTTCATGTGGTCGATCTTCTGAATAATTGTTGTAGTCCCTTCTATTATAGCTTCTATTGTTATTGTTGAAGTTGTGTCCACCTCTACCTCTATTGCTGCCATATCCACCTCTTCCACTTTCTTTCTGGGTCTTCCCATTGAACCAGCAATTCTGAGTGGTGTGGTTGGTCTTATCGCATATGGCACAAGGTTGAACATTCTGAACTTTGGCTTTGTCTTGCTTTGGTCCTTTCTTCTTCCCTTTCCACTTGCTCTTGCTTGCGAAGTTGGCTTGGGAAGTCTCTTCTTCATCTTCTTCCTTCTTCTTGCCTTTCTGCTTCTTATCCTTCTTATCTGCATATAGAGCACTAGTTGAATTACCATGACAAGAGTTACCTTCCTTTATGCTATTGTTGGCTTCTTGATTGAAGATTTGTCCAAGAAAGATGTTGAAGTCTGGAGTTTGCACATCCATGATGGGATCATAAGCTGTCGTGAAGGATTACCATTGCTTATCACTTCGAATGTCGTTGAGAATTCGCCTCATGATGACCTCTTCTTCAATCAGCTCTCCAATGGATGCTAACTGATCCGCAACCTCCTTGACCTTGGTAACAAACTCTGTGATGGTTTGTTTAGGTGTCTTCTTCATTTGGTTGAACTCGTTCCAAAGATGATTCTTTCTTGCTTTGGTACTAGCAGAAAAGAAAGTCTTGAGGGCATCCCAAGTCTCTTGAGATGTCTTGCATCCTCTAATATGTGGTAATAGAAAGTCAGAGATAGGGTTTAGTATGTACGACCTTGCTTGAGTATCCCTTGTGCACCAAAGTGTGAGCTTATCTGTCTCCTCTTGTGTAGGTCCTCCTTTGGATCTCGGAATAGGCATAGCTTCATCACCTGCTACAATTCCATAAAGATTTCTACCTTGCAAATAGGCCTCCATCCTGATTTGCCAAGCCGCGTAGTTGTGTCGATCAAGCTTCTCGATCATTGAGGGAAAGCCGTCACCCATCTTGATCTAGCTCTAATACCACTGAAAGAACTTGGAGAAGCTTGTAGAAGGTAGAAAAGTGTGTTTCGAAGCGACGAAGTTGGGTCAAGCCAACCGCCACAAGACCAGCCCTTGAGCTTATGGAGACTCAAATAGACCTTATAAGCATATGATAATGGCAAAGAAACACACTAAATGAT
This sequence comes from Ceratopteris richardii, assembly GCA_020310875.1. Taxonomy (NCBI): domain Eukaryota; kingdom Viridiplantae; phylum Streptophyta; class Polypodiopsida; order Polypodiales; family Pteridaceae; genus Ceratopteris; species Ceratopteris richardii. The sequence continues at coordinate 95,620,150 of CM035435.1, forward strand.
CAAGGAGAATGAGTCGATACAAAACACATAGGTTCGCGGGTCGACTAGCTCAAAAAACTTACTATCGATGGAAGAGACAATGAACTTTAAATGCCCATAACAACCAGCGTGATTACAATTCGAAAAAATCCTTTTATGGGAGTGATATGCATAGGGTTGAGTGTATAGAATGCACAAAAGTATAAGGAATAAGCAAAATATGCTATAGAAATGAATGCGACATTCACCGGTGGTACTTCCTATTTTTCAGGAATACGCAGAGATTGACCCCGAGACAGAAAAACTCAGATTTCTCCCAATCTACAGAACCAAATGCTATGAAAATTTATAGGCATAAACTAGACACTAATATCTTCTAATGAGACATGTTGCACTCAATTTAGAGCTCTAGAGAGAGAGCAGCAGCCTCTGCAAGATTACTGTTGGCGAAGAAGATGATGCAGAGAATTGAAGGAGCAAGACAATGACGGTCACAAGTGTATGTATATTGCTTCCATGTAATGTACAAGTGATTTCAAGTCTTTATATAGACTCTAGGAGTGTTCCACGAATTTTACAAGTGAAATTTGAATTCAAATGAAGGTGGGAATGGTTGTTGAAGGGAATCAATTCACTTTCCTACAATCTAGGAAAAGTGAAGATCTAGTTTGATCTACTTTTAGGTGATTGATTGCATGATTGAATGCAACTTCAACCACCACAAATTCGTGGGATTTGGGCTCTATCTTTCTACCTTTACATGTGTAAATCTCAAGGCTTTTACAACGGTAAATGAACAATCAGAAATCTCTCAAAAAATACAATAAATGAGCATAAGAAAAAGAACTCTCCAACGGATATTCTTTTGACGCGATAGCCTTTGATGTAGATCAAATCCACCTCAAGCATAGTGTATGCTTGATGTTCCAACACACATACACATACACATACAGATACACATACACAAACACAAACACATACACATACACACACATACACATACATATACACATATACATACACATACACATACACATACACATACACATACACATACACATACACATACACATACACATACACATACACATACACATACACATACACATACACATACACATACACATACACATACAAATACACATACACATACACACACATACACATACACATACACACATACACACACATACATGCATACACACACACATACACATACACGTGCACATACACATGCATGTACACATGCACGTACAGGTGCACCTACACGTGCACGTACACGTGTACATGCACATGTACACACCTACACCTACACATACACATACACATACACATACACATACACATACACATACACATACACATACACATACACATACACATACACATACACATACACATACACATACACATACACATACACATACACATACACATACACATACACATACACATACACATACACATACACATACACATACACATACACATACACATACACATACACATACACATACACATACACATACACATACACATACACATACACATATACACATACACACACATACACACACATACACACACACATACACACACACATACACACACACATACACACACATACACATACACATACACACACATACACATACACATACATTTAAACATAGATATACATAAACATAAACATATACATATACACATACATATACATAGACATATGCATAGACTTATACACATACATATGTTAAAGGTCAAGCTTCAAGCTATGAAGTCATGGGAAATCATTATGGACATGTGGAGCAATCGAAGGAAGCCAAAAGCCACAAGATTCCATCAAGAAAAGTCACTCAGCGACTCCCCAAGTCATCTCAACTAAGTCTTCCAAGTTAGGAGGCTGATTTGGAAAGGTAGTTCCTAGATTTTAGGGGCACACTTCTCACTATAAAAGGAGCATGTATCGTGACTTCCATTGGGCCATCGTCTTGGAGTTTTAGCTTATGTAAATTGAGCACTAAGTGCTGGAGTTTCGATAAGGAAGCCACTTGCTTAAGGTAGCCCCTTGCTTGCTTCTTTGTTTTCTTTTAGTAGGCATATATATGTGTGTGCATAGGCAATGTTGCAACTCTCTACCCCTGAGTTGTTAGCATTGGTTCTCCCTCATATTGTATCCATTTCATGTAACTCTTCTCTCATTGGATAGCTATTAGAGTATATTTTATGGTCATCAATTCTTTGAAGCAGTCTCTCAGTACTCTGGGAGCAACATTTGTTTTAGTAAAGTTTTGTTGATATCTCTCTATGTGGAGGCTCTGTTGGAAATATTTTGCTCTCTATTTGTAAGGGCTGCTTATCCTTCTCTATTATTCATGTTCTATGATTTTGGTGGCAGTGGGTAGCTATTAGAGTGCTCTAAAGTTGACCCAATTTTGAGATTCGTTCTCTGTATACTTTATGAGAAAAGCTTGCTAGAGTGAAGTGAGGTCTCTGTTTGGCTAGTAGTTGTGAGCATTCAACTAGCTCATGTTGTAGAAATTGTTTCTCTTTGTGTAAGCATCCATTTGGTCTTAAATTTATTTTGTTGGAAAGCTCTTGCTATCTACTACAAGTTTGTAAAAGCTCATTGGAGGTCTCTTCATATGCTCTAAGAAAGGGCATTTTTGGTGTGCAGAGGTCAAAGAAGGATACCTGTGGAGGTCATTCACACTTCATCATTGCATAGGGGTCGAGATACTTCCCCCATTAGTGATATCCTATCATTTTTGCATCTTGGAGGCATCAAATACAAGCAAGAAGAACTCTTGGAGTTGCTAGTTGAAGATTTGCATCAACAAAAGCTTCTTGGAGGTAGCTCACATCAAGGGGGAGCTATTCTACTCAAATTTTCAAGAGCGCAAGGTGTCCATCTAAGGAAGGCTTTGGATTGAGGTAACTTCACAGACTCATTTGCATTTTACACACATTGGAGCATTATTCAAGGGCTAGGTCAAGTAGCAAAGACTAGAGATGGGAGAATTTAACACTCAAATTGAAAAGCTAGACAAGGGGAACTATCAACCATGGAGATTTAGGGTCTCCAACTACCTTACGGGCAAGGGCCTTTGGAGATTGATTAGTGGAAGTGAACTAAGATCTAGGTTGGATGAAAATACAATCAATGACCAGAGAAGGGCCTTTAGGGAATGGAATGAAAGAGACAAGAGGGTTATCTTTATCCTTTCCCAACACGTTAACAATAGCATGATCGGCCATATCCAGACTAATTCAAGCATGAAGGTATGTGGGACACTTGAGAGACTTTATTCAACAAGAACCAAAGCAAGGAAGATCCAACTCAAGAATGAGTTCAACAACCTTAGGAAGAACTCAAGAAGTAGCATAAATGACTACATACTTAAGGTCAAGGAATTGTCAGATGCATTGGGATCCATTCGAAGCCACGTAGATGATGAGGATCTTGTGGCTTATACTCTCAATGGTTTGAGGGATGATGAGAAGTGGAAACCCTTTACTACTTCAGTATATGTAAGGGATAATCTTCCCGATTTTGAGCAATGGGTTGCTCTCATGGTCATCAAAGAGATGAACATAGGTGGAACTTCAACTAAAAGCAAATATGCACAAGTTTTCTATGCATGCAATCAAAGGGGCAAAGGAAGATGAGGACAAGGAAGGGGCAAAGGAAGGTTTGGAAGAAGGCAAGGCCACTCAAGAAATCAAGGACATGACCAAGGCACCTCATCACAAAGAGGTAGAGAAAGAACAAGAGGAAGTGGAGGATGACATCAACAAAATAGGAATCAAGATGGAGAAGGATGTTACATATGTGGCAAGTTTGGCAACTATGCTAGAGATTGCTACCAAGGAGAAAACCAAAGGAGCTATAATCAAGGTGCTTCATACAAATGCCAAGGTGATTATGCTTCTTTTCAGAAAATGACAATCTCTTGATGATGCACATGAATGGGAATCCAAGCAAAGTAGATGACACGGTATATTGATAGTGGATGTAGCAACCATATGAGTTGCAGTGCTTCTTGGTTTACTAATCTACATGTTCCCAAAGGTAAAGGACATGTAGAAATAGGTGATGATATAGCCCATGAGATCTCCCATGTTGGAGATGTAGCTTTGGATGAAAAGGAGGAAGGAAGATCTCAAGGACTTCTTGCATGTACCGACCATCACAAGGAACTTGGTGTCCGTAGGGAAAATGGTTGAAAGAGGCTATCAAGTAAGGTTCAACAAAGGTGGATGCTTTGTGGAGAACCCTAAGCAAGGGTACAACATCATGCCAAGAGGAAAGAAGCAAGGGAGACTCTTCACTTTGGAGGTAAATTCTCATTCCACTCAACATGTCTACTTCACATATGGAAACAAGAGGATTTTGGAGTTTGACTTGTGGCACAAGAGGATAGGTCACATTGGAAACTCTGCTATGGCTCTTACATTGTCCTCATCTATTGATATACTATTATTAGAAACAATATGACCTAAGATTTTACCTTGTCGTACCATGAACACACACTTTTTTGGGTTCAGACACACTCGATATTCTCTACACTTGTTGAAGATGTGTTTGAGCTCAGGGATGTGGTATCTTCTTTCTTGGGAATGAGCACATAAATCGTCCACATATGCTTCTAAGCTCTTTCACAAGAACTCTTTGAAGAAATGACACATGAGCCTTTGGAATGTTGTAGGTGCATTGATGAGCCCAAATGGCATCACATGAAATGCAAAGATTCCCCACTCTGTGGCAAAAGCCATTTTATGTTGATCTTATAGGACAATAGCTACTTGGTTGTAACCTAAAAATCCATCGAGGAAGCTATAAAATTCCTTGCCTGCAATACACTCCAATAAATGTTCGGTGATTGGAAGGGGATAGCTATCTCTGATTGTAGCGCATTAACTTTTTTAAGGTTAATACACACTCGCAACTTCTTGTTCTTCTTGGGCACCACTACAATGGGGGACACCCATTCAATATGCTCAATCTCATAGATGAATCTAGCTTCAATGATCATGTCGATTTCTTCTTTTATTTTGGTTGCATAAGTGTCATTATATGTGTAGGGCTTCTGTTTGGTGGGCTTGGCATCCGCTATCATGGGGATAGTATGAGATCATATTTTTGGATCTAGTCCCTTCAAGTCTCTATAGCTCCATGCAAACACGTCCCTATATTCCCTTAATAAACCTACAAGCTCTGCTTTCTCTTCTTCACTTAGGTCTTCTCCTATGTATGTACATCGCTCTTCTTTCTATTCAATGGTTACTACAATTTTTTTGGTCTTTTCGTTATTGTCATATGCTTCTCCTATGCTGGCCTCTCTCCTAGGCATTCGTACCAAAATTTTCTGGTCTTCAACTTCATATTTCTTGAAATTCTCTAGTACTTCAAACAATGATTCCTCCTCTTCTTGTTTCGCTACTATTCTTTTCTTTTTCTTTTGACCTCCTTCACTTCCATCCTTTGAATTTACCGTTTCGATGCTTGCGAGAGGTTCTTCTTCTTTTTAGGTAAACACTCCTACATCTTCTAGATAGTGCTTCTCTGAATTAAAGGAACTGTCCATCATAATGGACTATAGATCGTCATCGTTCTCTTCTTCTTCTATGAATTCATTAGGGTCACATTCTTCTAGCAAGGGCTGACACATGAATACTAAAATATCATAACCCTCCTCATCACAATGAGGTGTCCATTGTTCTTCATTGACAACAATATCCATAGTGGCTAAGATTTTTGCCCAACCATGAGGCTCAAATTCCTCATCTGGAAAAATCATCAGTGTGTAGGCTGGGTCTCTAATCGGTCTGTCTCCTAGAGGAGTTCCTTCCTCTCTCACTTTCATGTGTTTTTCCTCTTCCTCTATGACCTTGCACATCCATAAGTGAGTATCTTCGTGCATCTAAGATGGATTAGGCGAGCTTTCAGAATGCATAGAGATTGAATCTTCTACTACCTTGTGGATAGGATTCCACTATACGGGTGGTACATCTCTAAAGGTTTAATCCTTCAAATTGACTTTTGTCATGACCCCTTAGTGCTCCAAGTAAAGGAGTTGGTTCCCCAATCTTGTACTATTTGCAATTAGGAAGGGTCTTCCTAGGATCATCTCATAGACATTATTTTTTCCAAAGTCACATATAACAAAGGTGTGTTCAAACTCTACACCACAAGTAGTTAGAGTTATCCCTTCTAACAATCCTAGAGGTCTTTCAACTTGGCCATCAACCATTTGAAGCTTCATTCTAGTTGGTCTTAATGCAGGTTTTCCCCATTGCTTCAACAAAGAGGTGGTCGCTATCACAACACCAGCACCTGAATCTAGGATAGCTTTGGTTGTGTAACCTTGGTAGGTGATTGGTGTTGAGATATCAAGCTCAATATGTGATGATCCAGGATGACACGTATCAGTTTTTCGTTTCTCTGACATGTATAGTGGTCACGCCGATATATGTCACGGCTACTTCATTGAGCTTTATTAGATTTATCTACCGAGAGTGATGACACATTTGTTTCTTGCCAGCTCACTCATTTGCGGACATTAGTTTTTTCCTTATATACTGGTCTTTATATATTGCACTTGTTGTATTCTTGTTTTAGGTCATTCTTGTACATTCCTTTTTATGTAATAGAAGAAGAAGAAGAAGATTATTCTTCCTTGCGTCAATCTGTGTGTGTGCTTCTCCTTGAGAGTGAGAGTGTGTGTGTGAGCTCTCTTCCTTATCTTCTTCCTCATGAAATGGTATTAGAGCTAGCGTGGCTGTAGAGAGCTCGTGGAGAAGGTGACCGTGAAGAGTATGCAGCAAGGCATGGAGAAAATGCGATTCACAAATGACCTCCATTTGCTATGAAATTTGGCATCAAGGTAGAAGACCTCAAAATATTTTCGAGAGTTATCCTTTTAGGGTCACTTGTTTTTGTCACATCAAAGTTTTGAGCCATCTCGACCTCTGTTTTGAGCCCGTAAGGTGGGACCCATAGAAAAACCAAGCCAGTTTCAGAAACTGTAACTTACATCGTGTTCAACAACACTCATATATTCTAGGTCTAGAATTTCAAGCGATTTCGTGTACTGTTGATACACGAAAACTGTGTTTTTCTGAGATCAAATTGTCACGTCATAGTGCGACAGTGTTCAAGCAGAAGTGCTGCTTGTAGTGGTTTGAAGTGTTTTGTATTGCTGCAGAAATGGAAAACGTAGATGGAATGAGTTAGCTTATGAGCGATAAGCTGGACAAGAACAACTTCCATGCTTGGATATTCAGAATGATAAATTTCCTGATGGGAAAAGGCTACTAGAAGTACATCGAAGGAGAGAACGAAAATGCTCTATAGTTACCAGAGAGGAATCAGACTGTAGAACAAATAAGAGCATATGAGGAATGGAATCAAGGAGCACGAAAGGTAATGTATTGGCTATCCGTTAGCATACAGGATAGCATGATTGGGCACATACAGGATTCCAAGACTCCGAAAGAGGCTTGGAGCGGTTTGGTCACATTGTATGAGACCAATACAAAGGCACGGAAATTGAAGCTCAAGAACGAGCTACATACCTTGGAGAAAAAGAGCATGTCGGTAAGTGACCATACCAAATGTGAGTCACTTGCATCTATTGGAGTGAATGTAGATGATGATGATAAGGTGGAAGTATGCCTTCCTGGTTTAGGAGCTATATATAAGCAATTCAGAACTTCTATACAAACTAGGGAAAATATTCCAAATTTTGCTGATCTGGTATCTATGCTGATTATTGAAGAAAAGAATCTTGGTGAGGATTCAAACTCCCAAGGAAAGCCCAGTTCTGGCAAGGTATTCTACTCTGGCAGAGGAAGAGGTAGAAGTAGAGGTTTCGAAAGTGGAAGAGGAAACAGTAACCAAGACCAAGATCAACAACAGAATCATGCAGGAGGAAGAGGACAGTTTCGAGGCAGGGGGAGCCAAAGAGGTCACAGAAATTTCCAAAGAAATGATTCAAGTAATGATAGTAAAGGATGCTAGAATTGTGGTGAACCTAGACACTTTGAACGTGATTGCAGGTTGAAGAATCAAAATAACAGAAGGCAGCAAAACAACTATGCATCCACAAGTGCATATGATTCGGAGAAGTTGTTCATGGTTCAACATCACATGATGAATACGATGTCTGTTGGTGTTTCAAAATAAAATGATAATGTCTGGTATGTTGATTCAGGTGCTTCAAATCACATGACGAGTCATGTGGAATGGTTTAGTACTTTGCAAAAAACTGCTAGTTCCTGGATATGTTGAAACAGGTGATGGCACATCACATCCTATTGGGCATACAGGAAACATAGCACTATCTATGGAGGATGGAAAGGTAAAACATCTTGTTGATGTGCTGCATTTTCCAAATATAACAAAGAATCTGGGTTCTGTTGGACAAATGGTTGACTAGGGATTACAAGTCAGGTTCAATGCTGATGGATTATATGTAGAGGGGTACAAGCAGGATGGACGATTGGTTGCTAAAGGAAAAAAAGTGGGTAGGATGTTCACCTTAAATGTGAAGATTTTTGAAATGAATGCAACCATGTTTGCAAAAGGTGCAGGAGTTATTGCTACTATAGAGATCTGGAACAAACAAATTGGACAAGCAAATCTGCAAAGGCTCAAATTGATGCAGTCAAAGGAGATCGTTCATGGACTACCAAATTTCAAGGTTTCAGAGATGCAAAAGGTATGTGCAGCATTTCAATTTGGTAAACAGTCAAGATCATCATTTCTACATGACAAGCATGTTAGTGAGAACGTGCTAGAAATAGTACATACAGATGTTTGGGGTCCTGCAAAGACCACATCTATGGGCGGTTGCAGGTTTTATGTCACTTTCATTGATGACCATACACGAAAAGTATGGGTATATTTCATGAAAGAGAAGAGTAAGGTGTTCACTCACTTCCAGAATTTTAAGGCTAAGGTGGAAAAGGAGACAGGAAAGTATATACAAACATCAAGGTCTGATGGAGGAGGTGAATACATGTCAAATGAGTTCATCAATTTTCTAAAAAGTCATGGAATTCGACATCAGTTTTCATGCAGGTACACACCACAATAGAACGGTGTTGCTAAACGCAAAAATAAACATATTGTAGAAATAGCAAGAGCCTTGATGGCTGAGCAAAATATGTCTCATTGTTATTGGGCAGAAGCTATTCATACTGCTGTATACATCATGAATAGAACTCCGACTGCTGGTATACATCCAGTTACACATGAAGAGAAGTTTACATGTAAAAAGCCGAACTTATCACATCTGAAAGTTTTTGGCTGTATTGCATATGTACATGTTCTAGATGAATTGAGGATGAAGCTTGATCCAAAAGCATAAAAGTGTGTCTTCATTGGATACTCCCTTGAGCAAAAGGGATATAAATGTTATAACCCACTCACACGACAGGTGAAGGTGAGCAGAGATGTGGTTTTTGATGAAATGTCAAGCTTCTATGCAGATGCCAAAGAAGAACTGAATCTTGAACCAAATGACAAAGAAAATGCTGAAAAATCAAGTGTAGATGCAAAAGTATGGTATGGTTGGTTGCAAGCCGATTTCTATGCCATTAGATCAGAATTTGAAGTTAGATACTACATCAAGTGAAGCATTGGAAAATGCTACTATGTACATGAAAATTGTGGGAAGTTTGATATATCTCACAATTACGAGGCCCGATCTAAGCTACACTGTTGGACTTGAAAGTCTGTTTATGCAGGTTCCCAAGAAGCCACATTTGGATGCTCTGAGGTGCACTCTACGTTATGTGAGTGCTACTTTGGATTATGCATTATTTTATGAAGTTGGTGTAGATTTGTAGGTTTATGGATACACCGATGCAGATTGGGCTGGTAGCATTCCAGATAGAAGATCTACTAGTGGTTTTCTATTCTCACTTGGAGGTGCAGCTATTACATGGAGCAACAAGAAGCAACCCACTATTTCTTTGTCGAGTACAGAGGCTGAGTATAGAGGTGTTGTAATGGCAGCATGTGAGGCATCATGGCTGGAGATGCTACTTGCGGATTTAGGTGTGGAAGTGCAAAATCCTATCACCATTTATTGTGATAATCTTAGCAGTATACAGTTAGCACGGAACCCTATTTTTCATGCTAGAACAAAGCATATTGAAGTACATTATCACTTCATTAGAGAGAAGGTATTAGTAGGTCATATTGATCTTGTTTATGTGAGAGCAGATGAGCAGGTTGCTGATATTTTCACTAAAGCAGTTGGAGCAGATAAGTTGAAGAACTTTTGAAAGATGCTTGGAATACAGGATATGACGTTGAGCTTGAGGGGGAGTGTTGAGATATCAAGCTCAACATGTGATGATCCAGGATGACACATATCAGTTTTTTGTTTCTCTGACATGTATAGTGGTCATGCCGATATATGTTAGGGATACTTAATTGAGCTTTATTAGATTTATCTACCGAGAGTGATGGCACATTTGTTTCTTGCCAGCTCACTCATTTGTGAACATTAGTTTTTTCCTTATGTACTAGTCTTTATATATTGCACTTGTTGTATTCTTGTTTTAGGTCATTCTTGTACATTCCTTTTTATGTAATAGAAGAAGAAGAAGATTATTCTTCCTTGGCTCAATCTCTGTGTGTGCTTCTCCTTGAGAGTGAGGGTGTGTGTGTGAGCTCTCTTCCTTATCTCCTTCCTCATGAAAATTGGAAGATAAGTATTACCCTCTTCACCTTCACTCATGTCTCCTATTTTGTCTAGAGGTATCTCTAGAACTTTTTGCTTAGAGCCTACTTTTGGCATATTAGAATCAAGTTCTAGAACTTGATTCACCACATGTTTCCATAGCTCGTGTTTTACTTTTTGCAACTCTTCTAAGGTGAGATGACATTGAACCTTAGTGTTCTTCATGGCGTCAGCGTTTCTTGGAACCACTGAGTCTTCATTTCTTACCAAGATGGTGGGAGCTCTGATATGGAGAGATTCAGATTCCCATAAGCCTATTAATTGTGGTAACTCTTGTAAAGAATTAGATTCAAAATCTAATCTTTCATCTTCTTGTTGCTCTATTTGGTCTCCATAAATAAATGGAATGTCTTGGGGAAACTGATCATGAAAATCATCAATTTCAAGTATAGGAGGGGGATTACCCTTCTAGCCTTGGCCCATTTCTCTTCTTGCGTTTCTTGCAAGAACTCTTGAGAGTATTGTTGAGCTGAAAGAGGTGCTCCCTCATGTATGGAATCAGGAACATAAACTTTTGCTGGTGGTGAGCTTTCTCTTTCAACCACTGGTTGAGCGTGTGGAGGCAAAGAAATCTGTGGCTTGTTTACCAACTACTCTAATCCTTCTAGTAAGCCTTGGAAATGCAAACCTGGTTTGATAGAATTTGTCTGATTGAACATTTGATTGGTCTCGAGCATAGCCTGAGCTAATTCTTCCATTTTTCATGCACATTTGTGTTTGTTCAATCTCTAAATCTGCGCTAGGGTAGCTCTTCTCTAGGTTTGTAGTTGTTGGCCCTTCTTGAAGTCGATCCTCATAGGCCTTGAACATCATGTCCAAGTCTTATGGGGTTGGATCTACAAGAAAAGACCCTCGTTGCGGTTTATTTACGATGAGTGGTGGGGTGGGATGAGGTGGTGTAGATGGAGTTTCGACATGCGAGGGGTTTTGAGATGCAATATCTGCTATTTTTGTTTTTGCATCTTTCAGGCCTTCGTCTAGTTTGGACAACTTGTTGTTCCACTTGCGATTGGCCTTCTCCTTGGTATCCTTCCAAGTTCTTATTTTCCTCCTACTTGGCTCCCTTGATTCACTTGACTCTAATTGATCATCTAGTTTTTCTTGTTATACGGCTTGTGCCCTAGTAATTGCCTGTATAGGAGCCACATTATTGCTACTTGAACTCCAATCCACTACTAAGCCTACCACATTAATCGGTGTAACCTTGGGTGCACTAGAGGGGCTCCTGGGACAATCTCTTGGAAGGTGTTCTTTGTCGCACTCAAGACAAAAGCCTTGTATTGTGATGTTTTGTCCTTGTCCCAGAGTTGATGGGTGGGGCCATTCACGAATGAAATGGTTGCCCTAATATCTAAAGCATGGTCCTCTAGGGGCTTGTGGTCTCACTTGTCTCAATTGGGGCCTGGGGTTTGGATTTTTATACATGACATTGGAGTATTCTAGCTCGGAATTTTGTTCCACAGGTGGTGCCTCGTATTGATAAGGATAGGTCTCACTATGTTCAGGTGACTCTGTGTAATAAGCTTGTGGACTATCTTCATGGGAATAGTCAGAACTATGAGCATGAGAGTCATGCTCTGAGACAAGCGGGTTTATTGGCACCAATGATTTATTAGGGTTTTCTTCTGCCACTGCATACTTAATTGGAATTACATTAGCAGGATGTGATGGTTGGTTTCCTAGGGCTGGCAGTGGCCTATATGGTGCCTGGTATTGTTGTTGGTATTGGCCTTGATATTGTTGTGGCCTATGATATTGCTGTTGGTATTGGTTTTGATACCTACCCTATTGGTAAGGTTGCTAGTAAGTTTGTCGAATAGCCTGTCTGTTGTAGGGAAAATCTTGAGCTGTGTGGTTCATGTATTTTCTTTCAATAGTGCAATATGGAGCATTAGGGTTTCCTTGGGGTTGAGCCAACATCAGGCAAACATTAGCCATGTGGTCTCCTCCACAAGTATAACATCACTTTAATGAGGAGTTGGTGGTTGTCTATTTTGAACTCCTAGCTTCTTGGCAACTTGCTCACCTATCTCATCTATCTTAGTGGAGGTTCTCAAGGTATGAATAGTAGAGCTGTTAGAATCCTTATGGAGTTTGGACAGTCCTAACTCCTCACCCCAATTGTCTTCTATGTCAATACACATTCGCACACACTCTTCTATGAATCTAAGCTCTTTCAAGTACACATATGATCTTAACTTGGTGCTTAGTAAGCCATTTAAAAACAAGGCCACTTGTTTGGCCGGTGTGGGTAACTCTAGAATAGAGCATCTTTCTAAGTACTATCTGAACCGTCTTCTTGCAAGTCGCATTGTTTCTTGGGGTGTCTTCTTGAAGTTGTGGATCAATGATGATGTATTATGCATTATGCCACTCTTGGAGAACTCTACAATGAATTCTTCTAGCAGTTCACCTATGTTTCAGTAATTATGGTTTTTCAAAGATTGAAACCAAGCATTCTCTCCGATGTGTTATCTAAATAGACCACTTTGCCTAGTGTCTTAGGATCCTTGAACTCATAGATGGTGACCATGCCCAATTGGCTATGTCGATCTAGCTTGAATCTCCAAAAGGCTTCCTCTGTTTCTCTATTCAAGAATAGTTCTATGCTTTTGTTGTCTTGGGGAATCCATTCAAGAGTTATTACCTGATGGAGAGTGTTAATCTCCAAAAGAACAACCTACTCTTGAATTTAGAACACCTCTATATCAAGAGTAAGTCAAAACCTTCACCAATTTAAAAGATCAATGACCAAATATCAATTTCTTGACTAAATTGTGAAAAAGGAAATTTCTCATAAAGTCTGCTGCATAGATCTTGCTCATTGACTGAGTAAATGTGTAAAGTTTTTGATGAAACTTTGCACAAGGTGTCGCCTAAAGATTGTGCACCTTCTCCAAGTCAAATTACTTCAAAAGGTTCAGTAGATCTTGAGAAATCTACTTACCAAGTCAGCTATGTCTAAATCTGCACTTCTGAGAAGTCGATTTGGACACCCCTAACTTCTTAACTTTAATTCTCTCAGTATAGAACCCGTTTAAGCAAATGCTTTTAGCCACGAGTAGCTTACCTTCCAACTTAAAGATTAAGTGCTTACTTGCACAAAACTTTAAACTGTGGAGTGAGAAATGATCAAATCATTAAGATCGAGATTTGCGCCTGTTTCAGGAACCAGTGAGTACTTTCTCACATGTAAATGTTCCTACACACAATTCTCTTAGCCTGATCACAATTAGACTCTCAAACTCTAGCCATAGATTGATTAACTATGTACTTAGATATCTCCAAAAGGAATTCACAAAAGATCTATCACACAGGGAGAAAACACAGAAACATCGGGCGCAATTTTTCCTTCTATTTCTCAGAAATTTACAACTGAGTGAGGATGGAGAATTCAACTCACTTCACATGTGTCTAATGACATTCTCTACTTCTCAATACACTATTCTCATGATCTCCTATTGTCTCCCCCATTGCCCCGACATTTTTCCAAAATATTTATAGGCAAATATGTACAAGTTTATGACTATTCAAAACTCTAAGTGATCTATGTCTTCACTAATGTACATATGTGTACAGATCATTCATCCTGTGAATGCCTCCATCTTCTTTGCTTCAAAACTTGATCTCATCTCCATCCTTTGTCCTTCAAATCTTCAATTGGTGATTGGTCTGCACCAACAGCTCCCCCTCAATCATCAATTGAAGTTTCTCTTGTCTTCTTTATACCTGCCATGTCTTTAAACTTCTGTAGCTTTGGTCCATCCAAGCTCTTTGTAAGCATATCAGCTATCTGATCTTTTGTTGAAGTATGTATGACTTCAATCTCCTTATCCATCACCTTCTCTCTTAGAAAGTGATACTGTATCTCAATGTGTTTAGTCCTAGCATGAAAAACAGGATTAGCAGCTAGATATAATGAACTCATGTTATCACCATAAATGATAGGTATGCTCTGTATAGTATCAAAACTCTTCATGAGAGTTTTAAGCCAAATCACTTCTTTTGCAGCTTCAACCATGCCTTTGTATTCTGCTTCTGTAGATGACAAAGCAACTGTATGTTGCTTCTTTGAGCACTAGGAGATTAACTTATCTCCCACATAACACATGTATCCATAGGTTGACCTTCTATCATCTGGATTACCTGCCCAATCTGCATCACTATAGATCTTGATATTTGTATCTGATGTAAAACCATAGTACAAACCTTCTTTGAGTGTACCCTTAATGTACCTCAACACTCTTTGACCTGCAATCCAATGCTCTTTCCTAGGACAATGCATAAATTGAGACAAAACTCCAACTGCATATGATAAATCAGGTCTAGTTAAAGTAGCATAGATAAGACTACCAACCAAACTCTGATATTGTCTCATGTCCTTGAATTCTTCACCTCCAAATTTACTCAATTTGTGATTCACCTCCATTGGTGTAGGTGCTAACCTGCAATCATTCATTTTAAACTTGATTAACAAGTTCTTCAAATACCTTTCTTGGGTCACAAATACTCCATGTTGAGTATATGTAATCTCCATGCCCAAGAAGTATGACAAGTCTCCCAAGTCACTTATTTTGAACTCCTTTTCCATTTGCTTCTTTAGTCTTTGTATTCCTTCCTCATCTGTACCTGTAAGGATTATATCATCAACATATATGCACATGTATATGAAACCATTATCACTTGCTTTGATAAGCAAGCTACTATCTGCTTTAGACACCTGAAATCCAAGTTCTTTCAAGAACTTTACAAGTCTATAATTACATGCCCTTGGGGCCTGCTTCAAGCCATACAAAGCTCTCTTAAGCTTGCACACATGATCTGGATACCTTTTATCTCTGAACCCTTGAGGTTGCTCCATGAACACATCATCTGAAATATAACCATTCAAAAAAGCATTTTTTACATCAAGTTGACATAACTTCCAACCTTTACATGCAGCAATAGCTCTAAGTGTCCTGATAGTTGTCATCTTTGCCACAGGACTATAAGTCTCATCATAATCAACACCATATGTCTGAGCAAACCCTTTGACAACAAGTCTAGCTTTGTACCTAGACACACTTCCATCTGCAAATCTTTTTGTCTTATAAACCCACTTACATCCAATGATCTTCTGGCTATTTGGTTTTGGAACCAAATCCCATGTTTGATTCTTCAACAATGCATCATATTCTTCCTGCATAGCTTTCTCCCAATTTTCTTTACCTTTTGCCTCTTCATATGTAGAAGGGTCTTCATCTGCTTTAATCATGTAAGCATAATCTTTGGTAGCCAAAAATGAAGTATCATAGCTATACCTTGTAGGTTGCCATTTGTTCCTTGTAGACCTCCTAAGTTCTCCACTTCTTGAGGTTTCTGGTTCTTCATATTCAGGATCAAATCTTGGTGTTTCTTCCACTTCAACCTGCACTTCATTATTCTCTTGTTCATCAAATATCTGAACCTTTGATTTACCTTTCCTTTGGCTCACAATTTCTTCATCATCTGTATTAATATTGATAGTACCTGCATACCAAGTACCTTGCTCATCAAATGTAACATCTTTTGATACAAGAAAATGTTTTGTGGATGGATTCCACAACCTGTATCCCATCTGCTTATCATCATAACCAATAAACACATATTTTCAGCTTTAGGTTCCAATTTGTGCCTTAATTGTGATGGCACATATGCATAGGCCAAACATCCAAATACTTTGCAATGGTCTAGTGTAGGTCTCTTACCCCACCATGCCTCATAAGGTGTCATTCCCTGCAAAGCTTTACATGGTAACCTATTGACCAAATAAGTAGCTGTATTTACAGCCTCAGCCCACAAATAATTAGGGCAATTTTTCTCCTTCATCATGGACCTTGCAAACTCAACAAGAGTTCTATTTCTCCTTTCTGCTACACCATTTTGTTGAGGAGAGTACCTGCAAGTAACCTCTCTTTTTATACCTACATCCCACAAGTAATTACTGAATTCATTAGAGAAATACTCTCCCCCTCCATCTGACCTTAATCTCTTCATCTTATGACCTATAATTCTTTCTGGATATGCATGATAGTGTTTAAATATATTAAATACTTCTGACTTATCTTTGATCACATAAATAGTGATCCATCTAGTAGCATCATCAACATAAATCACATAATACCTTGACCCATTTATACTGAAATCCTTTGATGGTCCCCACACATCTGTATGTACCAACTCAAGCTTCTCTGAGTACATAAAACCATGCTTGGAATAGGAATTCTTATGAGCCTTACCTAATTGACATGCCTCACATCTGTATGTCATATGTTGACCTGCAACATTAGGCAATCCAAGCACTGAACCATTATTAATCATGTCTTTAATACCTCTTTCATTGAAATGTCCAAGTCTCTTGTGCCAAAGATCTAACTCAGAGATCTTATGTCCTCCATAGGTGAACAAGGCATGACCAACATTACCTTGAATCTTCAATGTGAACAATCTTCCTTCTTTCTTCCCTGAAACAATTTGTTTATACCCATTGCTAGGATCTTCCACAAACACTCCTTCATTAGTGAACCTTACTTCATAACCTTTTTCCACAATTTGTCCTACACTTATCAAATTCTTAGGAATTGTAGGAACATACAAGACCTTACTCAATAAGGTGCTACCATCCTTGGCCTTCACTGATCCAATTGACTTCACATTGTGCTTTGTGTTGTCACCTGTTTGAACAACATGATTAGATACCTTATTCTCCAAATCAGTCATCAAGGCTATATTACCACTCAGGTGATTGCTACACCCTGAGTCAATGTAGAAGACTCTTTGATCTTCACTCTGCCTTTCACAAGTTGCATTCATTATCAATGTTGAATCTTCCTTTTGATCTGAAGCATAATTGTAGTAGGTGTTGTTATATTGTTGACTTTGGAAACCTCTACCTGCATTTCTTCCAAAATAACCCCTACTACCTCTGCCTCTGAAATTACCTCTTTGATTTTTGCCACCTCTTCCTCTTGCATTATAGTTTTGACTATATCCATTATTACTCTGAGTATTGTGCCAACAATCATTAGCTAAGTGATTTGTCTTACCACAAATCCAACAAGCTTTGCCTCCATCTTTGTTGTTTCTGCCTCTTCCTCTACCTTTGCCACCTCCTCTTCCTCTTAAGAAGTTGGCTTGACTAGTTGTTCCTTCATCTTCATTTGCTTGTTGCTTTCCTTTGCTATTCTTCTTCTTGTCCTTTGAGTACATTGCATGACCTGCACTCTTGTCACCATCTCCTTTAACATCCTGCTCAAATGTTAGCATATGACCTAACAACTGATTTAAATCAGGAGTGAAATGATCAAGTGATAATTCTGTAGACAAAATGAATGGCTTCCATTTGTCATCACCTCTTAAACCTGTAAGAATTTGTCTTACAAATTTATCCTCCTCAATGTCTTCATCAACAGCTCCTAAAGCATCTGCAATATCTTTCATTCTTGTCACATAGTCTGAAATGGATTGAGAAGCCTTCTTCTTAAAGGTGGTAAACTCTGCCCGTAAGGATGCCTTCCTTGACTTAGTAGTATTCTGGAAATGCTCCTCCAAAGCATTCCAAATATCAGTTGCACCTTCAAGACCTCGAATATGAGGTAACAAGTAATCATTAACTGCCATATAGATAATGCTCCTAGCTTGAGCATCTTTCTTCATCCAATTTTTCAAATCTGCTAACTCTTCCCTAGTTGGAACACTAGGATCTCTGAACTGTGGCTTCTCTTCTTCTCCTGTGATGTAAGCTATTAAATCTTTGCTCATAAGATGAGCTTCCATCCTCATTGACCATGCAGGATAGTTTTCCCTATCAAATTTCTCTATCTGTAGAGAATCTCCCATCTTGTGTCCACCTGTGTATTGAAATCTTCAAGCTTTATGAATAATATATGTACCTTTGTTTCAAATTAGAGTCCTTTTGTCTTTCTTGATGTCGTATGGTCTCCTCCTCAAGCTTTGCCTTCAAACTTTCACCTTTTAGTTCTTCAGTTGTTGAATTTCTTGAATCTGCAGCAGTCGGGATCCTCCTTTCCTTGATTTTGATGTCTCCTGCTCTGATACCACTGATGGAGAGTGTTAATCTCCAAAAGAACAACCTACTCTTGAATTTAGAACACCTCTATATCAAGAGTAAGTCAAAACCTTCACCAATTTAAAAGATCAATGACCAAATATCAATTTCTTGACTAAATTGTGAAAAAGGAAATTTCTCAGAAAGTCTGTTGCATAGATCTTGCTCATTGACTGAGTAAATGTGTAAAGTTTTTGATGAAACTTTGCACAAGGTGTCGCCTATAGATTGTGCACCTTCTCCAAGTCAAATTACTTCAAAAGGTTCAGTAGATCTTGAGAAATCTACTTACCAAGTCAGCTATGTCTAAATCTGCACTTCTGAGAAGTCGATTTGGACACCCCTAACTTCTTAACTTTAATTCTCTCAGTATAGAACCCATTTAAGCAAATGCTTTTAGCCACGAGTAGCTTACCTTCCAACTTAAAGATTAAGTGCTTACTTGCACAAAACTTTAAACTGTGGAGTGAGAAATGATCAAATCATTAAGATCGAGATTTGCGCCTGTTTCAAGAACCAGTGAGTACTTTCTCACATGTAAATGTTCCTACACACAATTCTCTTAGCCTGATCACAATTAGACTCTCAAACTCTAGCCATAGATTGATTAACTATGGACTTAGATATCTCCAAAAGGAATTCACAAAAGATCTATCACATAGGGAGAAAACACAGAAACATCGGGTGTAATTTTTCCTTCTATTTCTCAGATATTTACAACTGAGTGAGGATGGAGAATTCAACTCACTTCACATGTGTCTAATGACATTCTCTACTTCTCAATACACTATTATCATGATCTCCTATTGTCTCCCCCATTGCCCCAACATTTTTCCAAAATATTTATAGGCAAATATGTACAAGTTTATGACTATTCAAAACTCTAAGTGATCTATGTCTTCACTAATGTACATATGTGTACAGATCATTCATCCTGTGAATGTCTCCATCTTCTTTGCTTCAAAACTTAATCTCATCTCCATCCTTTGTCCTTCAAATCTTCAATTGGTGATTGGTCTGCACCAACATTACTCTAGTCAAGATTGACTTACCTCTAGGAGTCTTGGGTTCTTATCCTAGGTCTCCTTGATCTAGGTCTCCTATCTCGTTCTCAAGAATGAGATTTCCAAACTCATCCATACTATCTGGTAAGCTGGTGACCACATACATGGTTCCTTCCTTATCAATGTATGAACCCTCTTCAAATTTGACCACTAGGTGTTCAAGTCCAATGGGTTGATCGGGATTTTTGAGTTGGACCACTGATCACCTCAAGCCATCCTCATAGATGCGGGTCAGAGTCACTTGTTTCAGAACTTATCACGTAGAGATCACCACTAAGTTGTTGTGCCCAAGACCTAGCTGTATGGTTGACACTGGTCTCTGATGATCTAATGCTTTGCCTATCCTTGCCTAAGTGTCTACCAGATCTAAGGTTCATAAGCTTTGCCTTCTAATTTAAAATTTCCCCTTTGTATTGCTCAAAATCCTTTGGACTCCCCTTGGTTTCCTAGTCCGACCTGAGGGTCAACTTCAAAATACTATATCATAACGAGCTTTCCTACTCCAAAAGAGCTTTCCAACGAACCCAAAATCACAACAAACGGATTTTGTATGAGAAAGTTATGCGAGCTCAGGGTTCTGGGGGTTAAAATAAGGAAACAGGACCTCTGTGGGATTGCCTCAGAACAAGTGATACACGATACTTAGGAAGTATCGGTGATACTTGGGAGCAAATAATACACAATACTTGAGCTAGGACGATACAGGATATCTGAACTAAGTGATACATGATACTTGGAATTCAATGATACACGATACTTTTCTTTGGACGATACATGATACTTTAGCCAGACGATACACGATACACAGGAGAGACGATACGATACTTGGTTTTAGATGATACACGATACTTGAGTGTGCAACAATACACTATACCAGATTTTCATGATACGATACTTGAACTACCATGATACATGATACTGACCTTTTGCGATACACGATACTTGGGAAGTATCGCGACACACGATCAGACGATACATGATACATGATACTTGGGGAGTGAGGATACATGATACTTGGACTCACGATACGATACTTGCATAGGTCACGATACATGATACTTGGGCAGTATTGCGATACACACTCAGGCAATACACGATACATGATACTCAACCCGACGATACGCAATACTTGTTCAGTATCATGATACATAAGGAGTGAGATATGAGCGATACACAATACCTGTCAAGTATTGCGATACAAGGGAATTCAGGTATCGTGATACCCGAACTCAATCGACCATGATACTTGGACTTTTTGGAGTCCAAATTCAAAAAATTTTTCAAATATGTGTACCTTATGTTCTCCTTGTCACTTCTATGTGCCAATAGATGCAAAGGTTCTCTCCAAAACTCAAGATATAGCCCTCGTGATACTTCATGCAGGTCGTCTCATGCCTGTGACTGGTCGCTCAGATTTTTGGTGATTTGAGAGTGTTTCAATAGTTTTTCTTTAGCAATTCAGCTATGAACTCCCTCTAGGCTTCTTGCTTACAGTCACAAGTGAAAGTACAATAAAAAATGAAAAAAATATGGGAAGATGAAGATGGAAGAGGATGGTGATGATGATGATCATGATGATGAAGATGGGGAAAAAATTAGAAATTGGATAGAAAATGATGATTTTTTTACCTTCCAACATCGCTACTCTACATCTTACCATCACACGCTCGTCCTGTAAGCTCTCTCCCCAGCAACGGTGCCAAATTTGGTATCACTCTATCACAATGGTGAGTACCAACATGAGGATTTGCACCTCATAAATGTCAATCCGTGGAGATGTGAGGACTAGTATGAAGACCAAGAGCAAGTGAAGTGCACAAGTGAGTGAGTGAAAGCACAAGAGCATGCACACACATACACACGCACATGCACACAAGGTAAGAGCAAAGGGTGGAACAATGGAAGATCTTTGATTACAAAAGAACTCTCTTACAAAAGCTCAAATCTATAACAAGCTAACCCCAAAAATGAGTTCTCTAGCTCGTTTTATAGTATTTTGAGTAGTTTTGGCCCTATCCATACCTAGTGTCTGGCCTAGTTAAAATTAGGTTCTAGGGCTTATTTGGGGGCTCAAAGGGAGTCTAAAAATTATGAAAATTGGTAGGATGGTAATTCTAATACTCCTCAAGCTTGATGACTCCTTGACTTGAACAAAATGGAGTTGCAAAAATGTGAAATGGTATTTACAATGGTTTTTAGTGATGAAAATCACTACTTTTATAGGGATTTCTTCTGAAAATTTGGCATGTGCTTCTTGGAGCTCCCTACATGCTCCTTCTTCTTGTGTGTCCACTTCCTTGATGTGCTTCCATGCTTGTGCTTGACCTTGAGTGTCAACAACATCAACATACAAAGAATGAAGGAAATGCAATTCAAGAGGTTGGTTGAAGGTCTTCCCAACTTCCAAGGACAAGGTATGAAGCAGTTATGTGAATCTTGTCAACTAGGGAAGCAAGCGAGACTTCCATTCAAGAAGAGTGGCTACATATGCCAACATCCATTGGAGTTACATACAGATGTGTGGGGGCCAACCAAAGAGCAATCTATTGGAGGTAACAAGTACTTTGTCACTTTTATAGATGATTGCACAAGGATGGTTTGGGTTTATTTCATCAAAAACAAATTAGATGTGTTTACATGTTTCAAAGCATTCAAGGCAATGGTAGAAAAGGAAACATGTACATATATCAAGAAGCTAAGGTCCGATGGAGGGGGAGAATATTTCTCCAATGAATTTCCTAATTTTTTAATGGATCAAGGCATCAAGAGGCAAGTAACATGCAGGTACACACCCTAACAAATGGGATAGCATAGAGAAACAATAGATACATTGCGAAGATTGCTAGCGCAATGCTTATCAAGACGAGTGTACCTAACATGTTTTGGAGTGATGCAGCAAATACCATCATGTATCTTATGAATAGGGATCCTACCTCAGGGATCCATGGCTTGACACTATATCAAGCCTATTATGGTAAGAAACCTGATCTTTCCCACTTGAAGATATTTGGATGTACTTGTTATGTACATGTGCCAAGTGAATTGAGGCACAAGCTACAACCAAAGGTGGAAAAGTGTGTGTTTCTAGGATATTCAAATGATCATAAAAGTTACAGGTGCTTCAACCCAAACACAAAGGACTTGAGGATATCAAGGGATGTAGCATTTGAGGAGCTACCCCCTTGGTATAAGAAGTATGATTGTATGCAGGAATATGAAGAAGAAAAGCATGCGCATGATGAAGAACAAATCGACCTAGAGCTAAGTGGCCCGAGGTGTTCCATCAATGAAGATAGTTCAAGCATGACCTCAACATGGAGGGGGAGATCTTCATCAAGCTATGAAGCACAATCAATGAACAAATGCAAAGCAAAACTAGTGGAAGAAGGTAATGAAGTTGAAGATGATGAAGGACACATGATGGAGAAAGAAGCCACATCAAAGAAAGAGATCAAGTATCCAAGGCAAAGGAGGTTTATTCCTCCAAAAGGTGAAGTCTTCTAGGGTTAAGTATCCAATTCAAAGGTTTACTTATAATTCCTACATGGAAACTCATTATGCATATATGAACAAAGTAGTAGAAGATCATGAGCCTGATTGCTATGAAGATGCAAGTAGGTACACCAAATGGAAAGAGGCAATGCAAGAAGAGATTGATGCACTTGAGGAGAATCGAACATGGACTCTAGTCCCCAAGAAGGAGAACATGAAGTTAATCAGTAATCAGTGGGTATATAAAGTAGAGAGGAATTTAGATGGATCTATTTCTAGGTTCAAAGCAAGATTAGTGGCCAAGGCTTTTACACAAACCTATGGAGTGGACTTCGAAGAGACATTCAACCCCATGGCAAAAATGAGCACCATTAGGAAACTCATTGCAATGGGTGCTAGCAAAGGATGGAAGCTTTTCCAATTGGATATCAAGAATGCCTTTCTCAATGGAGACTTCGAAGAAGAGGTATACATGGAGCAACCACAAGGTTTTGTTTATAAAAAGTTTCCATATCATGTTTGTAGGTTGAAAAAGGCACTTTATGGCCTAAAGCAAGCTCCATGGGCTTGGAACCAAAGATTGGTGGACTATTTGATAAAATGTGGTTACAATCAATGCAAGGTGGATCCATCTCTCTTTATCAAAAAAAGAGGAGAACTTGTAGTCTACATGTGTGTGTATGTAGATGATCTTATCATTATAGGTAATGATACAA
>CM035435.1:95654240-95694240 GCA_020310875.1 Ceratopteris richardii
GCGGAGCATTTCAGGATAGGTTTCAAGAAGTTTTTGCCGCCATGTTGGTTGACGGATCTTGCCTTTTTGCACCTCGGGAGGAAGGTCTTCAGGTTGAAATTGGGTTGCGAAGGAAGGTATCTTCCCTGTGACTCTCTGTATTTCTACATTATAATCAGCCAGAATAATATAGTAAGGCCTGTATTGGAGTTCAGATGAGAGGATAAGGCGTCTCGATGACAGGTTCTTGAAGTAATCAGATTGCAGCACAGTTTCCTCTATGACCCTCATGGCCTGATTTTGCACTACTGTGCGCTCTTCATGAGAACTCCCGATTTCCTCCACTTGTCGTAGCCATGGGGGCCGTGGTGCTTCGAATGTGTCCTGAGCATCTTCCATTTGTTGACCTCCTGGGAAGGGTTGTGGGTCGTATTCTTCTTCAAATGTTTGTTCCACAGGAATTTGTACTATGTCTTCGTTGGTGGGAGCTTCTGGAGGGGAAGGTGGCCTTTCATATTGTAGTAGGCGTGCTTTCAACTCTGTGACCTGTGTCTGGAGATCTTGTAGGGCCTCTGAGTCTATGAGAAGTGAAGCCGCTGATGAGGTGGTTTGAGGGGCAGTCGTTGTGTCTTTTTGTTGTTTCTGCTTCAGTTGAGTCAGTTCCTCTGAGAGCTGGTCATGTGCTTCAAGCAGCATGGCATAGTCTTCCAATATGATCTTGATATTTTCGGGGGTCACTGCTTGAAACTTTGATGGGCTAATGGGTGCGCCTGGTGTGCTTTCGATGGCTGCTTCTAAGTTCTCTTGGTTCTGTTGCTGTAGGCATCGATTCTCCTCGTGAGCAGCTGCAAGGTGTCTTCACTTGAATTGCGTTCTAGTTGTTTTTTTAGATGGCCTTCTACCACTTGTATTGCTTCTTGGTCTGTATTCTGTAACTGTACTTCCAATACACTATGAGCCTCTTGTAAAGTTTGGAATTGTGTATGGAGGCGAGCATTCTCCTCTTCTACTGCAGCAAGACGATTTTGTAGCACCATCGAGTGCTCTTGCAGTCGTGCGTTATGTTGCTGGAGCTGATTGTACTCTGTCCTTAACTGTGAAATACATGCTAGCATAGTGTCCAATGCATTGCCTATAGATGATGGTGTTGTTTGTACAATGGAGAATGCATGGGGAGGGGATTGGGGAATGGGAAGCGTGAATGATGTGTCTAATGGAGATGTGTGTGTGGGTGAAATTGGTGGAGGGGGAATGGGAGAAGGTGGAAGTGTGGGGGGAGGGGGAGGTGTCGTGGGTGGTGAAATGTCCATGCTTTCGGGAGTGGAAGCAAGTGTGGTGTCTACCATATACATTGGAATGGTAGGTGGTGGGTGTGTGAAAGTGGTGAATAGATGAGAAGTGGGGTTGGGAGATGAAAATAAAGGGAATGGTTGAGACCTAGGTTGAAAAGTTCTAGCAAGAAAGGCATGGAGGGATTGGAGAAGTGGGTTGATGGGGGTTGGGGGTTGAGGTCGTAGAGGCGGGGAGGTCATGAAGGGTGGTGTGGTGGTAGGAAAACCAAAGAATATAGATCTAGAGTCTGGATGACCTATGGTTTGTTGGAGAAACACTCACTAATTGAACATATATTTGAAGGTCAAATCTTAGGAAGAAAACCCCATGCCTATGTGAAGGGACAAATTCACAAGTGTATCATATTTGTAAAGTTAGTTCACCTTAGTTCTAGAAGTTTTTTAAAATCACGAGAATACGAAAATCTATATAAGTTAGTTTGTATCAACTGACGTGATAGAGAATAGAGAGAAGAAGTAGAAGAAGGAGTTCATTTATACGACTGTGTATAGTCGGGCTTCTCTGAGTGAGAAAGCATCTGTAAAACTTCTGAGTTTTCATAGCTATGAGAAAGAACTGAGTAAAGTTCTCTGTATGAGTCTCTCTCCATCATCTCCATAATTACCTACTGTGTGATGAGTTAAAAAGATCAAGTTTTCCAAGCAACTCGATGCCTGGCATCGAATCTCTGTTGATAAGCCATATTTTCATTTATCCTTTTCATTCAGTGCTGAAGTGTTTGAAAACATGATGTTGTTGGAGCAACTCGATGCCTGGCATCGAATTCCAGTTGATAAGTCATATTCTAAGTGTGCATGAAATCACCTATAGTTTTGGTGTCCAAAAGATCAAGGTTTTATGCGGGAAGTCGATGCCCGGCATCGAATCCCTGCTGAAAAGTGGCCAAAAACATCCCAAGTCGATGCCCGGCATCGAATTCTCGTTGCAAGTCGATGCTAGGCATCGAATTCTAATTTTAAACAGGCGCTTTTACTAAAACAGGAAAGATTTCCAATTTTGGAAGGTCATACAGGGTCATCTTGTGAGAGCCATAACTTGAGTTCTAGAGATCTTTTTGATGCACATGATAGCTTGTTGGAAAGCTCTACTCTTCTAGTTTCAGTCTATAAAGTTTCATGGATAAATAATATGTGAGCTAGGAGAAATTAGCAAAATACTGAAGGTATGTCATTTCGGTGACTAGGAATTTCTGTAGAAGCAAAGTTCTCACTTTAGGCTATCATTTCTCAAAGTTTGGAGTGGCAATGAGTTAATGGTGACCATAGAGGTGTTCTAGTGTCACATTAATTCATTTCTTGTGGTGTTTCATACATCAACAAGTGGTATCAGAGCAGAAAGGTCCTAAAGAGCAGAAGGCGACAAAGGTACGAGAAGTTTTGGAAAGTTTTCCATTAAAGTTTCAAAGGTGAAGCATTTGAAGACACAAGGCATCAAAAGGTTACTTCGAAAGTATCTTCATACACAAAGAACTCCAAAAGGTATTATCCTTTATCTTTTAAGCTCACAGGTTGCAGCAGAAGGAAAGAACTATGGCAGATCATATCTCCATTGACAAACTGGACAGAGATAATTACCCCGCATGGGTAATGAGAATGGAAGCCTTACTTATGAGTAAGGATCTCATGGTATATGTAACAGTTGAAGAAGAGAAGCCAGTATTTGAAGATGAAAGCCGACCAAAGAAAGAAGAACTTGATGCTTTAAAGCATTGGCAGAAGAAGGATGCAAGTGCAAAAGCTTACGTTTACAATACAATCTCTGATCATTTGCTACCACACATCAGAGGATTGGAATCATCTGAAGATATATGGAATGCATTGGAATATCATTTCCAAAGCACTACTAAAGCACGGAAAGCAAGTCTATGGTCAGAGTTCACAACATTCAAGAAGAAGCCAAGTCAAACCATTAGTGATTATGTCACTAAGATGAAGGATCTAGCAGATAGTCTTGGATCCATAGAAGAAGATGTTGAAGATCACAGATTGATTGCTCAACTACTTGCAGGTTTGAGAGGAGATGAAAGGTGGAAACCTTTTGTCTTATCAACAGAACTTTCTTTGAATCATTATGTTCCAGATTTGAACCAGTTGCTTGGTTTGATGCTCACATATGAGCAAGACTTGAAGGGAGATGGAGATAAAGGACAAAGTTTTGCAATGTACATGAAGAATAAGAAGAAAGGAGATAAAGGTAAAGTAAAGGATGAAGAGGAGTCTAGTTCTCAAGCTTATTATGCAAGAGGTAAAGGCACTGGTAGAGGAAGAGCAAGAGGTTTTGGAAGAGGTAGAGGTAATCAAAATAACAACAAGAAGGCTTGCTGGATCTGTGGATTGAGTAATCATTTAGCTCATGACTGTTGGCACAACCAACAAGGATCAAACCAGAATCAAAACAATAATAGCAGAAGTCGAGGTGGAAGATATCAAAGTAATTTCCAAAGAGGTAGACAAAGTCAAAGAGGAGGCTATGGTAGAGGTGGAGGAAGAAGTTGGGGACAGAATCAATCCTACAACACCACCTACTACAACTATGCAAATGACACACATAATGAAAGTCATACATCATTGATGATGAACTCAATCAACACATCAGATAAAGAAGATCTAAAGGTATTTTACATTGACTCTGGATGTTCTAATCATTTGTCAGGAAACACAGAATTGATGTCAGAATTGGAAAAAGGCATTTCTAGTCACACAGTTCAAACTGGTGATAATACAAGACATAGTGTACATTCAATTGGAAAAGTGAAATGCAAGAGTGGAGCAGATTTGCTAACCAATGTTTTGTATGTTCCTACAATACCTAAAAACTTGATTAGTGTGGGACAGATAGTTGAAAAAGGTTTTCAAGTCAGGTTTACAAATGAAGGAGTATTTGTGGAAGATCCAGAGAATGGATATAATCAGATTGTCTCTGGTAAGAAAGAAGGTAGACTCTTTACTTTAAGAGTACAAGGGAACATTGGTCAAGCTTTGCTCACACATGGTGAAGCAGTGATTACAGAACTTGATCTCTGGCATAAGAGATTAGGTCATTTCAATGAAAGAGGAATTAAAGCTATGGTTGCTAATCAGTCTGTACTAGGATTACCAAATGTGCAAAGTCAACATATGGTTTATAAATGTGAAGCATGTCAAATGGGTAAAGCACACAGGTTACCATTTCAAAAGAAAGGATTCAAACATGATGGAGTACTTGAGCTCATTCATACAGATGTATGGGGACCAACAAAAGAAGGATCTATAAGTGGCTCAAGGTATTATATTCTTTTCATTGATGATGCTACAAGATGGATAACATTATATGTTTTGAAGGAAAGATCAGAAGTGTTTGGAGCTTTCAAGCATTTTCATGCATATGCAGAGAGAGTCACAGGTCAAAAGCTTAAGAGACTGAGGTCTGATGGAGGGGGAGAATACTTCTCCCAAGAGTTCAATGATTATCTTTGGAATGCAGGTATTAAGAGAGAAATAACTTCCAGGTATACACCACAACAAAATGGTGTAGCAGAAAGAAGGAACAGGACTTTGGTTGAGTTTGCTAGAGCTATGCTAAAGGAGAAGAACTGTCCAAATTATCTTTGGGCTGAGGCCGTAAATACAGCCACATATCTTGTGAATAGATTACCATGTGAAGCTCTGAATGGAATAACTCCATATGAAGCTTGGTGGGGTAAGAAACCAACACTAGATCATTGTAGAGTGTTTGGATCAATTGCATATGCTTATGTGCCATCACAACTTAGGCATAAACTTGAACCAAAGGCAGAAAAATATGTTTTGATTGGTTATGATGAAAAGCAGATGGGTTACAGATTGTGGAATCCTCTAACCAAACAATTTATTGTTTCTAGAGATGCTACATTTGATGAACAGAAAAGTTGGTATGCAGATCAAAGTCACACAGCTGAAGAATTTGAAGAAGAGGTAAGAAGATGTGAGAAAGGAAAATCAATTGTGCAGGTGAATAGAGATGAAGACTATATGCAAGCAAGTACATCCAGAAGTGGATTAACAAGAAGGAATGAAGAAGCTCCTATATTTGATGAAGAGGTGTATCCAGAAACTTATGAAGAATGTGAACCAAGAAGGTCAAGCAGGACTAGAAGACAACCAGAAAGGTATTCTTATGATACTTCTTACATAACTCAGAAGAACTATGCATATATGGTCAAAGATGATGAAGAACCTCAGAACTATGATGAAGCTAAAGGTAAGAAGCAATGGGAAGAAGCAATGAAGGAAGAATTCAATGCACTGGAGGAGAACAAGACATGGGAACTTGTTCCTAAACCAAATGGTAAGAAAGTAATTGGAAATAAATGGGTTTATAAAGTGAAGAAGCTTGCAGATGGAAGTATAGCCAGATACAAAGCTAGATTGGTGGTGAAAGGCTATGCCCAGACTTATGGCATAGATTATGATGAGACATTCAATCCTGTAGCGAAGATGTCAACTATAAGGACAATCATTGCTATTGCAGCTTCAAAAGGATGGACTCTAAGTCAATTGGATATAAAGAATGCATTCTTGAATGGATACATATCAGATGAGGTATACATGGAACAACCTCAAGGGTTTATAAATTCCAGGTATCCAAATTTTGTTTGCAGGTTGAGAAGAGCATTGTATGGATTGAAGCAAGCTCCAAGAGCTTGGAACTATAGACTGGTGAAGTATCTCAATGATCTTGGATATCAAAGTTCAAAAGCAGACCCAAGTCTACTTATCAGAAGAACAGAGGAAGGTACAATCTACATTTGTATTTATGTAGATGACATTATAATCACAGGTACTTCAGATGAAGGAATCAAGGAGGTAAAGAGATTACTTGAAAAAGAATTCAAGATCAGTGATCTAGGAAAGTTATCATACTTTCTTGGAATGGAAGTCACTTATACAGTTCATGGCATATATGTATCACAAGAAAGGTATCTTCTAAATCTATTGAAGAAGTTTGATATGGAAAATTGCAGAGAAGCTTCAACTCCACTTGAAGTTAATCACAAGCTTAGTAAATATGATGGTGCAGAATACAAAGATATGAGGAAGTATCAATCTCTTGTGGGTAGTTTGATTTATGCTACACTAACAAGACCTGATCTTAGTTATGCAGTGGGAGTTTTGTCACAATTCATGCATTGTCCAAAGGACCCACATTGGATTGCAGGTCAAAGAGTTCTCAGATATATCAAAGGAACTATAAAGGAAGGATTATATTATCCTTTTACATCAGATTTGAAGTTGAGAGCCTACAGTGACTCAGACTGGGCAGGTAACCAAGATGACAGAAGATCAACTCATGGTTACATGATATACATTGGTGATAAGCTTGTAAGTTGGTGTTCAAAGAAACAACATACAGTAGCATTATCATCAATTGAAGCAGAGTACAAAGGACTTGCAGAGTCATATGGATGCAGACTTGATGTGTGTACATATGGGTTAGTAGGTTAGGGTTCACTCTAGATGCATACTTTGGTTGTGCAATGTTCTCAAAATGCACCTACATCAGAGGGGAAGGATTTACAGAGGTGGGTCAAGGGGTTTGACATGAGGTTTAGGTCTCCAAACTTTGATGCTGGAATCGTTGCTTTTATTGGCGATGATGTGTGAAGGTTTTTATACTGGAGTGTTTTGGGTTTGGGACCTTTTGGGCACCCATTTCCAAACATTCCGAGGCGTGACCGAGAATGTGGTGGTGTGGAGTGTAGATGTTTGCCTTTGGATGGGAGCCAATAGGACTCGTGAGTGTTGGTTTGATCTAGTGATTGGAGGTGAAGTTATTTGAGCTAGTAAGCAGGTCTTGGGCACCCATATTTGTCTAGCCTTTGGGACAGCCTTCATTGACTGCTTTGGAACCCAAATAGAAATGGCTTGTCTAGTTTGATGCCTAGGGTACTCCTTCGCTATAGTCCTCGACACTGTAGCTTGCTTGATGCTTCTTTGGAACCGGTTGGTGTTCATTCTTCTTGGTCCTCAGGCTCCTCTGTATCTTGTATTTTCCGGCTTGCTTTCCTCGAATTCTCTTT
Source organism: Ceratopteris richardii (assembly GCA_020310875.1). Taxonomy (NCBI): domain Eukaryota; kingdom Viridiplantae; phylum Streptophyta; class Polypodiopsida; order Polypodiales; family Pteridaceae; genus Ceratopteris; species Ceratopteris richardii. Next base: position 95,661,610 of record CM035435.1, read on the forward strand.
TGAAAAGAAGGGAACTCCTCGTTGACTTCTGTACCTTTGTCATGAGTGACAATCTTTCGCACCATAGAACTTTGGTCAAGAGTAGCATAGTTCATTTTAGGTGGACTCCTGGAAGGACCAGGATTCGGTGCCTCTTCTAGCGGCCTATGTGCTTGATTTTCTAATTCAATCGTTATGTGGTTTTGGCCTACCCATGCCTGAAGAAGTCCACTTCTTAGGTTGAGGCTAACTGCATGATCATAGATCCAGTCTTGGCCCAGGACAAGAGGTTCGGTAAGATCCTCGTCTTCACACACTAGCACTTTGACTGCCATTAGCTCCTCTTGAATGTAGAGGGGAAGTTCCACCTCACCAATGCAAGGGGTTTCCACACCTCCCAATCCTATGAGATATGCCTCTATAGGATTGATTTGTAATTGCAGCTCTTGGCAGTAAGAAAGTCGAACTGCACTAGTGGCTGCCCCTGAGTCAATCAAAGCTCTCACTGTCCTTACACTCTCTCCTTGTCCTACTTCTAGGGTTACAAAAGACCGTCGGTCGATTATTCTATGGGAACGTCCACCTGAAGCCTCGCACATGGCCATAGGATAGCCTACGGATTCTTGAGTGTCAGGCATAGGCGGGTCTCTGCCTTGTCTCCTCAATTTCATTCGTCGGATGTGTTCTAAAGCTTCTGCATGTGCTTCTTCTCTAATTCTTTTCTCTTCTTCTTTACGTTTCTTGGCAGTGTTGAGTCGATTTAGCATCTCTTCAGTCAGGGGCTCTTGATATAACTTGACTCTGCATCCACTTATGTAACTTGGTAGAATATCACCCTCTAGAGTGGCTAGTTGAACTGCTCCACTTGTGGAGATTCTATTGTTAATCATTGGCCCATAACCTCTCTTCTCTAATTTCCGTGCATGTTGCTTCAAGGTGTAGACTAGGACTAGGTCTCCTGCTTTCAAGCCCTTATCCTTGACGTGTGCATCGAAATATGCCTTTTGCCTCTTCTTGGCTGCATAAATTCCTGCTGCAGCCCTCAATCGTGTTTCACCTAGTCGTTCAAGATCGAAGATTCTAGAGGACAACTCATGGCCTGTCCAATCATGCTCTTGTGCTACTTTCAAGGTTGGTATCAAAAAATCCAATGGTAGCACTGCATTCTGGCCGAAAACCATCTAAAAGGGTGTGGCTTGGAGTATCGTTTTATAGGCAACTATGTATGCCCAAACAGCATGGTGTAGCTGTTTGTCCCAATCAGAGCGTTTGTTATTCACTAATTTGGTTAGCACATTGCATAGAATATTATTTGTGCTTTCGGCTTGTCCATTAGCTTGTGGGTGATAGGGGGCGGACTTTTGTGTATCACCAAGAACTCTTGAAGAAGATTTTCAATGACCTCATTCAAGAAGTGAGTCCCTCTATCACTTACTAGCTCTATGGGTAGCCCGTATCGAGTGAACACATTCTCAAATAAGAATTTAGCGGTTGTTTGGGCATCATTCTTCGTCGTAGCTTTCACTTCTACCCATTTGTTAGATAGTTTGTGGCCACAATGATATACTCAGCATGTGAGCCCTTAGCTGGGGGATTAATAGGACCAACAAAGTCTATTCCCCACTTAGAGAATGCATGTCCACCCATCATGGGTTTCAGTGGCATCTCATCCTTGCGTATAGGATACTGAGTTCTCTGACAGACATCACACCGTTTCACATAGGTATGTGCATCCATGTGAAGGGTCGGCCACCAGAAGCCCGCAAATAGTATTGCCTTAATCACCCGATCTGGTCCAAAATGTCCTCCTGCTACACCTTGGTGAGCTTCTTCCAACATCTTGAGATATTCGCTCTCATGGACACACAGTCTCAGGTAACCATCTTTACCACGCTTGTATAGATTATCACCAATGAGTGAGTAATCTAGGGCTTCTTGTTCTAGACTTCTTCGTCTGGCCAGCGTCATATCTTGAGGGAATGTTCTTGTCCTCAAGAAGTCCACTAATGGTTCACTCCAATCTGGCACTATAGACACTTGATATAGAGTGGCATGTTCCACATGTGGTTTAGTGCAACAGATTGGGCATTCCTTGCACAATTTTTGGACATCAGCTTCCATAGTAGGCCAATGCACTCCGAATCTCCTAAGTGTCTGTAAAGTCCTTTGCTTTGAGTAGTGTTGCTCTAATGCACCCACATGTGCTAACTGCAACCACTTTGCGTACTCGTCCTCTTCCACACAACAAGCCAATATCCCTTGATCTGTCTGTTTGTACATGCTTCCTGCCATGATATGGTACTTCTCGGCTTTTACTACCTCTCTACCTTGAGTGTTTATGACTGGGTGGTTAGGCCCGTAGGTCAGTACTGGCACTAATGGCTTAGCCCACTGAGGTACAACTTCCAGATTAAACAAGCATAAGGAAGGTCATCTGATACTCCTTGTGGGGCTTCTCCCGATGTGAGCCTAGAGAGATGGTCTGCTCTCAAGTGAGTCTTGCCTTTTCTTACCACAAACTCAAAGTTGTATTCCATTAGCAAGAGAAACCATCTTACTAATCTACCGGTATTGCATGGTTTGTTTACCAAGTACAACAGGGCCTGATGATCAGTAAAAAAATTTAAACTTATTTGCAAGCAAATAGTGTCTAAACTTTTTAACTGCATATACCATGCCTAATCCTTCTCGCTCAGTGGTCGTATAGTTTCGTTCAGCTGCATTCAATTGTCTACTCGCATAGGCAATTGGGAGATCCATATTACCTTCGCCTGTAGGTTGTGCGAGTACACATCCAATAGCATAATTGGATGCATCCACGTGAACATGAAATTCCAATCTGGTGTGGTCAAGATTGGTGTTGAACACAATCTTCTTTTGAGTTCCTTAAAGGAGTCCTCACACTCATCAGTCCACTCAAAGTTAGTCAGAAGTCCGTACAGAGGCTTTGCTATGATGGCATACATGTGTATAAACCGTCGGTAATAACCACAATGCCCCATGAAATCTTGTACTTCCTTGACGTTCTTTGGCCTAGGTAACTCTGCTATGGCTCTCACTTTCTCTTCATCAGTGGATATGCCATTCTTTGACACTATGTGCCCTAGAATCTTGCCTTGCCTGACCATGAAAATGCGCTTTTCTGGGTTCAGGCAGACTTGATATTCTCTACATTTGTCAAAAATTTATCTGAGTTCAGGAATATGGGTTTGTCTAATGTTGGAATGAGCACAAAGATCATCAACATAGACTTCTAAGTTCTTCCTCAAGAACTCTTTAAATACATGGCACATCAGCCTCTGGAAGGTAGCGGGTGCATTGGTAAGCCCGAATGGCATTACCCTAAAAGCGAATATGCCCCACTCTGTGGCAAAAGCCGTCTTATGCTGATCTTCTGGTGCAATGGCTACTTGATTGTAGCCAGAAAACCCATCTAGGAAGCTGTACACTTCCTTGCCGGCTACCCTTTCTAATAAATGCTCGGTGATAGGAAGCGGATAACTATCCCAGATAGTCGCTGCGTTAACCTTCTTCAAGTTAATGCATACACGTAATGTACCATTCTTTTTGAGCACCACTACAATGGGGGACACCCATTCAGTGTGCTCAATTTCATAGATAAATCCAGCTTCAACCAAGCGGTCTATTTCTTCTTTGATCTTGGCAGCATAGTTGTCATTGTATGTGTATGGCTTTTGTTTAGAAGTTCTGGCCTCTGTGGTCATGGGAATCGTATGGGTGCATATGTCAGGGTCTACACCTTTCAAATCTTTGTAGCTCCAAGCGAATACATCTCTGTACTCTCTTAGCAAAGTTATCAGCTCATGCTCCTCTTCCTCAGTGAGTTCATGTCCTATGTAAGTGCACCTCTCTTCTCCTTCTTCTATGGCTACCACTACCTTCTTGGTGGTTTCTTTGTTATCATAGGCCTCTCCTGCTTGTGCATCGCGTTTTGGCATTCTTACCATGACTCTCCTATCTTCTATTGCATACTTCTTGAAATTTTCAGGGACCTCAAACAGGGATTCTTCCTCCTCTGGTGCGGCTTCTCTCTTCTTCCTTTTCTTTCTTTCACTCTTAGTGGTCACTCGTGTGGTTAATCTCACATCATTAGTGAGCTCTTCATGTCTTTGAGGGTAAACTTCTACTTCATAGAAATATTCTTCATCTGATGCAAAGGGTGGGTCCATGATGATTGACTCAAGATCGGAGTCACTTGCATCTTCAAATGCATCAGGGCTAGGTTCGCATTCTTCTAAAATTGCATCTCCCATGATTGGCTCTATGGAGAAGACAGAAATGTCATAGCCATCCTCATCACAGTGGGGTGTCCATTGCTCTTCATTGATGGCTACATCCATAGTTGCTAGAATTTCTGCCCAGCCGTGAGGTTCAAATTCTTCGTCCGGAAACACTACAGGTGCATAGGCTGGGTCTTGAACTGATCTATGTGTTTCCTTCGCACCTACCTCTCTGGCTTTTTCTCTTTTCTCCTCTTCCACTGCCTCTTTACACATCCATAAGTGAGTGTCTTCATGCATCCATGAGGATCCTGATCCTATGGAATGCACCGATTCCGTATCATCTTTGGCTCTATGGATGGGGTTCCATTGGATAGGAGGGACATCTCTATGAGAGTAATCCTTGAGATTGACTTTGGTTGTAACACCTAAGTGTTGCAAATACAAGGAATTGGTTCCCCAATCCTGTACCACTTGCATCTGCCGCATAAATGGTCTCCCCAAAATCATCTCATAGGCTTGATTTTTGCTAAAGTCACAGATAGCAAATGTGTGCTCAAACTCTACACCACAAGTAGTGAGAGTTATCCCCTCTAGTAGTCCTAAGGGTCTTTCTATGTGACCGTCAGCCATCTGCAATTTCATTCTCGTTGGCGTGAGTGCTGGTTTGCCCCAATGTTTCCATAAGGAAGTGGTAGCAATTGCAACTCCTGCACCTGAGTCCAAAATGGCCTTGGTTGTGTAGCCCTGATGAGTGATGCGGAGATAGGTGTTTCCTTCTTCTCCCTCACTCATGTCTCCTATCTTGTCCAAGGGTATTTCTGGCACTGTTCTTTGAGATCCTACCTGGGAATGTGGTTTTGCTACTTCGGCCACTTGATTGGCTACATGTTTCCACACTTCTGGTCTAACCTTAAGCAGCTCTTCCAAAGTGAGATTGCACTGCACTTTGGTGTTCTTCACTACCTCCGTGTTCCTAGGTATGACTGAATCTTTGTTTCTTACCATGACGGTCGGTGCTCTCATACAAGTAGACTTAGCTTCCCACGGACCTGTGAAATGGGGTAGCTCTTGTAAGGAATTGGACTCGAAGTCGAATCTCTCTTGAGATTGGACGCTCTCCTGCTCTACATAAATGGACGGAAGTTCTTGTGGGAATTGATCGTGTGTGTCATCCACAAGTTCAATGGGAGGAGGAACTTCACTCTCTTTAGCCCATTTCTCTTCTTGAATCTCTCGCAAGAATTCGGGTGTGTATCAATTCATAGAAGAAGGGGTGTCTGGTTCAGTGGAGTTAGGCACATAAGCTTCCTTGGGAGGGATGCTTATTCTATCACTTGCCTTCTCCTTAGCCTGGGAGTTGGCTCCTTTTCCAGACTTTGTAATTAACATCTCCAATCTGTCTAACAGACCATCAAAATGCAATGGTGTTCTAGTGGGGCTAGAGCAAGTGAAAAGGTGACTGGTCTCAAACATGGCTTGAGCCAATTACACCATCTTGGCACACAACTTAGTTCGTTCAAGCTCTAGCTCAGCTCTAGGGTAACATTTCTCATGATCTGTTACATTGGGCCCTTCTTGGATTCTGGCCTGATATGCTTTAAGCATCATGTCTAGATCTTCAGGAGTGGGATCGGCTAAGACTGATCCTACTCGGGGTGGTGGTTGGGTTATGTGTGGTGGAGGAATGAAGGGTGAAGGGGATGGTAGTGGCGGGGATGTATGAGAGTGCGTTTGAGATGTGATTTCTATGATTTTGGCTTTGGTTTCTCGTAGACTTTCCTCAAGTTCGCTCATCTTTCTTGCCCATTGCCTTTTCATACGTTCACGGCTATCTCTCCAAGCTCTTGTCCTCTTCTTATTCTGGCTCTCAGTCTCGCTAACCTCCGCATTCTTTTCTTGGCCTAAGTCTTGGTTTTGCTTAAGTGCCTGGGCTCTCGTGATGGCATGTACTGGGGCTGTGGAAGTCACACTTCCTGTGGAGTCTACCACTAAGCCAATAACATTGATAGGAGCAATTTTTGGCATATTGGCGGGGTTCTTGGGACACTCTCGTAACAAATGCTCCTTTCCACAATCGGGACAAAAGCCTTGAATTGTCACAGATTGGGTTTGTGTCGGTGCAGGTAGAGGGCAATCACGAATGAGGTGATCTCCCTGACAACGATAGCATGGCCCTCTAGGAAATGGAGGTCTCATCGGCCTAGGTTGGGATCTCGAGTTGGGGTTGGCATACATGACGTTTGCGTATTCTGGCTCCCCACTAGATTCATTCGGTTCTTCATAATAATATGACTCACTATGCTCCGGTGATTGCATGTAGTAGGCCTGGGGGCTCTCAACATGGGTGGAGTCAAAACTATGATCACTTGGATCACTTTCTGAAAGCGAGGATGTCACTGGTACTAGAGCTCTATTTAGATTTTCTTCTGCCGCTGCATACTTTACTGGAATCACATTGGTGGGGGCAGGAGGTTGCTGCGCTAGGACTGGTTGCAGTCTTTGCTGCCCTTGATAGGGTGCTTGATAGATTTGCTGGGGTCTAGCATACTGTTGTTGTGGGTACTGATTAGGGTACTTTCCTTGTTGTGGATATGGTTGAGAATAATGTTGTCTAACAGCTTGTTTGTTATATGGGCAGTCTTGTGCTGTGTGATTGGTGTACCTTCTTTCTATGGTGCAGTACTGGTTGTTAGGGTTCACTTGGGGTTGAGCCATGATGGGGCACACATTAGCCATATGGTCTCCTCCACAGGTATAGCATCATTTTCCTGGGGCAAATCTAGGAATCTGCTTGCTAGAGACACCTAATTTCAAAGCTACCTTTTCTACTAGATCCTCAATTGATGTGGATTGTGAGAAAATGAGGCTACTACAACTATCTGAGTCTTTATAGATTTTTGAGAGCTCTAATTCCTCCCCTAGATTATCCTCAATGTCTATGCACATGCGTACACATTCTTCTATGGATCTAGGGTCCTTCAAGTACACATATGATCTCAGTTTGGTGCTTAACAATCCATCTAAAAATAAGGCCACTTGCTTGACTAGAGTGGGTAACTCTGGGGCCGGGCATCTCTCTAGATATTGCCTAAATCTTCTGCCTGCGAGCCTCACTGTCTCTTGAGATGTTTGTTTGAAGTTGTATATCAGTGAGGATGTGTTATGTCTTATGCCACTTTTAGAGAATTCGATAATGAATGCCTCTAGAAGTTGATCTATGCTCCTAAACTGCCTCTCGTTTAGTGGCTGAAACCATGTCAGGGCGGTGTTCCTAAGGGTTAGACCAAAGGCATTGTACTGTGTGAACAGATCTTTAACTTGTTCAGCTCTCAAGACTTGCCTAAACTCAGCTACATGATCGTAGGGGTCTCCAGTGCCATCGAAGTAGTTTTTCATGGACTTAACTAGCTGGGTCGGTCTCAAGGTCCTCGTGTGCTCTCTCGGTCTCGGCAAAGGGAAATCATCGGCATTTCTTCGGTTCCCTGGGGCTCTATGTCCCTCACGTTTCACTCTATTTGTTTCCGTTCTCGTTCTTTCTCTTCCCCAAGAGTTGGCAAAGCTTACCTAAGGTCTCTCTCTACTCCTTTCTCTTTGAGTCCCATGAGCTTGAGATGTTCTAGCTCCTTGGTGACCATAAGACACATTGGATCGAGGTTGGGGAAAAACAAATTCTCCCTTCCAAGTGTATGCATGTCTTCCATGCTCAGAGACCACAAAGATTCTCTCAGAAGCACAATCTAAGTAGGTCACCTTGCCTGGGCTATCAAGATCTTTGAATTCATAGATGGCAAGAGCTCCCACTTCATTATGCTTTTCAAGCTTGTACCTCCAAAAAGCCTCATCCGTCTCTTGGTTCCAGAGCAATTCTATGCTCCTATTATCCTGGGGAACTAGCTCTGGAGTGATTATTCTTGTTAGGACCGATTTGCCTCGAGGGGTTTTCGGCTCCTTTCCTAAGTTCTCTTGCTCTATGTCACCTAATTTAGGTTCAGAGATTATGTTACCAAACTCATCTGTCCTTTCAAGTTGGCTGATGACCACATACATTGTTCCTTCTTTATCTATGTATGAACCATTTTCAAACTTGACTACAGGGTGTTCTAGTCCAATGGGCTGATTCGGATTTTTAATTAGGACAACAGATCTTCGCAGACCATCCTCATAGATGCGTGCACCTAGGCGGTTGGTCTGGATGTATTCCAATTGAGTCTTGTAGGGACCTTCAGGTATTTCTAGGTATGCCATTCCTGAGCTACCTACAGGTCTTTCCATGCTATATGACATGTCAGAGTCACTAGTTTCTGAGTCTAGAGCGTAGGGGTAATCACTCAATTGTTGGGCCCAAGATCTCGCTGTATGGTTGACGCTAGCCTCGGATGATCTAACGCTTTGAAGGTCTCTCCCTAGGTGTCTACCCGATCTCAGGTTCATATGCCCTTTGTACGTTGCTGATTCTTTGGTACCAATCACTTGTTCCTTTTAAGTTCCTTTGGATGTGTTTTCTTGTTTTCAATTAAGCATCGTCAGGAGCACTTTAGTGTGTCGTACTTGATGTTCTGCGTCCGCTTAGTTTAAGTTCTTTTCCTTTAAGTTATCCCTTGACTGCAATTTAGCCTATCCTTGCACTTGAGAAATTAAAGGCTCTTCAAGCTTGAGTGTTCCTATCGTACCCCTAGTCAATCAGGACAACTACTCGCACTTAGCGTATGCTAAGAATGGACTGAGGGGGTTAAGAGATGTTCCAACCTCAAGTCGCTCCTCCTGGTGATGCTTGTCTACCCAAGAAGCATGTTCCCAAGCTTGTTCGCCCTAGCACTTACTTTGCTTTCTCCAAAAGCTCTCGATGATTCTGTAAGAACCCCAAGTTAGCTTCAATTTGATCCTTCAATTGACAGACAATTTATTTCAGACACTTTTTAATGACCCTTGTTCCCCCTTTTGTATTGCTAAAGAAAATTTCCTCTAAAGCTCCCTTGGTGTACCTACCCCTCAGTGTGTCAACTTCAAAATATCATATCTGAAAATCAAGGCAAGCTTTCCGACAAGCCCTAGAGCTCAAAAAATGGATTGCGTATGAAAAAGTTATGACCGTTCAGGGTTTAGGGGGTTAAACAGACAAACAGAACCTTTCAAAAGTTTTAATGCATTTTTCTAAGGCCTTTGTAAGTGTATGAGGATTTGAGTATGCAAATATGCCCAAAATTTAGCCTAAATTTCCAAAAACATTACCCCTTAATTTTTTTTGCCGAAAATGGTTGTCTATCGCGATAGACACAAGCTGTCATGGGGGGCTGTCTGTCGTGATAGATGGTGTCTGTCGCGATAGAGTGGTCTGTCGCGATAGACGGTGTCTATCGCGATAGACGGTGTCTGTCGCGATAGACGGTGTCTGTCGCGATAGACTTGTCTGTCGCGATAGCCGGTGTCTATCGTCTGTCGTGGTTTTGGTCTGTCACGATAGACGGTGTCTGTCGCGATAGAGTGGTCTATCGCGATAGACGGTGTCTGTCGCGATAGAGTGGTCTGACGCGATAGACAGTGTCTATCGTCTTTCGTGGTTTTGGTCTGTCACGATAGACGGTGTTTGTCGTCTGTCGTGGAATTTGGTCTGTCGCGATAGACGGAGTCTGTCGTGGAATTTGGTCTGTCGTGATAGACGGAGTCTATCGTGGAATTTGGTCTGTCACGATAGACGGAGTCTGTCGTGGAATTTGGTCTGTCGCGATAGACGGAGTCTGTCGTGGAATTTGGTCTGTCGCGATAGACAGGTGTCTGTCGCGATAGACGGGGTCTATCGTGGGTCTCTGTCTGTCGCGATAGACGGGTGTCTGTCGCGATAGACGGGGTCTATCATCTGTCGTGGTTTGGTCTATTGCGATAGATGGTGTTTGTCGCGATAGACCGTGTCTATCGCGATAGACTGAAAAACCCAGTTTTTTTAGAAACTTCTAGTGATTTGGAGTGCTCTAATGATGTAGGTTACCGTGCCAAACATGCATTCAAAAAATATCAAGTTTCTCTGTCTATTGCGACAGACACAGGTCGTCGTCCCGGGACCTGTGTAGAGTCTCTCGTACCTGCGCAAGCTGCTGGAGATGGTGATGTCGCTAGTTCCTGCAACAAAAGCTCAAAAAAACACAAAAACAGATCGCCTGAAATTTTTGTGGAGATGGAGATGGAGGTGGGAGATGGTGGGGATGATGACGGTGATGATGGTGATGCAAAAATAAGGAAAAATGAAGAAAAATAAGGAAAAGAAAGGATATTACCTATAACTCCAATGTCTCAACTCGACGTCTTACCATCACACGCTCGTCCTCGAAGCTCTCTCCCCGGCAACGGCGCCAAATTTGGTGTCACTCTAGCACAAAGGTGAGCACCAACGTGAGAAGATTCACCTCATAATTGTCAATCCGTGGAGACGTGAGGACTAGTATGAAGACTATGAGCAAGTGAAGGCACAAGTGTGTGAGTGAGAAGCACACAAGCATGCACACACATACACACACACGCGCACACAAGGCAAGAACAAGGAGAGGAACAATGGAGTTCTTTGCATTAGTCAGAAAGTCTCTTACATAAGCTCAATTCACAAACAATCTAACCCCCCAAAAATGAGCTCTCTAGCTCTTTTTATAGTTTTCTCACTAGCTTTGGCCTTGTCCAGACCTAGTGTCCGACCTAGTTAAAAATTAGGTTCTAGAGCCTATTTGAAGGCTCAAACGAAGTCTAAAAATTATGAAAATTGGTATGTAGCTAATTCTAATACTCCTCAAGCTCAAGGACTCCTCGGCTTGAACAAAAATGGAGTCTATTCTACCAAAAACAGAATTTACAATGTTTGATTAAAATCACTTCAGTTGTGAATGGTCCATGGAAAAAATGATTAGGCCTTGTTGCCGTATTGTGCATGACTGCTCTATTGTACCTGTATGCTCTTCATATGACCTGTATGCCAACATATACATATACATATACATATACATATACATATATGTATACATATACATATACATATACAGATACATATACCTATACATATACATAAACCTATACATATACATATACATATACATATACCTATACATATACATATACCTATACATATACATATACATATACCTATACATATACCTATACATATACATATACCTATACATATACATATACATATACATATACATATACATATACATATACATATACATATACATATACATATACATATACATATACATATACATATACGTATACATATACATATACATATACGTATACGTATACCTATACCTATACGTATATGTATACCTATACCTATACGTATACGTATACCTATACCTATACGTATACGTATACCTATACGTATACGTATACCTATACGTATACGTATACCTATATGTATACGTATACGTATACGTATATCTATACGTATACGTATACCTATACCTATACGTATACGTATAGGTATATCTATTTGTATAGGTATTGAAGTAAAACCCATGTATTTTGAAAGACTACTCAAGGAGAATAGCGCAAAATCTGGCTCTTCACTATAGTGCTTATGAATAACACAAAATAATTCTGGATTCAATTTTGGAAGATAGTGGATCACTGAATGAATATCCACCTTTGTCTTTCCTTTCTCCTCTTTGTCTTTCCTTTCTCCTTTCATCCAAATATAGATAACTAAGGAAAAAATAAAAAAACAAGGTTAGAAAAAGTCCAAGGAAACTTTTAAAGTCATAGAAATAGGTGGAAACACAAGCAGAAACAAAGCATGAGACGTGACTGATTCAACCGATTAGGGTCATCAGAGAATATCGGATGGGCCTAATCGCTTGCATCGGTCATGTTCGATTTCTCCCTCTCAACCTTATAGAAAGATATAATTAATGTTGAAAATATCATTTATACACACATTAAGTTGTTATGTATGGAGCATACATTCATATAGCTAGGAATATGATACTTGTTTGGACACGACCAATCCAAGCGATTAGGCCCATCAAAGAAGCTTGGATGGCCCTAATCACTTGAATTGGTCGTGTCCAAAGGAGGTCATCTTGAACCTTAGATTGCATGTGAACTTTTATATCTTATTATTGATGAAAAATTTGGAGAAAATTATGCTGCCATTGCATTTGGAACGTGCCAAAACCCTAAGATTGACTGTCTATTTACCGATGCAAGCGATTAGGCCCATCCAACATTTCTAGACGAGCCTAATTGCTTGGGTTGGTCATGTCCTAGATTCATGTATAAATAAGCTCATCAAGACCTCTCGGTATCAGAATCATGCAAATAGACAGTCAATCTTAGGTTTTGGCACATTCCAGATGCAATGGTAGTATTAGTTTCTTGAAATTCTGAGAAAATAGTAAGATAGAGAAGTTCACATGGAATATGAGGTTTAAGATGACTTCCTTTTTGTCTAAGACATCAAGGATCTTGCATAGGGAGAAAAAAAATATCTGAAATAATGCAATGAAACTAGGGCATGACTGAAAATCATAAGAAATAGAGGCTAATTTTCCCATTTCTTTGGTAAATATCTATGAATGATGAGATTGCATAGGAAGAAAACCAAAGAACCCAAGTATATAAATGAATATAGGACATAACCAATGCTCTATCTCTTCAACATGAACATATTCTTTCTCCTTGTCATTTCACATATGATCAAGCCATATTAAGAAGGCAATGTTCAAGGGGAGCAAAGAGCAATCCCTTTCATGCTCTAGGCATAAATCTAGCTTTCCTGGCAAAGGGGATATCCTTTTGCACTTTCTTAGTAATCCTTTTCCTCCATCTCAGCTCTAGTTATTCTAGTGTGTCCTAGTGGAGAACAGGACCGATGCAAGCAAAATAATCTAGTCAAAGGCCAATCAAATGCGTGTAATCGCTTGTATCGGTCGTATCGAGTATGAAGCAGAAGTATGTATCCTCGAAGAGAACACGACTAATGCAAGGGAAATATGCAAGTCAAAGGCCGGTCAAACACATGTAATCGCTTGTATCGATCATATCGGGTATGAAACACAAGTATGTGTCCTAGTGGAGCACACGACTGACGCAAGCGAAATAAGCTAGTCAAAGGTCTGTCAAACACGTGCAATCGCTTGTATCAGTGGCATTGGGTATGAAGCACAACTATGCAAGGTGATGAAGAGAGAAATTCTATGAAGGTTGAAAATGTCAAATGGTGAAGGGGACTTGTATTTATAGTCGAGGAGGATCGGGTAACGATCACATGATGTGGACCAATAAGCGAGTGCCATGTGGCAAAAGAAAAATTGGGAAATGCAATGGCTAGATGATGTGGCCCACTCAAATGATGCCATGTGGCATTGTACATCAGGATTTGTAATGGCTAGATGACATGGACCAATCACAAGTTGCCATGTGTTACCAACGATCAACTCATTCTAGAGACCTATTTAAGCTCCTCTATTCACTTTTTTTAATTTTTTTGTGAACTCCTTGCTAGCGTGCCATTGCCTTCGCGTTTTTTACGTGCTTTTCAAAACTTTCCATAGACCACATTTTGTGTGAGGTATGATGGATCACAAAAGCTTGTACACGACTGATCCAAGCAATTAGGGGCATCGGGAATATTTAGATGCCCCTAATCGCTTGGATCGCTCGCATTCATTCATATAGCTACAAATATGATACTTGTTTGGACACGACCAATCCAAGCAATTAGGTCCATCAAAGAAGCTTGGATGACCCTAATCGTTTGAATTGGTCGTGTCCAAAGGAGGTCATCTTGAACCTTATATTGCATGTGAACTTTTATATCTTATTATTGGTTAAGAATTTGGAGAAAATTATGCTACCAGTCCATTCGGAACGTGCCAAAACCGTAAGATTGACTCTCTATTTGCATGATTTTGATACCCAGAGGTCTTGATAAGCCTTTTCGTACTCATTCCCAGACACGACCGATGCAAGCGATTAGGCTCATCCAACATTTCCAGATGAGCCTAATCACTTGGATTGGTCGTGTCCTAGATTCATGTATAAATAAACTCATCAAGACCTCTTGGTATCAGAATCATGCAAATAGATAGTCAATCTTAGGGTTTTGGCACATTCAGGATGCAATGGTAGTATTAGTTTCTTGAAATTCTGAGCAAATAATAAGATAGCGAAGTTCACATGGAATATGAGGTTTAAGATGACTTCCTTTTTATCTAAGACATCAAGGATCTTGCATAGGGAGAAAAAAAAATATCTCAAATAATGCAATGAAACTAGGGCATGACTGAAAATCATAAGAAATAGAGGCTAATTTTCCCATTTCTTTGGTAAATATCTATGAATGATGAGATTGCATAAGAAGAATACCAAAGAACCCAAGTATATAAATGAATATAGGACATGACCAATGCTCTATCTCTTCAACATGAACATATTCTTCCTCCTTATCATTTCACATGTGATCAAGCCATATTAAGAAGGCAATGTTCAAGGGGAGCAAATAGCAATCCCTTCCATGCTCTGGGCATAAATCTAGCTTTCCTGGCAAAGGGGATATCCTTTTGCACTTTCTAGTTATCCTTTTTCTCCATCTCAGGTCTAGTTATTCTAGTGTATCCTAGTGGAGAACACGACCGATGCAAGCGAAATAAGCTAGTCAAAGGCCGGTCAAATGCATGTAATCGCTTGTATCGGTCATATCCAGTATGAAGCACAAGTATGTGTCCTAGTGGAGAACACGACTGATGCAAGTGAAATAAGCATGTCAAAGGCCGATCAAACACATGTAATCACTTGTATCGGGCATATCGGGTATGAAGCACAAGTATGTGTCCCAGTGGAGAACATGACCGATGCAAGCGAAATAAGCTAGTCAAAGGTCTGTCAAACACATGCAATTGCTTGTATCGGTCATATCGGGTATGAAGCAAAACTATGCAGGGTGATGAAGAGAGAAATTCTATGAAGTTTGAAAATGTCAAATGGTGAAGGGGACTTGTATTTATAGTCGAGGAGGACCGGGTAACCATCACATGATGTGGACCAATAAGCAAGTGCCACATGGCAAAAGAACGTTGGGAATCACAATGGCTAGATGATGTGGCCAACTCAAATGATGCCACATGGCATTGTACATTGGGATTTGTAATGGCTAGATGACATGGACCAATCACAAGTTGCCATGTGTCACCAGCGGTCAACTCATTCTAGAGACCTATTTAAGCTCCTCTATTCACTTTTTTTCAGTTTTTTGTGAACTCCTTGCTATCGCTGAGTCGCCATTGCCTTCGCATTTTTTACATGCTTTTCAAAACTTTCCATAGACCACATTTTGTGTGAGGATGATGGATCACAAAAGCTTGTACACGACTGATCCAAGCGATTAGGGTCATCGGGAAGATTCAGATGCCCCTAATCACTTGGATCGATCGCATTCATTCATATAGCTAGGAATATGATACTTGTTTGGACATGACCAATCCAAGCGATTAGGCCCATCAAAGAAGCTTGGATGGCCCTAATCGCTTGAATTGTTCGTGTCCAAAGGAGGTCATCTTGATCCTTAGATTGCATGTGAACTTTTATATCTTATTACTGGTTAAGAATTTGGAGAAAATTACGCTACCATTGCATCCAACATGCCAAAACCCTAAGAGTGACTGTCTATTTGCATGATTTTGATACCCAGAGGTCTTGATAAGCCTTTTCATACTAATTACTAGACACAACCGATGCAAGCGATTAGGCCCATCCAACATTTCCACATGAGCCTAATCGCTTGGATTGGTCATGTCCTAGATTCATGTATAAATAAGCTCATCAAGACCTCTCGGTATCAGAATCATGCAAATAGACCGTCAATCTTAGGGTTTTGGCATATTTCGAATGCAATGGTAGTATTAGTTTCTTCAAATTCTGAGCAAATAGTAAGATAGAGAAGCTCACATGGAATATGAGGTTTAAGATCACAACATGGAAACTACAAAGTGTAAGCCTTACCATACATTTTGTTGTGTTCTATTTTAAATCCTTGCCATCCATTTTGAATTTAAGTTTACCTTGCAGTGCTGCTAAGCTTCTCAATGCATATTGATCAAAACTTTCCAGTAACTCCTAAATTGAATGAAGAAAAAAGGTTTGGATACATTCAAATACATGTGCCATTACATAAAGACATCACCTCATGTGGCTGGAGAGTGATTGCAAATATCGTAAGGTTCTTGGAAAGAAGGTTTTATAATCTTGAGTTAAACTTGTCAGACTATCCAGTTGCATGGGTCATCTTGATCAGGGAGAGAGCAATAAATACCATTATGAAACATTCAATATGCCCTTATGATCCAGACTCACCTCCACCACTAGAAAGGGTTTCCTATTCACTCCCCATTGAAGCATGGGCCAAAGAATAAGAGTAGAGGTGAGGGCTCCAAAAAGGGCCACAAGCAGCATAGAGGTGAGGGCTCCAAAAAGGACAAAGAAGAAGGGTGAAACATTATATTTTTTGAATGTAAGATTGTAATCTAATGTGTAACAAACATATGTTGGAAGATTTATTTTTGTACAAATTGTACGTAATTATGCCAGTCTTCATCTGGAAGATGGTCATTGTAACTATATTTATATGCCTTGAGTAATGTAAGGTTGAATTGATCCTCTTGAGAATTAAGCAAAAGTGATTTCATTGCATGGTTCAAGCAAAATTGAATCCTATCATCAAAATGTATATTATGTGTATTTTTTGCTTTGTTCTTGTTGAAAAGTCAAATGTGAAGAGGATAGAGAAGTTTTTATGACACGACCAATACAAGCGATACGGGCAATCGGAGAATTTTGGATGGCCCGTATCGCTTGCATCGGTCGTGTCAACCAAGCTTTTCCATTGTCTAATGTGCACCTTGGATAGACTCAAATACTTAAATTGAAACTAGTTATTGAGAAGTAAAAGTATTGTTCATCTAGAATTTACTCATATGCAAGTTCCTGTATAATCATTGCACCATTGAAACCTCATCAGAACGTTGAAATTAAACAAAAGAAATGTCAATAAGAATATAGTCCATAAAAAGCTATAATTGAAGTGATGTAATGAGTCACATTCTTAGTTGCCATCCTGCAAAGGAAAATCAATGGAAGTATGGACAAAGGTTCTAAAAGGGGAGATATATTATGTAAGAATTTCTTGGTTTATATTCTTGAGTCACGTAGAATTTACTCATGAAAGTTCCTTTATAATCATTGCACAATAGAAACCTCATCAGAATCTTGAAATTAAACAAAAAAATGCCAATTTGAATATAGTCCATAAAAAGACATAATTGAAGTGATGTAATTAGTCATTCTTAGTCACCATCCTGCAAAGAAAAATCAATGGAAGTTTGAAAAAAAACTTCTTAAAGAAGGAGACTTTTACAATCTAAAGGGTTGGAACTTGATCACACTGGGTGGCAAGCAAGTTATGCAAGATAATGTTTTCTCTGATCTAATGTTAACTATTGCATCATCAATTGAGAATCTGAAGTGTGATGATGCCTCATCAAGGTATTCTAGGAGCTCCCTTACATTTGTGAGTTTCCAATTTGCAGTGACAATTATTTTCCTAGATTGAAAATCTGGATGAATCAGTACTTCTAACTCAAATTCTCGACAGCTCTCCTCTGAGTCCAAGGCTATCCAGAGTCCGCGCTTTCCTTTCCAGCTTCTGTTGAATGATCAGGAGCATCACAATGTAATAAAGAGATGCAAGGAGCAGGTAGATGTACAAGTGTAGCTCAGTGATGAGTAGCACCTCCTTTAATGTCAATCCGGGAAGACGTGAGGATGGTATGAAGACCTCAAGCAAGTGGCGGCACAAGTGCGTGAGTGAGAAGCACACAAGCATGCACACACATACACACACACGCGCACACAAGGCAAGACAAAGAGTGAGAATCAATGGAGCTTTTTAGATTACTTTCAAAATGCTCTTACAAGTTCGTTTCAATTACATTCTAACCTCAAAAATGAGCTCTCTAGCCCTTTTTATAGTTTTTGACTAGCTTCTGGTCCTGTCCAGACCTAGTGTCCGGCCTAGTTAAAAATTAGGTTCCAGGGCTTATTTGGGGGCTCAAACGAGATCTAAAAAATACGAAAATTGGTACGCAACTACTTCTAAGGCTCCTCAAGCTCAAGGACTCCTTGGCTTGCACAAAATGGAGCTACAAAAAGGTGAAATGATATTTACAATGATTGTTAGTGATAAAAATCACTGTTGTTGTAGGGATTTCTTCTAGTGCTCTGCCATACATATCTTCGAGCTCCCTACTTGCTCTTCCTTCCTGCATGTCCATCTCTTTGATTTGCATTAATGTCTTGAAAAAATATTGGCCTACTTGCCAGATCTTCTTTGACTGCCCTGTTTGCTTGTGCTGTCCCTTCGCTCTGACTCCCTTCTTTGACTTTCATGTCTTGTACGTCCTGGTGTACCAAGGCTACTGCCAACACCCCCCCCACTCTCGCGTCTGTCGCCCCTGACAGACCCTTGTCTAGCTGCTTTTTGGACGTAGTATTGTACAACATCGGCGGCGAGGTGGTGTTCTTCTAACCTGAGTCCCCTTGCTAGATCTGTCAGCAATGCATCCCAATTGACTGGCCCTGGGACATCTGGATGTGGCACCCGTAACTGCTCTGAGTGAATGGTTCGCTCCACAGCAAATAAATGGAGGAGATGTGAGGGTCTGGGTACAAATATTTCTGAGTGGTATTCCCAGAACCCTGTTATGAACATCTCTTCGAATGTTTGTTTAAAGCAGGCTGGGAGGTATTTTATTCTGGCGTGCCAAGCGTATATCACCTCTATAGAAGGAGTGGTGCTCATGTCATAAACTAAATCTTGGTTTCCTGTAAGGAATCCGACGCCTGAGAAGTGTGGGTCCTTGATATTCTTGAATGTCTTGAATGTAATAAGCATTAACTCAAAAATTTTCATGCACATCTGGGCCATCACATCAGGGGTATTCCTTAATCGGATGCTCCAGTGCCGTATAGTGGAAATCATGTAATTGACGGTGGGAGGCCCTTGAGGGGGTGCTAGATAGACGTAGTTTAACCATTTGGCGCATCCCTTGATATTCTTGACTGCAATGGTAAACTCTGGCCATGTGCGTCTGCGGAGTACAGGAACATAACAAGGGTTATATTTAATAAAAAGAGGCATATTCGTCCAGGTGCGAACCATCTCCGGGTAGGTTTCGAGGAGTCGGATCCTCCAAGTGGGTTGATGAATGGATCCTTTTTTGGCGCTCTCTGGGATATCATCTGGCCCAAATTGTGTAGCAAACGTTGGAGGTTTGCCACATCTATGTTGGATTTCTGCATTGTAGTCCGCCAGGAGTATACAATATGGCACGTATTGATCATCATTGGTTCCGATCCATCTATGGTGGGACATGCTGCGGAAGTATTCTGATTTAATAATAGTGTCCTCTATCTTTGCCATAGATTGGATTTGAACTGCCACTCGATCTTCATGAGTTGATGCCGTTTTCTCTAGTGTTTGGAGCCACTCAGGTACTTCGATTTCTAACGTATCCATTCCTTCTGCGGTTTGCTCACCCCCTGGCATTGGCATAGGAACGTAAGGTTCCTCATACGTCTCATCTACCTCGATGGGTACCAAATCCTCGGGTTCTGGTTCGACAACTGGAGAGGGTTGCCTTTCATGTGTGAGTAATCTTGCCTGTAATTCGGCCACTTGCTCTTTCAATGCCTTGACTTCCTCTGAAGTCGTGGTCGTTTCTGTGACTTTGGGTGCTGTCTGTTGCTCTTGGAGTTGATTGCGCAGCGCATCACGTTCCCTTTCCAAGTCATCATGAGCTTCTAATAGATCTGCATAGCTGTCCAAGATGGTCTTCATTGTCTCTGAGGGCACAGCTTTAAACTGCTCTGGATCAATTTCGTGTGGAGAGCCTTCCATTGCTGCTTCTAGATTTGCTTCATTTTGCAGCTGCAGCCTCTTGTTTTCTTCTAGGGCAGCCGCCATGTGTTTTCTGAGAAGTGCCAGGTTACGCCGGACTTTGAGATTATCGGCTTGGTATACCTTGAGCAAAGCTTCTAGTTGTTTGGCACCTGATTCTGTCGATGGTTGGGGTGCCGCCAATAAGGTTTGGTGAGCCTGCTCAAGCGTCGTGTAGCGTTGATTCAGTTCTGCATTTTCTGTTTGTAGAATGAGAAATTGTCTTTGTAAGTTTTGATGGTGCGTTTCCAGATTCTGATACCGGTTGTCCAGAGCTTTGTATTCATGCTGGAGCTGGTATACACATTGGTTTAATGCTAAGAATATGTTATTTACATTAAATAATGATGGGAAGGGTGAAGATGCAGGGGGAATGGGGGCGGGAATGGGAGAGGTGAATGATGTGGATGTACGTGGAGATGTGGGGGGAGGGGGTATGGGTGATGAAGGTGGCATAGGGGGAGGGAGCGGTGCTGTGGCAGGTGATGTTTCCATCGTGTCAACTGTTTGAGTGACGGTGTAGATGGGAATCGTTGGTGGAGTGGATGTGACATCGGTGAACAGGGTGGTGAAGGTGGGCATGGTGACTCCCCCGTATTGGATTCCCGGAGAGAGTGGGATGCCCATGACCACGGTAGTGGTAGTGGATGTGGTAGTGTTAGTGTCCGGTGGTGGAGTGAATTGTGTAGTGTGAGGTGGGGATGGGGGTGACAACGGTGCTTCCTGATATTCTTCTGCTTGCGCTGCCTCGCCTGGTGCTGATGTATTGATGTGAATTTGCTTCCCGGACCTCCTGGGACGAACGGGAACTCTTTTTTCAAACCTGTGGATGTAGGCCATTGCCTCATGAATGGCCTCGTCCAGTCCTACAGCGTCGGCATGAAGGTTCATGGACTCAATGAACAACTCGTCCACACCTTCCTCAGCTAGCAAGTCGTTCATGAGTCTTTTGCCCTGTTCTAGAGACATCTGATGCTGTTCCTGAACCAGTCGCATGGTTCGATATAGTCTCTTGATTTGTGCCGAATATGCTGGGGCACTTGCTAACTCGGAGAGTTCGTCATATTCTTGATGTTGTTCTTCGTCGGCCTCTTCTTCATCTCCTCCTGCCTCTTGTTCATCTACATCGACTTCTACAGTTTGTGGTTGGGTGGGGGCCGATGTTGTTTGGGGTCGCGGTTCCTGAGCTCGCGCTGCTTCGGCTTCGAGGTTAGAGTCATAGATTAATCTGGCAATTTCTTCATCCGTGAGGTCCTCAAGAGTAAATCCCTGCGGAAATTCCAAATCGGATGGAATGGGTGGAAACACCAGATTAGGCCCCTCTGTGCTTGGTCTTGGTAACCGGATTGTGAATGGCCTAACTCGTCGTGTCTGGGGAGGAGTGATTTCTGGTGTAGCGGTAGCTCCCCTTGGTTGAGCACAGGGTAGTTGGACTCCCCCCCTCATCTTCTTTGATGGGGGACCTGCTGCTGATAGTCTTCTCTGGAATTCTTGGACTCGGGACCATACGAGTGCCCGCTGAACAGGCACGTCATAAGCCAAGCATCTATAGATTATTCTGGTCAAAGCACAACACCCGTGGAGCACATTCTTCTGTTTTTTGTTCCACCTTTGATGCGCTAGGTGGATCTGATCTATGATCCAGTGTGGTACATTGATGGCCAGGCTTTCGGTTTCTGCTAGATATAAACTGAACCATATTTTTTTCGGGGGCATTGTGAAGCGTTCTTGGGCGGGAAAAGCAAAATGTTGCATGATGGTTCGCAGGTGAAGCGCAATGGTAGGTGTCATCGCAACCATGTCCTTCAGCTTATTAAGATCTTTGTGCTTCATTCGACCTGGAACCATGGTTTCCTTTTCTGTTGGGATGTGCATGCCATACATACCCAATGCTTCTCTTACCAGATTGAGGGTCAACTTGAATCTTTTAAGCTCATTACCCGGCAGCAGTGATGGCAGCACAAAGGTGCTGTCGCCGCCCTTGGCTCTGCTTGGTGTGATGGTACTGATCAGATAAGAACATCGTAAAAAATCCGGCTTTGGTAAGTGAGTCCTGAAATAACTTTCCACACCTGCTTTGACCCAAACTGATCTCATGACTTCGGAATTTTGGTAGCTTTCAAACTCGCGTGCGAAAAAGTGGTATCGACCCCATTTGCCATTGAACTCCAATTCTGCTTCCCAGAAATAGGTCCCATCGCCCAGTGGTCCAGCAACATCACTGAACCAATGCGCATGCTTACCTACTTGAGAAGTGTGCCCTTGAGGAGGATCCTGAATGGGGAGCACATGCACTGCTTGAAGCTCTTGCGGTCTTGCTGTGAGACGTGGCTCAAGGAGAAGTGTTTCTATGTCCACAATCTGGGCACCAGATCCGGCTTGAGAACTAGTACCTGCTTCTGCCATGGCCCTGTTCGCTGGTTGGTTCTGTGAGAATATAGAACCAAGTGTTAACATCGTAATGGACAGAATAAATCCGTTGTTGTCCCCGTTACAACATTAACATGAGGTGGATGATGAGTTAGTGGTTAGTAAGTGCATGAAGACAGTGTGTGTATTTAGTGCTTGTGTTGTCCTCGGAGACTACTGCAGTTAGTAAGTAGGTATGGATTTACAAATTGGGGTCGGGGGGTTTATTACAGGCCCTAGGCTGCCAAATGCAGTGAGTGGGCTTTGCCTTCGGTTTCGGAGAGTCTCTACAGAGCCTTCTCGGTGTCGTGGTTTGAAGATGAGGCCTTTTTGGGACCCATTTACAATTGGTTACATGTACGCTCTTGGGTTTTGGTGTGTACATGAGTGTCGAGAACGAGTGAAATCTGGCAGTATGCGTCGCTGCGTTATGCTGTTTAAGTTGTGGCCTCAGCGTAGCTACTTGTGCCATCAAGCAAGCCTTAAGCACCCAAATTTGTCTTGATTGTGGGCTTGCCTTCATCGACTTCTTGGGCACCCAAATAGATTTTACTTTAGCAGAAGAATTTCTGGAAGACTTCTTATTAGCGTTGCGTTGTTGGTCACTAATAAGAGGCTTTGCCCCTGTAGTTGACGGTGGTGCAACCGGTCGTTCGCCTTTCCGCACCCATACCTGGTCTATTTTCTGGGCTGTTCTGCTGCGCAGGTACTTTTGATCTCTGACATAGGTAGTACCCTGCTTCTTCTGCCTTTGATCCACCTTGGGTTGCTGCTTCCTTCTAGCCTTTGGAAAAGAAGGGAGTTCCATTGCATTCCTGACTTCTTTTTTGCGAATATCATTCCTCTGCAACACATAGTTTTGGACAAGAACAGCATGGTCATCTTCATGTGTACCCCTGGAAGGACCAGGAGTCTGTGCCTTTCCTAGTTCCTTGAGTGCTCCATTGTCTAATTCTACTGTAACTCGACTATGATTGACCCAAACCTGGAGAAGTCCACTTCTTAGGTTTAGATTGACTGCTTGGTCATAGATCCAATCCTGACCCAAGACGAGAGGTTCAGTGAGATCCTCATCTTGACACACTAGTACTTTAACGGTCATTGCCTCCTCGTGAATGTAGAGGGGAAGTTCCACCTCGCCCATGCAAGGGGTTTCCACGCCTCCCAATCCTATGAGGTATGCTTCCACAGGATGGACAGTTAACTGTAACTCTTGACAGTAAGACAACTTAACAGCGCTAGTGGCAGCACCTGAGTCAATCAAGGCTCTTACGGTCCTTGTACTCTTTCCTTGTCCTATGTCTATGGTTATGAAAGGACGTCTATCAATTATTCTATTCGAGCTTGTTCCTGCAACTTCACACATGGCTATGGGAAATCCTTGGTCTGCATAGTCATTCGCTCCAGGCTGATCTCTACCTTGCCTTCGTAATTTCATCCTTCTGATGCGTTCTAAAGCCTCTGCTTGAGCTTCTTCTCTAATTCTCTTTTCTTCCTCTTTGCGTTTCTTAGCAGTGTTGAGTCGGCTGAGCATTTCCTCCGTGAGGGGTTCCTGGTACAACTTGACTCTGCATCCGCTAATATAGTTAGGGAGAACATTACCCTCTAATGTGGCCAATTGTACTGCTCCACTTGTGGAGATCCTATTGATGATCATAGGTCCGTAGCCTCTCTTTTCTAGCTTCCTTGCGTGTTGTTTCAGTGTATAGACTAAGACTAGATCTCCCGTTTTCAAGCCTTTATCCTTCACGTGGGCATCAAAGTATGCCTTCTGTCTCTTCTTGGCTGCATATATCCCTGCAGCGGCTCTCAGTCTTGTTTCTCCTAATCGTTCAAGGTCAAAGATCCTAGAGGAGAGCTCATGACCTGTCCATTCGTGCTCTTGTGCTACTCTCAATGTAGGGATTAGGAAGTCCAAGGGTAGCACAGCGTTTTGGCCGAATACCATCTGAAAGGGGGTGGCTTGGAGTACCGTTTTGTAGGCAACTCGGTATGCCCAAACAGCATGGTGTAGCTGTTTGTCCCAATCAGAGCGTTTAGTGTTCACTAATTTCGTCAGTACATTGCATAGAATCTTATTAGTGCTCTCAGCTTGTCCATTAGCTTGAGGGTGATAAGGGGCAGACTTCTTGTGTATTACCAAGAATTCTTGGAGTAGATTTTCAATCACTTCGTTCAAGAAATGAGTGCCTCTATCACTTACAAGCTCTATGGGTAGTCCATATCTCGTGAATACATTCTCAAACAAGAATTTGGCAGTTGTTTGAGCATCGTTCTTGGTTGTAGCTTTTACATCTACCCACTTGGTGAGATAATCTGTTGCCACAATGATGTATTCCGCATGAGAACCTTTCGCTGGGGGATTAATAGGACCTACGAAGTCTATTCCCCACTTAGAGAATGCACGTCCACCCATCATAGGTTTCAGTGGCATCTCATCTTTGCGTATAGGATACTGAGTCCTTTGACAGATATCACACCGTTTCACATAGGTATGTGCATCCATGTGAAGGGTGGGCCACCAGAAGCCCGCAAACAATATTGCCTTGATCACCCGATCTGGTCCAAAGTGTCCTCCTGCTACACCTTGGTGAGCAGTTTCTAAGATCTTAAGATATTCACTCTCATGGACACATAATCTCAGGTAACCATCTTTACCGCGCTTATATAGATTATCACCTATGAGTGAATAATCCAGGGCTTCTTGTTCTAAACTCCTTTTTCTAGCTAGAGTCATGTCTGGAGGGAATGTGTTTGTCCTCAGGAATGATACTAGTGGTTCGCTCCAATCTGGCACAATGGATACTTGATAGAGAGTGGCATGTTCCACAGGTGGTTTAGTGCAACAGATTGGGCATTCCTTGCACAACTTTTGGACATCCGCTTCCATGGTTGGCCAGTGCACTCCGAATCTCTTTAGAGTCTGTAAAGTTCGTTGTTTTGAATGGTGTTGCTCTAGTGCACCTACATGTGCTAATTGCAACCATTTAGCGTACTCATCCTCTTCTACGCAACAAGCCAAGATCCCTTGATCTGTGTGCTTGTACATGCTTCCTGCCATGATGTGGTATTTTTGGGCTTTTACAACCTCTCTGTTCCGTGTGTTTACCACAGGATGGTTAGGCCCGTATGTCAATACTGGTACCAATGGCTTGGCCCACTGCGGCACCACTTCCAAATTAAACAAGTAAGCATCAGGAAGGTCATCTGACACTCCTTGTGGGGCTTCTCCCGATGTGAGCCTAGAGAGATGATCTGCTCTCAAGTGAGTCATACCTTTTCTTACCACAACCTCAAAGTCATATTCCATTAGTAAGAGAAACCATCTTACTAATCTACCTGTATTGCATGGCTTGTTTACTAAGTACAACAATGCCTGATGGTCCGTAAAAAATTTAAACTTATTTGCAAGCAAATAATGTCTAAACTTTTTAACTGCATATACCATGCCTAATCCTTCTCGTTCAGTAGTGGTATAATTTCGTTCAGCCGCATTCAATTGTCTATTGGCATAGGCAATTGGAAGGTCCATATTACCTTCACCAGTAGGTTGTGCAAGTACACATCCAATAGCATAATTGGATGCATCCACGTGAACATGGAATGGCTTATTCCAATCTGGTGTGGTCAAGATTGGTGCTGAACATAATCTTCGTTTAAGCTCCTGGAAGGAATCCTCACATTCATCCGTCCACTCAAAGTTTGTCAGAAGTCCGTACATGGGCTTTGCAATGACAGCATACATGTGTATAAATCGTCGATAATAACCACAATGCCCCATGAAAGCTTGTACTTCCTTGACATTCTTTGGCCTAGGTAGCTCTGCTATGGCTCTCACTTTTTCTTCGTCGGTAGATATGCCATTCTTTGACACTATGTGTCCGAGAATCTTACCTTGCCTGACCATAAAAACGCACTTTTCTGGGTTCAGGCAGACTTGATATTCTCTACATTTGTCAAAGATTTGTCTGCGTTCAGGAATATGAGTTTGTCTAACATTGGAATGAGCACAAAGATCATCAACATAGACTTCTAAACTCTTCCTCAGGAACTCCTTAAACACATGGCACATCAGCCTCTGGAAGGTGGCTGGTGCATTGGTAAGCCCAAATGGCATTACTCTAAAAGCAAAAATGCCCCATTCCGTGGCAAAGGCTGTCTTATGCTGATCCTCTGGAGCTATGGCCACTTGATTGTAGCCCGAAAATCCATCAAGGAAGCTGTACACTTCCTTGCCTGCCACTCTTTCTAAGAGATGTTCTGTGATGGGAAGCGGATAGTTATCTCGAATCGTGGCTGCATTAACCTTTTTCAAGTTAATGCACACACGCAGCTTGCCATTCTTCTTGGGCACCACTACGATGGGGGATACCCATTCAGTGTGCTCAATTTCATAGATAAATCCGGCTTCGACCAGTCTATCTATCTCTTCCTTGATCTTAGCAGCATAGTTATCGTTATATGTATAAGGCTTTTGCTTAGAGGGTTTGGCATCTGAGGTCATGGGGATGGTGTGTGAGCATATGTCAGGGTCAACACCTTTCAAATCCTTGTAACTCCAAGCGAATACATCTCTGTATTCTCTTAGCAAGGTAATCAATTCGTACTCTTCTTCTTCTGTCAGGTCATGGCCTATATACGTACATCTCTCCTCTCCTTCTTCTAGGGCCACTACGATTTTCTTGGTGGTTTCTTTGTTATCATAGGCCTCTCCTGATTGTGCCTCTCGTTTAGGCATTCTTATCATGACTCTCTTGTCATCTATCTCGTACTTCTTAAAATTTTCTGGGACCTCAAACAAAGATTCTTCCTCCTCTGGTAAAACTTCTTTCTTTCTTCGTTTCTTTCCTTCTTCCTTCAAGGTCATATGTGTTGCTAATCTTACATCATTTGTAACCTCTCCATGCTTCTGAGGTTGAAATTCTACTTCATGGAAGTATTCTTCATCTGATGCAAATGGAGGGTCCATAATGATTGACTCTAGATCGGAGTCACTTGCATCCTCAAATGCATCAGGGCTAGGTTCGCATTCTTCTAAAACTGCCTCTCCCATGATTGGCTCTATGGAGAAGACTGAAATATCATAGCCATCCTCATCACAGTGAGGTGTCCATTGTTCTTCATTGATGGCTACGTCCATTGTTGCTAAAATTTCTGCCCAGCCATGGGGTTCAAATTCCTCGTCTGGAAAAACTACAGGTGCATAGGCTGGGTCTTGAATGGGTCTATGGGTTTCGTTTGCACCTATTTCTCTGGCCTTTTCTCTCTTCTCTTCTTCTACTGCTACCTTGCACATCCATAAGTGAGTATCTTCATGCATCCATGAGGATCCAGACCCCATGGAATGCACCGATTCTGTATCATCTTTGGCTCTATGGATGGGATTCCATTGGATAGGAGGGACATCTCTATGAGAATAATCCTTGAGATTGACTTTGGTTGTAACACCTAAGTGCTGCAGGTACAAAGAATTGGTCCCCCAATCCTGTACCACTTGCAACTGTCGCATGAATGGTCTTCCCAAAATCATCTCATAGGCATGATTTTTGCTGAAGTCACATATGGCAAAGGTATGTTCAAACTCGACACCACAAGTGGTGAGAGTTATTCCTTCTAGCAATCCTAGGGGTCTCTCTATGTGACCATCTGCCATTTGCAATTTCATTCTCGTTGGCCTGAGTGCTGGCTTGCCCCAACGCTTCCATAAGGAGGTAGTGGCAATTGCAACTCCTGCACCTGAGTCCAAAATTGCCTTAGTGGTGTAGTCCTGGTAGGTAATGGGAAGATAGGTGTTCCCTTCTTCACCCTCACACATATCTCCTATTTTATCCAAGGGAATTTCTGGCACTGTCCTATGGGATCCTACCCTGGAACGAGGTTTTGCAATTTCAGTTACTCGACTAGCTACATATTTCCGCGCTTCTGGTCTATCCTTGGGCAGTTCTTCCAAGGTGAGATTGCGCTGCACTTTGGTGTTCTTTACTATCTCCGTGTTCCTAGGTATGACTGAATCGTCGTTCCTTACCATGACTGTGGGTGCTCTCATACATGTGGACTTTGCTTCCCATGGGCCTGTGAAGTGGGGTAGCTCCTGTATGGAATTAGACTCAAAGTCCAATCTCTCATGAGATTGAGCACTCTCATGTTCCCCGTAAATTGATGGGATGTCTTGTGGGAATTGGTCGTGTGCATCGTCCACAAGTTCAAAAGGAGGGGCGACCTCACTTTCGTTATCCCATTTGTCTTCTTGAATCTCTCGTAGGAAGTCTGGTGCAAACCGATTCATCGAAGAAGAAGTATCTGGCTCCGTAGAATTAGGTACATATGCTATCTGGGAAGGAGGGCTTATTCTATCGTTGGCTCTTTCCTCGGTGTCATAGATAGCTGAGGCACAAGCTTCTTGGGGAGGATTACTTATGCTATTACTTTTCCGAACAGGCTCATAAGCTTTCTGGGAAGGGATGTGGGTTACCTGTGGGGGTACATAAGCTTTCGAGGGAGGCTCCTATGACCTTTGGGGAGGAAGATAGGCTCCTTGAAAAGGCATGTGGGCTTCCTGAAGAGGCTGGCTTTTCCGTTCTCTTACCCTTTCCTTTCTTTGAGGGGTAGGCTCCTTTTCTGGCTGTGCAACTAGCCTCTCTAATCTTTCTAAGGAGGGAAAGGAGTCTGGTTTAGTGGAATTGGCCACATACACTTCCGATGGGGAATGATTCATGTTTTTGCTTGCTTTCTCTCTCTCTTGATTTTTTTCTTCCTTGTCAGATCTTGCAATTATCCTCTCTAACTTCTCTAGGAATCCATCCAAGTGTAATTGCGTTTTGGCTGAGCCCGAGTAATTGAAAAGGCGACTGGCTTCAAACATAGTTTGAGCCAATGCGACCATTTTCGCGCACAGTTTGGTTCTTTCTATCTCTAGGTCAGCTCTAGGATAGCACTTGGCATGATCCGTGACATTTGGCCCTTCTTGTATTCTGGCCTGATATGCTTTGAGCATCATGTCTATGTCCTCAGGAGTGGGATCAGCTAACACTGATCCTACTCTAGGAGGTGGTGGAATCGTATGACGTGGTGGGGAGGGTGGTGGGTCAGATGGAGATGGTAGGGGTGGCGGCGGTGTATTGTGAGAAGGGATTTGAGAGGTGATTTCAGTTATCCTAGCTTTGGTTTCTCTTATGCTTTCCTCAAGTTCACTCATCTTTTTAGCCCATTGTCTTTTCATTCTTTCCCGACTATCTTTCCATGCTCTAGTCCTTTTCTTTGTTATGCTCTCGGTTTCACTAGCCTCTGAGTTCTTACCCTGGTTTGTCTCTTGGTTTTGCTGCAAAGCCTGAGCTCTAGTGACTACCTGCACTGGTGCAGTGGAAGTGACGCTTCCTGATGAATCTACAACTAAACCAATCACATTGATCGGAGTGATTTTTGGCATATTATTGGGGTTCTTTGGGCAATCTCGTAAAAGATGCTCTTTTCCACAATCTTGGCAAAAACCTTGGATAGTCACTGACTGGGGTTGTGTAGGTGGGGGCAAGGGACAATCACGAACGATATGATCTCCTTGGCATCTGTAGCACGGTCCTCTTGGGAATGGAGGTCTTACTTGCCTAGGTTGTGGCCTGGGGTTGGGGTTTGCATACATGACGTTCGTGTAATCTGACTCCCAACTAGGTTCACTTGGTTCTTCACTATAGTAAGACTCACCATGTTCTGGGGACTGCATGTAGTAAGCCTGGGGACTATCGACATGTGTAGAATCAAAGCTATGGTCACTTGGGTCACTTTCCGAGATCAATGGGGTTACTGGTACTATGGCCCTATTCAGGTTTTCTTCTGCAACAGCATACTTTACTGGAATCACGTTAGCGGGGTTTGGGGGCTGTTGAGCTAGTACCGGTTGGGGTCTCTGTTGGGCCTGATATTGTGGTTGGTAGGTTTGTTGGGGTCTAGCATATTGTGGTGGTGGATTTTGGTTTTGGTATCTGCCTTGTTGGTAGGGCTGCGGGTAGGGTTGTCTAACTGCCTGCTTGTTGTATGGGCAATCTTGTGCGGTGTGATTGGTGTATCTCCGTTCTATGGTGCAGTACTGGCTACTAGGGTTTACTTGGGGTTGAGCCATAATGGGGCAGACATTCGCCATATGGTCACCACCGCATGTATAGCATCTTTTCACAGAGGCAAACCTTGGGATCTGTTTGCTAGTTACACCTAATTTCTGAGCTACCTTCTCAGCGAGTTCCTCAATTGATGTAGATTGCGTGGAAGAGTGTCTAGATGCGCTATCTGAGTCTTTATAGATTTTGGAAAGCTCTAGCTCTTCCCCTAGGTTATCTTCAATGTCAATGCACATGCGTACACACTCTTCTATAGTCCTAGGGTCCTTCAGATACACATAGGATCTCAATTTCGTACTCAGCAATCCATCAAGGAATAAGGCTACTTGTTTAGCAGATGTGGGTAACTCCGAAATAGGGCACCTTTCCAGATATTGTCTAAACCTTCTTCCGGCCAATCTGACAGTCTCTTGGGGGGTCTGTTTGAAGCTGTGGATCAATGAGGAGGTATTGTGTCTTATGCCGCTCTTAGAGAACTCTACAATGAATGCCTCTAGGAGTTGGTCTATGCTCCTGAACTGACGCTCATCTAATGGCTGAAACCATGTAAGTGCCGTGTTCCTAAGGGTTAGACCGAAGGCATTGTACTGCGTGAACAGATCTTCCACTTGTTCAGCTCTCAAGACTTGCTTGAACTCTGCCACATGATCATGGGGATCTCCTGTGCCGTCAAAGTAATTCTTCATGGACTTAACTAGCTGGGTGGGTCTCAAAGTTCTTGCGTGCTCTCTAGGCCTCGGCAGAGGGAATCCATCTACATTTCTTTGGTTCCTGTGGGCTCTATGTATCTCAGGAGGTTCTACCCTATTCGTCTCCGTTCTCGTTCTTTCTCTGCCTACAGGGTTGGCAAAGCTTACTTCCGGTCTATCTCTACTTCTGTCTCTTTGCGTACCATGAGCTTGGGAAGTTCCCGCCCCAGGGTGACCATAGGATACATTTGATCTTGGTTGGGGAAAAATAAATTCACCCTTCCACGTGTAGGCATGCCTATCATTTTCTGTCACCACGAAGATCCGTTCTGAAGCATGATCTAAATAGGTCACTCTGCCTGGGCTATCCGGATCCTTAAGCTCATAGATCATGATATTTCCTATGTCTGTTGGCTGATTAGACTTATACCTCCAAAAGGCTTCATCAGTTTCTCGATTGAGGAGCAACTCTATGCTCTTGTTGTCTTGGGGGACCCATTCAGGCGTGATAATCCTAGTGAGAACTGATTTACCTCGAGGGGTTCTAGGTTCCGCACCCATGTTCCCTTGCTCCAAGTCACCTAAGTCCGCTTCTGAGATTACATTCCCAAAGTCATCGGTCCTATCAGGGTGACTAGTGACTACATATATAGTTCCTTCTTTGTCCAGGTATGCACCATTTTCAAACTTGACAGCTGGGTGCTCTAGTCCAATGGATTGATCCGGGTTTTTAATCTGGACCACAGATCTTCCTAAGCCGTCCTCATAGATGCTAGCACCTAATCGGTTGGTCCTAAGGTACTCCAGCTGCGTTTTGTAAGGGCCTTCTACCCTGTATAGGTAAGGCACTCCTGAACTTCCCGTAGGTCTGTCCATGCCTTGAGACATCCTTGATTCACTGGTATCAGAGCTGGGGTAGTGAGAGTGGTGGCTCAACTGCTGGGCCCAAGACCTTGCAGTGTGATTGACACTAGCCTCTGAAGACCTAAGGCTTTGTCTTTCCCTTGCTAAATGTCGTCCTGATCTAAGGTTCATATGCCTAACTGATTAACCCACTTTTTTCCAGAGTACAACCTCGTTGCCAATCAATTGGTACCAGTCACTTGATTCTTTTTAGTTAATTATTGTGTTTATGGTCTTGTCTGATATCACGTCGTCAGGGACACTTGAATGTTCTTCGTACTTTAGGTTGATCGTTCCACGTTAGGTTCTTTTCCTTTATGTTATCG
>CM035435.1:95711740-95716740 GCA_020310875.1 Ceratopteris richardii
TACATATACATATACATATACATATACATATACATATACATAAACATATACATATACATATACATATACATATAAATATACATATACATATGCATATACATATACATATACATATCCACATCCATATCCATATACATATACATATACATATACATATACATATACATATACATATACATATACATATAAATATACATATACATATTCATATATATACACATATACATATACATATGCATACACATACACATATACATATACATATACATATACATACACATACACATACACATACCCATACACATACACATACACATACACATACACATACACATACACATACACATACACATATACATATACAAATACATATACATATAAATATAAATATTGTTGGAAGTGATGGCTGGGTACAATCAGAAGATCAAGTTGGTGCTGCTAGACCTGCTTCACACCTGCCCTTTTTTCTCTTCAGATATGGTTAGGAGACTCTTTGAGCTTCCAAATGACACCAAGAAACTATATATGTGCTTTACAAAATGATTGAGTAATGACCAAATCAAAACAGATGATTTTGAACCTTCACAACTCCAAAAAAACTTTCTATTCCTGTAATGATACCTGCTCAGTTCTAAGCTCAGTATGACCAGCACACTTGCAATTGGTTTAATTCCTTCTGGGAGTATTAAATTAACTTAACAAGCTACCATTAGCAAGTTAAATCACTCCAAATAACAAACTATACACTGAGCATGATCTTTAGCAAAATCAGAGACACCCCCGATTTTTTAGGAACAACACAGAAATATACCAGTGACTGCTTCGACTGAGATTTCTCCCAATTGGCTGAATAGAATGACTTGAGATTTTGTAGTGTTGTAGAATGCTTTGAGCTGGTTCCAATGAGCCCTGGATCATCAAATTTGGTTCAGTAGATCTTGAGATATGCCCTGTTGAATTTGACAGACTTTGAGGTGAATGACTCAGAGAACACAGAGTAAAGAACTATGAGTATATGTATTGATACTATCAAATGTACATTCCCATTGGCATGTAGAGTGATGCCCAATGGTACTCAGAGGTGTAGGCTAAGTAGTAGCTCTCACACACTCTATGATCTGCTTGGATTAGCCTCGGGAAGTGAGCTCATTGACCCGCGACTTTTACATAGCTCTTTTATAGGAATTTTGAACAAATTTGAATTTGAATTCAAATTAAAGTTCCCTTGATTCTCTCTACTATACTTAGGGAGATATTCCCTCAACTAGATCATCTACTTTTTCCACGACTCTAGTCTAGTAGGTGTGATTACATAATTGATTAAGTCATATTGACTTTTTACATTAGGTAAAGAGTAACAATCAATTAAGCATCTGTTTCTATGGTTCAAATGTATCCTTCATGGGTTCAAACTTTATCTTTCCAAGGTTCCAATTGTCCAAGCTTTATGTTGAGTCTTCAAGGCACAAATCAAAGCCAAGTGTGAAGGCTTGTTTGCACCAACAGCTCCCCCTCAAGCCAAACACTTGCTTGAGTCTTCATCTTTAGTCTTCAATGATATCCTGCAATCCTATCATGGATTTAAACTTGCATAGCTTGCTCCCATCCAAAGATTTTGTAAGCAAATCTGCACATTGAATATTAGTGGACACATATGATAATTGGATTTCCTTGCTAAGTAATTTCTCCCTCACATAGTGGTAATGAACCTCTATGTGTTTTGTCCTAGCATGATACACAGGATTAGCTGCTAGATGAAGTGAACTTGTGTTATCTCCAAATATGATAGGTGGCCTTGTATATAGAC
Organism: Ceratopteris richardii; assembly: GCA_020310875.1. NCBI lineage: Eukaryota > Viridiplantae > Streptophyta > Polypodiopsida > Polypodiales > Pteridaceae > Ceratopteris > Ceratopteris richardii. The sequence continues at coordinate 95,713,548 of CM035435.1, forward strand.
CCAATTCTGAGTATAGTAGCTTCAACCATATGGCTTCTTGAGTGGCATTTGCTAGCCCTCTGTACTCTGCCTCAGTAGATGATAGGGCTACTGTGGGTTGTTTCTTGGATGACCAAGAAATTGGTTTATCACCTGCAAAGCATATGTAACCAGTTGTACTCCTTCTGTCATCCTTGCAACCTGCCCAATCTGCATCTGAGTATACCTTGATGTCAATGTCTGATGAATATGGATAATACAAACCATGATTTTGTGTTCCTTTTAGGTACTTTACTATCTTCTTGGCTGCCTCCAAATGTGGTACTCTTGGCTTATGCATAAATTGGCTAAGTACACTGACACCATATGATATATCAATCCTGGTTAAGGTAGCATAATTGAGACTACCTACCAAACTTTGATAACCTATAATATCCTTGAGTTCTTCTCCTTCATGTGCACTGAGTTTGTGGTTGACTTCCATAGGAATGTTTGAGACTTTAGCTTCCTGCAAATTAAACTTCTTAACCATGTCCTGAATGTACTTTTTCTGAGTAATGAATATACCTGAATTTGTGTAGACCAATTCAAGCCCTAGGAAGTACTTCAATAATCCAAGATCATTGATCTTGAATTCCTTCATCATTTGACCTTTGATGTGTCTAATTCCTTGAACATCATTTCCTGTAATAATGATGTCATCAACATAGACACACAAGTATATTACCTCTGAATTGTTCTTCTTTATAAACAATGAAGTATCTGCTTTACTCATCACAAATCCTTGATCCAAGAGATAGGTTGTCAACCTATAATTCCATGCTCTAGGTGCCTGCTTCAATCCATACAGAGCCTTCTTCAATTTACACACATGATTTACCTTATTGGGATCCTCATAGCCAGGTGGTTGTGACATGTAGACCTCTTCAGATATCCATCCATTCAAGAATGCATTCTTTACATCCAATTGGTACATGTTCCAATTCTTGGATGCAGCTACACTCACCATAATTCTGATAGTTGGCATCTTGGCCACAGGAGAAAATGTCTCCTCATAATCAATGCCTTGGGTTTGTGCAAAACCCTTGGCTACCAACCTAGCTTTGTACCTGCTTATTGTACCATTTGAGTTCCTTTTGAGTTTGTAGATCCATCTGGACCCTATCACCTTCATGGAGTCCTTCTTGGGTACCAAGTCCCAAGTGTCACTCTCCTTGAGAGCCTCCATTTCTTCATCCATTGCTTCCTTCCATTCTGGTTTAGTAATGGCTTCCTCAAATGTACCTGGTTCTTCATTCAAGATATCCTTTGCAAGATATACAGAGTGCTTGGTTACAAGTGAAGTATCATACCCATACCTAATTGGTTTCTTCTTTTCCCTTGAAGATCTCCTCATAGCTTGAGCTGAGGATTCTGGATTGTCTTCAAGTTGCTTCATCTTCATCTTCCCTTTGGATTTCCAAGCTTTGAATTCTTCAATGTTGATGGTGTCTTCATCATCTGAGCTTGTGTCCTCATTCTGAGTTGGTTCTTGCCTGACAAGCTTTGGAAAGTCTTCTTCCATATCATAAGGTAGGCTAACTTTCCTGCACTCATTATCATACCATGAATCATTTTCATCAAAGATTACATCTCTGCTTACCTTGAAGCCTTTGTTTGAGGGGTTATAGAACCTGTATCCTTTCTGATTCAAATCATAACCAATAAAGATACACTTTTCAGCCTTAGGGTCTAGCTTTCCCCTTACCTGTGAGGGAATATGCACATATGCAACACATCCAAAGATCTTGCAATGATCCAGAGATGGTCTCTTACCATGCCAAGCCTCATAGGGTGTCATTCCATCAAGTGTCTTTGATGGCAACCTGTTGATTAAGTATGTGGCAGTAGATACACTCTCTGCCCAAAGATAATTTGGTAATTTTTTCTCATTAAGCATAGACCTAGCTGTCTCCACAATGAGTCTATTCCTTCTTTCAGCTACCCCATTTTGTTCAGGTGAGTACCTTGTGGTAATCTCCCTCTTGATGCCTCTTTCCTGCAAGAATTCTTCAAAATCATTGGAGAAGTATTCTCCACCACCATCTGACCTTAGCCTCTTCAAATGTCTACCTGTTTGATTCTCAACTAATGCAAGATATCTTTTGAAACAATTAAATACTTCATCTTTATGTTTCATGAAGTACAAGACAGTCCATCTGCTATAGTCATCTATAAAGGACACATAGTACCTTGATCCAGATATAGATGGCTCCTTGCTTGGTCCCCAAACATCTGTATGCACCAATTCCAAGTAATCTTCATGCATAAATCCTTTCTTGGTGTATGGCAACCTGTGTGACTTACCAAATTGACAAGCCCCACACTTGTATATCATGTGTTGCTTGGATACATTAGGTATCCCAAGCACACATTGATCCCTACTCATTTGCTTTATGGTCCTCTCTCCAATGTGACCCAATCTCTTGTGCCACATCTCCAATTCTGATAGGGTTTGGTCCTTATAATTGTACAGGGCAATATTCTTAGTATCCTCAAGTTCAAAGGTAAATAGTCTACCTGATTTTTCTCCCTTGGCTATCCTTCTGAATCCATGTCTTGGATCCTCCACATATGCACCATGTTGAGTGAACCTGACCTGTAGACCTTTTTCAACAATCTGACCTACACTCATCAGATTCTTGGTGATTGTTGGGACATACAATACTCTGCTTAGCAAATTCTGATTACCATCACTTGTTTTGACATTACCTACTTTAATCACTGAATGTTTAGTGTCATCACCTGTCTGCACTTGATGCTTGCCTTTAGGTTCTTCCAAATCAGAGAGTAAGGCAACATTCCCAGCTACATGGTTAGAGCAACCTGAATCAATATAGAACAAATGATCATCATTGATACCTGATTTAGATGTCATGTTCATAATCAACAAGGAATCATCTTGATCCTCTGCATAATTGTTGTAATCCTTTCTGTTCCTGTATCCTCCTTGATAATTGCCATTGTGATTGTAGCTATTGTTGTAGTTACTGTTGTAATTATTGTTGTAGCCATGGTAGCCTTGAGATTGATTGAACCTGCCTCTGCCTTGAGAGTATCCTCCTCTTTGGTGACCTCTTCCTCTTTGATTCTTGTAGTTCTTGTAGCATTCATCTGTAGTATGGTTAGACAAGCCACAAATATTGCATGGAGATTGATTGTAGGATCTCCCCCT
>CM035435.1:95719240-95724240 GCA_020310875.1 Ceratopteris richardii
ATGCATATACATATACATATACATATACATATTGTTGGTGCAAATCAAGCCTACACATTTGGCTTGGAATCGTTGAAGAAGATTTCACATGAAGAAAGTAGCATAGAAACACTAGCTTATGAGTTATCACTTTTCTACCTCTTGTAAAAGTCTAAATGACTTGGCATACTTATGTAATCAGTTACCTAATAGATTTGTGGAATTAGATGGTATGAGTTGAGAGAATATCTCCTTACTGTTAGAGGAGTGATTATAGGGAGCCTTAGATTTGAATTTGAAATTCAAAATCAATCTCCAACTCATATAAAAGTGAGAAGAAAAACTTGCGAGCTGTGTGGGCGTACATCCGAGATTCATTACACTATCATTGAGTGTGTGTGAGTGCTACACCATAGCCCACAACACGCAAACTCATTAGGCTACACTAATGATGCCAATGAGGTTGTACATCATTGTGAATTAATACAAGTCTTTACATTCATCATCTCTGTGATTCTCTGAGTTACCACATCAAGTCTGTCAACTTCAAAGAGGCATATCTCAGTGTCTACTCCACCAAAGCAAATGATTCAAAGCTTTGTAGATCCAGCTCAAAGCATACTACAAGCATACAAAGTTTGAAGCAACTTGGCTCAGCCAATTTGGAGATATCACGGTCGGAGTGCTCACTGGTATTTGTCTGCATACTTCCTAAAAAGTCGGGAGTGTCCATAATTTTGCTAAAGTGATTTCTCTCTGTATAGTTTATCATTTTGAATGATTCCACTTGAAAATGGTAGCTTACTAAGCTAATAGAATACCTCTACAAGGAATTTTGCCAATTGTAAGTGTACTAGTCATACTGAGTATAACTCTGAGCAGGTGTCAATACCAAAATAGCAAGTTTTCTTGGATTTGTGAAGTATCAAGTAGTCTGTTTTGATTTGATCACTACGCACATGATTTGCAAAGTACATATAGCATTTCTTGGTATCATTTGGAAGCTAATGTTGTCTACTAATCATATCTAGAGTCACTGAGGGCTGGTGCAAAGCAAGATTAGCAGCATCTACTAAATCTTTTGAAGGATCCATCCATCTTTCCCAACAGTGGTATCAGAGCTAACAAGGTAACATGGGAGATGGTTTTCCTTCATTCATTGATAAATTGGACAGGAACAATTATCAAGCTTGGTCTCTGAGGATGAAGACCTATCTACAAGGAAGAAGTCTATTTGGATTCATCTCAGGAGATGAGGAATTGCCCTCATTCAAAGCAAGGGGTCTACCCACCAAGGAAGAACAAGAAAGGCTTAATACATGGTGTGCAAAAGATGCATTGGCAAGGTCTTATCTTCTTAACTCTATATCTGATTTCCTTTTACCTCACATCAGGAATTGTAAGACTTCCCAAGAAACTTGGGAAACCTTGTCATCATATTTTTCATCTAATACAAGGGCCAGGAAGAATCAATTGTGGATTGAATTCACAACCCTTAGGAAGCAACCAAAGCAATCAGTCTCGGAATTTGTGACCAAAATCAAGGATGTGGCAGACCAATTAGCAAGCATAGGAGAGGAGATTGAAGAGGAACAAATAGTAAGGCAAGTAACCAATGGACTAAAGGCAGATGATAAGTGGGAAAGTTTCACCACTGCAATGGATCTCTACATGGATATGCATACCCCAGATCTCACAACTCTGATGGGCCAACTATTCACAGATGAAGCAAAGTTCACAAAGGTTGGAGATACATCTAAAGGTAACACTCCTTCTGCCCTATATACTGATAAAAAGGTTAAAGACAAAGGTAAAGGTAAAAAGCAAGAGGATGAAGGGTCTACCTCCCAAGCCAACTATGCAGGAGAGAGGTAGATCTTCAAGAGGCAGGGGCAGAGGAGGTAAGCAAGGTAGGGGGAGACCCTACAATTCATCACCATGTAATATTTGTGGATTGTCTAACCACACCACAGATGAGTGCTACAGAAACTACAAAAATCAGAGAGGAAGAGGCTATCAAAGAGGTGGATACTCTCAAGGCAGAGGAAGGTTCAACCAACACCAAGGCTACAATGGCTACAACAATAACTACAACAACAATTATAATAACAACCACAATGGTAACTACCAAGGAGGATTCAGAAATAGGAAAGACTACAACAACTACACAGAGGATCAAGATGACTCCCTATTGATCATGAATATGACTTCCAAGTCAGGTATCAATGATGATCATCTGTTTTATATTGATTCAGGGTGTTCTAATCATGTAGCTGGCAATGTGGCACTACTCTCTGATCTTGAGGAACCCAAGGGCAAACATCAAGTACAGACAGGTGATGATACTAAGCATTCTGTAGTAAAGATTGGAAATGTAAAAACTTGTGATGGTAACCAGAACCTATTGAGCAGGGTACTTTATGTACCAACCATTACCAAAAACTTAATGAGTGTTGGTCAGATTGTGGAGAAAGGTTTCCAGGTCAGGTTCAATCAACATGGAGCATATGTAGAGGACCCAAGACATGGATTCAAGAGGATAACCAAGGGAGAAAAATCAGGTAGATTATTTACCTTTGAGCTAGAAGACACCAAAAACATTGCTTTATACAATTACAAGGATCAAACACTTTCAGAATTAGAAATATGGCACAAGAGATTAGGTCACATAGGTGAAAGGACCTTGAAGCAAATGAGCAGAGATCAATGTGTGCTTGGGATACCTAATGTATCCAAGCAACACATGATTTACAAATGTGGTGCTTGTCAGTTTGGTAAGTCACACAGATTGCCCTACTCAAGGAAAAGTTTTATGCATGAAGACTACCTAGATTTGGTACACACAGATGTTTGGGGACCTAGCAAGGATCCCTCCATTTCAGGATCAAGGTACTATGTGTCTTTCATTGATGATTATAGCAGATGGACTGTGTTATACTTTATGAAGCACAAGGATGAAGTGTTTAATTGTTTCAAAAGATATCTTGCACTAGTTGAAAATCAAACAGGAAGGAACTTGAAGAAGCTAAGGTCAGATGGAGGAGGTGAATACTTCTCCAATGAGTTTGAGGACTTCTTGCAAGAAAGAGGCATCAAAAGGGAGATAACAACAAGGTACTCACCTGAACAAAATGGGGTAGCTGAAAGAAGGAATAGACTTATTGTTGAAACAGCTAGGTCCATGCTTAATGAAAAGAAGTTGCCAAATTATCTTTGGGCAGAAAGTGTATCTACTGCCACCTATCTCATAAACAGGTTGCCATCAAAGTCAGTTGATGGAATGACACCTTATGAAGCTTGGTATGATAAGAGACCATCATTGGATCATTGCAAAATTTTTGGTTGTGTAGCATATGTGCATATTCCCTCACAGGTAAGGGGAAAGCTAGACCCTAAAGCAGAAAAATGTATTTTCATTGGTTATGACTTGAATCAAAAAGGGTACATATTCTACAACCCAACCAATAAAGGGTTCAAGGTAAGCAGAGATGTCATCTTTGATGAGAATGACTCATGGTATGAGAATGAATGCAGGAAGGTTAGTCTGCCCTATGATTTGGAAGAGGAGTTTCCAAAACTCTCAAAGGAGGAACCAATCCAAAAGGAAGACTCAAGTTCAGAAGATGATGACACAATCAATCTTGAAGAATTCAAGGCATGGAAGTCTAAAGGCAAGTTAAAGATGAAGAAGCTTGAGGATATACCAGAATCTTCAACTCAAGCAATGACGAGATCTCAGAGAGAAAGTAAGAAGCCTATCAGATATGGGTATGATACATCTCTTGTTACTAAGCATTCAATTTATCTTGCAAATGACTTGTTAAGTGAAGAACCAGGTTCATATGAAGAGGCAATCACCAAACCAGAATGGAAAGGAGCTATGGATGAAGAAATAGAAGCTCTCAAGGAGAGTGATACATGGGACTTGGTACCCAAGAAGGATTCTATGAAAGTAATAGGATCCAAATGGATCTACAAATTAAAGAGGAATTCTGATGGTACAATCAACAGGTACAAAGCTAGGTTGGTAGCCAAGGGTTTTGCACAAACCCTAGGCATTGATTATGAGGAGACATGAATGCTTTCTTGAATGGATGGATATCTGAAGAAGTCTACATGTCACAACCACCTGGCTATGAAGATCCCAAGAAGGTAAATTATGTTTGTAAATTGAAGAAGGCTCTATATGGATTGAAGCAGGCACCTAGGGCATGGAACTACAGGTTGACAACATACCTCCAAGACCAAGGGTTTACTATGAGCAAGGCAGACACTTCATTATTTATCAAAAGGAGCAATTCAGAGGTAATCTATCTCTGTGTTTATGTTGATGACATCATCATTACAGGTAATGATGTCCAAGGAATCAGAAGCATCAAAAACCAGATGATGAAGGAGTTCAAGATCAATGATCTTGGATTATTGAAATACTTTCTGGGACTTGAATTGGTTTATACTAATTCAGGTATATATATCACTCAGAAAAAGTATGTACAAGACATGTTGAAGAAGTTTAACTTGCAGGATGCTAAAGTCTCAAGTACTCCAATGGAAGTCAACCTAAAGCTAAGTGCTCATGAAGGGGATGAAGTCCAAGACATTACAGGATATCAAAGTATGGTAGGTAGTTTGAATTATGCTACCTTGACCAGAATTGACATAGCATATGGAGTTAGTGTGCTAAGTCAATTCATGCACAAACCAAGGGTACCTCATCTTGAGGCTGCAAAGAAGATCTTGAAGTATCTAAAGGGAACTCAGAACCATGGTTTGTACTTTCCTTATACATCAGATATTGACATTAAAGTGTATTCAGATGCAGATTGGGCAGGATGCAAGGATGATAGGAGGAGCACATCAGGATACTTATCCTTTGCAGGTGATAAACCTATTTCTTGGTCAGCCAAGAAACAACCAACAGTGGCATTGTCATCCACTGAAGCAGAGTATAGAGGGCTAGCCAATGCCACTCAAGAAGCTATTTGGTTAAAGCTTTTGTATATAGAGCTAGGTCTATACAC
>CM035435.1:95736740-95739240 GCA_020310875.1 Ceratopteris richardii
TACTCCATATGCTATGTCAATTCTTGTCAAGGTAGCATAGTTTAAGCTACCCACTATACTTTGGTATCCTGTAATGTCTTTGATTTCTTCTCCTTCATGAGCACTTAGCTTTTGATTAACCTCCATTGGAGTAGTAGATACCTTAGCATCCTGTAAACCAATCTTCTTGACCATATCCTATACATACTTCTTTTGAGTAATGTAGATACCTGAGTTTGTGTAGATCAATTCAAGACCTAGGAAATATTTTAGTAATCCAAGATCACTAATCTTGAATTCTTTCATCATCTGTCCTTTGATGTGTCTAATCCCATTGACATCATTACCTGTAATGATGATGTCATCTACATAAACACATAAGTAAATTACCTCTGTACTACTTCTCTTTATGAACAAAGAAGTGTCTGCTTTGCTCATCACAAATCCTTGGTCTTGGAGATAGGTGGTCAATCTGTAGTTCCATGCTCTAGGTGCCTGCTTCAAACCATACAGAGCCTTCTTCAATTTACAAACATAATGTACCTTTCTTGGATCTTCATAGCCAGGTGGTTGTGACATGTAGACTTCTTCAGATATCCATCCATTCAAGAATGCATTCTTCACATCCAATTGGTACATGTTCCAATTCTTGGATGCAGCTACACTCACCAAAACTCTGATAGTTGGCATCTTGGCCACAGGAGAAAATGTCTCCTCATAATCAATGCCTTGGGTTTGTGCAAAACCCTTGGCTACCAACCTAGCTTTATACCTGTTAATTGTTCCATCTGAATTCTTCTTTAATTTGTAGATCCATCTGGATCCTATTACTTTCATGGAATCCTTCTTGGGTACCAAGTCCCAAGTATCACTCTCTTTGAGGGCTTCTATCTCCTCATCCATGGCTTCTCTCCATTCTGGCTTTGTACTTGCTTCTTCATAGGTACCTGGTTCTTCATTCAACAAGTCTTTTGCAAGATATACAGAGTGTTTAGTTACAAGTGATGTGTCATACCCAAATCTGATAGGTTTCTTCTTCTCTCTCTGAGATCTTCTCATAGCTTGAGTAGAAGTTTCTGCCTTGTCCTTCAATTGCTTCATCTTCATCTTTCCTTTGGATTTCCAAGCCTTGAACTCTTCAAGGTTTATGGTATCATCATCTGAGCTTGAGTCTTCTTGCTGAGTTGGCTCTTCCTTGGTAAGCTTTGGAAAATCTTCCTCCATGTCATAGGGTAGACTCACTTTCCTGCATTCATTCTCATACCATGAGTCATTCTCATCAAATATGACATCTCTGCTTACCTTGAACCCTTTGTTTGTGGGGTTGTAGAATCTGTATCCCTTTTGGTTCAAATCATAACCAATGAAGATACATTTCTCAGCCTTTGGGTCTAGCTTTCCTCTTACCTGTGAGGGAATATGCACATATGCTACACAACCAAAGATTTTGCAATGATCCAGAGAGGGTCTCTTACCATGCCATGCTTCATATGGTGTCATGCCATCAAGTGATTTGGATGGCAACCTATTGATGAGATAAGTGGCAGTGGATACACTCTCTGCCCATAAGTAATTTGGCAACTTTTTCTCATTGAGCATAGACCTAGCTGTTTCCACTATAAGTCTATTCCTTCTTTCTGCTACCCCATTTTGTTCAGGTGAGTACCTTGTAGTGATCTCCCTCTTGATGCCTCTTTCCTGCAAGAAATCTTCAAACTCATTGGAGAAGTATTCTCCTCCACCATCTGTCCTTAGCCTCTTCAAGTTTCTACCTGTTTGATTCTCAACAAGTGCAAGATACCTCTTGAAACAATTAAACACTTCATCTTTATGCTTCATAAAGTATAAAATGGTCCACCTGCTATAGTCATCAATAAAAGACACATAATATCTTGAACCAGAAATGGAAGGGTCCTTGCTAGGTCCCCAAACATCTGTGTGTACCAAGTCTAGGTAGTCTTCATGCATGAAACCTTTCCTTGAGTAGGGTAATCTGTGGGACTTACCAAATTGACATGATCCACATTTATAAATCATGTGTTGCTTGGATACATTAGGTATCCCAAGCACACATTGATCCCTGCACATTTGCTTTAGAGTCCTTTCACCTATGTGCCCTAATCTCTTATGCCATATCTCTAACTCTGAAAGTGTCTGATCCTTGTAATTATACAAAGCAATGTTTTTTGTATCTTCTAGCTCAAATGTAAATAATCTACCTGATTTCTCCCCTTTGGCTATCCTTCTGAATCCTTGTTTTGGGTCCTCCACATATGCTCCATGTTGTGTGAATCTGACCTGCAAACCTTTCTCCACAATCTGACCAACACTCATTAAATTCTTAGTTATTGTTGGTACATAGAGTACTCTGCTTAGTAGGTTCTGATTACCATCACATGTCTTCACATTTCCAATTTTGACAACAGAGTGTTTAGTGTCATCACCTGTTTGTACCTGATGTTTGCCCTTGGGCTCTTCCAAATCAGAAAGTAGTGCCACATTGCCAGCTACATGGTTAGAA
>CM035435.1:95746740-95764240 GCA_020310875.1 Ceratopteris richardii
TTGTGTGATTGATATCTCTCTCTTTGTGTAGTCTGTGTTGGAAATATTTTGCTCTCTGTTGTAAGGGCTGGTTCTCCTTCTCTATGTATCCATTTGCTATGATTTTGGTGTCATTGGGTAGCTATTAGAGTGCTCTAAAGTTGAATCAAGTTTGAGATTCATTCTCTGTATAATCTCAGAGAAAAGTTTGCTGGAGTGAAGTGATGTCTCTGCTTGACTAGCAGTTGTGAGCATTCAACTAGCTCATGTTGTAGACATTGTTTCTCTTTGTGTAAGCATCCATTTCAAGTGAAATTTGTTTTGTTGGAAATCCCTTGGTGTCTACTACAGGTCTACAAATGCTCACTGGAGTTCTCTGCATAAGCTCTGAGTAAGAGCATTTTTGGTGTGCAGAGGTCAAACAAGGATACCTGTGGAGGTCATTCGCGCTTCATTGTTGCTTAGGGGTTGAGATACTTCCCCCATCAGTGGTATCAGAGCATTTGGGCATCTTGGAGGTATCACATACAAGCAAGAAGACCTCTTGGAGTTGGTGGTTGAAGAGTTGCATCAACAAAAGCTTCTTGGAGGTAGCTCACATCAAGGGGGAGCTATTCTGCTCAAATTTGCAAGAGCACAAGGTGTCCATCTAAGGAAAGCTTTGGATTGAGGTAACCTCAGAGCCTCATTTTCATTTTACACACATTGGAGCATTAGCCAAGGGTAGGTCAAGTATCAAAGACTAGATATGGGAGACTTCAACACTCAAATTGAAAAGCTAGACAAAGGTAACTATCAACCATGGAGATTTAGGGTCTCCAACTATCTTATGGGCAAGGGCCTTTGGGGGTTGATTAGTGGAAGTGAACCAAGACCTAGGTTGGATGAGAATCCAACCAATGACCAGAGAAGGGCCTTTAGGGAATGGAATGAAAGAGACAAGAGGGTTATCTTGATTCTTTCCCAACACATTAGCAATAGCATGATCGGCCATATCCAAGACCTGGATTCAAGCATGAAGGTATGGGAGACACTTGAAAGGCTTTATTCAACAAGCACCAAAGCAAGGAAGATCCAACTCAAGAATGAGCTCAACAACCTTAGGAAGAGCTCAGGGAGTAGCATAAATGACTACATACTTAAGGTCAAGGAGTTATCAGATGCATTGGGATCCATTGGAAGCCACGTAGACGATGACGATCTTGTGGCTTATACTCTCAATGGTTTGAGAGATGATGAGAAGTGGAAACCCTTTACCACTTCAGTTTATGTAAGGGATAATCTTCCCGATTTTGAGCAATTGGTTGCTCTCATGGTCACCGAAGAAATGAACATAGGTGGAAGTTCAACTAAAAGCAAAGATGCACAAGTTTTCTATGCAGGTAATCAAAGGGGCAAAGGAAGACAAGGACACGGAAGGGGCAAAGGAAGGTTTGGAGGAAGGCAAGGCCACTCAAGAAATCAAGGACATGACCAAGGCACCTCATCACAAAGAGGGAGAGGAAGATCAAGAGGAAGAGGAGGACGGCATCAACAAAACAGGAATCAAGATGGCGAAGGATGTTACATATGTGGCAAGTTTGGCCACTATGCTAGAGATTGCTACCAAGGAGGAAACCAAAGGAACTATAATCAAGGTTCTTCATACAAAGGCCAAGGTAATTATGCTTCTACAAGTTCAGAAAATGACAATCTATTGATGATGCACATGAATGGGAATTCAAGCAAAGTAGATAACACTTGGTATATTGATAGTGGATGTAGCAACCATATGAGTTGCAATGCTTCTTGGTTTACTAATCTACATGTTCCCAAAGGTAAAGGACATGTAGAAACAGGTGATGATACAGCCCATGAGATCTCCCATGTTGGAGATGTAGCTTTGGATGACAAGGAGGAAGGAAGATGTCTCAAGGATGTCTTGCATGTACCTACCATCACAAAGAACTTGGTGTCCGTTGGGCAAATGGTTGAAAGAGGCTATCAAGTAAGGTTCAACAAAGGTGGATGCTTTGTGGAGAACCCTAAGCAAGGTTACAAGGTCATAGCAAGAGGAAAGAAGCAAGGGAGACTCTTCACTTTGGAGGTAAATTCTCATTCTACTCAACATGTCTACTTCACATATGGAAACAAGAGGATTTCGGAGTTGGACTTGTGGCACAAGAGGATAGGTCACATCAACATACAAAGAATGAAGGAAATGCAGTTCAAGAGGCTGGTTGAAGGTCTTCCCAACTTCCAAGGACAAGGTATGAAGCATTTATGTGAATCTTGTCAACTAGGGAAGCAAGCGAGACTTCCATTCAAGAAGAGTGGCTACATAAGCCAACATCCATTGGAGTTGATACATACAGATGTGTGGGGGCCAATGAAAGAGCAATCCATTGGAGGTAACAAGTACTTTGTCACTTTTAAAGATGATTGCACAAGGATGGTTTGGGTTTATTTCATCAAAAACAAATCAGATGTGTTTACATGTTTCAAAGCATTCAAGGCAATGGTAGAGAAGGAAACAGGTACATATATCAAGAAGCTAAGGTCCGATGGAGGGGGAGAATATTTCTCAAATGCGTTTTTTGATTTTTTAATGGATCAAGGCATCAAGAAGCAAGTAACATGCAGGTACACACTGTTGGATGTGATGGCTGGGTACAATCAGAAGATCAAGTTGGTGCTGCTAGACCTACTTCACACCTGCCCTCTTTTCTCTTCAGATATGGTTAGGAGACTCCTTGAGCTTCCAAATGACACCAAGAAACTATATATGTGCTTTACAAAATGATTGAGTAATGACCAAATCAAAACAGATGATTTTGAACCTTCACAACTCCAAAAAACTTTCTATTCCTGTATTGACACCTGCTCAGTCCTAAGCTCAGTGTGTCCAGCACACTTGCAATTGGTTTAATTCCTTCTGGGAGTATTAAATTAACTTAACAAGCTACCATTAGCAAGTTAAATCACTCCAAATAACAAACTATACACTGAGCATGATCTTTAGCAAAATCAGGGACACCCCCAATTTTTTAGGAACAACACAGAAATATACCAGTGATCACTTCGACAGCGATTTCTCCCAATTGGCTTAATAGAATGACTTGAAATTTTGTAGTGTTGTAGAATGCTTTGAGCTGGTTCCAATGAGCCCTGGATCATCAAATTTGGTTCAGTAGATCTTGAGATATGCTCTGTTGAAATTGACAGACTTTGAGGTGAATGACTCAGAAAACACAGAGTTAAGAACTATGAGTATATGTATTGAATCTATCAAATGTACATTCCCATTGGCATGTAAAGTGATGCCCAATGGTACTCAGAGGTGTAGGCTCAATAGTAGCTCTCACACACTCACTAATTTGCTTGGATTAGCCTCGGGGAGTGAGCTCTATGCCCGCGACTTTTACATTGACTTTTATAGGAGTTTAAAGTGAGTTTGAATTTCAAATTCAAATATAGGCTCCCTCAAATCTCTCAACTAATCACATGGAGATATTCTCTCCATTCATAACTTCTAATTTCCACGACTTTTGAATGTAGGTGAGATTACAAGAAGTTATATTGACTTTTTACATAAAGTAAAATGTAACTAAACATAGGCATGTGTTCCTATGGTCTTCCTTCAAATGAAGTCTTCATGAATCACTCCAAGCTCTTGTGAAACCTTCAAGGTTGATATCCAATGCTCTTCAAGGTACAAGACAAAGCCAAGTGTTAAGGCTTGTTTTGCACCAACAGCTCCCCCTCAAGCCAAACACTTGCTTGAGTCTTCATCTTTAGTCTTCAATGATATCCTGCAATCCTATCATGGATTTAAACCTGCATAGCTTGCTCCCATCCAAAGATTTTGTAAGCAAATCTGCACATTGAATATTAGTGGACACATATGATAATTGGATTTCCTTGCTAAGTAATTTCTCCCTCACATAGTGGTAATGCACCTCTATGTGTTTTGTCCTAGCATGATACACAGGATTAGCTGCTAGGTGAAGTGAACTTGTGTTATCTCCAAATATGATAGGTGGCCTTGTATATAGACCCAATTCTGAGTATAGTAGCTTCAACCATATGGCTTCTTGAGTGGCATTGGCTAGCCCTCTGTACTCTGCCTCAGTAGATGATAGGGCTACTGTGGGTTGTTTCTTGGATGACCAAGAAATTGGTTTATCACCTGCAAAGCATATGTAACCAGATGTACTCCTTCTGTCATCCTTGCAACCTGCCCAATCTGCATCTGAGTATACCTTGATGTCAATGTCTGATGAATATGGATAATACAAACCATGATTTTGTGTTCCCTTTAGGTACTTTACTATCTTCTTGGCTGCCTCCAAATGTGGTACTCTTGGTTTATGCATAAATTGGCTAAGTACACTAACACCATATGATATATCAATCCTGGTTAAGGTAGCATAATTGAGACTACCTACCAAACTTTGATAACCTGTAATATCCTTGAGTTCTTCTCCTTCATGTGCACTGAGTTTGTGGTTGACCTCCATAGGAATGTTTGAGACTTTAGCTTCCTGCAAATTAAACTTCTTGACCATGTCCTGAATGTACTTCTTCTGAGTAATGAATATACCTGAATTTGTGTAGACCAATTCAAGCCCTAGGAAGTACTTCAATAATCCAAGATCATTGATCTTGAATTCCTTCATCATTTGACCTTTGATGTGTCTAATTCCTTGAACATCATTTCCTGTAATAATGATGTCATCAACATAGACACACAAGTATATTACCTCTGAATTGTTCTTCTTTATAAACAATGAAGTATCTGCTTTACTCATCACAAATCCTTGATCCAAGAGATAGGTTGTCAACCTATAATTCCATGCTCTAGGTGCCTGCTTCAATCCATACAGAGCCTTCTTCAATTTACACACATGATTTACCTTATTGGGATCCTCATAGCCAGGTGGTTATGACATGTAGACCTCTTCAGATATCCATCCATTCAAGAATGCATTCTTTACATCCAATTGGTACATGTTCCAATTCTTGGATGCAGCTACACTCACCATAATTCTGATAGTTGGCATCTTGGCCACAGGAGAAAATGTCTCCTCATAATCAATGCCTTGGGTTTGTGCAAAACCCTTGGCTACCAACCTAGCTTTGTACCTGCTTATTGTACCATCTGAGTTCCTTTTGAGTTTGTAGATCCATCTGGATCCTATCACCTTCATGGAGTCCTTCTTGGGTACCAAGTCCCAAGTATCACTCTCCTTGAGAGCCTCCATTTCTTCATCCATTGCTTCCTTCCATTCTGGTTTAGTAATGGCTTCCTCAAATGTACCTGGTTCTTCACTTAAGATATCCTTTGCAAGATATACAGAGTGCTTGGTTACAAGTGAAGTATCATACCCATACCTAATTGGTTTCTTCTTTTCTCTTGAAGATCTCCTCATAGCTTGAGTTGAGGATTCTGGATTGTCTTCAAGTTGTTTCATCTTCATCTTCCCTTTGGATTTCCAAGCCTTGAATTCTTCAATGTTGATGGTGTCTTCATCATCTGAACTTGTGTCCTCATTCTGAGTTGGTTCTTGCCTGACAAGCTTTGGAAAGTCTTCTTCCATATCATAAGGTAGGCTAACTTTCCTGCACTCATTATCATACCATGAATCATTTTCATCAAAGATGACATCTCTGCTTACCTTGAAGCCTTTATTTGAGGGGTTATAGAACATGTATCCTTTCTGATTCAAATCATAACCAATAAAGATACACTTTTCAGCCTTAGGGTCTAGCTTTCCCCTTACCTGTGAGGGAATATGCACATATGCAACACACCCAAAGATCTTGCAATGATCCAGAGATGGTCTCTTACCATGCCAAGCCTCATAGGGTGTCATTCCATCAAGTGTCTTTGATGGCAATCTGTTGATTAAGTATGTGGTAGTAGATACACTCTCTGCCCAAAGATAATTTGGTAATTTTTTCTCATTAAGCATAGACCTAGCTGTCTCCACAATGAGTCTATTCCTCCTTTCAGCTACCCCATTTTGTTCAGGTGAGTACCTTGTGGTAATCTCCCTCTTGATGCCTCTTTCCTGCAAGAACTCTTCAAAGTCATTGGAGAAGTATTCTCCACCACCATCTGACCTTAGCCTCTTCAAATGTCTACCTGTTTGATTCTCAACTAATGCAAGATATCTTTTGAAACAATTAAATACTTCATCTTTATGTTTCATGAAGTACAAGACAGTCCATCTGCTATAATCATCTATAAAAGATACATAGTACCTTGATCCAGATATGGATGGCTCCTTGCTTGGTCCCCAAACATCTGTATGCACCAATTCCAAGTAGTCTTCATGCATAAAACCTTTTTTGGTATATGGCAATCTGTGTGACTTACCAAATTGACAAGCCCCACACTTGTATATCATGTGTTGCTTGGATACATTAGGTATCCCAAGCACACATTGATCCCTACTCATTTGCTTTATGGTCCTCTCTCCAATGTGACCTAATCTCTTGTTCCACATCTCCAATTCTGATAGAGTTTGGTCCTTGTAGTTGTATAATGCAATGTTCTTAGTATCCTCAAGTACAAAAGTAAATAGTCTACCTGATTTCTCTCCCTTGGCTATCCTTCTGAATCCATGTCTTGGATCCTCCACATATGCACCATGTTGAGTGAACCTGACCTGTAGACCTTTTTCAACAATCTGACCTACACTCATCAGATTCTTGGTGATTGTTGGAACATACAATACTCTGCTTAGCAAATTCTGATTACCATCACTTGTTTTGACATTACCTACTTTAACCACTGAATGTTTAGTGTCATCACCTGTCTGCACTTGGTGCTTGCCTTTAGGTTCTTCTAAATCAGAGAGTAAGGCAACATTCCCAGCTACATGGTTAGAGCAACCTGAGTCAATATAGAACAAATGATCATCATTGATACCTGATTTAGATGTCATGTTCATAATCAACAAGGAATCATCTTGATCCTCTGCATAATTGTTGTAATCCTTTCTGTTCCTGTATCCTCCTTGATAATTGCCATTGTGATTGTAGCTATTGTTGTAGTTATTGTTGTAATTATTGTTGTAGCCATGGTAGCCTTGAGATTGATTGAATCTGCCTCTGCCTTGGGAGTATCCTCCTCTTTGGTGACCTCTTCCTCTTTGATTCTTGTAGTTCTTGTAGCATTCATCTGTAGTATGGTTAGACAAGCCACAAATATTGCATGGAGATTGATTATAGGGTCTCCCCCTACCTGACTTACCTCCTCTGCCCCTACCTCTAGATGATCTACCTCTCCCTGCATAGTTTGCTTGGGAGGTGGATCCTTCTTCATCAACTTTCTTACTTTTACCCTTGTCTTTAGACTTCTTATCTGTATATAGGGCAGAGGGATTGTTACCTTTTGATTGCTCTCCATTCTTTGTGATCTTTGCTTCATGTGTGAATAGTTGTCCAATCAGAGTTGTTAGATCAGGTGCTTGGATGTCCATGTACAAGTCCATTGCAGTGGTAAAGCTTTCCCACTTGTCATCTGCTTTGAGTCCATTGATTACTTGTCTGACTATTTGCTCTTCTTCAATTTCTTCTCCAACACTTGCAAGTTGATCTGCAATGTCTTTGACTTTGGTGACAAAATCTGAGACACATTGTTTTGATTGCTTCCTGAGAGTTGTAAACTCAATCCATAGCTGATTCTTTCTGGCCCTTGTGCTTGATGAGAAGTATGTTGACAAGGTTTCCCAAGTCTCTTGGGAAGTCTTACAGTTCCTAACATGAGGTAGAAGGAAATCAGAGATAGAGTTTAGAAGATATGACCTTGCCAAAGCATCTTTAGCACACCATTGATTAAGTCTCTCATGCTCATCCTTTGTAGGTAGGCCTCTGGTTTTGAATGAGGGCAACTCCTCATCTCCTGATATGTATCCATACAAGCTTCTCCCTTGTAGATAAGTCTTCATTCTTAATGACCATGCCTGGTAGTTATTCCTATCCAATTTGTCAATGAAGGAAGGGAAACCATCACCCATGATTACCTTATTTGCTCTGATACCACTGTTGGATGTGATGGCTGGGTACAATCAGAAGATCAAGTTGGTGCTGCTAGACCTGCTTCACACCTGCCCTCTTTTCTCTTCAGATATGGTTAGGAGACTCCTTGAGCTTCCAAATGACACCAAGAAACTATATATGTGCTTTACAAAATGATTGAGTAATGACCAAATCAAAACAGATGATTTTGAACCTTCACAACTCCAAAAAACTTTCTATTCCTGTATTGACACCTGCTCAGTCCTAAGCTCAGTGTGTCCAGCACACTTGCAATTGGTTTAATTCCTTCTGGGAGTATTAAATTAACTTAACAAGCTACCATTAGCAAGTTAAATCACTCCAAATAACAAACTATACACTGAGCATGGTCTTTAGCAAAATCAGGGACACCCCCGATTTTTTAGGAACAACACAGAAATATACCAGTGATCACTTCGACAGCGATTTCTCCCAATTGGCTGAATAGAATGACTTGAAATCTTGTAGTGTTGTAGAATGCTTTGAGCTGGTTCCAATGAGCCCTGGATCATCAAATTTGGTTCAGTAGATCTTGAGATATGCCCTGTTGAAGTTGATAGACTTTGAGGTGAATGACTCAGAAAACACAGAGTTAAGAACTATGAGTATATGTATTGAATCTATCAAATGTACATTCCCATTGGCATGTAAAGTGATGCCCAATGGTACTCAGAGGTGTAGGCTCAATAGTAGCTCTCACACACTCACTAATTTGCCTGGATTAGCCTCGGGGAGTGAGCTCTATGCCCGCGACTTTTACATTGACTTTTATAGGAGTTTAAAGTGAGTTTGAATTTCAAATTCAAATATAGGCTCCCTCAAATCTCTCAACTAATCACATGGAGATATTCTCTCCATTCATAACTTCTAATTTCCACGACTTTTGAATGTAGGTGAGATTACAAGAAGTTATATTGACTTTTTACATAAAGTAAAATGTAACTAAACATAGGCATGTGTTCCTATGGTCTTCCTTCAAATGAAGTCGTCATGAATCACTCCAAGCTCTTGTGAAACCTTCAAGGTTGATATCCAATGCTCTTCAAGGTACAAGACAAAGCCAAGTGTTAAGGCTTGTTTTGCACCAACACACACCCCAACAAAATGGAGTAGCAGAGAGAAAGAATAGATACATTGCCGAGATCGCTAGAGCAATGCTTAATGAGATGAATGTACCTAACATGTTTTGGAGTGATGCAGCAAATACCGTCGTGTATCTAATGAATAGGGCTCCTACCTCAGGGATCCATGGCTTGACACCATATCAAGCCTATTATGTTAAGAAACCTGATCTTTCCCACTTGAAGATATTTGGATGTACTTGTTATGTACATGTGCCAAGTGAATTGAGGCACAAGCTACAACCAAAGGCAGAAAAGTGTGTGTTTCTAGGATATTCAAATGATCATAAAGGTTACAGGTGCTTCAACCCAAACACAAAGGACTTGAGGATATCAAGGGATGTAGCATTTGATGAGCTACTCCCTTGGTATAAGAAGTATGATTGTATGCAGGACTATGAAGAAGAAAAGCATGGACATGATGAAGAACAAATCGACCTAGAGCTAAGCGGCCCAAGGTGTTCCATCAATGAAGATAGTTCAAGCATGAACTCACCATGGAGGGGGAGATCTTCATCAAGCTATGAAGCACAATCAATCAACAAAGGCAAAGCAACATTGGTGGAGTTGGATGAAGAAGGTAATGAAGTTGAAGATGATGAAGGACACATGATGGAGAAAGAAGCCACGTCAAAGAAAGAGATCAAGTTCCCAAGGCAAAGGAGGTTTATTCCTCCAAAAGGTGAAGAAAGGAAGTCTTCTAGAGTTAAGTATCCAACTCAAAGGTTTACTTATGATTCATACATGGCAACACATTATGCATATATGAACAAAGTAGTAGAAGATCATGAGCCCGATTGCTATGAAGATGCAAGCAGGTACACCGAATGGAAAGAGGCAATGCAAGAAGAGATCGACGCACTTGAGGAAAATCAAACATGGACTCTAGTGCCCAAGAAGGAGAACATGAAGGTAATAGGTAATAAGTGGGTGTATAAAGTAAAGAGGAATTCAGATGGATCTATTTCTAGGTTCAAAGCAAGATTGGTGGCCAAGGGTTTTGCACAAACCTATGGAGTGGACTTTGAAGAGACATTCAGCCCCATGGCAAAGATGAGCACCATTAGGACACTCATTGCAATGGCTGCTAGCAAAGGATGGAAGCTCTTCCAATTGGATATCAAGAATGCCTTTCTCAATGGAGACTTGGAAGAAGAGGTATACATGGAGCAACCACTAGGTTTTGTTCATAAAGAGTTTCCACATCATGTTTGTAGGTTGAAGAAGGCACTTTATGGCCTAAAGCAAGCTCCAAGGGCTTGGAACCAAAGATTGGTGGACTATTTGATCAAATGTAGTTACAATCAATGCAAGGCGGATCCATCTCTCTTCATCAAACAAAGAGGAGAACTTGTGGTCTACATGTGTGTGTATGTAGATGATCTTATCATTACAGGTAATGATACAAAGGGCATTGAGGAGATCAAGGCAAAGCTTGGAAAGGAGTTTAGGATCTCCGATCTTGGAGATCTTAGGTATTTTCTTGGCATTGAAGTTGTATACAAAGAAGAAGGTATTATGCTCATACAAAGGAAGTATATTCTAGACCTACTTGAGAGGTTTGGGATGCTACATTGCAAGCCTATTTCAAATCCCATGGAAGTTAATGTAAAGCTAAGCTCCATTGATGGAGAGCCATTAGAGGATGTAACTTTGTATCGATCTATTGTAGGCTCTTTCAATTATGCCACAATAACCAGGCCCGACATAGCATATGGAGTTGGAGTGTTATCACAATTTATGCATAGTCCAAGGACTACACACTTGCAAGCTGCAAGAAGAATGTTGCGATATCTCAAAGCCACTATAAATGAAGGATTGTTCTACTCATTTGATGATGATATGCAGGTCAAAGCTTATTCCGATGCCGATTGGGCCGGTTCGAAGGAAGATAGAAGGAGTACAAGTGGTTACCTAGTCATGCTAGGTAGCAAGATCATCTCATGGATTTCAAAGAAGCAACCCACGGTGGCATTATCTTCCACCGAGGCTGAGTATAGAGCTTTGGCTCAAGTCACATGTGAGCTAATGTGGATTAAGAAGTTATTCATGGAGCTTAATTTGCAGGTTGACACATATCCAATTTTTTGTGACAACATGAGTAGCATTCATCTAGCATCGAACCCTGTCTATCATGCTAGAACCAAGCATATTGAAGTGCACTATCACTTCATAAGGGAAAAGGTGATATCCAAGGAAGTTTCAGTACATGATATTGGTACCAAGGACCAAGTTGCGGACATGTTTACAAAGGCTTTGGATGGGATGAAGATTTCAAAATTCAAGCAATGCATCAACATGAAGGAGCTTGGATGAGGATGAAGAATTGAAGCTTGAGGGGGAGTGTTAAAAGTCAAGCTTCAAGCTAAAATTCGTGGGGAATCTTTTATGGACATGTGGAGCAATCAAAGGAAGCCAAAAGCCACGAGATTCCATCAAGAAAAGTCACTCAACCACTCCCCAAGTCATCTCAACTAATTCCTCCAAGTTAGGAGGCTGATTTGGAAAGGTAGTTCCTAGATTTTAGGGGCACACCTCTCACTATAAAAGGAGCATGTATCCCGACTTCTTTTGGGCCATCTTCTTGGAGTTTTAGCTCATGTAAAGTGAGCACTAAGTGCTGGAGTTGTGATAAGCAAGCCCCTTGCTTAAGCAACCCCCTTGCTTGCTTGTTTATTTTCTTTTAGTAGGCATATCTATGTGTGTGCGCAGGCAGTGTTGCAACTCTCTACCCCTGAGTTGTTAGCATTGGTTCTCCCTCATATGGTATCCATTTGATGTAATTCTTGTCTCATTGGATAGCTATAAGAGTCTATTTTATGCTTACCAATTCTCTGGAACATTCTCTGAGTAAGCTGGGAGCAACATTCATTTTAGTGAAGTTGTGTGATTGATATCTCTCTCTTTGTGTAGTCTGTGTTGGAAATATTTTGCTCTCTGTTGTAAGGGCTGGTTCTCCTTCTCTATGTATCCATTTGCTATGATTTTGGTGTCATTGGGTAGCTATTAGAGTGCTCTAAAGTTGAATCAAGTTTGAGATTCATTCTCTATATAATCTCTGAGAAAAGTTTGCTGGAGTGAAGTGATGTCTCTGCTTGACTAGCAGTTGTGAGCATTCAACTAGCTCATGTTGTAGACATTGTTTCTCTTTGTGTAAGCATCCATTTCAAGTGAAATTTGTTTTGTTGGAAATCCCTTGGTGTCTACTACAGGTCTACAAAAGCTCACTGAATTTCTCTGCATAAGCTCTGAGTAAGAGCATTTTTGGTGTGCAGAGGTCAAACAAGGATACCTGTGGAGGTCATTCGCGCTTCATCGTTGCTTAGGGGTTGAGATACTTCCCCCATCACATATACATATACATATACATATACAAATACATATACATATACATATACATATACATACACATACACATACACATATACATACACATACACATACACATACACATATACATACACATACACATATACATACACATACACATACACATATGCATATACATATACATATACATATACATATACACACATATACATATACATATAAATATACATATACATATACATATACATATACACATACATATACATATACACAAGCACATACTTCTACATATATAAATACATGTACATATACATATAAATGTGCATATTATTTACACATATACATATACATATACATATACATAGACATATACATACATATACATATACATATACATATATATATACATATACATATAAATATACATATATATATACATATACATATACATATACATATACATATACATATACATATACATATCCATATGCATATGCATATACATATGCATATACATATACATATACATATACATATACATATAGATATACATATACATAAACATATACATATACATATACATATACATATAAATATACATATACATATGCATATACATATACATATACATATCCACATCCATATCCATATACATATACATATCCATATCCATATACATATACATATACATATACATATACATATACATATACATATACATATAAATATACATATACATATACATATATATACACATATACATATACATATGCATACACATACACATATACATATACATATACATATACATACACATACTCATACACATACCCATACACATACACATACACATACACATGTTAAAAGTCAAGCTTCAAGCTAAAAATTCGTGGGGAATCTTTTATGGACATGTGGAGCAATCAAAGGAAGCCAAAAGCCACGAGATTCCATCAAGAAAAGTCACTCAACCACTCCCCAAGTCATCTCAACTAATTCCTCCAAGTTAGGAGGCTGATTTGGAAAGGTAGTTCCTAGATTTTAGGGGCACACCTCTCACTATAAAAGGAGCATGTATCCCGACTTCTTTTGGGCCATCTTCTTGGAGTTTTAGCTCATGTAACGTGAGCACTAAGTGCTGGAGTTGTGATAAGCAAGCCCCTTGCTTAAGCAACCCCCTTGCTTGCTTGTTTGTTTTCTTTTAGTAGGCATATCTATGTGTGTGCGCAGGCAGTGTTGCAACTCTCTACCCCTGAGTTGTTAGCATTGGTTCTCCCTCATATGGTATCCATTTGATGTAATTCTTGTCTCATTGGATAGCTATAAGAGTCTATTTTATGCTTACCAATTCTCTGGAGCATTCTCTGAGTAAGCTTGGAGCAACATTCATTTTAGTGAAGTTGTGTGATTGATATCTCTCTCTTTGTGTAGGCTCTGTTGGAAATATTTTGCTCTCTGTTGTAAGGGCTGGTTCTCCTTCTCTATGTATCCATTTGCTATGATTTTGGTGTCATTGGGTAGCTATTAGAGTCCTCTAAAGTTGACTTAAGTTTGATATTCATTCTCTTTATAATCGCTGAGAAAAGTTTGCTGGAGTGAAGTGAGGTCTCTGCTTGACTAGCAGTTGTGAGCATTCAACTAGCTCATGTTGTAGACATTGTTTCTCTTTGTGTAAGCATCCATTTCAAGTGAAATTTGTTTTGTTGGAAAGCCCTTGGTGTCTACTACAGGTCTACAAAAGCTCACTGGAGTTCTCTGCATAAGCTCGGAGTAAGAGCATTTTTGGTGTGCAGAGGTCAAAGAAGGATACCTGTGGAGGTCATTCGCGCTTCATCGTTGCTTAGGGGTTGAGATACTTCCCCCATCAGTGGTATCAGAGCATTTGGGCATCTTGGAGGTATCACATACAAGCAAGAAGACCTCTTGGAGTTGGTGGTTGAAGAGTTGCATCAACAAAAGCTTCTTGGAGGTAGCTCACATCAAGGGGGAGCTATTCTACTCAAATTTGCAAGAGCACAAGGTGTCCATCTAAGGAAAGCTTTGGATTGAGGTAACCTCAGAGCCTCATTTTCATTTTACACACATTGGAGCATTAGCCAAGGGCTAGGTCAAGTATCAAAGACTAGATATGGGAGACTTCAACACTCAAATTGAAAAGCTAGACAAAGGTAACTATCAACCATGGAGATTTAGGGTCTCCAACTATCTTATGGGCAAGGGCCTTTGGGGGTTGATTAGTGGAAGTGAACCAAGACCTAGGTTGGATGAGAATCCAACCAATGACCAGAGAAGGGCCTTTAGGGAATGGAATGAAAGAGACAAGAGGGTTATCTTTATTCTTTCCCAACAC
Organism: Ceratopteris richardii; assembly: GCA_020310875.1. Taxonomy (NCBI): domain Eukaryota; kingdom Viridiplantae; phylum Streptophyta; class Polypodiopsida; order Polypodiales; family Pteridaceae; genus Ceratopteris; species Ceratopteris richardii. The sequence goes on from CM035435.1 coordinate 95,761,564, forward strand.
ATTAGCAATAGCATGATCGGCCATATCCAAGACCTGGATTCAAGCATGAAGGTATGGGAGACACTTGAAAGGCTTTATTCAACAAGCACCAAAGCAAGGAAGATCCAACTCAAGAATGAGCTCAACAACCTTAGGAAGAGCTCAGGGAGTAGCATAAATGACTACATACTTAAGGTCAAGGAGTTATCAGATGCATTGGGATCCATTGGAAGCCACGTAGACGATGACGATCTTGTGGCTTATACTCTCAATGGTTTGAGAGATGATGAGAAGTGGAAACCCTTTACCACTTCAGTTTATGTAAGGGATAATCTTCCCGATTTTGAGCAATTGGTTGCTCTCATGGTCACCGAAGAAATGAACATAGGTGGAAGTTCAACTAAAAGCAAAGATGCACAAGTTTTCTATGCAGGTAATCAAAGGGGCAAAGGAAGACAAGGACAAGGAAGGGGCAAAGGAAGGTTTGGAGGAAGGCAAGGCCACTCAAGAAATCAAGGACATGACCAAGGCACCTCATCACAAAGAGGGAGAGGAAGATCAAGAGGAAGAGGAGGACGACATCAACAAAACAGGAATCAAGATGGCGAAGGATGTTACATATGTGGCAAGTTTGGCCACTATGCTAGAGATTGCTACCAAGGAGGAAACCAAAGGAACTATAATCAAGGTTCTTCATACAAAGGCCAAGGTAATTATGCTTCTACAAGTTCAGAAAATGACAATCTCTTGATGATGCACATGAATGGGAATTCAAGCAAAGTAGATAACACTTGGTATATTGATAGTGGATGTAGCAACCATATGAGTTGCAATGCTTCTTGGTTTACTAATCTACATGCTCCCAAAGGTAAAGGACATGTAGAAACAGGTGATGATACAGCCCATGAGATCTCCCATGTTGGAGATGTAGCTTTGGATGACAAGGAGGAAGGAAGATGTCTCAAGGATGTCTTGCATGTACCTACCATCACAAAGAACTTGGTGTCCGTTGGGCAAATGGTTGAAAGAGGCTATCAAGTAAGGTTCAACAAAGGTGGATGCTTTGTGGAGAACCCTAAGCAAGATTACAAGGTCATAGCAAGAGGAAAGAAGCAAGGGAGACTCTTCACTTTGGAGGTAAATTCTCATTCTACTCAACATGTCTACTTCACATATGGAAACAAGAGGATTTCAGAGTTGGACTTGTGGCACAAGAGGATAGGTCACATCAACATACAAAGAATGAAGGAAATGCCATTCAAGAGGCTGGTTGAAGGTCTTCCCAACTTCCAAGGACAAGGTATGAAGCATTTATGTGAATCTTGTCAACTAGGGAAGCAAGCGAGACTTCCATTCAAGAAGAGTGGCTACATAAGCCAACATCCATTGGAGTTGATACATACAGATGTGTGGGGGCCAACGAAAGAGCAATCCATTGGAGGTAACAAGTACTTTGTCACTTTTATAGATGATTGCACAAGGATGGTTTGGGTTTATTTCATAAAAAACAAATCAGATGTGTTTACATGTTTCAAAGCATTCAAGGCAATGGTAGAGAAGGAAACAGGTACATATATCAAGAAGCTAAGGTCCGATGGAGGGGGAGAATATTTCTCAAATGAGTTTTCTGATTTTTTAATGGATCAAGGCATCAAGAGGCAAGTAACATGCAGGTACACACCCCAACAAAATGGAGTAGCAGAGAGAAAGAATAGATACATTGCCGAGATCGCTAGAGCAATGCTTAATGAGATGAATGTACCTAACATGTTTTGGAGTGATGCAGCAAATACCACCGTGTATCTAATGAATAGGGCTCCTACCTCAGGGATCCATGGCTTGACACCATATCAAGCCTATTATGGTAAGAAACCTGATCTTTCCCACTTGAAGATATTTGGATGTACTTGTTATGTACATGTGCCAAGTGAATTGAGGCACAAGCTACAACCAAAGGCAGAAAAGTGTGTGTTTCTAGGATATTCAAATGATCATAAAGGTTACAGGTGCTTCAACCCAAATACAAAGGACTTGAGGATATCAAGGGATGTAGCATTTGATGAGCTACTCCCTTGGTATAAGAAGTATGATTGTATGCAGGACTATGAAGAAGAAAAGCATGGACATGATGAAGAACAAATCGACCTAGAGCTAAGCGGCCCAAGGTGTTCCATCAATGAAGATAGTTCAAGCATGAACTCACCATGGAGGGGGAGATCTTCATCAAGCTATGAAGCACAATCAATCAACAAAGGCAAAGCAACATTGGTGGAGTTGGATGAAGAAGGTAATGAAGTTGAAGATGATGAAGGACACATGATGGAGAAAGAAGCCACGTCAAAGAAAGAGATCAAGTTCCCAAGGCAAAGGAGGTTTATTCCTCCAAAAGGTGAAGAAAGGAAGTCTTCTAGAGTTAAGTATCCAACTCAAAGGTTTACTTATGATTCATACATGGCAACACATTATGCATATATGAACAAAGTAGTAGAAGATCATGAGCCCGATTGCTATGAAGATGCAAGCAGGTACACCGAATGGAAAGAGGCAATGCAAGAAGAGATCGACGCACTTGAGGAAAATCAAACATGGACTCTAGTGCCCAAGAAGGAGAACATGAAGGTAATAGGTAATAAGTGGGTGTATAAAGTAAAGAGGAATTCAGATGGATCTATTTCTAGGTTCAAAGCAAGATTGGTGG
>CM035435.1:95769240-95774240 GCA_020310875.1 Ceratopteris richardii
AAGCAAAGATGCACAAGTTTTCTATGCAGGTAATCAAAGGGGCAAAGGAAGACAAGGACAAGGAAGGGGCAAAGGAAGGTTTGGAGGAAGGCAAGGCCACTCAAGAAATCAAGGACATGACCAAGGCACCTCATCACAAAGAGGGAGAGGAAGATCAAGAGGAAGAGGAGGACGACATCAACAAAACAGGAATCAAGATGGCGAAGGATGTTACATATGTGGCAAGTTTGGCCACTATGCTAGAGATTGCTACCAAGGAGGAAACCAAAGGAACTATAATCAAGGTTCTTCATACAAAGGCCAAGGTAATTATGCTTCTACAAGTTCAGAAAATGACAATCTCTTGATGATGCACATGAATGGGAATTCAAGCAAAGTAGATAACACTTGGTATATTGATAGTGGATGTAGCAACCATATGAGTTGCAATGCTTCTTGGTTTACTAATCTACATGTTCCCAAAGGTAAAGGACATGTAGAAACAGGTGATGATACAGCCCATGAGATCTCCCATGTTGGAGATGTAGCTTTGGATGACAAGGAGGAAGGAAGGTGTCTCAAGGATGTCTTGCATGTACCTACCATCACAAAGAACTTGGTGTCCGTTGGGCAAATGGTTGAAAGAGGCTATCAAGTAAGGTTCAACAAAGGTGGATGCTTTGTGGAGAACCCTAAGCAAGGTTACAAGGTCATAGCAAGAGGAAAGAAGCAAGGGAGACTCTTCACTTTGGAGGTAAATTCTCATTCTACTCAACATGTCTACTTCACATATGGAAACAAGAGGATTTCAGAGTTGGACTTGTGGCACAAGAGGATAGGTCACATCAACATACAAAGAATGAAGGAAATGCAATTCAAGAGGCTGGTTGAAGGTCTTCCGAACTTCCAAGGACAAGGTATGAAGCATTTATGTGAATCTTGTCAACTAGGGAAGCAAGCGAGACTTCCATTCAAGAAGAGTGGCTACATAAGCCAACATCCATTGGAGTTGATACATACACATGTGTGGGGGCCAACGAAAGAGCAATCCATTGGAGGTAACAAGTACTTTGTCACTTTTATAGATGATTGCACAAGGATGGTTTGGGTTTATTTCATCAAAAACAAATCAGATGTGTTTACATGTTTCAAAGCATTCAAGGCAATGGTAGAGAAGGAAACAGGTACATATATCAAGAAGCTAAGGTCCGATGGAGGGGGAGAATATTTCTCAAATGAGTTTTCTGATTTTTTAATGGATCAAGGCATCAAGAGGCAAGTAACATGCAGGTACACACCCCAACAAAATGGAGTAGCAGAGAGAAAGAATAGATACATTGCCGAGATCGCTAGAGCAATGCTTAATGAGATGAATGTACCTAACATGTTTTGGAGTGATGCAGCAAATACCGCCGTGTATCTAATGAATAGGGCTCCTACCTCAGGGATCCATGGCTTGACACCATATCAAGCCTATTATGGTAAGAAACCTGATCTTTCCCACTTGAAGATATTTGGATGTACTTGTTATGTACATGTGCCAAGTGAATTGAGGCACAAGCTACAACCAAAGGCAGAAAAGTGTGTGTTTCTAGGATATTCAAATGATCATAAAGGTTACAGGTGCTTCAACCCAAATACAAAGGACTTGAGGATATCAAGGGATGTAGCATTTGATGAGCTACTCCCTTGGTATAAGAAGTATGATTGTATGCAGGACTATGAAGAAGAAAAGCATGGACATGATGAAGAACAAATCGACCTAGAGCTAAGCGGCCCAAGGTGTTCCATCAATGAAGATAGTTCAAGCATGAACTCACCATGGAGGGGGAGACCTTCATCAAGCTATGAAGCACAATCAATCAACAAAGGCAAAGCAACATTGGTGGAGTTGGATGAAGAAGGTAATGAAGTTGAAGATGATGAAGGACACATGATGGAGAAAGAAGCCACGTCAAAGAAAGAGATCAAGTTCCCAAGGCAAAGGAGGTTTATTCCTCCAAAAGGTGAAGAAAGGAAGTCTTCTAGAGTTAAGTATCCAACTCAAAGGTTTACTTATGATTCATACATGGCAACACATTATGCATATATGAACAAAGTAGTAGAAGATCATGAGCCCGATTGCTATGAAGATGCAAGCAGGTACACCGAATGGAAAGAGGCAATGCAAGAAGAGATCGACGCACTTGAGGAAAATCAAACATGGACACTAGTGCCCAAGAAGGAGAACATGAAGGTAATAGGTAATAAGTGGGTGTATAAAGTAAAGAGGAATTCAGATGGATCTATTTCTAGGTTCAAAGCAAGATTGGTGGCTAAGGGTTTTGCACAAACCTATGGAGTGGACTTTGAAGAGACATTCAGCCCCGTGGCAAAGATGAGCACCATTAGGACACTCATTGCAATGGCTGCTAGCAAAGGATGGAAGCTCTTCCAATTGGATATCAAGAATGCCTTTCTCAATGGAGACTTGGAAGAAGAGGTATACATGGAGCAACCACTAGGTTTTGTTCATAAAGAGTTTCCACATCATGTTTGTAGGTTGAAGAAGGCACTTTATGGCCTAAAGCAAGCTCCAAGGGCTAACAAAGAGGAGAACTTGTGGTCTACATGTGTGTGTATGTAGATGATCTTATCATTACAGGTAATGATACAAAGGGCATTGAGGAGATCAAGGCAAAGCTTGGAAAGGAGTTTAGGATCTCTGATCTTGGAGATCTTAGGTATTTTCTTGGCATTGAAGTTGTATACAAAGAAGAAGGTATTATGCTCATACAAAGGAAGTATATTCTAGACCTACTTGAGAGGTTTGGGATGCTACATTGCAAGCCTATTTCAAATCCCATGGAAGTTAATGTAAAGCTAAGCTCCATTGATGGAGAGCCATTAGAGGATGTAACTTTGTATCGATCTATTGTAGGCTCTTTCAATTATGCCACAATAACCAGGCCTGACATAGCATATGGAGTTGGAGTGTTATCACAATTTATGCATAGTCCAAGGACTACACACTTGCAAGCTGCAAGAAGAATGTTGCGATATCTCAAAGCCACTATAAATGAAGGATTGTTCTACTCATTTGATGATGATATGCAGGTCAAAGCCTATTCCGATGCCGATTGGGCCGGTTCGAAGGAAGATAGAAGGAGTACAAGTGGTTACCTAGTCATGCTAGGTAGCAAGATCATCTCATGGATTTCAAAGAAGCAACCCACGGTGGCATTATCTTCCACCGAGGCTGAGTATAGAGCTTTGGCTCAAGTCACATGTGAGCTAATGTGGATTAAGAAGTTATTTATGGAGCTTAATTTGCAGGTTGACACATATCCAATTTTTTGTGACAACATGAGTAGCATTCATCTAGCATCGAACCCTGTCTATCATGCTAGAACCAAGCATATTGAAGTGCACTATCACTTCATAAGGGAAAAGGTGATATCCAAGGAAGTTTCAGTACATCATATTGGTACTAAGGACCAAGTTGCGGACATGTTTACAAAGGCTTTGGATGGGATGAAGATTTCAAAATTCAAGCAATGCATCAACATGAAGGAGCTTGGATGAGGATGAAGAATTGAAGCTTGAGGGGGAGTGTTAAAAGTCAAGCTTCAAGCTAAAAACTCGTGGGGAATCTTTTATGGACATGTGAAGCAATCAAAGGAAGCCAAAAGCCACGAGATTCCATCAAGAAAAGTCACTCAACCACTCCCCAAGTCATCTCAACTAATTCCTCCAAGTTAGGAGGCTGATTTGGAAAGGTAGTTCCTAGATTTTAGGGGCACACCTCTCACTATAAAAGGAGCATGTATCCCGACTTCTTTTGGGCCATCTTCTTGAAGTTTTAGCTCATGTAAAGTGAGCACTAAGTGCTGGAGTTGTGATAAGCAAGCCCCTTGCTTAAGCAACCCCCTTGCTTGCTTGTTTGTTTTCTTTTAGTAGGCATATCTATGTGTGTGCGCAGGCAGTGTTGCAACTCTCTACCCCTGAGTTGTTAGCATTGGTTCTCCCTCATATGGTATCCATTTGATGTAATTCTTGTCTCATTGGATAGCTATAAGAGTCTATTTTATGCTTACCAATTCTCTAGAGCATTCTCTGAGTAAGCTGGGAGCAACATTCATTTTAGTGACGTTGTGTGATTGATATCTCTCTCTTTGTGTAGGCTCTGTTGGAAATATTTTGCTCTCTGTTGTAAGGGCTGGTTCTCCTTCTCTATGTATCCATTTGCTATGATTTTGGTGTCATTGGGTAGCTATTAGAGTGCTCTAAAGTTGAATCAAGTTTGAGATTCATTCTCTGTATAATCTCTGAGAAAAGTTTGCTGGAGTGAAGTGAGGTCTCTGCTTGACTAGCAGTTGTGAGCATTCAACTAGCTCATGTTGTAGACATTCTTTCTCTTTGTGTAAGCATCCATTTCAAGTGAAATTTGTTTTGTTGGAAAGCCCTTGGTGTCTACTACAGGTCTACAAAAGCTCACTGGAGTTCTCTGCATAAGCTCTGAGTAAGAGCATTTTTGGTGTGCAGAGGTCAAAGAAGGATACCTGTGGAGGTCATTCGCGCTTCATCGTTGCTTAGGGGTTGAGATACTTCCCCCATCAACCTGTACATATACATATACATATACATATACATATACATATACATATACATATACATATACATATACATATACATATACATATACATATACATATACATATACATATACATATGCATATACATATACATATGCATATACATATGCATATACATATACATATACATATACATATACATATACATATACATATACATATACATATACATATACATATACATATATAAATTACATGTACATATATATATAAATGTGCATATATGTATAAATGTACATACATATATATATATATATATATATATATATATATATATATATATATATATATATATATATATATATATATATATATATATATATATATATACATATACATATACATATACATATACATATACATATACATATGCATATACATATACAT
>CM035435.1:95794240-95796740 GCA_020310875.1 Ceratopteris richardii
AGTCGTTGGAATGAAGAATTTTGAGTTGGCTGTCATAAAGTTAAAGTGCAGGTATACTCTATATTGAATTGAGGTGCTCTAAGCGAAGAGCACAGTCAGCTTGTATATAAAGCTTCGAACATTGAAACTAAGTCATATGCTTGTTGGTGTCTAAGAGAGTGAAGCTAAATGTATGACCTTGAGGTGTTGATGTATTGCTCTTGTGGTAAATGAATATATTGCGCATGTGACTCATGCACAAATTATGAGGAAATAAGCTTGTAGTTGTGTGCAACCAAGGATCTACAGGTACGAATAAATTAAGTGATAATTTTTGAAGTAAAAAAAACAAGATCCATACACCTTCGGGTACGGGCTCAACACTCTTCCGCATGCGAACCCGATTTTCAACATGGTATCAGAGCCGTAGTGCTCTTGTATGGTTGCAAAATTGTTGAAGTCCCCTTATTGATTTTGGATGCACTTTGATTGCTAGAGGCTTGTTGAAGCCATAGGATTAAAAGAAGACTATAACGAGCTATTGGAGCTCAAGGTCCCCCCAAGGATTTCATACTTGATATTTCTTGTTGGAAGAGATACTAACTCTTTAAGAGTGCTTGAAGAATACAGGTTCTTGGAGAAAGCAAGTTTCAAAAGTAGAAGGAAACGAGTAAAGACGAAGAAGCTTTGGGAAAAGACAGAATCTTGAGACAAGAAGAAGACTTCGAAAGGTAAAGGGCTGCCATCATAAAGGTGGATAGGATTCTAGAAGGAACTCCTATCAAAGTGAAGTCTACTCATCAATTGAGTTGAAGACAAGCCAAAAGAAGAAAGCTAGCAAAGGTTTGGATTCAAGCTTTGGAAGGCAAACGAGCTGTGGCAGAGCTCGAGGCAAGGGGTGTGAGTCCTTGTTACAAACTTGCTTGGATTCAAGAGGAAGAAAACTCAAGGTATACATTTCTTTAGTTCATTGTTCTTGAACATTGAAGCTAAAGTTATAAAGGTTCTACAAAGGACTTCTAGTCCTAAGTCATTTATGCTAGTGATTTGAGAATCTCACAAGTAGCTCACCTAAAGCTTGAGCATTGGTCGCTACTGGGAAGCTTGAGCAATGGTTCGCTGAAGGATTGAGCATTTAGCTTGTGTCTACCTTGAAGTCATCTCAACGAGAAGAGTTGAGAAATAAATGAAGGCAAGAGACGAGTCAAAGCGGACTTGTCAAAGGAGTTGAGCAAGTAAAGCTCACACAAAGCCACATCAAGGCAAAGGAAGGAGTCAAAGAGGACTCGTCGAAGGAGTTAGAGCTATTGAAGCTCACTCAAGCTACATCAAGGATTCAAGAGGACAAAGGAGTTCGAGCTAGTGTGGAAGCTCACAAAAAGATTAAGAAAGGAGTCAAAACTATCATTCTAAGATAGTCTCAAAGGTATAAAATCTTGGAATATTTGTTGTGTTCTATTTCAGGTTATGAAGATAGATGAGATGGCAAGACAAAGCCCTACTTTTGAAGAAGAAGAGAAAATCATTCATGATTTTCTATCATGGTTGGAGGACCAGCCATATGAAGAACTTGCAAATGCTAGAGATGAAGGGGGAGACATGTCAATAAGTCAAGAGAGTGTACCTTATGAAGATCAACCAATAGATGGAGTAGAAGAAAAGGTTCAAAGAGTCAAAGATGACAAAGAAGAAGTACAACCAGCCCAAGGATCATTGACAAATAGAAGAAGTCATGAAGAAGACACAACCATTCCTGCACATGAAGATGAAGAGAAGGAAGGCCAAACAACAACCATTTCAAGACAAAAACCAGCCCTTGAAGAAGTTGAAGAAGCCACCTTGAACAATAGTCCAACCAAAGGAGAAAGTGCACAGAGTCTCAAGAAGAAGGAAGCCACCGATGAGAGCAAGGAAAGAAGTTTCACTATGAGATGGAATGATTTGAGTCTAAAGAAGGACACTCAAAGAAAGGAAGCCGCCATGGAAACAAGAGAGGATCAAGAGAGAGAGAAAGAGAAAATACAACAGAAGACAATGGGAAGAAAAGATATGGTAAGAGATCTTATGCATCATGAAAATAATGCTTTACTTGTATTTCAGACAGGTTTTGAGGAGGAAGACACTATGACATCAAAAGGAGAGCATGCAGAGCTCTCATATCAAAGAATAAAGCAAAGGAAAGGTCTCATAAAAACCTACAGTCAAGGAATTGAAGTAGAAGAAGACCTTGAAATGGCAAGAGGCCATCAATTTCTTTATTTCTATCTCATGAAGGCTTGGAGAGAAACTTTGGTTGCTCTTCAACTAGCTTTTGTTGAAGATCCCTCAAAAGATCTTCGAAGAACTCCTAAGAGAAGAAGATTGATGAAGATATCAAGCCAATGGAAGCCAAACCTCTTCAAAGGGAGAAAGCAAGCACTCCATCAACAAATTCGGATGTGAAGGCCACCATGGAAATTTCCTCAAGCATTGCTAGCTATTGTTGCAAGCTTCGAGGAGAACTTTTATTAGCACATCCCGT
>CM035435.1:95811740-95826740 GCA_020310875.1 Ceratopteris richardii
CGAGCACTAAAGAGCAAGGTTCAACAAGAAAGGTCGGAATACTCTCAACCCCTCTTCGTCAATTCCTAGCTTAGGCTAAGAACGATTAGAAGTAGGAGTAAGTCAGGGCGACGATAGGCAACTATCAAGTTGAAGCATACCTAAACTTTCAAGCTCAAGCTAAGGGCATAATCCTTGTACTGTCGAGAATTTTAAAGGGAAAGAACTTAACGTGGAACGATCAACTGTAAGTGCGAAACAACATTCAAATATTCCTGACGACGTGATATCAGACAAGACCTTAAACACGATAAAATAACTAAAAAGAACCAAGCGACTAATATAAAGTAACCAGCAACGAGGTTGTACTCTGGGCAAAGAACTGTGCTACTTGGATAGGCATATGAACCTTAGATCAGGACGACATCTAGTAAGGGAGAGACAAAGCCTCAGATCTTCAGAGGCCAGTGTTAACCACACTACTAGGTCTTGGGCCCAGCAGTTGAGCCACCACTCGTACTACCCTAGCTCTGAGACCAGTGAGTCAGAGATGTCTCAAGGCATGGACAGACCTACAGGAAGTTCAGGAGTGCCTTACTTGCACAGGGTAGAAGGCCCTTACAAAACACAGTTGGAATACCTTAGGACCAACCGATTAGGTGCTAGCATCTATGAGGACGGCCTAGGAAGATCCGTGGTCCAGATTAAAAACCCTGACCAATCCATAGGACTAGAGCACCCAGCTGTCAAGTTTGAAAACGGTACATACCTGGACAAAGAAGGAACCATATACGTAGTCACCAGTCACCCAGATCGGACAGATGAATTTGGAAATGTAATCTCAGAAGCGGACTTAGGTGACTTGGAACAAGGAAACATGGGAGTAGAACCTAGAACACCCCGAGGCAAATCTGTTCTCACTAGGATTATCACGCCTGAGTGGGTTCCCCAAGACAACAAGAGCATAGAGTTGCTCCTCAATCGAGAAACTGACGAAGCCTTCTGGAGGTATAAATCTAATCAGCCAACTGATATAGAAACTATCATGATCTATGAGTTTAAGGATCCGGATAGCCCAGGTAGAGTGACCTACTTAGATCACACTTCGGAAAGGATCTTTGTGGTGACAGAAAATGATAGGCATGCTTACACTTGGAAGGGTGAATTCATTTTCCCTCAACCAAGATCGAATGTATCCTATGGTCACCCTGGAGCTGGAACATCCCAAGCTCATGGAATGCAAAGAGACAGAGGTAGAGATAAACCAGAAGTAAGCTTTGCCAATCCAATGGGCAGAGAAAGAACGAGGACGGAGACGAATAGGGTAGAACCTGAGGTGCTTAGAGCTCACAGGAACCAAAGAAATGTGGATGGATTCCCTCTGCCGAGACCTAGAGAGCACTCAAGAACTCTGAGACCGACTCAGCTAGTTAAGTCCATGAAGAATTACTTTGATGGCACAGGAGATCCCTATGATCATGTGGCAGAGTTCAAGCAAGTCTTGAGAGCTGAACAAGTGGAGGATCTATTCACGCAGTACAATGCCTTTGGTCTAACCCTTAGGAACACAGCACTTACCTGGTTTCAGCCATTGGATGAGCGCCAGTTCAGGAGCATAGACCAACTCCTAGAAGCATTTATTATTGAATTCTCCAAGAGTGGCATAAGACACAATACCTCCTCACTGATTCACAGCTTCAAGCAAACCCCTCAAGAGACTGTGAGACTTGCAGGAAGAAGATTTAGGCAATACCTTGAAAGATGTCCTGTTTCGGAGCTACCCACATTTGCCAAACAAGTAGCCTTATTCCTTGATGGATTGCTGAGTACGAAATTGAGATCCTATGTGTATCTGAAAGACCCTAGGACTATAGAAGAGTGTGTACGCATGTGCATTGACATTGAAGATAACCTAGGGGAAGAACTAGAGCTTTCCAAAATCTACAAAGATTCAGATAGTGCATCTAGTCACTCTTCCACGCAATCCACATCAATTGAGGAACTCGCAGAGAAAGTAGCTCAGAAATTAGGGGTAACTAGTAAACAAATTCCCAGGTTTGCCCCTGTGAAAAGGTGCTACACTTGTGGTGGTGACCACATGGCGAATGTCTGCCCCATTATGGCTCAGCCCCAAGTAAATCCTAGTAGCCAGTACTGCACTATAGAACGGAGATACACCAATCACACCGCACAAGATTGCCCATACAACAAGCAGGCAGTTAGGCAACCCCACCCTCAGTCATACCCTCAGCAGGGAAGATACCAGAACCCGTACCCCCCACAACCATATGGCAGGCCACAACAAAATTTCCAACCACAATATCAAAACCAACAAAGGCCTCAGCCTGTGCTAGCACAACAACCCCCAGCCCCAGCTAATGTGATTCCGGTAAAGTATACTGCTACAGAAGAGAACCTGAATAGAGCGATAGTCCCTGTAACATCCTTGCTTTCTGAAAGTGACCCGAGTGACCATAGCTTTGATTCTACACATGTTGATAGCCCCCAGGCCTACTACATGCAGTCTCCTGAGCATGGTGAGTCCTATTATAGCGAAGAGACAAACGAACCTAGTTGGGAGTCAGATTACACGAACGTCATGTATGCAAACCCCAACCCTAGGCCCCAACCTAGGCAGGTAAGACCTCCATTCCCAAGAGGACCGTGCTACAGATGCCAAGGAGATCACCTCATTCGTGATTGCCCCTTACCTCCACCTACACAAAACCAGTCAGTGACGATCCAAGGCTTTTGCCAAGATTGTGGAAAAGAGCATCTCTTACGAGATTGCCCAAAGAACCCCAATAATATGCCAAAAATCACGCCTATCAATGTTATTGAGTTAGTGGTAGATTCCAGCGGAAGTGTTACTTCCACTGCACCCGTACAGGTAGTCACGAGAGCTCAAGCAGTGCAGCAAAACCAAGGGGTAGGCAAGGAAAAGAGCCCAGACGCTAGCGATACTGAGAGCCAAAATAAAAAGAGAACAAGAGCTTGGAGAGATAGCCGCGAACGCATGAAAAGGCAATGGGCAAAGAAGATGAGTGAACTTGAGGAAAGTCTACGAGAAACCAAGGCTAAAATCATAGAGATCACATCTCATCCGCACTCTCACACATTCCCACCGCTACCATCTCCATCACCCTCCATCCCTCCACCCTCTAAGACACCCCACGTAACCCACCCACCACCCCAAACAGGATCAGTATTAGCTGATCCCACTCCTGAAGACATAGACATGATGCTTAAGGCATATCAGGCCAGAATCCAAGAAGGGCCAAACGTCACGGATCATGACAAGTGCTATCCCAGAGCTGACCTAGAGATAGAAAGAACCAAGCTGTGCGCGAAAATGGTCGCATTGGCTCAGACTATGTTTGAAGCCAGTCGCCTTTTCAATTACTCGGGCTCAGCCAAGACGCAATTACACTTGGATGGACTCCTAGAGAAGTTAGAGGGAATAATTGCAAGATCTGCCAAGGAAAAAAAAAATCAAGAAAGAGATAAAGCAAGCAAAAACATGACCCATCCCCCATCAGAAGTTTATGTGGCCAATTCCACTGAACCAGACAACTTCCCCTCCTTGGAGAGAATAGAGAGGCTAATTGCACAATCAGAAAAGGAACCTGCCCCTCAAAGAAAGGAAAGGGCAAGAGAACGGATAAGCCAACCTCTTCAGGAAGCCCAGGTGCCTCCTCAAGAAGCTTATCTTCCCCCCCAAAAGGCACATGAGCCTCCCTCGAAAGCTTGCGTACCTCCACAGGTCGCCTACATTCCTTCTCAGGGAGCGTATGAGCCTGTTCGGAAAAGTAATAGGATAAGTAACCCTCCCCAGGAAGCTTGTGCTCCAGCCATCTATGAGAACGAGGAGAGAGCCAACGATAGAATAAGCCCTCCTTCCCAGGTTGCTTATGCGCCTAGTTCTACGGAGCCAGATACTTCTTCTTCTATGAATCGGTTTGCACCAGACTTCCTACGAGAGATTCAAGAAGACAAATGGGATAACGAAAGTGAAGTCGCCCCTCCCTTTGAACTTGTGGATGATGCACACGACCAATTCCCATAAGACATCCCATCTATTTACGGGGAGCATGAGAGTACTCAGTCTCACGAGAGATTGGACTTTGAGTCTAATTCTATACAAGACCTACCCCACTTCAGAGGCCCATGGGAAGCAAAGTCCACCTGTATGAGAGCACCTACAGTCATAGTAAGAAACGAAGATTCAGTCATACCTAGGAACACAGAGGTAGTGAAGAACACTAACGTGCAGTGTAATCTCAAGTTAGAAGAGCTACTCAAGGTTAGACCTGAATTATGGAAACATGTAGCCAAACAAGTACCAGAGATAGCAAAACCTCGTTCCAAGGTAGGATCCCATGGGACAGTGCCAGAAATTCCCTTGGATAAGATAGGAGATATGTGTGAAGGTGAAGAAGGGAACACCTATCTTCCCATCACCCACCAGGAGTACACCACCAAGGCAATTTTGGACTCGGGTGCAGGAGTTGCAATTGCCACTACTTCCCTATGGAAGCGTTGGGGCAAGCCGGCACTCAGGCCAACGAGGATGAAATTGCAAATGGTCGATGGTCACATAGAGAGACCCCTAGGATTGCTAGAAGGAATAACTCTCACCACTTGTGGTGTCGAGTTTGAGCATACATTTGCCATATGCGACTTCAGCAAAAATCATGCCTATGAGATGATTTTGGGAAGACCATTTATGCGACAGTTGCAAGTGGTACAGGATTGGGGAGCCAACTCCTTGTATTTGCAACACTTGGGTGTTACGACCAAAGTCAATCTCAAGGATTATTCTCATAGAGATGTCCCTCCTATCCAATGGAATCCCATCCATAGAGCCAAAGATGATACAGAATCGGTGCATTCCATAGGGTCTGGATCCTCATGGATGCATGAAGACACTCACTTATGGATGTGCAAGGTAGCAGTAGAAGAAGAGAAGAGAGAGAAAGCCAGAGAGGTAGGTGCGAAAGAAACCCATAGATCAATCCAAGACCCAGCCTATGCACCTGTAGTTTTTCCAGACGAAGAATTTGAACCTCACGGTTGGGCAGAAATTTTAGCAACAATGGACGTAGCCATCAATGAAGAACAATGGACACCTCACTGTGATGAGGATGGCTATGACATTTCAGTCTTCTCCATAGAGCCAATCATGGGAGAGGCAGTTCTAGAAGAATGCGAACCTAGCCCTGATGCATTTGAGGATGCAAGTGACTCCGATCTAGAGTCAATCATTATGGACCCACCATTTGCATCAGATGAAGAATACTTCCATGAAGTAGAATTTCAGCCCCAGAGGCATGGAGAGGTTACAAATGATGTAAGATTAGCAACACATGTGACCCCGAAGGAAGAAGGAAAGAAACGAAAGAAGAGAGAAGCCTCACCAGAAGAGGAAGAATCTTTGTTTGAGGTCCCAGAAAATTTTAAGAAGTATGAGATAGATGACAGGAGAGTCATGATAAGAATGCCTAAACGAGAGGCACAATCAGGAGAGGCCTATGATAACAAAGAAACCACCAAGAAAATAGTAGTGGCCCTAGAAGAAGGAGAGGAGAGATGCACGTACATAGGCCATGACCTAACAGAGGAAGAAGAGCATGCGTTGATAGCCTTGCTAAGAGAATAGAGAGATGTATTCGCTTGGAGTTACAAGGATTTGAAAGGTGTTGACCCCGATATATGCTCACACACTATCCCCATGACCTCAGATGCTAAACCCTCTAAGCAAAAGCCCTATACTTATAACGATAATTACGCTGCTAAGATCAAAGAAGAGATAGATAGATTGGTTGAAGCTGGATTTATCTATGAAATTGAGCACACTGAATGGGTATCCCCCATCGTAGTGGTGCCCAAGAAGAATGGCAAGCTGCGTGTGTGCATTAACTTGAAAAAGGTTAATGCAGCCACAATTCGAGATAACTATCCGCTTCCCATCACAGAACATCTCTTAGAAAGAGTGGCAGGCAAGGAAGTGTATAGCTTCCTTGATGGATTTTCGGGCTACAATCAAGTAGCCATAGCTCCAGAGGATCAGCATAAGATAGCCTTTGCCACAGAATGGGGCATTTTTGCTTTTAGAGTAATGCCATTTGGGCTTACCAATGCACCAGCTACCTTCCAGAGGCTGATGTGCCATGTGTTTAAGGAGTTCCTGAGGAAGAGTTTAGAAGTCTACGTTGATGATCTTTGTGCTCATTCCAATATTAGACAAACCCATATTCCTGAACTCAGACAAATCTTTGACAAATGTAGAGAATATCAAGTCTGCCTAAACCCCGAAAAATGCGTTTTTATGGTCAGGCAAGGCAAGATTCTAGGACACATAGTGTCAAAGAATGGCATATCTACCGACGAAGAAAAAGTGAGAGCCATAGCAGAGCTACCTAGGCCAAAGAATGTCAAGGAAGTACAAGCTTTCATGGGGCATTGTGGTTATTACCGACGATTTATACACATGTATGCTGTCATTGCAAAGCCCATGTACGGGCTTCTGACTAACTTTGAGTGGACGGATGAATGTGAGAATTCCTTCCAGGAGCTTAAACGAAGATTATGTTCAGCACCAATTTTGACCACACCAGATTGGAATAAGCCATTCCATGTTCACGTGGATGCATCCAATTATGCTATTGGATGTGTACTTGCACAACCTACTGGTGAAGGTAATATGGATCTTCCAATTGCCTATGCCAGTAGACAGTTGAATGCAGCTGAACGGAATTACACCACTACGGAGAGAGAAGGCTTAGGCATGGTTTATGCAGTTAAGAAATTTAGACACTATTTGCTTGCAAATAAGTTTAAATTTTTTACTGATCATCAGGCATTGCTATACCTCGTAAACAAACCATGCAATACAGGAAGATTAGTGAGATGGTTTCTCTTGCTAATGGAATATGACTTTGAGGTAGTGGTGAGAAAAGGGAGGACTCATTTAAGAGCAGATCATCTCTCTAGGCTCACATCGGGAGAAGCCCCACAAGGAGTATCGGATGATCTTCCTGATGCTTACTTGTTTAATTTGGAAGTGGTGCCGCAGTGGGCTAAGCCATTGGTACCAGTATTGACATACGGGCCTAATCATCCAGTGGTAAACACACGGAATAGAGAGGTTGTAAAAGCCCAAAAGTACCACATCATGGCAGGAAGTATGTACAAGCACACAGATCAAGGGATCTTGGCTTGCTGCGTAGAAGAGGATGAGTACGCTAAATGGTTGCAGTTAGCACATGTAGGTGCACTAGAACAACACCATTCAAAGCAACGAACTTTACAGACACTAAGAAGACTCGGAGTGAATTGGCCGACTATGGAAGCGGATGTCCAAAAGTTGTGCAAGGAATGCCCAATCTGTTGCACTAAGCCACCTGTGCAACACGCCACTCTGTATCAAGTATCCATTGTGCCAGATTGGAGTGAACCACTAGTATCCTTCCTAAGCACGAAAGCATTCCCTCCAGACATGACTCTGGCTAGGAAAAGGAGTTTAGAACAAGAAGCTCTGGATTACTCACTCATTGGTGATAATCTATACAAGCGTGGTAAAGATGGTTACTTGAGGCTATGTGTCCATGAAAGTGAATATCTTAAGATCTTAGAAACTGCTCACCAAGGTGTAGCAGGAGGACACTTTGGACCGGATCGGGTGATCAAGGCAATACTATTTGCGGGTTTCTGGTGGCCTACCCTTCACATGGATGCACATACCTATGTGAAACGGTGTGATGTCTGTCAGAGGACTCAGTATCCTATACACAAAGATGAGATGCCACTGAAACCTATGATGGGTGGACGTGCATTCTCTAAGTGGGGAATAGACTTTGTAGGTCCTATTAATCCCCCAGCTAAAGGTTCTCATGCGGAATACATCATTGTTGCAACAGATTATCTCACCAAGTGGGTAGAGGTAAAGGCTACGACAAAGAACGATGCTCAAACAACTGCCAAATTCTTGTTTGAGAATGTATTCACAAGATACGGGCTACCTATAGAGCTTGTAAGTGATAGAGGCACTCATTTCTTGAACGAAGTGATTGAAAATCTACTCCAAGAATTTTTGGTAATACACAAGAAGTCTGCCCCCTATCACCCTCAAGCTAATGGACAAGCTGAGAGCACTAATAAGATCTTATGCAATGTACTGACGAAATTAGTGAACACTAAACGCTCTGATTGGGACAAACAGCTACACCATGCTGTTTGGGCATACCGAGTTGCCTACAAAACGGTACTCCAAGCCACCCCCTTTCAGATGGTATTCGGCCAAAACGCTGTGCTACCCTTGGACTTCCTGATTCCTACGTTGAAAGTAGCACAAGAGCACGAATGGACAGGTCATGAACTCTCCTCTAGGATCTTTGACCTTGAACGATTAGGAGAAACAAGACTGAGAGCCACTACAGGAATATATGCAGCCAAGAAGAGACAGAAGGCATATTTCGATGCCCATGTGAAGGATAAGGGCTTGAAAGCAGGAGATCTAGTTTTAGTCTATACACTGAAACAACACGCAAGGAAGCTAGAAAAGAGAGGCTACGGACCTATGATTATCAATAGGATCTCCACGAGTGGAGGAGTACAATTAGCCACGTTAGAGGGTGATATTCTCCCAAACTATATTAGCGGTTGCAGAGTCAAGTTGTATCAGGAACCCCTCACGGAGGAAATGCTCAGCCGACTCAACACTGCTAAGAAACGCAAAGAGGAAGAAAAGCGAATTCGAGAAGAAGCTCAAGTAGAAGCTTTAGAACGCATCAGAAGGATGAAGTTACGAAGGCAAGGCCGAGATCAGACTAGAACAGATGACTATGCAGATCAAGGATATCCTATGGCCATGTGTGAAGTTGCAGGAACAAGCTCGCATAGGATAATTGATCGACGTCCTTTCATAACCCTAGATATAGGACAAGGAAAGAGTGCAAGGACCGTAAGAGCCTTGATTGACTCAGGTGCAGCCACTAGTGCTGTTAAATTGTCTTACTGTCAAGAGTTGCAGTTAACTGTCAATCCTGTGGAAGCGTATCTCATAGGATTGGGAGGCGTGGAAACCCCTTGCATGGGCGAGGTGGAACTTCCCCTCTATATTCATGATGAGGCTATAACAGTTAAAGTACTAGTGTGTCAAGACGAGGATCTCACTGAACCTCTTGTCTTGGGTCAAGATTGGATCTATGACCAAGCAGTCAACGTAAACTTAAGAAGTGGACTTCTTCAGGTTTGGGTCAATCATAGTCAAATTACAGTAGAGTTAGATAATGGAGCACTCAAGGAACTAGGAAAGGCACAGACTCCTGGTCCTTCCAGGAATACACATGAAGATGACCATGTTGTGCTTGTCCAAAACTATGTGTTGCAGAGGAATGATATTCGCAAAAAAGGAGTCAGGGATGCAAAGGAACTCCCTTCTTTTCCAAAGGCCAGAAGGAGGCAACAACCAAAGGTGGATCAAAGGCAGAAGAAGCAGAGTACTACCTATGTCGGGGATCCAAAGTACCTGCGCAGCAAAATGTCCCAGCAAGTGAAACAAATGTGGGTGCGGAAAGGCGAACACCCGGTTGCACTCAAGCCAACCACACGGGCAAAGCCTCTTATTAGTAACCAACAACACGACACTAATAAGAAGTCTTTCGGAAATTCTTCTGCTAACGTGAAATCTATTTGGGTGCCCAAGAAGTGGATGAAGGCTAGCCCACAATCAAGACAAATTTGGGTGCCTAAGGCTTGCTTGCGGGCGCAAATAGCTACGCCGAAGCCACAACCTATACAGCGTAACCCATTCACTCGCACAACCGGCATCCACTCGTTTTCAACACTCACGAACACACCAAGGCCCATGAACACGAACATAATCATTTGTAAATGGGTCCCTAAAAGGCCTCATGTTCAAGCTGATACACCTATAATGTTCTCTAGCGTCTCTACGAAACCAAGGGAAAAACCCATCCACTGCATTTGGCAGCTTAAGACCTGTAATAAACCCCCCGACCCCAATTTGTAAATTCACCCCCACTTACTAACTGCATTAGTCTCCTAGGAATACCCAAGCATTAACTACACACACTGTCTTCGTGCACTTACTAACCACTAACTCACCATCTACCTCATGTTAATGTTGTAACGGGGACAACAACGGATTTATTCTGTCCATTACGATGTTAACACATGATTCTATATTCTCACAGAATCAGAAGGCAAGAAGTAAAATGGCAGAAGCGACAGGTTCGGGCTCACAAGTAGGGATACTTACTGCAGGAATTGATGTGGATAGTCTACCTGTGGATGTGCCACCAACTGAACGACCAGTGGAGCTGCAGCACCTTCAGCAAATCCCGGTGCCGGATCCACCTACAGGGATCACGGAAAGAGTCCATGCCAATTCTCATTGGTTCAATGGCATGCCAGGTCCATTAGGAGAGGCCAAGTATATATGGGAGTCTAAGTGCGAGTATGACAGATCATGGGTTCGATTCCAATTTTTCTCCAAGGAGTTCGAGACTTTACAGAACACCGAGGATCTCCAGACCATATGGCAACGAGCAGGGCTGGCAGAATACTTTGAAGCCCCACTACCTAAACCAGATCTCCTCCGATGTTACTATTTGGTCTCCACATTACAAGCTAATGAAGAAAAGGACAAACCCGGATCATTTGTTCTTCCCTCCTTGCTGGGCAACAACGAGTTGAAGAGGTTTGAACTTACTGTGGAGTTGGTAAGCGACGCTTTGAATATGCACGGCACGCATGTACCCTCTGAAAAGGATGCTCTTGTTCCCACTAACATGAAGGATAGGAAACTATTGAAGCTTAAAGACATGGCAGCACTCACCCCAAACGTGTCCATCCCTCTCCGCATGTGCATGCAACATTTCGCCTTTCCCGGCCAAGACCGCTTCACACAACCACACAAGATAATCTGGTTCGCTCTCTACTTAGCGGAAGCAGGTGCGTTACCCATTAAGCTACCGGTATGGATTATAGATCAATTATATGAAGCAAACAAACGGTCTTCTAGGAAATTAGTGGTGAACGGATGCTGTGCAATCACACGCATTATTTACCGGTGCCTAGCATACGATGTTCCCATTGAACGTGCCTTAACTTGGGCACAATTACAAATGTTTAAGAAGCTCAAGACGTCCACACATCAATCCAAGCGCATGAGGGGTGCGATCCCTTGTGTCCAGACAAGGGAAGTTCTGACTACTCCTGAGGTATCGCCACGAAGGGAGGCCACTGTACCTCCCTTTACCATTACGATACCCAGGTCGGGATCTGAAACTACGACACAAGCTACCCCATCGGCTCCTCCTGTTCCACCTGAATTCGAATTTGCTACCACTGGAGATGCTGAAGGAATGGACCCCCAGGACTTCGAAGCATTCCTACAAAGTACACAATTCTCTGATGTGGAGTTTTATTCAGAGGCAGAGGAGCAAGGCACATCCTCACGAAGAAGAAGAAAGTCTACAGACGGTCGACATGTACATTGGAGTGACGCTCAGCAAGGTCAACAACAAGGACACCTAGAAGAAGAAGGAGCGTATGAAGAGGAGACCACTGAAGCCCCAGCCTATACAGCAGAACTCCGAAGGCTGTATCAGATTATGGAAAGAGTGCAATCGCAACAACTACTCACCAAACAGAGTAGCAGAGTACTCATGACTCAGTTGTTGGAAGAAGCAGGAGTTGACTCAGAGTATAGGGAAGGTCTCTTATTGATGGCAGAAACATATGGGGTAGTGGAAGCAGTGCGCACTGCCATTCAGAGGTCTCCAGTTCAATATGACCCACGAAGGTTCCAGACACGACCACACTCAGGTAAGAATATCCAGATTCCCATTACAACTGCAGAAGAGCCAACTATTACATCTGAACCTATCAGGACAACCTCTCAAGCAACCGAAACGGCTAGCCAAGAGCACCCAGTCACCCATGAGGAGCCCACAGAGCCACAACCACCCACACCCCCACCCTCGCCCCCTAGAGCAGAAACAGTGGAAATCACCTCGACCACTCAACCCACCGAACCAACCTTCATCTTCCGTACTCCCATCTCTAGTTCCACCCTATTCTCTACCACTGATAACCCAATCTTTGAAGCAACCCCCATCACTACACAATCCACCGAACCGCTCCTACAGCCTGCCCTAGGGCAACCATCCCCCATGCCCTCAGCCATAGGTCATCCTGACCCTAGATCCACATTCATGGGTTTCCCTGCTACCACGCAACCCTTCATGCCCTCCTCAAATCTACGACCTCAACCCCCGACCTCCATCTCTCCATTTCTACAATCCCTCCATGACCTCCTTGCTAGAACTTTTCAACCCAGGTCTCAACCATTTCCTTTCTTTTCAGCTCCCCACCCCACTTCTCATCTATTCACCACTTCCACACACACACCACCTACCATTCCAATATATATGGCAGACCCCACACTCGCACCCACTCCTGAAGGTATGGACATTTCACCACCCACGGCACCTCCCCCCACGATTCCACCTCCTCCCATTCCCCCTCCACCAATCTCACTCACACACACGACTTCAATAGACACATCATTCACTCTTCCCCATCCCCAATTCCCTTCCCATGCATCTCCCACTGTAAACACCACCCACTCATCTATAGGAAGTGCATTGGACACCATGATTGCTTGTATATCAAACTTAAGGACAGATTACATTCAGCTCCAGCAATAGAATGAACGCCTGCACGAGCACTCAGAAACACTACAGCACCGCCTTGCGGCACTAGAAGAGGAAAATGCTCGCCTCCACACACAGTTCCAAACTCTCCAAGAAGCTCATGGCATATTGGAGGTACAGTTACAGAACACAGATCAAGAAGCAATACAGGTGGTAGAAGGTCACCTACGGACACAGCTGGAACGCAACTCAAAACTTCAGCGAAATATGGCTCTACTCAAACGCCATCTTGCGGCCGCTCAGGAAGAGAATAGACGCTTGCAAGTACAAAATCAAGAGAACTTGGAGGCAGCTATTGAGAGCACACCGGGGGCACCCATCAGCCCATCCAAGTTTCAAACAGTGACCCCCGATAATATCAAGATCATATTGGAAGACTATGCCATGCTGCTTGAAGCACATGATAAACTATCGGAGGAACTGGGACAATTGAAGCAGGAACATCAAAAAGGACCAACAGCTGCCTCTCCTACCACCACCTCCGCGGCTTCACTTCTCATAGACACAGAGGCCATAAAAGATCTCTAGAAATAGGTCACTGAATTGCAAACATGCCTACTACAATATGAGAGACCACCTTCCCCTCCAGAGGCTCCCACGGACGAAGAAGTTGTGCAAATTCCTGTGGAACAAACTTTTGACCAAGAATACGATCCACAACCATTCCCAGGAGGCCAACAAACAGAAGAAGCTCAGGACACATTCGAGGCACCACGGCCCCCATGGCTACGTCAAGTGGAGGAAATCGGGAGTTCGCACGAAGAGCGCACAGTAGTGCAAAATCAGGCCATGAGGGTCATAGAGGAAACTGTGCTACAATCGGCTTACTTCAAGAACCTGTCATCGAGACGCCTGATCCTCTCGTCTGAACTCCAATACAGGCCGTATTATATTATCTTGGCTGATTATAATGCAGAAATACAAAGAGTCACGGGTCAGATTCCTACCTTTGCGACCCAATTTCAACCCGAAGACCTTCCTCCAGAGGTGCAAAAAGGCAAAATTCGTCAACCCACCTGGCGGCAGAAACTTCTAGAGACATATCCAGAAATGCTACGCACATGGAACAACACGCCTTTACACCTCCTATACAATCCATGCTACGGTCCAGTCCCACGCCGCAGGTCTTGGAAGGCATTCAATATCAAGGTACAGAACAACGCGCAATGCAAGGAATGGCTGAACTACCCGTACATTGCGCCACCACAGGGACCACCGTCGGTAGCATATATGATGGGAACCATTCGCCACTGGATGCCGCGCTTGAAGCCCATGCAAGATGTAGCAGCGCAAATGATGCTTAAAATCTTAGATATGATGCAAGTAGTCCTGAAGACCTTTAGAAATGCAGCCGCACCACAGGTACGTCTCCCGGGGTTTAGCAATGGAAATTACGACTTGGTGTATGACATGAGCACCGCCCCCAGTATTCGTGTGGCCTACGCCTGGCATGCACGCATCAAATACCTCCCTGCCTGCTACAAACAGACCTTCGAAGAAATGTTCAGATCAGGTTTCTGGGAGTATCACTCGGAGATTTTCGCACCAAAGCCAACACATCTGCTCCAACTTTTTGCTTGTGAACAAGCAATGTACTCAGAGTACTACACCACCCCGCAACCAGAGACCCCTGGTGCAATAAATTGGGATGCATTGGAAGCTGATCTAGCAAGAGGCTTAAGGATAGGAGAACATGAACTGGCCACCAATGTCATCCAATATTATATCGACCACCCGAGAGAACAAAGGTCTGTCAGGGGCGACAGACGCTAGGAAGGGGGGTGTGTTGGCATACAAAGCAACAGAGGAGTCATGCACAATACGGCAACAAGGCCAAATCATTTTTTCCCATGGATTATTTACAACTCAAGTGATTTTAATCACTACACAAACATTGTAAATCCCGTTTTTGGTAGAATAGACTCCATTTTGTGCAAGCCGAGGAGTCCTCGAGCTTGAGGAGTATTAGAAGTACCATCGTACCAATTTTCATAATTTTTAGACTTCGTTTGAGCCCTCAAATAAGCCCTGGAACCTAATTTTTAACTAGGCCGGACACTAGGTCTGGACAGGGCCAAAACTAGTCAAAAAACTATAAAAAGAGCTAGAGAGCTCATTTTTGGGGTTAGATTGTTGGTGAATTGAACTTATGTAAGAGACCTTTTGATTAATGCAAAGAACTCCATTGTTCCTCTTCTTGTTCTTGCCTTGTGTGCGCGTGTGTGTGTATGTGTGTGCATGCATGTGTGCTTCTCACTCACGCACTTGTGCCTTCACT
>CM035435.1:95851740-95854240 GCA_020310875.1 Ceratopteris richardii
ATTTTGTGAGATGGGATCAAGTACGTTTGGAGTGGGAAGGTCAAGCAACAATACCTATCTATTATGGTTTACATGACCATAGTGGATCAAGTGTGTTGACCAAGTTGCCTACGAGTGCTAGTTGTGTTAGGTGGCCAAAGTTTGTCAAACATGTGGCCCTTGCCAAAGTGGAGCAAGCCTTCGACTAGGTTATCGTACTCTAGTCCTCATTGAAGTTGGTCCAAGAAGATCTATTTGATTTGCCCAATTTTCTCTGTTTAGCCAACTCACTCACCAAAGTTGATCTCCTAGTCAAGCTATTCCAAATTTCCAATTGTTCAACTAGATCACCTAACTTAAGCTTTCCATTTGGAACTAGTCCTAATCATGGCCGATAACCTACACTAGACAACTTAAAGAAGATACATTGAGCCCTCTAAAGACAACTATTAAAAATACCAAAGGCAGAAAGTCACTTTTATACTCCCTTAAGAGGATCTATCACTAGTTTCTTGAGAATCCTTTAGATTGAAGTAGAGGACATGCCAAAGATTCAACTGGTAAAGGGAGAATGAGAGGAAGAATAGTCAAAGCTTATATAAGAAAACTACAAAATAGTGGCAAAGGAACTAGCATCACCACTATCAAAAATTGACATTTGTTTTTTGAAATTAAGAGAAATAGCTTAGAAAGATCCATGATTACATAAGATGGTTCCTATCACTATTCACAAGTCAAGGGTTAGAGAAAAAAGGATGCCTTCTTCGCAGTTTTCCCTTCCAGTCTAGAAGGGCTTGCTCATAAATAATACAATCAATATGATTGGAATCACTTCAAGATTTATTGAGGCCTTTCAACTAGAGAACAATTAGAGAATGATCTTTGGTAGTGAGCTAGATGACTCGAGGGAATCTATGATTAAGAAATGGATGGAAAAAACCCTTCCCAAGTCATCCCAATAGATGCTTTGGAAATTGTAGAGATGAGATGCCTTTCTCAAGGAGTTTGAGATATTGCCATGAGAATCAAGGAAGTAATGATACTTGAGAGCTTATGATGGTAAGGAGACCACACTTGATGATGACTTTGCATACTAACTACATAAAGAGCTAGAAACATTAAAGTTACAAAAGGCCTTGGTAGAAGAAAAGGAAGCTCTCAACCAAAAGCTCGATGAGCTTGCATAGTTAAGATGTTAGTTAGAAGAGCCTAACACCATCAAATAAGTATGTAACAGCATGTGTTGCACCCTTTTTGATAACTTTGATAATTCGGTACATGAATGTTGAAGAAAAAGCACTTGCAAATTTCATTACAGAGGGGGTATACAATGTAAAATACTGTTATTTTTTGAAAGTATTAGGGTTTTCAAACCAAACAACTTTGGGATACTAGGTGTGGCTACCCAATCTTCAGTCCTCATTTAACCTCCATATGCATACTACCACCTACTATGGGAGCAATCCTACTAACAACTAGACTAAACCACCAAGTAGACTTAGGTAGGACCAGCCACAATGACCAAAAATGTGCCCTAGAAGGGTTGCGTATGTCCATTTCCAAAGTAAATTCTCCTTATAAGATGCACCTCCTTGTGGCAATCATCTAAAAGCAATGATTATTATATTAGTGATTGTCCAAAAGAAGCTTTTAGTAGTCCTAGAGATAGCTCTTGCCCCTTGCACATGATCATAGTTATCAACCAAGCAGATGCATTGATTATAGAAAACAAGAAAAATAGGCATAAGAAAGATCATTTTTGTAGTCAATACATGTTGCTAAGCACATAGATGGTACAACTAGAGAATCTCCCATGCATTATGATCGAGGATCAAAATTAAGAATAGAATATAGAAGGGAACGAAGATCAACAATCGAGAGAAGTTCAATGGAACAAGGGCAAATAACAAATCACTATATGTCATTAAAGTAATTTTGGAACCGAGGAAAAGAATAAGAAAGGGTACATTTTCCACCCTAAGATGAACCACCACGAGAAAGGAGCATCCACCCAAAAATGTGCCAAGGATAAGATCTTGTTCGGGGAGAATTTTTGGAGTTGTGATGAAGCTCATGCAAGGACAAAAGACTTATGATAGGACCATCGAGGACTCACAATATGTTCATGAACACCCTGTTCCTAATCTCAATGAAAATGAGATAATATTGGAGTTATTAATCAAGATGGTATTAGCCAAGGACACCTTGAGGACATATAAACTACTATCCTTGTACCATATGTTGAACACCAGTTTACATTTTAGAAGTGACCACAATCAATAGCATAACATCAACCTTGCTTGATAGTGGTGGGGAAACGAACCCTATCACCCAACACTTATCCAGGTAGGCATCCATGCTCATGCCCATAACATGTTCTACCTCAGTCACTTAGGTGCCCTTAACAAATTACAAGAGCCCAAGTTTGACAATAAGAATCAAGGGGGACATGATTGGAAGGCCCATAATAGATGGATAATCATCCGAACCTTATTTTAGAATACAATGTGGATGTATATAA
>CM035435.1:95856740-95884240 GCA_020310875.1 Ceratopteris richardii
ATATATGATTGGTTGATTTGCTAGTACACTAGTAACTTCAATCCTTGCACATCTTCTTCCACTTCGTGGAAATCAGTGTTTGACAGATTTGGCGCATAACTCTATGCCATTCAACTGGTTCCCACACTTCGTGCTAAATAAGTCAAAATCACTGTGCTTTTTGATCGGTGTTGAGCTCCCTAAACTGACCTACTTCTTTTATGGATTCATGAGGGAGATTGTGCTACACATTAATTGACATATGGCCTCTAGGGAAGATGTCCAATGATTCATCTATGAATGTGCAACCTACTTGTTCAATGCGTGATGGAACCTACAAATTTGTGTCGAAGTGGACCCAATCAAGGATTTTTCCTTACAAATATTAGAATAGATATTGGTGAAAAAGAACCCCTAGAGTAAGACATTGTCTATAAAACCTTTCCAAATGTTTTTTTTCAGTGTGGCATGCAAGATTAAAGATTGCCTATAGAGATAGAATTCCACTAGGAAGAAGCAAGAGATTGAAATGCTTATGCAATGGTTAACAAAGAAAGCACTGCCAAAAGAAATGGACCTTGTGAGCCTCAAGATCCTTGATTAGGATTAGAGAAAGTCTAAGAAAGAGAATTTGCTTCCTTGACTTTGAAAGCTTCACAAAAGTGAGATATAGAAGGATAGGAAGCCCTAGAGCTAACATTCATAGGAGTTCCTCTCACTCAATCCATGAAACAAATAATCTCTCTAATTTGGAAAACGAGATCAATCTCTTGGATTACCAAGGGGAAATGAATCAATTTTTTACTTCTAACAAGGAGAAAAGTGCAGAGGATTATTCCACTAGTAAATAAGACAATCTAGAGGAATGCACCACATGCAAAGAGGATGGATTCACTGTTGAAGATAAATGTACAAGCTCGTTTTCATATGAGCCATGCTTGGATAAATTTACCAAATATAAAGATAAAGAAAAAGTGGAGGAAAAAAGGAAAAAATAATAAAAGAAAAAGTCTAGTCAAAATTCATGATGAGTAAGAGATATAATATCTTGCCTTGTAGTTAGTAGCATGTAGTGGAGAAAGTGGTGAGTTAAGAAGGAGGCACAAACTTCTTCACATGCTGATTGGTTATAAAAGTGAAGTGGGAGCACATTCAAAACAAGGAGAGAAAGAGGCAAGAACTCCCAGTAGTCAGATCTGGCCATTTTGTCATTTTGGCTTCCCTTAGACTCCTTCCAGTCGCACGTCAGTTTGTACACAGCTCTGTTGCAGAGCTCATATCTCAGTGCATATGTAATCATTTATTGCGTTTAAACATTCATTGGAAAGCTTATCTTGATTACTTTCTGTATATCAAATATCTCTATGAAACCTTATGTACTTTGTGAGATATCAGTGAAAGAGGGAAGTCCAGTTTTTTAGTATACCTGTGTAGATAGGTAGTCTATTTTGGTCGGTTAAATTTCCCAACCAAAACATATCCAAAGTGTATGATTTTTGTCTTTTTGGAAAGCTCTTGGCATCTACATTCAATATCTCAAATATCACATTGAGATCATTTATATTCTGTGAGATATCTATCAAACAGTAAAGTCCAATTTTACAGTGTACTTATGTGTGCAGGTGGTCTATCTTGGTGAGTTGAGTTTCCTAATCAAAACTCATCCAAATTACTTGTATTTTATCTTGTTGGAAATCTATTTGTGTCTACTTTCTCTGTACCAAATATCCCTCTCAAAGTATATATATTGAGAGAGTTATGAGTCCGAGAGTGAATCTCAGTTCTTTAGCATATCTGTGTGGACAGGTAGTTCATCTTTGACAGTTGTGTTTCCTAATCAAAACTTGTCCAAATTAAGTCATTTATAGCTTGTTGGAAAGCTCTCTTTGTCTACTTTGATTGACTAAAGTCTCAAGTCCATTTGAGTTTTGCATTGAGAGCAGAAAGCTATCTAAGGTGTAGATGTTTGTCCAAGTGCTGGACATACAAGGGCTCACTACACACTTCCGTTGCGCATAGGAGAACTCATTCTCCACAGTTGGTATCAGAGCGAACTTGTGCTACAGCTTCATCATCAGAGCTGGAGTTGAAGAAAAGCAAAAGAGGAGCTACAAAACAAGAGGGAGCTTCACAAACGAAAGAGCAAAGGACTAGAACTATTCGAGGTAACTCTCAAAGTCTTTGATACTCTTCAATGGCTGACTTGGGTCAACAAGTAGAGAAGTTGGACAAGGATAACTATCCCGTGTGGAAGTTTAGAATGACCAACTACCTAATGGGCAAAGGCTTATGGGGTATTGTGAGTGGCGATGATGCTCAACCTCAAATCAATCAAGCTATGGCCACCGAAGTCCAAAGGAGGCAAGCAAAAGAATGGGAAGAGAGGAATAGGAGAGTCATGTTCCTCATTTCGCAAGTCATTACTAATGCCATGGTAGGTCATATTCAACATCTAGAGAAAGCTAAGGATGCTTGGGAAGCTCTTGAAAGGATGTATTCAACAAATACCAAAGCTAGGAAACTTCAACTCAAGAATGAGTTGAACACAATCAAGAAAAATTCGAGTCAATCCATAGCTGAATATACGTTGAAGATTAAGGAGCTAAGCAATGCTTTAGCTTCTATTGGCACAACGGTTGAAGACAAAGATCTTGTGTGTTATACTCTCAATGGCTTGAGAGAAGATGAAAGATGGAAGCCTTTTATAACTTCCATTAACTTGAAAGATGTATATCCAGGTTTTGAACAACTAATCCCTCATCTTGTCACAGAAGAGCTTAGCTTCGGTGGTCCCAAAGGAAAGGACAGCCACAACCAAATGTTATATGCAGGTCGAGGTAAAGGAAGAAACTCAAGAGGAGGCTCAAGAGGAAAAGGAAGAGGTCACAACCACTCCAACTACAATTAAAACAATTCGGAAGACAACAAGGATGCATCAAATGCCAACACACAAGGAAGAGGTCGAGGTAGAAGTAGAGGAAGAGGCCGAAGCTCCTACAGTTCTCATAAAGGTATAACATGCTATCATTGTGGTAAAGTAGGACACTATGCTAGTGATTGTTGGCGGAAGAATGGAAGACCAAATGGAGGCAATCAAAGGAACCAAAGCAACTATGCAAGCACCTCAAGTGAAGGAAGCAAGGACACACTACTTGCAATGAGACATGAGTATAGAAGCTCTTGTGAAGATGACAAAAAATGGTACATTGATTCAGGTTGTAGTAACCATATGTCATGCCAAGGAAGTTTGTTCACTAATCTACAGGTACCAAATGGAAAAGGATGTGTTGAAACAGGTGATGATACTCAACACATGATTGAACACATTGGAGATATAAGGCTTGGAGATACAAGCAGAGCAAAGGTACTATCTAATGTTCTTCATGTTAGGACACATCAACATTCCAAAGCTGAAGGACATGAGCAAACATGAAGTGGTAAGAGGTCTTCCAAAATTTAATAGCATTGGACTACATGAGTTATGTGAAGCTTGTCAACTAGGAAAGCAAACGAGGCAGCCATTCAAGAGGAGCAAGTATGTGCCTCCAAATGTCTTGGACTTGATACATACGGATGTATGGGGACCAACCCAAGAGGCATCAATGGCTGGTAATAGATTTTTTGTCACCTTCATTGATGATCACTCAAGAAAGGTATGGCTGCTTTGTATGAAGCAAAAATTAGAGGTGTTTTCTATATTCAAAAGATTCAAAGTTGAAGTTGAAAAGGAAACAGGAAGGTCTATCAAAACCTTAAGGTCCGATGGTGGAGGAGAATACTTCTCCAAAGAATTTTCAGATTTTCTACAAGATAATGGGATCAAAAGGCAATTCACTTGTAGGTATACACCACAACAAAATGGAGTGGCTGAGAGAAAAAATAGGCAAATTGCTGAAATTGCAAGATGCATGCTCAACGAGATGAAAGTACCATTGTACTATTGGGCTGAAGCTACCACAACCGCCATTTACTTGATGAACAGGTGCACAATATCGGGAATACCTCACTTGACTCCTGAAGAGGTATATTCCGGTAAGAAACCTGATCTTACACACCTCAAAGTGTTTGGATGTGTTTGCTTTGTTCCCATTCCACAAGAAGTTAGAACAAAGATGGAACCAAGGTCAGAAAAATGCATTTTCATCGGCTACTCGACGGAGCAAAAAGGATACAAGTGTTACAACCCTAGAACAAAGGAATTAAGAGTCTCGCGAGATGTGGTCTTTGATGAACTAAGACCATGGTATGAAGATAAAGGAAAGGAAAAGATTCTTGAAGAAGATTGTGATGATTATGCAGGAACAAATCAAAGAGAAGTTCAACAATCAAGCACAAAGGCTTCAGGTCCAGAGGCATCTACATCAAATGAAGAATGTTCAACATGGAGGGGGAGTCATTCTTTGTCTCCAAATTCAGCTCATAGTAGAGCCAAAGAGGCAAGCGCTACTCCAAACAGTGAGGTAGATGCAAGTGAAGAAGAATATGAAGAGGTAATCACTCCGATGGTAAAGCTAAATAGGTTAAAGAAGCAACTCTCTAAAGGCAATGAAAGAAGATCTTCAAGGACAAGGTATCCAACTCAAGGTTGAGTTATGATAGTTTTATGGTGACACATTTTGCATATATGATGTAGGTTATCAAAGACAAAGAGCCTGAGACATATGAAGAAGCTTGCACACAAAAGGAATGGAAGCAAGCTATGAAAGAGGAGATCAAAGCTCTCAAAGATAATCACACATGGGAGCTAGTGTCAAAGAAAGAAGGTATGAAGATTGTTCCAAACAAATGGGTGTTTAAAGTAAAGAGGAATGCTGATGGTTCACTAGCTAGATATAAAGCTAGATTAGTTGCCAAAGGATTTAAACAAACACAAGGCATAGATTATGATGAAGTTTTCAGCCCTGTTGTAAAGATGGGAACTATCAGAACCTTAATAGCAATTGGTGCTTCAAGGAGATGGCCATTATATCAACTCGACATCAAAAATGCCTTTCTCAATGGAGAACTACAAGAAGAGGTATACATGAGTCAACCGGTTGGATTTGAAGATGAAAACCATCCAGATTTTGTTTGCAGGTTGAAGAAGGCACTTTATGGCTTGAAGCAAGCACCAAGAGCATGGAATCAGAGATTGGTAGAGTATCTAACTAAGTGTGGATACAACCCAAGTAGTGCAGATCCTTCGTTGTACATGAAGAAGGAAGAAAATAGAGAGGTATATATTTTCATATACGTCGATGATCTCATCATAATAGGAAACGATGTTACAAGGATTAAAGATATCAAAAGGAAGCTTGGTAAGGAGTTTAAAATTTCAGATCTTGGAGAGCTGAAATATTTTTTAGGAATTGAAGTTGTTTATGGAAAGAGTGGCATCTACTTGATGCAAAGGAAGTACTTGTTGGATGTTCTTTTCAGATTTGGAATGAGTGAATGCAAACCACTCACTCAACCCATGGACACAAATACAAAGATTTGTTCAAATGATGGAGAACCATTGGAAGATGTAACGACATACAGAAGCATTGTAGGATCATTGATCTATGCAAACATTACAAGACCTGATTTGTCTTATGTTGTTGGTGTACTTTCTCAGTTTATGCAAGCCCTGACAAGTGAACACTTAAATTCAGCCAAGAGAGTGTTGAGATACATAAAGCATACAGTTAATAATGCTTTGTTTTACAAGTTTGATGAAGAACTGTAGGTCAAAGGCTTTAGTGATGCTGATTGGGCAGGCTCAAAGGTAGATAGAAGATCAACCTCAGGTTGTGTTCATGATAGGAAGCAAACCTATCACATGGAGCTCAAAGAAAAAACCTACTGTTGCACTTTCATCTATGGAGGCTGAATATAGAGGATTAGCATTTGCCACATGTGAAGCAATGTGGATTAAAAAGCTTTTGGTTGATCTTGGAGTGCAAGTTGGAACCATCCCTATATATGGTGATAACATGTCAAGTATCTACTTGACAAGCAATCCTATGTTTCATGCAAGGAGCAAGCACATAGAGGTCCACTACCACTGTGTAAGGGAGAAGGTGCTGAGCAAAGATGTGGAGGTAAAATTCATCAGAACCAAAGAGCAGGTTGCAGATATGTTTACAAAGTCCTTGGATGCTTCTAAACTCAAAGGTTTCAAGGATGCGATAAATTTGAAGGACATGGATGAAGATAACTCCCAAATGAGCTTGAGGGGGAGTGTTGAAGATAAATGTACAAGCTCATTTTCATATGAGCCATGCTTGGATAAATTTACCAAATATAAAGATAAAGAAAAAGTGGAGGAAAAAAGAAAAAAATAATAAAAGAAAAAGTCTAGTCAAAATTCATGATGAGTAAGAGATACAATATCTTGCCTTGTAGTTAGTAGCATGTAGTGGAGAAAGTGGTGAGTTAAGAAGGAGGCACAAACTTCTTCACATGTTGATTGGTTATAAAAGTGAAGTGAGAGCACATTCAAAACAAGGAGAGAAAGAGGCAAGAGCTCCCAGTAGTCGGATCTGGCCATTTTGTCATTTTGGCTTCCCTTAGACTCCTTCTAGCCGCATGTCAGTTTGTACACAGCTCTATTGCAGAGCTCATATCTCAGTGCATATGTAGCCATTTTGTGCATTTAAACATTCATTGGAAAGCTTATCTCATGTACTTTCTGCATATCAAATATCTCTTTGAAAGCCTATGTACTTTGTGAGATATCAGTAAAAGAGGGAAGTCTAGTTTTTTAGTATACCTGTGCAGATAGGTAGTCTATTTTGGTCGGTTAAGTTTCCCAACCAAAACATATCCAAAGTGCCTGATTTTTGTCTTACTGGAAATCTCTTGGCATCTACTTTCAGTATCTCAAATATCGCATTGAGATCAGTTATATTCTGTGAGATGTCTGTCAAATAGCCAAGTCTAGTTTTACAGTGTACTTATGTGTGCAGGTGGTCTATCTTGGTGAGTTGAGTTTCCTGATCCAAACTCATCCAAATTACTTGTTTTTTATCTTATTGGAAAGCTATTTGTGTCTACTTTCTCTGTACCAAATATCTTTCTCAAAGGATATATATTCAGAGAGTTATGAGTCTGAGAGTGAAGCTAAGTTCTTTAGCATATCTGTGTGGACAGGTAGTTCATCTTTGACTATTGTGTTTCCTAATCAAAACTTGTCCAAATTAAGTCATTTATAGCTTTTTAGAAAGCTCTCTTTGTCTACTTTGATTGACTAAAGTCTCAAGTCCATTTGAGTTTTGTATTGAGAGCAACAAGCTATCTAAGGTGCAGATGTTTGTCCAAGTGCTGGACATACAAGGGCTCACTACACACTTCCGTTGCGCATAGGAGAACTCATTCTCCACATTCACCACCAGCAAAGAAGATAATTCCATTAGCAAATGTTTGATCATCGGGTGTTTGATTCTCAATTGATAGTGGATTCTTTCACCATGAAGGTTGGGTAGACTTTCCTGTCAAGACCCCTCTATGCCGAGAAGTAGAGATTAAAGGAAAAACAAGAAAAAGGGAGACAAGACCCCTTCTTGCAAAGGTCACAACCATCAGAAATGATAGTTGTTTCTTTCAATGTTTGAGGGCTTTCTTACCCTTCAAGAGCTACTGTTATTGGTGAATGACTTCAAGATAAAAGCATCAACGTAGACTTCATCTGTCTTCAAGATATCATTAGTGGCTATGAAGAAAAGAGTTCATCAAATTTCTTCATCTCATGTGTGCTTTGCCACATTACACCTGTTGGGTTGCCGTGGATTGGCTATTGGTCAAAGCATGGTTGGATGCCTAGCCTAGAGGTGACTTGCAAGGATGTGAATCATTGGTGGGTTGGTGCCTCCTTTAGAGCCCTATTGCAATTCACCAGTGCTTCACTTTATGACCCAATCTTGACATGGACAGAAAAATTACTTGGCAACTTTCTACAAGGTGGTCCTTTGCAGGGACTCTAATATGGTGGAAGCTTAGTTTGATAGATGGGATCAAAGAGGGATTGTTATTGATGGTGTTGAGTAATAATGGGATGAGGTTAAGCTCCACCATGATCTAATGGAGATTTAAAACAAGTGTGGCTTCTCTTTGTCAAACCTCCAAGCTAGATCGCATCTTCTAAAAGCTAGATTGAATAGAAGTTATGTGTCGGAGAATATCATAGATAAGTTGGGTCCCCCATCCCTCACTCAATGTGTGGACCTTGTTGTTTCATATCACTATCCCATGTTGCTTACCTTTTAATGGCATGCTCACTACAAGGAATACGGGCGCATAGTGATGGTTAACACGACACAATTTTGTCACTATAAAATTGCATAAAGCATCGCAACAAGAATCGAGCACGGAACGTAGGTTAAACGATGAAAACTTTGATGTTTTTATCGATGTGTGGTGCATACTCACACTTATTGATATGCACATATACACTTATACATGAAGATGCACATTCACACATATTTTTGGGGGATTCTTAGACAAGAAGGGATTTGAGTGTTTGTAGGAGAAAAGGGGAAGACCAGAAGAGAAAATACACACTGGAAGCCTCTGTCGATTGATTACAGTAAGACAAATACAAGGTTGAAGCACAATACAACCAATGCTTCTGTGCAAAATCCCATAGAGTGCTCAATTACAAAATACCAAATACCCAAGGGACTTGTTGCTGCCGCCCTCCTCTGCACCAAACCTCCACCTTCTACAAGCCTGCTCTTGTGCACACCTTGCACCAAGCTTCCACTAAGGGGGAGGGATGGATACCTTCTGTCGGCGTGCACGCACTTCAGTAAGACCTTGGAATCCTTGGGGGACAAGCTTAACACTCCTCTGCACACTTCCTTGGTCACTCTTCATGCACACCTTGCACTTCACTTCTCTGCGTCGCACACTGTGTGTCTCTTGCACTTCTCTCTCTTGCTTGTCTTAGACTATGCTTACTCTTGCTTACACTTAGGATTGTCCAAGAATGGTCTTTGCCTTCATTTGAGTGTGTTGGTTCACGTACGCTCCTAACTACAAGAGTATCTTGGTGCTCACTTTGATGTCCCAAACTTGTCTTCACAAGTGGCAGCCAACGACTCCCTGTTTTGTCCTGTAGTGACTTTAGACTAAAACCAAAAATTTTAATTGGGGGGCCATACTTTCACTTCTGCATACGCTGTCGCTTCACATACCTTCATGTTTTCCTTTTAAGTCTTCACTTTTGCACATAAGAGAGGGTTCACCTGAACCTTCCAAAACACTTTAAAAACACTTTGAACCTTGGGGAAATTAGAGAAATACCTCTGCAACCTGCAACCCACTTTCTCCAATTTACCCTTTGTGGACAATTAATTGTGCACTACCTGTGCACTTTGACACCTGCACCTTAGCACTTTGACTTTACACCAGTTGACTTTGACCTTGTTGACTTTGACTATTTTGAATTTGACCTTTTGCCTTTGACCGTGGTTGACTTTGACTGCAGTTGACTTTGACCAATATGAATTTTATAGGCTCAACACATATACACATATGCACATGCACATACACACATACATGTGCACATACACTTACACATACACACACATACACATGCATATGCACAAACATTTCTACAACCAAAGAACTTGCATGCATGCATTATTGTATATATACATACACATACACACATTAAAACATACTTAAATACATGTATATGCACATCCACATGCATGCACATTCACATGCATGCACATTCACATGCATACATATACACATGGATGCAAATGAAAATGCATCCACATGCACATGCATGTTCCATACATATACACATGCATATACATACACTTGTATATGTTTATACACATACACATACATATTCACATACGTACATATACACACACATACACATATATACGCATATATATGCACATACATATACACACATATGCACATACACACACACATGCACATACATACATATACACATACACACATATACACATATACTTACACATATACATGCACATACATACATATACATACACATGCACATGCACATACCCATAATATGCATATACACTTACACATGCGCATGCACATACATGCATATACACACACATACATGCACATGCACATGCACATACACATACACATACATACACATATACACTTACAACATGCACATGCACATACATGCATATACACATATGCATATGTACATACATAAATATACACACACATATTACACACATATACATGCACATACGTACACACACATACACATGTACATACATACATATACACACATACACATGCACATGGATACATATACACACACATACATGCACATACACACATATACACATACACTTACATATATACATGCACATACATACATACATACATACATATACACACATACACATGCACATGCACATACACATACATACGCACATACACTTACACGTGCACATGCAGATACATGCATATACACATATACAATAAGCACATTGTACATGCACATATATAGACATAGATACATACATATACATGCATATAGACACACTTACACAAATATAGATATATAGGTACATGTGCATATATACATTTTGTATACACACAAGCACACATAAATATGAATGAATTACATAATTAAAGTAATAAAACACATGCTAAATATAAAAAATAATAAAAATCAATAGAACAAAACTTTTCATTACTCAATACCATACACACAATTCAAAACATAACTGAAATGAGCAATATATAGATTATATATATATATATATATATATATATATATATATATATATATATATATATATATATATATATATATATATATATATATATATATATATATATATATATATATATATATATATATATATGTGTGTGTGTGTGTGTGTGTGTGTGTGTGTGTGTGTGTAACATTATTTGTAGATTCCGATCAATCAGATGCAACTCTACCACCGTCTCCTAATCGTGCAAGGACTATATACTATAAGTATATCAAACTTTTAATTTTAAATATATTTGATAGATACATAACTGACATACTTTTTTTTCTTGTTATAATTAGATTTTGATGAATCAAAGGGCACTCCACCACCTCCTACCCATGCAATGACTTGACATGTGTCTTCCGTTAGGAATTATGATGAATTTTACTATCAAAAGTACTTTTCAGCGTGCACCACCACCTGGTCAATGTGATAATGCTTGGGTATGCATTTTTAATGTCGTTATTTTATTTTAAAATAACGACAAAATCAAATTAATGTCGTTATTTTATTTTAAAATCATATACAAAATCAAATTATCGTTGGTATACAGGAATACTTGCTTGATGATGATGATAATAATTCTCATACTCATAATGCTAATATACCTCATACACGTCATGGACTTGTTGTTCATCAATTACAAGAAGAGATTTCTAGAAATCCTCTACCTCTTGGTTTAGAGACTAAAACGATTGGAGATTATCCATTGCCAACCCGTGATCATTCTCTAGTACAAACATATGATATAAGAAGATATGGAGGATGGAATAGAGGACCACTTCCTTTAGATGGAGAGGTTTTAAACTTTTGGGTTAATTGCTATATGATGGCTCGATCTACTATTACTGGTGATGGTCGTGGTCTCTTTATTGTAGAGGATTTGTATGTGCCTCCGAACTCTGAAGTCACTCTTATGTCATTTTGTGGTCCTATATATGAATGGGGAGATTGGCATCGACTTGCACGTTATGTTCAAACCATGAGTACTTATCGAATATGCTTGAATGTAGCATCCCTTACTAGTAGAAGGATTTCACATGCAGAAAATGAAAGATTATATATTGGAAGACCTTACATGCATGGAAATATAGTAGCAGGTTTAATAAATAGTAGTCGAGGGTTCCAGAATAGTTCAAGGACTAATTGCACATTTGAGGAGCATGAAAATATTCATGAATCACCATACATGAGTAGAGATGTAGCAAGATACATTGTTGTCAATGCTATTACTACATTACATGTTGGTGATGAATTATTAGTGAATCATGGATGGCATAGACCTCCAAGAGCACCTTTTAGTTAGAGAGAGAATGAAAATTTTCTATCCATATTTAATAACTTATATATTTAATTTTATGTTTAAAGTTTACTTTTCATTCATTTATGCATGGAATATTAATGATTTTTATTCATGTGTGTAGAATCAAAGCATACTAGAATCAAAGCTATTGATTCTTTACGCAAAACAAAGGATTCTAGTATTGTTACTTCTTTCAAGCAACTATCACGTGCTAGCTCAAAAGACATGAACCTTATAGATGGCGAAGTTGGTTATGTGGGAACTGTTGTTGGTATCTACGAAATATCATTTTGTACATTCAAACAGGTAGAGAAAAGTTTATATATTTATGATAGAGTTTATTATTTTTTTGAGCACCTAATAATGGTTTTTTGTTTTTATATATTTTGATAGGTCATTTTGAAGGTTGACTGGTTTCAAGCGGAGTATAAAGGTAGTAATTCCACATTGAGAAAGGAATTATCTTGGTTTTGGGCAATTGATTCTTCCAAGGTAATGCGATCTACTAGAGAACCATATATTCTTCTTAGGCATATTGAATGAGCATTTTTTTATAAAAACCCTGATGCTCATCCTTGGTGGCAAGTCACTCATGTTCAACCTAGAGGTAGGTCATTGTTTGAACAGTTTATTGTTACAGAGATCGAAGAAAGTCCTCTTGATGATTCATGATCAGATACTGATACATCAACATCTGAAAGAGAAATTAGAATCATTGTAAATGATAATGATACTAATCTTTTTGATGAAGAGGATAATAATCTACATCCTGATTCTACTGATGATGAAGAGGAATTACCATAAATCGATATTAGTCCATCAAAAGATGATGTCATTCATGAGAACACAGACTTAACATAGAAGAAATAAATGAAATCAATAAGGATAATAAACATGAGACTATATTGATGTCTTACCAAAATGATGGAAATAATGAAAACATATGAGTAGATTAGATAGTAAATCCTACTCTAGTTATTGATCAATAACTTCAATCATTTGAATGGATATCAGATAATAGATTCTTCTTTATTCAACTAGAATATTGGCGAATCCTACTAGAGAGATGAAATCATGTTCTTTTAAGTTAGAACATGAAGCTCGGGGGTATGCCTAAAATTTTATATATAGCTTTATTTTTGAGGAGAAAATTTTTGTCATGTATGTATGCATATGTGTGTGTATTCATGTGTATTATATGTATACATGTGTTAGTATGCACATATATGTGTTTCATGTATATGTATGTGTGTGCATGTGTGTGATATATGTATACATGTGTTAGTATGCAAACATGTATGTATGCATATGCATTTACATAATATATGCAAGTGTGTTTATAATTTTGTATGCATGTATAAGTATACATGTGTGCATGTAGGCATGTATATGCGATGTGTATATATGTATATGTGTATATGTGTAAATGTGTACATGTAAATATGTATGCATGTATATGTATACGTGTGTGCATATAGGCATGTATGTGTGATGCATAATGTATCTACTCCATCATGTTATATTTATGTATGTGTATCTGCATGATGTGTATGTATCTTTATATATATTATGATCCATGTTGATTCGAGTAGCTATATGTAGAGGCATAAGGTTGGGAGGAGAGACATCTCTCTAGTAGGTGGTTGCAGGAATAGATGCAATGTGTACATATACTTCAGTCATTTGGCTAAAAGGCTGAATTCGGGTTTCTAAATTGGGGTTTGTAAAACCCTAATATCAAAATTAGTGTTTCCGAATTAGGATTTTTGAAATAGGGTTTTTTAATTAGGATATATATATATATATATATATATATATATAGTTATAGTTATAGTTATAGTTATAGTTATAGTTATGGTTATAAAATTAGATATATATATTGTATGTATGTGTGTCTATATGTGCGTATGCATGTGTGTATGTATATATGTGTGTATGCATGTGGTGTGTGTGTATGCATGTGTATGTGTATATATGTATGTAAATATGATTATGTGAGTCTATGTGTGTGTACATATGATTATGTGAGTCTATGTGTGTCCATATGTATGTGTATGTCTGTGTAAATGTGCATGTATGTGTGTGTGTATGGATGTGTATGTGTGTGTATGCATGTATGTGTACCTCTAGTCGCACTCCTTTATCTCTCTCTCATATACATACATACATACATAAACACACATACGCATATCCACATATATATACATACACACATACACATGTATGCATGTGACCTGATGTGCACGTATGTTTGTGTATATATGTGTGTGTATATAAATATGTGTATAAATATATATGTAAATATATGTGTATATATATGTGTATATTATGTGTGTGTACATATATAGTTACACATATAAATATAACAAATAAAAGCAATGCATACCATGCATTGTCACGATGATGAGCCATAAGTGTTCGCATCTCTTTAGACACCACTTATGTGACCACCCAGTCCTAGATTCTGTCTCAAGTGAACTAAGTACATATTTTTTATATCTCTCATCATGATCACTACAAAAATTAAAAAAACATGTAAATAAAACATAAGATATTTATTTCAATTTATATGTAAAACTTATACTTAGTTCCACTGCAAGTGGACAAGGCGTAGGTAGGAGTCGCATAATGCTTGCATTCTTCTCTTGAACTCCAATGCATTCCCTATATACACTATATTTCCCTCTAGCTCTATATCGCAGTCCAGCCCTAGGGTGCCTATGCATGTCCTCATAGGCACATGTGCTCTGCTCTCATGATTTGGAGGTGGTATAGGTGTCCTAAAAATAGTTAGATAAAAATAAATAAAAATATGTGTTATAATATCATTAAAAAAAAATTGTGAAAAAAAAAACATACCTATGAGCCCATAGAAGAGCCCTCCTCTGATCGCTCGGTAAGCATCTAGATCGTAAAATCATGTTCATCATCATGC
Organism: Ceratopteris richardii; assembly: GCA_020310875.1. Taxonomy (NCBI): domain Eukaryota; kingdom Viridiplantae; phylum Streptophyta; class Polypodiopsida; order Polypodiales; family Pteridaceae; genus Ceratopteris; species Ceratopteris richardii. The sequence continues at coordinate 95,871,685 of CM035435.1, forward strand.
ATCTCTGAGTACTCGTGCATGATGATCCCTAAGGTATCAAGCAGAACTCTTGCTCTCATAAGACTTTTTATGAGAGTGAGTTTTGCTTTTCTCTCTCTACTAGGATCCATACTACTTGTACATATAAAACAAAATGGGTTAGAAATCAATATATGTGTGTGTACATATGTATGCATGTATATGTATGTGTGTATATGTATGTGTATGTATATGTATATGTGCATGCATGTGTATGTGTGCATTGTGTATGCATGTGGACGTATATATGCATGTGTATGTATGTGTGCATGTTTGTGGGAAGGTATGCATGTGACCTGATATGTGTATACGTATATGTATGTATATGGATGTGTGTGTATATGTATGTGTATGCATGTGTATGTGTGTATGCATGTGTATGTGTATATGCATGTGTATGTGTATATGCATGTGTGTATATGTGTGTATCTATATGTGTGTATATGTAAGTACATATATGTGTATGTGTATGTAGGTGTATATGTGAGTGTGTGTATGTGTGTAATCATGTAAGCATGTATGTATGCATATGCATGTGCATTATGTATGCATGTGTTTTTATGTGTGTGCATGCATGTAAGTATGTATGTATGCATATGTATTCATGTATGTGTATGTGTGTGTGTATGTCTCTACGTGTGTGTGCATGCATATATGTGTGTGTATGTGTCTATGTGTGTATATACATGTGTATATGTATATATGTGTCTATATGCATGTGTATGTGTGTGTGTGAATGTGTGTGGATGTGTGTATGTGTTTGTGTAAGTGTGTATGATTCTATGTGTGAATGTGTGTGTGTGTCTATATGTGTGTGTGTGTAAGTGTGTTTGTCTCTATGTGTGTATGTGTGTATGTGTGTATGTGTGTGTATGTGTGTGTGTCTATGTGTGTATGTGTGTGTTTATGTGTGAATATATGTGTGTGTGTATGCATGTATATGTGTGTGTGTAAATCTATGTATATGTGTGTGTATGTGTGTGTATGTGTGTATGTGTGTATGTGTGTGTATGTGTGTGTATGAATGTAAGCATGTATGTATGCATATGCATGTGCATTATGTGTGCATATGTATGCATGTTTGTGTATGTGTGTGTGCATGCATGTAAGTATGTATGTATGCATATGCATATGCATATGCATTATGTACACATATGTATGCATGTATGTGTATGTCTGTGTGTATGTGTCTCACATGTGTGTGTATGCATATATGTGTGTGTATGTGTATGTAGGTGTATATGTGAGTGTGTGTATGTGTGTAAGCATGTATGTATGCATATGCATGTGCATTATGCATCCATATGTATGCATAAGTGTGTATGTGTGTGTATGCATGTAAGTATGTTTGTATGCATATGCATATGCATTATGTATGCATATGTATGCATGTATGTGTATGTGTATGTGTGTGTATGTGTCTCTATGTGTGAGTGTATGTGTCCATGTGTGTGTATGTGTGTGTGTGTCTGTGTGTATGTGTATGTCTTTGTGTGTATATACGTGTGTATCTGTATATATGTGTCTATATGCATGTGTATGTGTGTGTGTAAATGTGTGTGGATGTGTGTATGTGTGTATGTGTGTGTGTAGGTGTGTATGTGGGTGTGCATATGTGTGTAAGTGTGTATGTGTCTATGTGTGTATGTGTGTGTATATGTGTGTGTGTATGTGTGTGTATATGTGTGTATGTGTGTGTGTGTGTCTATGTCTATATGTGTGTGTTTATGTGTGTATATATGTGTCTGTGTATGCATGTGTATGTGTGTGTGTAAATTTGTGTGTATATGTGTGTGTATGTGTGTGTATGTGTGTGTGTATGTGTGTGTGTATGTGTGTGTGTGTGTATGTGTGTATGTGTGTATATGCATGTAAGCATGTATGTATGCATATGAATGTGCATTATGTATGCATATGTATGCATGTGTGTATGTGTGTATGCATGTAAGTATGTATGTATGCATATGCATATGCATTATGTATGCATGTATGTGTATGCATGTATGTGTATGCATGTGTGTATGTGTCTCTATGTGTGTGTATGCATATCTATGTGCATATGTCTCTATGTGTGTATATGCATATATGCGTGTGTATGTGTCCATGTGTGTGTGTATGTGTGTATGTGTGTGTGTGTCTATGTGTGTCTATGTGTGTATATGTGTATATATATGTGTGTATCTGTATATATGTGTCTATATGCATGTGTATGTGTGTGTGTGTAAATGTGTGTGGATGTGTGTATGTGTGTGTAAGTGTGTATGTGTCTATGTGTGTATGTGTGTGTACATGTGTGTATGTATATGTGTGTGTGTAATTGTGTGTGTCTAAGTGTGTATGTGTGTTTATGTGTGTGTATGTGTGTGTATGTGTGTGTAAATGTGTGTGTGTGTCTATCTGTGTGTGTGTGTGTCTATGTGTGCATGTGTGTGTTTATATGTGTATATATTTGCGTGTGTATGCATGTGTATGTGTGTGTGTAAATTTGTGTGTATATGTGTGTGTGTATGTGTGTGTATGCATGTAAGCATGTATGTATGCATATGCATGTGCATTATGTATGCATATGTGTGTATGTGTGTGTGTATGCATGTAAGTATGTATGTATGCATATGCATATGCATGATGTATGCATATATTGCATGTATGTGTAGGTGTGTGTGTGTGTATGTGTCTCTACATGTGCGTGTGTATGCATATATGTGTGTGTATGCATATATGTGTGTGTATGTGTCTATGTGTGTGTATGTGTGTGTGTGTGTCTATGTGTGTGTCTATGTGTGTATAAACATGTGTATCTGTATATATGTGTATGTATGCATGTATATGTGTGTGTATAAATAAGTGTGGATGTGTGTGTGTGTGTAAGTGTGTATGTGTCTATGTTTGTGTTTGTGTGTATATGTGTGTGTGTCTATGTGTGTATGTGTGTGTCTATGTGTGTATATATGTGTGTGTATATATGTGTGTGTATGCATGTGTATGTGTGTGTAAATCTATGTGTATATGTGTGTGTGTGTGTATGTGTGTCTATGTGTCTATGTGTGTATGTGTGTGTGTCTATGTATGTATGTATGTGTGTGTGTCTATGTGTGTATGTGTGTGTCTATGTCTGTATATACATGTGTATGTGTATATATGTTTGTGTGCATGTGTATGTGTGTGTGTATGTGTCTATGTGTGTATTTGTGTGTATCTATGTGTGTATGTGTGTGTCTATGTGTGCATATATATATGTGTGTATGCATGTGTATGTGTGTGGAAATGTGTGTGGGTGTGTGTTTGAGTGTGTGTGTGTGTGTGTGTGTAAGTGTGTGTGTGTGTCTATGTGTGTATGTGTGTGTGTCTATGTGTGTATATATGTGTGTGTATGCATGTGTATGTGTGTGTAAATCTATGTGTATGTGTGTTTGTATGTGTGTTTGTATGTGTGTGTATGTGTCTATGTGTGTATGTGTCTATGTGTGTATGTGTGTGTATGTGTGTGTGTGTGTGTGTAAATGTGTGGGTATGTGTGTGTATGTATGTGTGTATGTGTCTATGTGTGTGTGTATATGTGTGTGTGTATGTGTGTGTGTCTATCTGTATTTGTCTGTGTGTCTATGTGTATACATATGTGTGTGTATGCATGTGTATGTGTATGTGTGTGTATGTACGTGTATGTGTCTATGTGTCTATGTGTCTATGTGTGTATGTGTGTGTGTCTATGTGTGTATGTGTGTGTGTCTATGTGTGTATGTGTGTGTGTCTATGTGTGTATGTGTGTGTATATGTGTATATGTGTGTGTCTATGTGTGTATCTGTGTGTATATGTGTGTATATGTGTGTATATGTGTGTCTATGTGTGTATATGTGTGTGTATGCATGTGTATATGTGTGTGTAAATTTGTGTGTGTGTGTGACCGTACCTTTGCCTCTCTCCGATCGTCGCTAGGAGGTTGTGTGTGTGCATGCTCTCTTTCTCTCTCTCTCTCTCTCTCTCTCTCTCTCTCTCTCTCTCTCTCTCTCTCTCTCTCTCTCTCTCTCTCTCTCTCTCTCTCTCTCTCTCTCTCTCTCTCTCTCTCTCTCTCTCTCTCTCTCTCGTCTCAATCCCCGCACAAATGTGTCAAGAGAAATCAATTTTTTTTTAACATTCCATAGCGTCACTTATGCAATGCCCTAAAATCTCAAAACATCGCTTATGCAATGCTATAGCATCGCAATCAGTTTTCCTATGTCAGTAGGAGTGTTTCTAGTTAGCGACACTATTTGTGATGGTGCAAAATAGCATCGCATAAGCTATGCTCTGCATCGCTTATGTGATGAGTTCTTTTTTTTTAATAAAAAATAGTTTCATCGCTTATGCAAGACTTTCATTGCATAATCGACGAAACCCACTTTTTTTTTCAATGGGGGGCATTGCTACACCCCCTAGTTTCTAGTAGTGGTTCATCATAGGAAAGCTCCCTAGTTCCATGTCAATCTTGCAACGTTCACTCTCTCTTTGGTTTGATAGGAAATCACCTCGACTAGAACTAGGCCTTCAACACCTACTCCTCTCTGCACAACTATTTCCCAACTATTGGATTGTCATGGTTATGAAGACCCAAAATATTTTGTTCAAGACTCACATTGAGCTCCAAAACATCTATCATTTCGAAAGGGAGAATGTTTACTAGAGGCTCCAGCAACTTGAGTCAGAAGTCAACAAAGGCCACTTCTACCTCCAAATTGGGCTCTAGAAGATTAGAAGCATGCTAAGATGCAAAGAGGGAATTGAAAGGAAGAATCTTCATATTTGCTTTAAGGATTGGTGGGCCACAAAAGTGGACAAACCAACGAAAGAAATGTGAAGACTCCTAAAGAAGAAGCAAGAAAAGGAATCTATTCTATACATGATTGATAGCCTTGGTGTGGAGTGCAAAACAGAAAAAGAGAACATTGCTCTTATTTTCAATCACTTTACACAACTTATGGTTTGATAAGGCTACTTTCTCCTTTCTACCATCTCTAGAGTTAGAACCAAAAGAATACCTCCAAAATATGTTGCCACTTCTTGATTCTCCTTTCATCAACAAGAAAATCTTACAAGTGATTGATTCCATGTGAATGGTAAAAGCCCAGATTTGGATGGCCTCATGAATGAGTTCTTCAAGTCCTTAATAAAAGTTTTTGTGATCTCTTCACATTTGGTTTGGTAAGAGGCTATGCGCTTTGGCACATCGCCTAATTGTCTCAATGAAGGTGTAATTAAAGTGATTCACAAAAAATACTATATAAACATAATCGAAAATTAGAATCCAATTATGATGTTGCAAATGGGCTACAAGATCTTTGCTAAGATGTTAGCTAATCACATTGATTGACACTTGCGCTCAAATCTTCTTCTTTTGCAAACCATCATCATTAGAGGAATAAGTGGAAGAGGAAGGTTAAGGCTTTGTTTTTTATGAACCTAAAGTGAACCATACTTGCTTTTCCCTTTTTTTGAGATAGCAAGGGCATGTGTTTCATCAATCAAACGACTCCTTATTCACTCTAGATTGCTAATGAGTGTAGGTGAAATTGTAGGAACAGGCTTGCAAGTTAGGTTCATTCAACATGGAGCTAATGTGAAAGTCACTCAACATGGAGTTAATGTGGAAGATCCATGTCAAGGCTCCAAGAAGATAGCCAGAGGTGAGAAACATGGTAGGCTCTTCACATTTGAAGTGGGAGAAACTAGGAATGTAGCTCTATATAACTTTGGGTCTCAAATCCTAAGTGAGGGAGAAGTGTGTCATAAGAGGCTTGCTCAAGTGAAGGAAAGAGCATTAAAGGATATATGCAGGGGTCAAAGTATTCTAAGGCTGCCAAACATCTCAAAGCAACATATGATCAACAGGTGTGATGCTTGTCAGATGGGGAAATCACAAAGTCAACCTTACCATAGCAAAGGGTACATCCACAACAACCTCTTGGACTTGGCTCACACAGATGTGTGGGAACCAAGTCAAGAACCATCGTTAGCAAGCTCAAGGTATTATGTATCTTTTGTTGATGATCACAACAGGTGGAAAATCATATACTTTATAAAAGCAAAAGTGTAGTGTTTGATTGCTTCAAAAGGTATTTGGCACATGTAGAGAACTACACTAGCACATCATTGAAGAAGTTTAGATCTGATGGAGGGGGAGAATATTTCTCCAAATATTTTTTATGAATATTTGTAGGATGAAGGTATCAAGAGGGAAGTGACTACTAGGTACTCTCCTCAACATATTGGTGTTTTTCAGAGGAGAAACAAAAATCTACTTGGGACAACTAGGACTATTTTGAAGAAAAGAAACTACCATTGTTTAAGGGTAGAAGCAATATCTAATGCAGTATATCTTATCAATAGACTACCATCCAAATCACTTCAAGGTATGACTCCCTATGAAGCTTGGAATGGCAAGAAGCCAAGTCTATTTCATTGCAAAGTCTTTGGTTGTTTAGCATATGTGCATATAGCTTCACAAATCAAAGGGAAATTGGATGAGAGAGTAAGCAAGACTATGTTCATTGGACATGAATCAACACAAATGGGCTACATATTTTATAATCCAACCACAAAGCAATTCACTACAAGCAGGGATGTTGTATTTGAAGAACACGTCATGGTATGAAGAAGACAAGCAGAAGGTGAAGCTGACCTATGATATTGATACAAACTTTATTCTATTAGAAAATAAGCATGATGCACAAGTGAAGGACTCAAGAAGTGAATAAGAAGAAGAACAAGATGAGAAAGAAAGATATTACAAACTTTGCAAATCTAGAGGAAAGGCCAAAATGCAGGAATGTGGAGAATGTTCCAAACATACATCTAAAGGGAGAGAAGAAAACTTGAAAGCTATGATTATGACTCTACATTTGTAACTAAACATACCATCTATTTGACCAAAGATTCAGTTTCAGAAGAGCCCTCAACTTATGAAGAAGCCAAAGGTAACCCTAATTGGCAAAAATCCATGAAAGAGTAAGTTGAATCTTTAAAAGAGATAGATACATGGGAGTTGTTTTCTATGCAAACCAACACAAAGGTAATAGCCTACAAATGGGTGTATAAATTGAAAAGGAATTTAAATGGCTCTATTTGTAGATACAAAGCTAGGTTGGTTGCTAAGGGATGTGCTCAAATAGAGGGCATAGACTATGAAGACACTTTCTCACCTGTGGCCAAGATGACACCATCAGAACCTTGCGTAGGTGTTGCAGCTGTAAGAAATTGCAAGCTACTTCAACTTGATGTGAAGAATGCTTTCCTCAATGGATGGATCAGTGAGGAGGTATGTATTTCACAACCTCTAGGGTATGAAAACCCTAAGTATCCTAATTATGTATTTAAACTTAAGAAAGCATTGTGTGATTTAAAACAAGCCCCTAGAGCTTGGAACTACATATTGATGACATACTTGCAGGATCAAGGATTCAAATGAAGCAATGTAGACCCATTATTGTTCATCCAAAAGATTCTTGATGAAGTTATCTATCTATGTGTTTATGTGGATGACAAAATTTATAGTAGGTGATGATATGATTGGGATGGAAATATTTAAGAAACACATGCAGGTGGACTTCAAGATTAGTGATCTTGGAGAACTCACATTCTTCTTAGGGATGCAAGTTATCTATACAGATCAAGAGATGTACTTGACTCAAAGAGGATATATTTAGGACTTACTTTTGAAGTTCAAAATGGAGAATGTCAAATCTGTAGGAACACCTATGGAGATGAATCATAAACTTAGTGTTTATGAAGGAGAATATAGTGAAGATGTAAAGGAATATCATAGTCTTGGGTATTCTAAGCTGTGCTACACATACAAGGGAAGACATATCTTGTAGACTTAAGAGTGCTTAGTCAATTTATGCACTCTTCAAGAAACACATATGGATGTAGCTAAAAGTGTGCTCAAATATCTAAAGGGAACAATCAATGAAGCTATATTCTACTCTTATATATCTAATTTGGATCTCAAACTATATTCCGATGTAGAGTGGGTAGGATCCAAGGATGAAAGGAGAAGTACAAAAAGATTTCTTGCATTTGCAAGATCAAAACTTGTCTCTTGGAGTTCCAAGAAGCAACCCACAATAGCACTTTCCTCAAGTAAAGCTAAGTATAGAGGCTTGACAATAGCCACACAGGAAGCTATTAGGTTGAAGCAGTTATATTCACATTTGGGACTTGTGAGCTCCAAACCTCACATTTTTGGAGACAAAACAAGCTCAATGTATCTAGTAGCAAAACATGTATATCATGCAAGAACCAAACATATAGAGGTTCATTACCATTTTTTTTAGAGAGAAACTCTTGTCTAAGGAGATTGATGTGTCATTTTCTCCAATAGATAAGCAAGTGGTAGATATGATGACCAAAGCTCTAGATGGAGTAAAGCTGTGTAGGTTCATAGCTATTCTAGGTATACAAGTTATTCAAGATTGAAGACTCAAGCATGCTTTAGCTTGAGGGGGAGTTGTTAGAACAACAAGCTTTCACCATGCTAGGAAGAAAAATTCATCATGAACAAACCAAGTTCATTTCTTCGAGTGGACCATAGTCTTGTGTTCATAACGAAGTCTTTACAACACATCTTTTCTAAACACATATGATTATGTGTGCATCATAATCATTTACTTTTATTAGAGGATGTATTTAAAAGAACTAAAATCCATGAGCCAAAAGGTTGATATCCAACCAACATTTCAAATCAAGTATGAATTTGTATCCTCATCTCCTAGATTGTACGAAAAAGGCAATGAGTCATAACTAACTCATCCTGTGAGGTATTTTGAATATTTTTGGTTGTAAGGAGTCATGGATAATCATAAGAGAAGATTTATGAGTGTATTCAACCACGCTACACATTTGTGACATAATGATAGATGAATTTACATTCAAGTTGAATTTACAACTTTCTCACTGCCCTTCTTCTTTGTGACATCATGTTTAGCTTTGCATGTTTGTAGAGATTGGTTCTACAGCTCAAGAGTCCAATCTTCATGAGTAAGGAATCATTGGAAAGATAATATTAGAGAATTGCATTGTTCAAAATATTGTACTATTTGGATTCTTTTTTTGTGTGCAAGAGCAATATCTCTGTCTCGGGCTTTGTGTCTACTACTTCTTGAAAAGTCAAGGTGATTCGTTGTTGATGCTAAGCTTATAATCAGAGTATGTGTAGCTTATAATTTCAACTCTGATACATAATAGGCTCTCTACACTATTAGAAAACATACTCTAAGAGAAATTAGATCAATGGTAAATAGGTTAAGAGCACTGAGTGTTTGAAGTTGGACTTTCCATCCATAAATAGAAGGTTCCTCATAGTTACTTCTCAAATAAATAGCTTGTTTTGCATCAACTTGTTTGTTGTGGTGTTCCAAAGGACATAAGGTGTTTTATTGCACTAAGTAGAATCTCACAAGGTGAATTAAAATCTCCAAGTGATTTTAGGCTGGTATGTACTGGTTGTTGAACCGAACCTCACCACTCTAAGCAACATATTGCTTTCATTCTTCTCCTCTCAAGCACTTTCAACACCATGATATGCTTCCAAACTTCCATTGCACGATGAAGATATTGAAGAGGCAAAGACGAGTTGCAAAATAGGTTTCAAGATAACATGGAATCAGTTGTCCAAACATAGAAAGAAGTTCAAGCACAGATTCAACCCATCAATGAGTGAATAAAGGAAAGACATGAACCTTCTATCTATGAAGAGGCCAAGGACACAAAGGAGTGGAAAGAAGTTATGGAAGAATATTACAAAGCCCTTGAAGACAACAACACATGGAGTCTAGTTCCAAGACAAGAAGAGATGAAGGTAATTGGGAACAACTAGATGTATAAAGTGAAGAGAAATTATGATGGTTCAATTGCTAGGTACAAAACAAGGATTATGGCATAGGGATTTTCTCAATCCTATGGGATTGGCTATGAAGAAACATCCAAACCAGTTGCAAAGATTACCATAGTTAGGGAAATCATTGGTGTTGCTTCATCTAGGAGGTGGCAAGTATATCAATTGGATGTAAAGAACGCTTTTCTTAATGGCCATTTGCAAGAGAGACACTCTTCATGACTCAACCATTAGGGTTTAAAAACCATAAACATTCAAATTTTGTTTGTAAACTCAGAAATGCATTGTGTAGTCTAAAGCAATCTCATAGGGCATGGAATCAAAGGCTTGTGGAGTATTTGTGAAGGTGTGGATACAACGCAAGTGATGTAGATCCCCCCTATACCTCAAGAGGGAAGAAGGACTAATTGTCTACATATGCATATATGTGGATGCCTTGATCATAATAAGAAGCGATGATGCAGACATCAAATGGATCAAGTCCAAGCTTGGGAATGAATTCAAGAGTTCATATCTTGGAGTGCTCAAATATTTTCTTTGAATTGAAGTTATTTATGTAAAAAATGGTGTCTACCTAGCTCAAAGGAAATACTTGTTAGATTTAATTTATATGGTATAACTAGATGTAAGCCAATCACATAACCCATGGATCTAAACACTAAGTTATATAGAAGCATAATTGGAAACCACAATTATGCTACAACATAGCAGAATTGTGCTATGTTGTAGGAGTTCTTTCTCAATTAATTCACCAATTGATGTTCATATGAATGCAGCCAAGAGAGTGTTTACATCAAGCACACTATCAACCAAGGGTTGCACTACCCTTATGGAGATGGATTACAACCACAAGGCTTTAGTGATGCTGATTTGGCTGCTTCAAATGAGGATAGAACAACATTGGGCTCGTTCAAAAGCGGATAGAAAGAGAAAATCTAGCTATGTCTTCATGCTAGTCAAAGAGTTATGTCATGGATGTCCAAGAAGCAACCTATAGTTGCATCATCATCTACAGAGGTTGAGTGTAGAGTCCTAGCACTTTCTACATTTGAAAACATGTGGCTCAAGAAGCCCTTTAAAGACTTGAATGTGGAGTTAGAGATCCATTATCACTTCATTAAAGAGAAGGTACTAGAAAAGGAATTGGACATCAAGTAAAGGAGCAACTAGGAGATATCATGACCAAATTCATGGATGTAAGAAAGTTGGATAAGTTCAAGATCAACCTCAACTTGAAGGAGATCAATGGAGACTAGCACATTAGTTTGATGGGGTGTTAAAAATTTAACAAGTTCAAGCATGTGTGAACCAAGGCTAAAGTCAAGTGCCACACCACTTCAATTTTCTTTTTAGTCTAAAACCACATTTCCACGTGCTTTTTAGTCTAATATTTTATCTGACTTGATGAAGAAAAGCCAAGAATTTTGGAGGTATCTTTTTTAATTCAATTGTACATCAACTTTGGAGCATTATATAAGCAAGAGAGTGGAAGAAAATTGTGGCATTCATCTAGCTTCATTTGTGCCCTTTAGGCTCTCATTTGGAGTGTATAATCTATGTCTAATCTAGCCCTAGCTAATTTAGCCTCTTGTTATCTCAAATTTTCTCTTTGGCTGAGATTTTTGATCACCTATATCTCATTGTGTAGTTGTCTCTTTCATGAGCAAGATAGCTCATCTCGTGGATATTATTCTAATCTTACTATCATGTGTTCATTATCTTTGTGTATATCGAGCTTGAAAGGTCAATTGTCCATCTCTACATATTTCTAAGAATATGTGTGTGAAATGGAACACATGGGTACAAGCTGCCTGTTTTGAATAGTTACTAGCCTTTCTTGTGCAAGGAGGTAGATAAAGATCACATTCTCCAAATCGAGTGACCTATGGCTTTTTGGAAAACTTAGAAACTCTATTTCCACTATGAAAAATTTCACAACTCAAGTCCTATGTTTTCGAGAGTAATGCAAGTTCTCATCAACTCTGGTAGTGAACAGTTTGGTCCTAGGAAGGGACCATCAATATTCTATTGCAACTAAGAATGGATATACTCCATCAACATATACAATATACATATCCATATACATATCCATATACATATACATATACATATATATGTACATATACATATACACACACATGCACACACACGCACACACACACATATATATATTTATATGTATATATATATATATATATATATATATATATATATATATATATATATATATATATATATATATATATATATATATATATATATACATATAAATATACATATACATATACATATTAACATACATATACATATACATATTAATATACATATACATATACATATACATATACATATACATATACATATACATATACATATGCATATGCATATACATATACATATACATATACATATACATATTTATATACATATACATATACATATACATATACATATGCAAATACATATACATATACTGGCATTATCTTCCACTAAGGTTGATTATAGAGCTTTGGCTCAAGTCACATGTGAGCTAATGTGGATTAAGACTTATTTATGGAGTTTAATTTTTAGGTTGACAAATATCCAATCTTTTATGATAATATGAGCAACATTCATCTCACATTGAATCCTGTTTATCGTGCTAGAACCAATGATATTGAATTGCACTATCA
>CM035435.1:95889240-95894240 GCA_020310875.1 Ceratopteris richardii
AGCAAAATCAGAGACACCCCCGACTTTTTAGGATCTACACAGAAAAATACCAGAGACTGCTTCGTCTGCAATTTCTCCCAAATGGCTGAATGGAATGACTTGAAACTTTGTAGTGTTGTAGAATACTTTGAGCTGGTTCCAATGAGCTTTGACTCATCCAATTTGGTTCAGTAGATCTTGAGATATGCTCTGTTGAAGTTGACAGACTTGAAGATGGTCACTCAGAGAAAACAGAGACTATGAATGTATGTATATTGATTAACTATAATGATTGTACATTCCCATTGGCATGTAGTGTGATGCTCAATGGTACTCAGAGGTGTAGGCTAAAGATTAGCTCACACACACTCAATAATTTGCTTAGAATTGCCTCGGGGAGTGAGCAACATACTCGCGACTTTTTACATAGCCTTTTTTATAAGAGTTTTGAAGGAATTTGAATTTGAATTCAAATTAAAGCTCCCTTGAATCTCTCCTCTAGACTTAGGGAGATATTCCCTCAACTAAATCATCTACCTTTTCCACGACTCTAGTCTAGTAGGTGTGATTACATGAGTGGTAAAGTCATATAGACTTTTACATTGGATAAAAAGTAATAACCAATTAAGCATTGGTTCCTATGGTCCAAATATATCATTCAAGGGTTCAAACTTTTAGCCTTCCAAAGTTCCAATTGTCCAAGCTTTATATTGAGTCTTCAAGGCACAAATCAAAGCCAAGTGTGAAGGCTTGTTTGCACCAACAGCTCCCCCTCAAGCCAAACACTTTGGCTCAAGTCTTCATCTCTAGTCTTCAATTATTTCCTGCAATCCAATCATGGATTTAAATCTGCATAGCTTGCTTCCATCCAGAGCTTTAGTAAGCAAATCTGCACATTGTATGTTAGTAGACACATATGATAATTGGATTTCCTTGCTAAGTAATTTCTCCCTCACATAGTGGTAATGAACCTCTATGTGTTTTGTCCTAGCATGATAAACTGGATTAGCTGCTAGGTGAAGTGAACTTGTGTTATCACCAAATATGATTGGTGGCCTTGTGTATAGGCCCAATTCTGAATATAATAGCTTCAACCATATTGCTTCTTGAGTGGCATTGGCTAGCCCTCTGTACTCTGCCTCAGTAGATGATAGAGCTACTGTGGGTTGTTTCTTGGATGACCAAGAAATTGGTTTATCACCTGCAAAGCATATGTAACCAGATGTACTCCTCCTGTCATCCTTGCAACCTGCCCAATCTGCATCTGAGTATACTTTGATATCAATGTCTGATGAATATGGAAAGTACAAACCATGATTTTGTGTTCCCTTTAGGTATTTTAGTATCTTCTTGGCTGCCTCCAAATGTGGTACTCTTGGTTTATGCATAAATTGGCTAAGTACACTAACACCATATGATATATCAATCCTGGTTAAGGTAGCATAATTAAGACTACCTACCAAACTTTGGTAACCTGTAATATCCTTGAGTTCTTCTCCTTCATGTGCACTGAGTTTGTGGTTGACCTCCATAGGAATGTTTGAGACTTTAGCTTCCTGCAAATTAAACTTCTTGACCATGTCCTGAATGTACTTCTTCTGAGTAATAAATATACCTGAATTTGTGTAGACTAATTCAAGTCCTAGGAAGTACTTCAATAATCCAAGATCATTGATCTTGAATTCCTTCATCATTTGTCCTTTGATGTGTCTTATTCCCTGAACATCATTTCCTGTAATAATGATGTCATCAACATAGACACACAAGTATATTACCTCTGAATTGTTCTTCTTTATAAACAATGAAGTATCTGCTTTACTCATCACAAATCCTTGATCTAGGAGATAGGTTGTCAACCTGTAATTCCATGCTCTAGGTGCCTGCTTCAATCCATACAGAGCCTTCTTCAATTTACAAACATGATTTACCTTATTGGGATCTTCATAGCCAGGTGGTTGTGACATGTAGACCTCTTCAGATATCCATCCATTCAAGAATGCATTCTTCACATCCAATTGGTACATGTTCCAATTCTTGGATGCAGCTACACTCACCATAATTCTGATAGTTGGCATCTTGGCCACAGGAGAAAATGTCTCCTCATAATCAATGCCTTGGGTTTGTGCAAAACCCTTGGCTACCAACCTAGCTTTATATCTGTTTATTGTGCCATCTGAGTTCCTCTTGAGTTTGTAGATCCATCTGGATCCTATCACCTTCATGGAGTCCTTCTTGGGTACCAAGTCCCAAGTATCACTCTCCTTGAGAGCCTCCATTTCTTCATCCATTGCTTCCTTCCATTCTGGTTTAGTAATTGCTTCTTCAAATGTACCTGGTTCTTCATTCAAGATATCCTTTGCAAGATATACAGAGTGCTTGGTTACAAGTGAAGTATCATACCCATACCTAATTGGTTTCTTCTTTTCTCTTTGAGATCTCCTCATAGCTTGAGTTGAGGATTCTGGATTGTCTTCTAGTTGCTTCATCTTCATCTTCCCTTTGGATTTCCAAGCCTTGAATTCTTCAATGTTGATAGTGTCTTCATCATCTGAACTTGTGTCCTCCTTCTGAGTTGGTTCTTGCCTGATAAGTTTTGGAAAGTCTTCTTCCATATCATAAGGTAGGCTAACTTTCCTGCACTCATCTTCATACCATGAATCATTTTCATCAAATATGACATCTCTGCTTACCTTGAAGCCTTTGTTTAAGGGGTTATAGAACCTGTATCCTTTCTGATTCAAATCATAACCAATGAAGATACACTTTTCAGCCTTAGGGTCTAGCTTTCCCCTTACCTGTGAGGGAATATGCACATATGCAACACACCCAAAGATTTTGCAATGATCCAGAGATGGTCTCTTACCATGCCAAGCCTCATAGGGTGTCATTCCATCAAGTGTCTTTGATGGCAACCTGTTGATTAAGTATGTGGCAGTAGATACACTCTCTGCCCAAAGATAATTTGGTAGTTTTTTCTCATTAAGCATAGACCTAGCTGTCTCTACAATGAGTCTATTCCTCCTTTCAGCTACCCCATTTTGTTCAGGTGAGTACCTTGTAGTAATCTCCCTCTTGATGCCTCTTTCTTGCAAGAAATCTTCAAAGTCATTGGAGAAGTATTCTCCACCACCATCTGACCTTAGCCTTTTCAAATGTCTACCTGTTTGATTTTCAACTAATGCAAGATACCTTTTGAAACAATTAAATACTTCATCTTTATGTTTCATGAAGTACAAGACAGTCCATCTGCTATAGTCATCAATAAAGGACACATAGTACCTTGATCCAGATATGGATGGCTCCTTGCTTGGTCCCCAAACATCTGTATGCACCAATTCCAAGTAATCTTCATGCATAAAACCTTTCTTGGTATATGGCAATCTGTGTGACTTACCAAATTGACAAGCCCCACACTTGTATATCATGTGTTGCTTGGATACATTAGGTATCCCAAGCACACATTGATCCCTGCTCATTTGTTTTATGGTCCTCTCTCCAATGTGACCTAATCTTTTGTGCCACATCTCCAATTCTGATAGGGTTTGGTCCTTATAGTTGTACAAGGCAATATTCTTAGTATCCTCAAGTTCAAAGGTAAACAATCTACCTGATTTCTCTCCCTTGGCTATCCTTCTGAATCCATGTCTTGGATCCTCCACATATGCACCATGTTGAGTGAACCTGACCTGTAGACCTTTTTCAACAATCTGACCTACACTCATCAGATTCTTGGTGATTGTTGGAACATACAACACTCTGCTTAGTAAATTCTGATTACCATCACTTGTTTTGACATTGCCTACTTTAACAACTGAATGTTTAGTGTCATCACCTGTCTGCACTTGGTGCTTGCCTTTGGGTTCTTCCAAATCAGAGAGTAAGGCAACATTTCCAGCTACATGGTTGGAGCAACCTGAATCAATATAGAACAAATGATCATCATTGATACCTGATTTAGATGTCATGTTCATAATCAACAAGGAATCATCTTGATCTTCTGCATAATTGTTGTAATCCTTTCTGTTCCTGTATCCACCTTGATAATTGCCATTGTGATTATAGCTATTGTTGTAATTATTGTTGTAGCCATGGTAGCCTTGAGATTGATTGAATCTGCCTCTGCCTTGAGAGTATGCTCCTCTTTGGTGACCTCTTCCTCTTTGGTTCTTGTAGTTTTTGTAGCATTCATCTGTAGTATGGTTAGACAAGCCACAAATATTGCATGGAGATTGATTGTAGGGTCTCCCCCTACCTGACTTACCTCCTCTGCCCCTACCTCTAGATGATCTACCTCTCCCTGCATAGTTTGCTTGGGAGGTAGAGCCTTCTTCATCAACCTTCTTGCTTTTACCCTTGTCTTTAGACTTCTTATCAGTATATAGGGCAGAGGGATTGTTACCTTTTGATTGCTCTCCATTCTTTGTGATCTTTGCTTCATGTGTAAAGAGTTGTCCAATCAGAGTTGTTAGATCAGGTGCTTGGATGTCCATGTACAAGTCCATTGCAGTGGTGAAGCTCTCCCACTTGTCATCTGCCTTTAGTCCATTGATCACTTGTCTGACTATTTGCTCTTCCTCAATTTCTTCTCCAACACTTGCAAGTTGATCTGCAATGTCTTTGACTTTGGTGACAAAATCTGAGACACATTGTTTTGATTGCTTCCTAAGAGTTGTAAACTCAATCCATAGCTGATTCTTTCTGGCCCTTGTGCTTGATGAAAAAAATGTTGACAAGGTTTCCCAAGTTTCTTAGGAAGTCTTACAATTCCTTACATGAGGTAGAAGGAAATCAGAAATAGAGTTTAGAAGATATGACCTTGCCAAAGCATCTTTAGCACACCATTGGTTGAGCCTCTCATGTTCATCCTTTGTAGGTAGGCCTCTGGTTTTGAATGAGGGCAACTCCTCATCTCCTGATATGTATCCATACAAGCTTCTCCCTTGTAGATAGGTCTTCATTCTCAATGACCAAGCCTGGTAATTATTTCTATCCAATTTGTCAATGAAGGAAGGGAAACCATC
>CM035435.1:95899240-95946740 GCA_020310875.1 Ceratopteris richardii
CTTTTGCCACGAGCCTTGCTTTGTACCTAGCAATTGACCATCAAAATTTCTCTTCACTTTATAGACCCATTTGCTGCCAATTACCTTCATCCCTTCTTTTCTTGGAACTAGACTCCATGTCTTGTTGTCTTCAAGGGCTTTGTACTCTTGTTTCATAGCTTCCTGCCACTCGTTCGTGTCTTTGGCCTCTTCATAGGTAGAAGGTTCATGATCTTTGATAACCTTAGTCATGAAAGCATAATTAATAGCAATATAACTATCATAAAAAAGCCTTGAGATTGGATGCTTTACCCTTGTTGACCTCCTTTCTTCTTCTTTTGGTGGAATGAACCTTCTTTGCCTTGTTGCCTTGATCTCTACTTTTGATGTAGCTCCCCCTTCTAACATAGGTTCTTCAAAGTCTTCAACTTCATGTCCATCTTCATCAAGCTCTACCAATCTTGCCTTTCCTTTATTCACTGATTGATGGGCTGAATCCATGCTTGAACTCCTTTGTATGCTTGGACCACTGATTTCCAAGCTATCTTGAAACCTAGCTTCATATCTCCTCTCTGCCTCTTCAATATCTTCATCTTGGAATGGAACTTTGGAAGCATACCATGGTTTGAGTTCATCAAACACTACATCTCTAGATACCTTTAACTCCTTTGTATTAGGGTTATAGCACCTGTAACCTTTTTTCTCCATATCATAACCAATAAACATACATCTTTCAGCCCTTGCATCCATCTTACCTCTCAATTCTTGTGGCACATGTGTGTAGCATACACACCCAAAGATTCTAATGTGTGAAAGGTTTGGTTTCCTTCCATTCCATGCCTCCTCAGGTGTCATGTCATGTAGCCCTTATGTGGGACACCTATTCATCAAGTACACAGCAGTAGATACAACATATGCCCAATATGTTAAAGGCACATTCATTTCATTTAACATACTCCTAGCAATTTCAGCAATATACCTATTCTTCCTCTCTACCACCCCATTTTATTGGGGAGTATATTGCAAGTGATTTGCCCCTTTATACCTTGGTCCTGCAAGAAATCACAAAAAGCATGGGAGAAGTATTCTCCCCCTCCATCGGACCTTAGGGTTTTGATGTGGCGACCTGTCTCCTTTTCAACTTGTGCCTTGAATTTTTTGAATATTACCTGCAAGAGAGGGCTTGTTGGTTGGCCCCCACACATCTACGTGCAGAAGGTCTAACACACCATGTGCTACATATCCACTCTTCTTGAAGGACTGCCTAGTAGACTTGTGTAGTTGACAAGCTTTGCACATCTCATGCATCATTTGTAATGAAAAATGTGGTAAACCTCTTACCAATTGCCTCTTCTCCATGTCTTTCAACCTTTGAATGTTGATGTGACCATACCTCTTATGTCACAAATCCAAATCTCCAATCTTCTTGTCTCCATAGGTGATGAACATTGCCTTGTTTCTTTGTTCTTTGCCAATGTCAAGAGTGAACATCCTTCTTTCATTTGGTTATCATCTCATAGCCATTCCTTAGGTCTTCAATAAAGCATCCTTTTTGGTTGAACTTGCCTTGGTATCTCTTTTCAACCTTCTGTCTAATAGAGATTAATTTCTTTGTAATAGTAGGAACATGCAATACCTTAGAGAGTCCTCTTGCTTTGTGGTTGCCTTCAAGCTTCACCTCTCCCATTTGTTGTATCTCATGCTCTATGTTTTCTCCTATCTCCACAAAGCCTCCTTTCTTGGGTGATTGAAGATTTCTGAAGTACTCCTCTTTACCTGACATGTGGTTACTACAACCACTATCTATATACCACACTTCATCATGTGGTTGACCTTCACTTCTATTCTTCATAGCTAACAAATGCTCATTTTCTAAATGTGTTGACGAGTTATCATAATTACCTTGCCCTTTGTAATTGTTCCCACCTTTCTTTTGCCAACAATATTTGACATAGTGTCCTTGCTTCCCACAATGAAGCATCCATTTGAGTTGGAGTAGCCTCGATCTCCATATCTTCCTCCTCAACCTCTTCCTGTTCCTCTTCCTCTTGATGATTAACCTTCATCTTGGCTTGATTGACTCCCTTGATAGCTTTGGTTGCCTTGTATGTAGTTGCTTCTACCTCTTCCTCTTGAACCACCTCTGTTGCCTTTGCCTCTTCCTCCTTTGCTCGCATAGAAGAGTTGTTCTTGGCTGCCCTTTGAATTGTTGCTTCCATGGTTGAGCTCCTCAGTCACCATAAAAGAAGTAAATTGTTCAAAATCTGGTAATAAATACCTTACATACACAGATGTTGTGAATGCCTTCCATTTATCATCTTCTCTAAGCCCATTAAGTGTGTGGGAAACTAGGTAATCATCATCTACAATACATCCTATTGAACCAAGTGCATCCGAGATCTCTTTTACTTTGAATATGAAGTCATTAATGCTCTGGTTTGATGAATTCCTAAGGTTGGTGAGTTCATTCTTGAGCAAAATTTTTCTAGCCTTTTTAGAGGTAGACTACAACCTTTCTAAACACTCCCAAACCTTCTTAGATGTATCTAGGTCTTGGATATGACCTATCATGGAGTTGCTTTTGTGTTGAGATAAATGAAGATCACTCTCCTATCCCTTTCTTCCCATTCTCTAATGGCTCTCCTTTGATTCTCAGTAGGTGTATGTGGATCTATGTATGGTTTCTCCTCAGTACCACTAACCAACCCCCAAAGACCCTTTCCCATGAGGAAGTTAGAGATTCTAAACATCCAAGGTTGGTAATTTCTCTTTTCAAGCTTCTCAATCTGAGTATTGTAGTCTCCCATTATGTATGAAACTTTAAAATGTCTCCTAACCCCTCCTTGGATTGTGATAGATGTGAGAAAGAATGATATGTTACCTTCCCACAAGAGTCTCCACTTGCTGTTGAACTTTCGATGATGGTAGAAGCTCCCCTTTGCTTCAAATCCTTCTTCAAATCTTGCTAGTCTTTGCTTCAATCCTTGGCTCCCAAGCAACTTCAAGGCATCTTCTTGATGTCCTTAATGCTCAACAATGAGGGTTGATACCATAGTCCACCAAAAACTGAATCGCTCTCTGGAACTAAAGACTCAACCTATGAAATTTTGCATAGTGAAAAAAGACTCTCTAAACTTTCCAACACGACATCGATCCCTCAATTTGGAGAATGCGAGCTATGGCAAACTGCTTGCACAAGAGAAACCAAAATCTGCCAAAACAAATAGCTTACACCTATGTGTACCTCTTCACACACATATGTTGGGGAGTATGCACAGATAGACTAGAGAGCTTTCAAGATCAATATACACAAGGATAATTAGCACTTGATATCAACATCATATTCAAAGAAAGCTTACAACAAGAGCTTTAAGACGAGCAATCTTGCGCATGAAACAGACAACTACACAAAGAGATATAGATAAAAGAAGATCTCAGCCAAAGTGAAAACTTCAGCAAGCAAGGGGCTAGCTTAGACCTAGACTATACACTCCCAATGAGAGCCTAAACGTGCACAAATGCAGCTTGAGGAGGCCACGACCTTCTTCCAAGCAATTGCTTATATAATGCTCTAAAAGCTGGTGTAGACTTTGAATTCAAATCATGCCTCCAAGATCCCCCACTTTTCTCAATCAAGGTAGATGTTGATCTAACAAACTCGTGGAAAAGTGGTTGTAGACTTTACCAAAAAGTGAAATGATGAGACACTTCATTTAAGCCTTGGCTCACACACATTTGAGCTTGTACATTGCTAACACATATACATATTCATATACATATACATATACATGTACATATACATATACATATACATATACATATACATATACATATACATATACAAATACATATACATATACATATACATATACATATACATATATATATACATATACATATACATATACATATACATATACATATACATATACATATACAAATGCATATACATATACATACACATAGACATATACATACACATAGACATATACATACACATATACATACATATACACATATACATACACATAGACATACACATAGACATATACATATACATATACATGTACATATACATATACATATACATATACATATACATATACATATACATATACATATACATGTACATATACACATACATATACATATACATATACATATACATATACATATACATATACATATACATATACATATACATATACATATACATATACATATACATATACATATACATATACATATACATATACATGTACATGTACATGTTTAGTGAAGTTGTGTGATTGATATCTCTCTCTGTGTGTAGGCTTTGTTGGAAATATTTTGCTCTCTGTTGTAAGGGCTGGTTCTCCTTCTCTATTTATCCTTTTGCTACAATTTTGGTGTCATTGGGTAGCTATTAGAGTGCTCTAAAGTTGACCCAATTGTGAGATTCATTCTCTGTATACTCTCTGAGAAATGCTTGCTGGAGTGAAGTGAGGTCTTTGCTTGACTAGCAGTTGTGAGCATTCAACTAGCTCATGTTGTAGACATTATTTCTCTTTGTGTAAGCATCCATTTGGAGTGAAATTTGTTTTGTTGGAAAGCTCTTAGCGTCTACTAAAGGCCTGAAAAATCTCACTGGAGTTCTCTGCATTATGCTGTGAGAAAGAGCATTTATTGTGTGCAGAGGTCAAAGAAGGATACCTATGGAGGTCATTCACGCTTCGTCGTTGCATAGGGGTTGAGATACTTCCCCCATAAGTGGTATCTGAGCATTTTGGCATCTTGGACACATCAAATACAAGGAACAAGACCTCTTGGAGTTGGTTGTTGAAGATTTGCATCAACAAAAGCTTCTTGGAGGTAGCTCACATCAAGCGGGAGCTATTCTACTCAAATTTTCAAGAGCACAAGGTGTCCATCTAAGGAAAGCTTTGGATTGAGGTAACCTCAGAGCCTCATTTGCATTTTACACACATTGGATCATTAGCCAAGGGCTAGGTCAAGTAGCAAAGACTAGATATGGGAGACTTCAACACTCAAATTGAAAAGCTAGACAAGCAGAACTATCAACCATGGAGATTGTTGCAGAGCAAAGAAGCACAAAAGAAGAGCCCCAAAATTTTCAAATTAATGGGCATAATTTTTCTTCTTCGAGGTCTTAGAGAATTCCCTCAAAGCTATGTAAATGCACTAGAGGAGTCCTCTAGTTGCATAATCCCAACTTGTGGTAAAATATCCCTTGTAAATTAGTAGGAAAATCACTTTTCTGGGATAAAGTGCCGGTCTCTTGTGTGAAAGGACCAAACTTAGGGCACATGTATATAAGTCACTTGGTGACTCTTTGTAGAGACTTTTTTGCCATTGTGAAGAAGGAGCTCTCAAAAATTTCGAATTTGCCTCTTTCCTGCAGATTTCTATCTTCTCTTTGATCTTGTATGTGTGTGTAATGCTTAGAATGTGTGTGTAGGACTGTTGTCTACCCCTCCCCACTGTTTTGGAGCTACTGTAGTGTGTGTGAGCTTGTAGGAGTTGTGGCGTGATTATGGGTACTTCCTGCCATTCACTATTTTGGTCATAACTTGAAGCAGGGTTGTCAGAATCGAGTGCTTCCAATAGATGCGTCTCATTGAGAGCTTCGAAGCGAGTACCCTATTGACTATATTCGGAGCTTGGAGCTGGGAGAAATCCTTGATTTACTGAAAACTGTTGTAAGAGGTATCGTGGCAGACACTTTCAGTCTTTCAGTGAGTTTGAGAGGTGGATTAGTCTTTTCTCATGCATATCAGCTGAAGCACTTCATTTTCCATCATGTGTGCACATGTCTTCATACACTTGGTTAGGTCGTTTGATCGGATTGACATGTAAGCGTGTGTCAATTTCCCACTATATGCACTTGTGTTGCAAATGAGGTTTAGTCTCTTTGGCACAAGTCCTTGAGTCTTCTTGACTTAAGTACACACGTTTTTGGCACCGTTGCTGGGGAACATTGAGCCAAGGTGCCTTCGTGATGGTTATAGATCGAGTGTGATGGAATCGTACTTGTAGAAGTGAACTCGTTCTGTAGCAAGTAGTCAATCACTTCAGCACTTGTTACTTCACATCCCGGAGGTGTGTGTAATGAGTTTTTAGGTGTAGAGTTAGTAGGAAGGGAGAGAAGGAGGAGTTAGGGTTAGGTCAGAAGGAGAGGAGAGGAGAAGAGAAGTGAAGTAGGAGTAAGCCAAGATCACCAAAAAACACAAAAAAATTGCCAAAATTAGTAAAATTCAGTTTCTATCACAAAAAGTATAAAAACCAAAAAATTTGAACTCATTTGATACTTTCCTGCATTTTGGTATCGTCGGAGAGCAGCGATCGGTATCCTGGGTGCAGTATCGCGCATTACAGGCATTTAACACTAGTTGTTGAGCTCAGGGTGCAATCAAGACTTCACAAAGGTAAGATTCAACAAGAATTCCTTGGCAAAAACACACTAAAAGTGCACCAACACGTGATTAAGTGCGCATTCGGTATCGCGGGGGGGGGGAAACAGTTTATTTTTTGAGCTTTCTTGAAAGAGACAGTGTGTTAGGAGTGAAGAAGGGTGAGAGAAGAGAAAGAGGGTGCAAAAATTTTGAATTTTGGAGGTATTTTGGCTTGAGTAGCGCGATCGGTTGAGTTTTTAGTATCGCGATACCAAAAATTCCCTTGTATCGAGATACTCGCCAAAGTATCGTATCGTCGGTTACCAATCTTGGTATCGCGATACCACTTTGGTATCGTATCGCCAAGTTGGTATCGCGATCTCATTTTACCCTTGTGGCATCGTATCGTCTTGAGTCACACCTAGTATCGCGATACCATAATAGTATCGTATCGATGCAAGTTGGTGGTATCGTATTGCCACTTGCCTTGGTATCGTATCACGCCCAACCCTAGTATCATATCATCTCACTATCAGGAGCCATATCACGATACCAAGTTGGTATCGTATCGGCCCTTTGCAAGTGGTATAGTATCGTCTGGATTTTCAGTGTCGTATCATGAGGACCGTTGGTATCGTATCGTCCCAGATTTTGGTATTGTATCGCCAACCCGTGAAGTATCGTATCGTGCCAAGTCCTAGTTTAGTATCACGATACCATACCAGTATCATATCGTGATCAGCAGCAGTATCGTATCGCCTGACTGATTCTGTATCGTATCGTGTGGACCCCTAAGGTATCGTATCGTCAAGAAAGTCAGTATCGTATCATGATCAGTAGCAGTATCGTATCGCCTAGCTCTTAGGTATCGTATCGTGAGTTGCTGTGGTATCGTATCATGTGAGGGAATCAGTATCGTATCGTCGGGTGCATCAAGTATCGTAAAGGCCAGAATCCAAGTATCATATCGGCCAAGCATTAGGTATCGTATCGTGGCCAAGCACAGTATCGTATCGTCTGATGCTATAAGTATCGTATCGCCTAGGTTTCTGGTATTGTATCGCTCCCAGTTTGGTATCGCACAAAGTAGTATCGCCTAGTGGAGTATCACCTAGAAGTGGTACCGTCCAGAGCTTTTATAGCATTTTGCAGGACAAACTTGAGGCACTTGAAGAGCCACTCAAGGAGAGTTTTAGAGACCTAGAGAGCCTCAGGAGGGTGAATGAACTTGAGGTCAGGGAGAGTGCTAAGTAGCCGAAGAAGTGTCGTATCCTCTGTAGGGAGTGCCGCTCAGGTCAGTCACCGTTCTGTCTATTCAGATACCTCTAGTGACTCTGAGGAGGAGATACCCATGGCCTCAAAAGACATGCATGGTCCAGCTCCAAGTAGAAACTTCATGACCGCAGTAGAGGGAGAGTACCGTACCTCCTTACAGTATGTGTCTACTAATGCCCATGAGATTCCCATCTACCTGGATCGCTTAAACAGATCAGTGGCTAGGATGGTAACCTCTGTGGATGCCATAATTGTGCCCAGACCTGCTGTTAAGTACGAAGGAGGAGCATACATGGACAAGATAGGTCACATATACATAGTGACTGAATTTCCTGAGATGATCAATGAAAGGGGAGAGTTAGTGGAACAAGAAAACCCAGGAAGAACCAACCCTGAGGAACTAGTGACGACCCCTAGAGGTAGATCCCAAGTAACACGAGTCTTGAGAGGAGATTTGATACCTCAAGAGGACTACCTGTTGGAAGTCTATATGATCCAGGGATCAGATGTATTACTTCAAACAGACTTACCGGCTCCAGGAAGAGAAGAAAGCCCTATGACATTTTATGAGCTGAAGGATCCAGAAGACGAAACTAGAATCACATATCTAGACAAAAATCAGAGAAGATATTGGTTGGTTAGTGCCTTGGATAGGGCTCGATTGAAATACATGGGTGTGCCTGTATTCCCTCAAAGAGATCAGGCAACTACTTCGCAAAACCCCTTTGGAAATCAACAAGACACAGAACACACCATGTCAGGACAAACTAGCCAATGGAGTGGTCCAAACCGTACTCATGTACAATTTACAACTCTAGGAGTGCAAACAAACAATCAGACCCACCAAGGAGTAGGAAATCAATACCGACCACGATAAGACCACGGCCGCCAGTAGGAGGGCAGCCTGGAATACCTCCAGTTAGACCAACTGTTCTGGTCTTTCCTGTAATGCCTAGGCCGCCAGAACCAATGAGAAGACTGAGACCTATCCAAGTGGCCAAGTGTGTAAGAAATCATTATGATGGATTGGGAGAACCCTACGATCAAATTGCTAAATTTAAATAAGTCCTAAGGGCAGAACAAGTAGACGACTTCTTTGTGCAGTATGAGTCTTTTGGACTCACCCTCACACGAACGGCTCTAACTTGGTTCCAGCCATTAGACCCTAATCGATTTGGAAACATGGAGCAATTCTTTCAAGAATTCATTGGGGAATTCACTAAGAGAGGGATTAAACACAATTCTGCGTCTTTAATCCACAGTTTTAAACAGAACCCTAATGAAACAGTGAAAACAGCTGCCCGAAGATTCAATCAGTATGTGGATAGATGCCCAGTGGCTGAGAGACCCACTCAGCAAAAAATTATTTCATTATTTTTGGATGGACTCACGAATGGAACCCTAAGAACCTTAGTTTACGTGAAGAGGTTACAAACCCTAAGTGAATGTCTCCAGGAATGCATTGATTTAGAAGACAATCTAGCTGAGGACCTCAAGAGCACGCCTAGCCCCACTAAATCAGAAGACTCTCGGAGTACCATTACATCCAACTCCAGTAATATGGAAGAACTAGCGGAGTTATTAGCAAAGAAACTAGGAGTCCAGGGGCAAAGAACTTACCAACAACCAGTCCTAAGAGTGCCAATGTTACGAAGGTGTAGCCTATGTGGAGGAGATCACCCCACACACATGTGTGTGCGAGGAGGGACTGGTGCACATCAAACATACCCATACAACAAACAGCACCAACAAGGAACCGCTTTGTATTGCCACATAGAACAAAAATACACTAATCACACCACTGAAAATTGTCCATTCAATAGGCAAGCACGACCTTTCCAACCACCACAGTATCGGCCATATGGATATCCACCTAGAGAGCAAGGCAGAGAGATGCCCAGATATAATCCCTATCCAACACCAGCAGGAGCACCAAGACCATATGAACAGGCACCGTATCCACCACCACAACCAGTGTTAGGACCCCAACTGTCACAACCTCAACAGGTAGTACCTGTGAAGTATGCCCAGCCAGAAGAAAATTTGGAAAGAGCCATAGTGCCAGCATCATCGACAATCAATGTGGAATCAGCTAACCCTGGATATGCGCTGCCACCAGGAGATTACTACCCATATGAAGCCAACATGTTAGATTACGAACCAACCTATGATTCGGCTTATTATGGATATGAAAACTATGACCAGGGCTATGGAACAGAGGTCGCAACTCTAATGTATACCGCTCCTAAAGCACAACCACCCATGAGACCAACCATTAGACCACCTGTGCCAAGAGGACCGTGTTATAGATGCGGAGGAGACCATTTTATTAGAGAGTACCCTTGACCATACAATCCACCACCACCTAGGACTTGGGAAGGATATTGCAATGATTGCGGAAAGGAACATCTTTTCAGGAACTGTCTTAAGAATCCAACCAAAGTCCAAGATACTGCACCAATCAATGTAATTGAAGTAATAGAAGGATCTGGACGTGATAAGGAATATACAGTGCCATTAAAAGCCATTATAAGAGCTCAGACAAGGCAACAAAAAGGAAAACAACCAGAACAGGAACAAGAGAGCGATAAAATGGTAAGCCCTAAAGTTCAGGTAGTTGAGGATTCTGAGGACCCACGTGAGAGTACCCAGAACACAAAAGCACAAAAATGGAAGGAAAGAAGAGAAAAACTCAAAGATAAATGGGCGAAAAAGGAGAGTAAAAAAAATAAAAAACAAATCCGAAACAAGAATGAGCATAAAGAACAAAGGATTCGGGAGGAGATTCCAGTGCCACCACTTATCCAAGAGATAGAGAAACCAGGATCAATTCTAGCTGACCCAAAACCAGACGACTTAGACATGTGGCTAAAAGCTTACCAAGCTAGAATTAAGATGGGTCCGAATGTAGAGCAACACGAAAAACTTTACCCACAAGGGGAATTAGAAAAAGAAAGACTAGCGATATGTAGAAAGCTTATAGAGGTGGCACAAGCAACCCTAGAAAAGGCTATCCCAGCTCTGCCAGAGACAAGGATAGCAGATGATCAATATGAAGAATGTGTCAAATCCAAAGGTAAAGAACTTAGAAGGAAGGATGACAAAGGTGAACAAATGAAAATTCAAGATGAACCTGTGTCAATAATATCATACTTAGAAGTAAAATGGCCAAAGGAATTATGGAATAGACTCCGAGAAGAACAATGGAAGAAAAATGGAGTATCGAAGCCTCCTTTTGAGGAAATAGATGTGGAAGTTTATCAACCAAATCCCAACCTGGAGGAAGTATATGAGGAAGTATCAAGACTCGATAGAAATAGAGAGGAAACCCTGAGTGTTTCAACCTTACCTAATTACATGGGAGAATACGAAAAGGAGTCTATAATAATACGAGCACCCACAGTACACGGAAAAGGAAAAGGAAACTCAGAAAAGAGTTCACACAATCTAACGAAACTAAAGAAAACAAAAGTACAATGCAAATTGACTGTGGAAGAGTTACTTCAACTTAAGCCACAATTATGGAGACAATTAGCGAGTCAATTAGAATTAGAGCCAGAGAAGGAAGAAAAGGAAGGAAGGGGAAAAGAAAACTCTTCTAAAATACAAATCCCAATTGATAAAGTGGGAGAGTTTAGTGAAGGAGACGAAGGTAATACGTGTCTACCTATCACTTACAATGGGTACATGACCAAGGCTATCCTAGACACGGGAGCCGGGGTAGGAATTGCCACCAAGGAGATTTGGGAGAAATGGGGAAAACCTACCTTACGACCCACACGCATGAAGCTCCAATTAGCAGACGGTCATGCGGAGAAACCCCTAGGAATACTGGAAAGAATCAAATTAATAGCCTGTGGAGTTGAATTTGAGCACACACTAGCCATTTGTAAATTCAAAAAGGCTAATAATTACGAGATGATATTAGGACGACCCTTTATGAGATAAATGCGGGTAGTGCAAGACTGGGGAAGAGATTCATTGTACCTACAACATCAAGGAAATACAACCAAGATAAACTTGCACACCTTTTCCTACAGAGATGTCCCTCCACTACAATGGAATCCCATACACAAGGAGGAAGATGACCTATCCATTCATAGTGCTGGATCGAGTGATCAATTATGGATGCACGAGGACGCTCAGTTATGGATGTGCAAAGAAGCCAAGAAAGAGGATAGTAAAGGACAAATGTGGCCTATAGGACATTCTAACTACCGACCAGTAGAGGACCCAAGGTACATGCCTCAAATCTTTCCGGATGAGACCTTTGAACCGCATGGATGGATGGAAATCTTAGCCACCTTAGATGTGTGCGTGAATGAGGAAGTTTTGACAATGAACGAGTGCATAGATGAGGAAGGCTATGATGTAAATCTTTATATGGTTGTCCTTCAAGAAGTAGAAGAAGGGGAAATCTTGGAAAAAGAATGGAAAGAGGAATATGAGAGTATAGAAATGGAACCAAAATTTGACTCCGAAGAGAGTTACCTAGACACCATTCAAAGCAAAGAGGGACAAGAACCAACAAAGATCTTAGCAATCGAAGCTTCTTCCATGGTACAAAAGCAAGCGGAAGACATGAGTAAGATAGAACCGGACCCAGATCTTTTTGAAGTTCCTAAACATTTCAAAAGATATGAAGTAGAAGAGAGAAAAGTAGCCATTCAAATGCCTAAACGAGAGGCTAGAGACGGAGAAGCATACGACAACAAAGAACAAACAAAAAAAATTGTAGTAACAGTGGAAGACGGAGAAGAACGATGCACATACATAGGCAAAGATGTATCACTAGAGGAGGAAGAGGAACTCATACAACTAATCCAAGAATATCGAGATGTGTTCACATGGACATATAAAGATCTCAAGGGCGTGGAACCTTCGATTTGTTCTCATAGGATACCAATGACGACAGATGCAAAACCATCAAAACAATGCCCCTATACATATAACAAGGTCTACGCTGCTAAAATTTAGGAAGAAATAGAGAAACTATTAGCAGCAGGATTCATATACGAGATAGAACACACCGAGTGGGTATCGCCATTAGTAGTTGTGCCTAAGAAAAGTGGAAAATTGAGGGTGTGCATTAACTTGAAAAAAGTCAATGCAGCCACCATACGTGATAGCTACCCATTACCCATCACGGACCATCTATTGGAAAGAGTAGCAGGAAAGGAAGTCTATAGCTTCTTAGATGGATTCTCCGGATACAACCAAGTAGCTATTGCTACCGAAGATCAACATAAGACTGCGTTCGCGACCGAATGGGGAGTCTATGCTTTCAGGGTGATGCCTTTTGGACTCACTAATGCACTTGCTACTTTCCAACGATTGATGTGTCATGTTTTCAAGGAATTTCTGAAAAAGAGCATGGAAGTATATGTAGATGACCTATGTACATACTCCAATCAAAGGCACGATCATATTCCTAAATTGAGGAAGATATTTAATAAATGTAGACAGTACAGAGTCTGTTTAAACCCAGAGAAATGTGTCTTCATGGTGAGACAAGGGAAAATCCTAGGACGCATAGTCTCTAGGAATGGAATATCCACGGATGAGGACAAGATTAAGGTCATTTTAGAGCTTCCTAGACCAAAGAATGCGAAAGAGGTGCAAGCATTTATGGGACACTGTGGATATTACCGTCGGTTTATCCACATGTATGCCATAATCACCAAACCCCTGTATGGTCTCTTAACTCAATTCACTTGGACAGAAGAGTGTGAAAAGGCATTCAACGAGTTGAAAAAGAGGCTTAGCACGGCTCCCATTCTGAAAACGCCAAATTGGAACAAGCCTTTTCATATTCATGTTGATGCTTCTAATTATGCAATAGGATGTATCTTAGCCCAACCAGGTGATGAAGGAAAGCTAGATCATCCAATTGCCTATGCGAGTAGACAACTCAATCAAGCTGAAAGGAATTATACCACTACCGAACGAGAAGGATTAGGAATGGTCTACGCAGTGAAGAAATTTAGACACTATCTTTTAGCCAACAAATTCAAGTTCTTCATAGACCATCAGGCTTTACTGTACTTAGTCAATAAACCTTGTAACACTGGAAGATTAGTAAGATGGTTCTTACTATTAATGGAGTTCGACTTTGAAGTGATAGTGAAACAGGGGAACACCCATGTAAGAGCGGATCATCTTTCAAGGTTAACACACGGAGAACCACCAAGCGGAGTACCCGATGATCTGCCAGATACTTATTTGTTCAATCTGGAAGTTTGTCCAAAGTGGGCAAAGAAATTAATTCCTATACTCACCCATGGCCCACAACATTCAATCAATAAGGATAGTAGAAAGGAAATTCTCCAATCAAGAAACTTGCATATTATCGCAGGAAGTGTGTACTATAAGGAACCCAATGGAGTTTTGCTAAGATGTGTCGAGGAGGATGAACAAACGAAGCTAATTGAACAAGAACATGTGAACAAATGGAGAACACACCAAGCAACTCATGGAACCATCGGAGAATTAAAGGGATTAGGAGTATACTGGCCGGACATGCCCAAAGATGTCCATGACTACGTAAGTAACTGTGCAGAATGTCAGGAAATAATCCCAGAGGATCATATGTCCATACCTTTCTCAACCATAGCACCCAATTGGAGCAAAACATTAGTGAAATTCCTAAAGACAAGAGAACATGAGGAAAGAATTAGCTTAACAAGAAAACGATCCCTAGAAGAAATGAGCAAGGAATACGTACTTATGGGAAAACAATTGTTTAGGAGAGGAAAAGATAACTAATTACGATTATGCGTGCATGAAGGAGAATGTATACCCATATTAGAGATGGCACATGCAGGTGCTACGGGAGGTCATTTTTCAGCTGAGAGAACTGTCAAAATGATCCTCTTCGCCGGCTTGTGGTGGCCAACTTTACACATGGATGCGGAGACGTATGTACGAAGCTATGAAACATGCCAAAGGGCTAAATACCCAATTCGAAGAGATGACATGCCATTAAGACCTATGGTGTGTGCAAGAGCATTCTCCAAATGGGGTATTGACTTCATAGGACCCATCAACCCACCAGCCAAAGGATCACATGCTGAGTACATCATAGTAGCCACAGATTACTTGGCCAAATGGGTAGAAGCAAAAGCTACGAGAAAGAACGATGCTCAAACCACTAATAAGTTCCTTTTTGAGCATATATTCACCCATTTCGGATTACCAATTGAGATTGTGAGTGACCGAGGAACGCACTTCCTTAATGAAGTAATAGAGTCGCTAATGAATGAGTTTTTAGTTATTCACAAAAAATCAGCCCCATACCATCCCCAAGCCAATGGTCAAGCAAAAAGTTCCAACAAGGTATTATGTACAGTATTGACAAAGATTGTCAATAATGGGAGGTCTGACTGGGACAAACAATTGCATCATGCAATTTGGGCCTTCCGAGTAGCATACAAGACTGCCATTGGAACTACCCCATTCAATTTAGTGTACGGGCAGAACGCAATTTTGCCAATTGACTTTTTAATCCCAACATTGAGAGTAGCCCAACAGTATGAATGGAATGGACATGAGTTATCCCAACAACTAGACCAAATCGAGAAGTTACATGAAACTAGGTTACAAGCAGTAGCAGGAATCTACGCAGCCAAGAGAAGACAAAAGGCATATTACGACGCTCACATAAAGGACAAAGGACTTAAAGAAGGAGACCTAGTCCTAGTTTACACCTTAAAGCAACATGCCAAGAAGTTACAAAAACGAGGATATGGACCTTTGATAATCAATAGGATCTCTACTAGTGGAGCAGTTAATCAGGCCACTCTAGAGGAGATATTCTTCCTAACTACATAAGTGGATGCAGAGTTAAACGATTCATGGAGCCCTTGACTGATCAAATGTTAACACGTTTAGTAGGTGCTCAAAATAGGAAGAAAGAGGATGAACGGATTAGAGAGGAGGCCTGACAAGAAGCCCTAGAACGCATTAAGAAAAGGAAAGATTGGATAAGACAACGAGATGAATGCTATCTCCAAGGAGAAGAGCCTATCCCTATGGCCAACTACCAAGTCCATAAATCTGACACGACGAAGTCGTACATGTCACAGCCTTACCTAAACCTAGGGATTGGCAAGACAGAATACAAATTGATAAATGCCTTGATAGACTCAGGAGCAGGACTTAGTTGCATACGTAATACGGTCATAAAAGATTTGCAAATGATTATGAGTCCCACAAAAGCCCAATTGAGAGGAATTGGAGGTCAAACGCTAGAATGTAGTGGAACAACGATAGTATCCCTCCACCTAGGAAATTCTTCCATGGAACAAAGAGTTTTAGTGTGCAGAGATGAGGATTTAATAGAAGATTTGATCCTAGGATAGGATTGGATCATTGAGAATGAAGTAAGCATCAACCTAGCTCAAGGCTATATTTCCACGAAGATAGGGCACAAGGAAATTTTCAGTCTATTAGGAGAGAAGCACTTACTACAACCAAAGGCCATCGAGAGTTTAGGGAGATGCAAAGAAAAACTACTGAAACATGATCCCAGTCCCACCACCTCAGAAACCAAGCTAGAAGAAGTAGAAAGTTCAAACCCTAAAATTTCCAAAGAAGAAGGGAAATCACTCCATTCAGTTGAGGAGCAGCCAGACACTAAGGAAACCAACTCTCATGCTGCTTCTCACCCAGACAAAGGACCACCAATATGGAATCCAACACTCACATACTTACATCAAGGAACGGTCAAATACAAATGGGTACGCAAGGATCAGGTGCAGAAAGAGAAGATGTCAGCATCAACTCATAAGGAGAAAATAGAAATCAAAAAGTCAGTTTCACTAAAGTCCCAACCAAAAGGACTCTTGCAAGTATGGCTCCCCAAGCCTTTGATTGAAGCTCAGAAAGCACGACATCAGATATGGATTCTCAAGAAGATAATACAGGCAGCCAAACCAGAGATAAGCACTCAGGAGGATGCATTACATCAGAATAGGCGAATGACAAAGCCAAAATAGATTCGTCCTAGAAACAGGAAGAGAAACACCTCTATCACTAGGACACTGGGGGAAACAAAGAAAACATATGAAGCCCGAGGAATCAAAGAAAGAAAAAGACCTACCCAAGCGCCCACGAAATGGATTTGGAAACCCAAGCGACTACAAGGAGTGGACCATCGAAACAATGGATACGCCAATTGCACTCATGAAGTATCAGATGCACCTAAAGTATGCATAGTAGGGCCACATTACAAGGCCACGCATTCGGCACATGATGTATCTGATAAAATTAATGGTGCACATTCTCCAATGGAGATTAGATCATAGCTTCAACTCTCTTAGGAATGGACATACTATGTACATAAATAAATGCTTCGGCTATACTAACGCTTGTTTTCTTTCAAGATAAGAAATAAAAAGATGTGGTAAGAGATCTCACCTATGGAAACATGGGAAATGGAGTAATGAAACGACAAGAACTCACTGAAATACACTATACAAGCTGCTATGCTTTACATTGAAGCTAATGCACTCTTCCTTACAAGTGCAGATGGTTTCCGAAGATTCTGAAGCAACAGTACAAGAGGAAGTATTGGAATTTCCACTCCAGAGTATCACCAAAGCAAAAGGACATTGGTTCAGAGAAGATCAACTGGCTGGGGAGTATCTGTTCTTGGCAAATATAAAAATAATGGATACAGATCATCAATTTCCGATCATGTCCCAAGACTTCAGAATTTTGCATGAACTCCCATCTACCATTGCCATTATGAGGAAAGCGGGCATTCACAAATATTTTGAATTACCAATCTATAAGCCCGACTTTCAAAGATGCACACAGGTCATGAATACATTACAGCCAGCTCTGCATGATCCCTTAGTGCCAGAGGCTAAAGTGATGGATAAAGTAGGCGAATGGGTCGTTATTCAATTCACACATGACTTGATTAAGGAAGCTTTTGGATGGGAAAAAGACGAAACTACGGTAGTGAAAGAAGAGAGTCGAGGCGCAAAAACACGAACATTCTTGGATATCAATAGAATTGACATAGAAGAGGAAGTAAAGCTTATTCACCAGCACTTCTGCTTCCCGAATATGCATCGGTACACGGCCCCTCAAAAGATTATTGTTCAATTGCTCTCACACGCCATCAAGCAGATTGGCAATCAGATTAATCTGACTCCTTACATCCAAGAAAGGTTATTAGAGGCAAAAAAGCAATGGAATAATAAGAAGTTCCTCAATGGCAGCGTGGCTCTGACTATTTTGATTTACCATGCTTTAGGCATTAGAGAGCATCTGCAAGAAATGCCATCAGCAACGGCCATGGCCAAATATGTCAAAGTCGCGACAGTACCAAGAAAGAAAAGAGCAGTCCAACTTGTTGAAGAAGCAGAAACTAGCTCTGAACCCAGAATGAGAGGCACGAAGAGACTCAGGGAAGTCAAGCAAGTAGAAGAGGAAGTTCCAGCCACCAAAAGGACACACGTACTTCCTAAGACAATGATTGAAGAGCAAAGGCCAATTACAGAGGAAGACTTAAATAAGGCCCTAGAAGAAACGCACCAATATACAGAAGGGCAAGTCAATTTACCCGTGCAAGGGCATCATTATCAGCAAACTCAACAAGAGATAGAGGCCAAAAGGAAGCTCACCAAATTCCATCGCTATAGAGAATTAGGGTTGGACAATTCAAGCTCATCCTCGGATGCACAAGAAGAACCCGACACTTCATTATTGAATGTGGATATTCAAAGTGAATCAAAGGATGATGGACAATGGGTGGAATTGAATGCATTCGACTACAATGAAGAAGAAGAGGGCATAAAGACGAAGAACTACACTACGCACCCTGATCAGGACACCGCAAGTAAGGAAGCAAACCAGGAAGGTATGCATGGTGTTGGCAGCAATCAGGGAACCGAAGGAGCCACAAGACAAAGAGGGTCGGAACGAAGAAAGAGCACAAGCAGACACAGTAGCCAACGAAGATCCGGCAAGTAGGCCATCTAAATTTTTCAGACATCAAGGAGTTGAGCACACAAGAAGAAAGAGCAAGTAGAGAGCTCAAAGATGTGTATTACAAATCAACAGAGAAAATCCCTACACAAATAGTGATTTTAATCACTAAACACCATTGTAAATACCATTTCGTATTTTTGTAGCTCCATTTTGTGCAAGCCAAGGAGTCCTTGAGCTTGAGGAGCTTTAGAAGTATCTACCTGCTAATTTTCGTATTTTTTAGATCTCGTTTGAGCCCTCAAATAAGCCCTGGAACCTAATTTTTAACTAGGCCGGACACTAGGTCTGGACAGGGCCAAAGCTAGTCAAAAACTATAAAAGGAGTTAGAGAGCTCATTTTTGAGGTTAGCTTGTAATAGTTTTGAACTTGTATGAGCTTTTTGAAAGAAATCTAAGAACTCCATTGATTCTCACTCTTTGTCTTACTGTGTGTGCGCGTGTGTGTGTGTATGTGTGTGCATGCTAGTGTGCTTCTCACTCACGCACTTGTGCCTTCACTTGCTCGAGGTCTTCATACCATCCTCACGTCTTCCCGGATTGACATTAAAGGAGGTGCTACTCATCACTGAGCTACACCAAATTTTGGCGCCGTTGCCGGGGATCGAGCTTTGAGGACGAGCGTGTGATGGTAAGACGTAGAGTTGAAGCGTTGGAGTTATAGGTATTTTCTTCACTTTTATCCATTTCCTTTTGTTTTCTTCATCACCATCATCATCATCACCACCTTCCACCTCCATCTCCATCATCGCAAAAAAATTTCAGTTTTTTTACTATATCTCCTTCCTCCCTTCACTTCCCTCATTTCACTTGTGAGAGAGAGCGAGAGAGCGATATTGTGTGTGCTGTTTTTGCATGTTTTTTGAGCTGTCTTGCAGGTACATGCTGCATCCTCTTCTCCAGCACTCCGCATAGGTACGAAAATCTTGGCAACTGTCTCTATGTCGCCGACGTTTGTCAATCGCGACCGACAGAAAAAATGCTCCATTCACCAAACAAAGTACAAAATCATGATCTACAGGCCTAGAGCTTCCCAAAACTGTGTTTAGATTTTTGAAATTCATCAGATTTTTGTCAATCGCGATCGACAAACCACGACGGACAGACCTGTCAATCGCGATCGACCAGTCCATCGCGTCTGACAGCCCACGATGGCTCTGTCAATCGCGACCGACAGAGTCAACGACCGATTGACCACGACTGACGGATCATACGCGTGACACGTGTCAATCGCGATCGAGTCATCAATCGCGATTGACTCATCAATCGCGACTGACAGCCCACGACGGCTCTGTCAATCGCGACCGACACAGTCAACGATTGTTTGACCACGACGGTCAGACCCTCGCGACCGACCTGTCAATCGTGATCGACCCATCAATCGCGACTGACAGAGTCAACGACCCTTTGACCACGATTGATTGACTTTTCGAGCCACGTGTCAATCGCGATTGACTCATCAATCGCGACTGACAGCCACGACGGACCTGTCAATCGCAATTGACACATCAATCGCGATTGACCTGTCTATCGCGACTGACAGAACTTGCGAACGCGTTAGAAGGGCAAATTTGGCCAATTTTCTAGGGAAAAGAATAGGGGGCTGAAGGGGTTTGGAGTGCAGAAGAAGAAGAGGAAGGAGGAGATGGAGGGAGAGAGAAGAGAGGAACGACGCGCGGATATGCGTGGGAGCCTCGAAACCCACATAATGATCTCTCTTGAGGCAATGCTCTATATATGATGTATATATATGAATATGGGGTAAGGTCACATGACCCTTACATCCCCAACAATCTCCCACTTAAGGGTCAATGTGACCATAAGTGGTAACATATACAAAGAATGATGTAGGACTATACAATAATGTACAGGAAGAGTCCGGATCTCTACCCATACCAGATCAGCCTACACCAACTGCCTCGAACAAGGTGTATCCATGCACCTCAAACTGCTCTAGAGCTATGGAAACATGTAGCCAATCAAGTGCCCGAAGTAGCAAAACCACATTCCCAGGTAGGATCCCAAAGAACAGTGCCAAAAATACCCTTGGACAAGATAGGAGAGATGAGTGAAGGTGAAGAGGGAAACACTTATCTTCCCATTACACATCAAGGATACACAACCAAGGCAATTCTCGACTCAGGTGCAGGAGTTGCAATTGCTACCACTTCCCTGTGGAAGCGTTGGGGCAAGCCAGCACTCAGGCCCACGAGGATGAAATTGCAGATGGCCGATGGTCACATAGAAATACCCTTAGGCTTGCTAGAAGGAATAACCCTCACCACATGTGGTGTTGAGTTCGAGCATACATTCGCTATATGTGACTTTAGCAAGAATCATGCCTATGAGATGATTTTGGGAAGACCATTTATACGACAGTTGCAAGTGGTACGGGATTGGGGAACCAAGTCCTTGTACTTGCAACACCTAGGTGTTACGACCAAAGTGAATCTTAAAGATTACTCTCATAGAGATGTCCCTCCTATCCAATGGAATCCCATCCATAGAGCCAAAGATGATACGGAATCGGTGCATTCCATAGGATCAGGATCCTCATGGATGCATGAAGATACCCAGTTGTGGATGTGCAAAGTAGCAGTAGAAGAAGAGAAGAGAGAGAAAACCAGAGAGGTAGGTGCTCAAGAAACACATAGATCAATTCAAGACCCAGCCTATGCACCTGTAGTCTTTCCTGACGAAGAATTTGAACCCCACGGCTGGGCAGAAATCCTAGCAACAATGGATGTAGCCATCAATGAAGAACAATGGACACCCCACTGTGATGAAGATGGCTATGACATTTCAGTTTTCTCCATAGAGCCAATCATGGGAGAGGCAGTGTTAGAAGAGTGTGAACCTAGCCCTGATGCATTTGAGGACACAAGTGACTCCGATCTGGAGTCAATCATCATGGACCCCCCTTTTGCATCAGATGAAGAATACTTCTATGAAGTAGAATTTCAACCCCAGAGGTATGGAGAGCTTACAAATGATGTAAGGCTAGCCACACATGTGGCCCCGAAGGAAGAAGGAAAGAAAAGAAAGAAGAGAGAAGTCACACCAGAAGAGGAAGAATCTTTGTTTGAGGTCCAAGAAAATTTTAAGAAGTATGAGATAGATGACAGGAGAGTCATGATCAGAATGCCTAAACGGGAGGCGCAATCAGGGGAGGCCTATGATAACAAAGAAACCACCAAGAAGATAGTTGTGGCCTTAGAAGAAGGAGAAGAGAGATGCACGTACATAGGCCATGACCTAACAGAGGAAGAAGAGCATGCGTTGATAGCCTTGCTAAGAGAATACAGAGATGTATTCGCTTGGAGTTACAAGGATTTGAAAGGTGTTGACCCAGATATATGCTCACACACAATTCCCATGACCTCAAACGCCAAACCCTCCAAGCAAAAGCCATACACATACAATGATAACTATGCTGCCAAGATCAAAGAGGAGATAGATAGACTGGTTGAAGCTGGATTTATCTATGAAATTGAGCACACTGAGTGGGTATCCCCCATCGTAGTGGTGCCCAAAAAAAATGGAAAGTTGCGTGTATGCATTAACTTAAAGAAGGTCAATGCAACCACAATTCGAGATAACTATCCGCTTCCGATCACAGAGCATCTCTTAGAAAGAGTAGCGGGCAAGGAAGTGTACAGCTTCCTTGATGGGTTTTCGGGCTACAATCAAGTAGCCATAGCTCCAGAAGATCAGCATAAGACGGCTTTTTCCACTGAATGGGGCATATTTGCCTTTAGAGTAATGCAATTTGGGCTTACCAATGCACTAGCAACCTTCCAAAGGCTGATGTGCCATGTATTTAAAGAGTTCCTGAGGAAGAACTTAGAAGTCTATGTTGATGATCTTTGTGCTCATTCCAACATTAGGCACACCCATATCCTGAACTCAAACAAATCTTTGACAAATGTAGAGAATATCAAGTCTGCCTGAACCCAGAAAAGTGCGTCTTTATGGTCAGGCAAGGCAAGATTCTAGGACACATAGTGTCAAAGAATGGCATATCCACTGATGAAGAGAAAGTGAGAGCCATAGCCGAGTTACCGAGACCAAAGAATGTCAAGGAAGTACAAGCTTTCATAGGGCATTGTGGTTATTACCGCCGGTTCATTCATATGTACGATGTCATTGCAAAGCCCATGTATGGACTCTTGACTAACTTTG
The DNA here is from genome assembly GCA_020310875.1 of Ceratopteris richardii. Classification (NCBI taxonomy): domain Eukaryota; kingdom Viridiplantae; phylum Streptophyta; class Polypodiopsida; order Polypodiales; family Pteridaceae; genus Ceratopteris; species Ceratopteris richardii. The sequence continues at coordinate 95,922,067 of CM035435.1, forward strand.
AGTGGACTGACGAATGTGAGAATTCCTTCCAAGAGCTTAAACGAAGATTATGTTCAGCACCAATCTTGACCACACCAGATTGGAACAAGCCATTCCATGTTCATGTGGATGCTTCCAATTATGCTATTGGATGTGTACTTGCACAACCTACTGGTGAAGGTAATATGGATCTTCCAATTGCCTATGCTAGTAGATAGTTGAATGCAGCTGAGCGAAATTATACCACTACGGAGAGAGAAGGACTAGGCATGGTATATGCAGTTAAAAAGTTTAGACATTATTTGCTTGCAAATAAGTTCAAATTTTTTAATGATCACCAAGCTCTACTGTACCTAGTAAACAAGCCATGTAATACATGCAGATTAGTAAGATGGTTTCTTTTACTAATGGAATATGACTTTGATGTAGTAGTGAGGAAAGGCAAAACTCATTTGAGAGCAGACCATCTCTCTAGGCTCACATCTGGAGAGGCCCCACAAGGAGTATCAGATGACTTACCTGATGCTTACTTGTTTAATTTGGAAGTGGTGCCACAATGGGCTAAGCCATTAGTGCCAGTATTGACATACGGGCCTAATCACCCAATCATAAACACACAGGATAGAGAGGTAGTAAAAGCCCAAAAGTATCACATCATAGCGGGTAGTATATACAAGCACACAGATCAAGGGATCTTGGCTTGTTGTGTAGAAGAGGACGAGTACGCTAAATGGTTGCAACTAGCACATGTAGGTGCATTAGAGCAACACCATTCAAAGCAACGAACCCTACAGACACTAAGGAGACTTGGAGTGCATTGGCCGACTATGGAAGTTGATGTCCAAAAGTTGTGCCAGGAATGCCCAATCTGTTGCACTAAACCACCTGTGGAACATGCCACTCTTTACCAAGTGTCCATAGTGCCAGATTGGAGTGAACCACTAGTATCCTTCTTGAGGACGAAAACATTCCCTCCAGACATGACCCAGATTAGGAAAAGGAGTTTAGAACAAGAAGCCCAGGATTACTCACTCATTGGGGATAATCTATACAAGCGTGGTAAGGATGGTTACCTGAGACTATGTGTCCATGAGAGTGAATACCTTAAGATCTTGGAAACTGCTCACCAAGGTGTAGCAGGAGGACACTTTGGACCGGATCGGGTGATCAAGGCAATACTATTTGCGGGCTTCTGGTGGCCAACCCTTCACATGGACGCACATACTTATGTGAAACGATGTGATGTCTGTCAGAGAACTCAGTATCCTATACGTAAAGATGAGATGCCATTGAAACCTATGATGGGTGGACGTGCATTCTCTAAGTGGGGAATAGACTTCGTAGGTCCTATTAATCCCCCAGCTAAGGGTTCCCATGCAGAATATATCATTGTTGCGACAGACTATCTAACAAAGTGGGTAGAGGTAAAATCCACGATGAAGAACGATGCTCAAACAACTGCTAAATTCTTGTTTGAGAATGTATTCACAAGATACGGGCTACCTATAGAATTAGTAAGTGATAGAGGCACTCACTTCTTGAATGAAGTAATTGAAAATCTACTCCAAGAATTCTTGGTAGTACATAAAAAGTCTGCCCCCTACCACCCACAAGCTAATGGGCAAGCTGAAAGCACAAACAAGATTCTACGCAATGTATTGACCAAGTTAGTGAATAATAAACGCTCTGATTGGGACAAACAGCTACACCATGCTGTTTGGGCATACCGAGTCGCCTACAAAATGGTACTCCAAGCCACTCCCTTTCAGATGGTATTTGGTCAAAATGCAGTGCTACCGTTGGACTTCTTAATACCTACATTGAAAGTGGCACAAGAGCATGAATGGACGGGTCACGAACTCTCCTCAAGACTTTTTGACCTTGAACGATTAGGAGAAACAAGACTGAGGGCGGCTGCAGGGATATATGCAGCCAAGAAACGACAGAAGGCATACTTTGATGCCCACATTAAGGATAAAGGTTTGAAGGCAGGCGACCTAGTACTAGCATACACGTTGAAACAACATGCGAGGAAACTAGAGAAGAGAGGCTACGGACCCATGATCATTAATAGAATCTCAACAAGTGCAGCAGTGCAGCTAGCCACATTAGAAGGCGATGTTCTTCCAAGTTACATTAGTGGATGCAGAGTCAAGTTGTATCAAGAACCTCTCACAGAGGAAATGCTAAGTCGACTCAACACTGCTAAGAAACGCAAAAAAGAAGAAAAGCGAATTCGAGAAGAAGCCCAAGCAGAAGCTTTAGAACGTATACGAAGAATGAAACTAAGAAGACAAGGTAGAGAGCAACCTAGGCAAGATGCCAATGTAGACCAAGGATATCACGTGGCTATGTGTGAAGTTTCAGGTATCAGCTCTCATAGGATAATAGATCGACGTCCTTTTATAACCTTAGATATAGGACAAGGAAAAAATGCAAGGACTGTAAGAGCCCTGATTGACTCAGGTGCAGCCACTAGTGCTGTTAAATTGACTTACTGTCAAGAGTTGAAATTAACTGTCAATCCTATAGAAGCATATCTCATAGGATTGGGAGGTGTGGAAACCCCTTGCATGGGCGAGGTGGAACTTCCCCTCTATATTCATGACGAGGCAATGACAGTCAAAGTACTAGTGTGTCAAGATGAGGACCTCACCGAACCTCTTGTCTTGGGTCAAGACTGTATTTATGACCAAGCAGTCAACTTAAACCTAAGAAGTGGACTTCTTCAGGTGTGGGTGAATCAGAGTAAAATTACAGTTGAGTTAGATAATGGAGCACTTCCGGAACTAGGAAAGGCACAAACTCCTGGTCCCTCTAGGGGTACACATGAAGTTGACCATGTTGTTCTTGTCCAAAGCTATGTGATGCAGAGGAATGGAGATCTCAATAGAAGAGTCAAGGCGTTGGTGGAACTCCCTTCTTTTCCAAAGGCCAGAAGGAGGCAGCAACTAAGGGCAGATCAAGTACTGACGACTATCCATGCGAGAGATCAAAAGAACGCGCGAAGCCGAACAACTCAGACAGTGAAACAAATGTGGGTGCGAAAAGACGAGCTGCCGACTGTAGCCAAGTCCCGACAACTGTCTCAACTACCTATTAGTAATCAACGACATCATACTAATAAGAGGACTCCTAAAACCTCTGTTGAGAAAGTGAAATCTATTTGGGCGCCCAGGAAGTCGATGAAGGCTGACCCACAATCAAGACAAATTTGGGTGCCTAAGGCTTGCTTGCGGGCTCAACTAAAGTTAGAAGACACCATCATCAAGTCTGAATACTTTCGAAGCATGTCTCATCATAGATGGATCGTGTTGAAGCTCAAGGTCAAGGTTAAAGCATGGAAGCACATCAAAGAAGTGGACATAGAAGAAGAGAGAGCAAGTAGGGAGCTCCAAGAAGTGTATGTCAAATTTTCAGAAGAATCCCCTACAAAAATAGTGATTTTCATCACTAGAAACCATTGTAAATACCATTATCTATTTTTAGTAACTCCATTTTGTTCAAGCCGAGGAGTCCTCGAGCTTGAGGAGTATTAGAAGTACCATCGTACCAATTTTCATAATTTTTAGACTTCGTTTGAGCCCTCAAATAAGCCCTGGAACCTAATTTTTAACTAGGCCGGACACTAGGTCTGGACAGGGCCAAAACTAGTCAAAAAACTATAAAAAGAGCTAGAGAGCTCATTTTTGGGGGTTAGCTTGTTAGAGAATAGAACTTTTGTAAGAGAACTCTTTTGCAATCTAAGCTTTCCATTGTTCCTCTCTTTGATCTTACTTTGTGCGCGTGTGTGTGTATGTGTGTGCATGTTTGTGTGCTTTCACTCACGCACTTGTGCCTTCACTTGCTCGTGGTCTTCATACCGGTCCTCACGTCTCCGCGGATTGACAAGTAAAGGAGGTGGTGCTTACGCTTGAGCTACACCAAATTTTGGCGCCGTTGCCGGGGAGAGTGCTTCGAGGACGAGCGTTGTGATGGTAAGATCGTAGATTTGCGACGTTGGAAGGTAAAAAAACTGTCATTTCAGTTCATTTTCTGTTTTTTTCTCTTCATCTTCATCATCATCATCATCTCCACCTTCTTCCATCTTCTTCTTCATAGAAATTTCTTGTTTTTTAGTGCATTCTCACCATCTTCATACCATTTTTCATGCATTATTGTGTGGGAAGGAGTTAGGAGAAGCAAGGGAGAGCAAGCGCTGTGTTTTTTTCATGATTTTCTGCTCATACGGAGCTCGCCATAGCCGGCGCTCAGAAATTTGAATTTCCCGCCAAAAAACGCGATTCTGTGATGAAAATCGCGATTCTGTGAAAATTCAAAATTTTTTGAAAAATCACGATTTTCAGTTTTCCCGCCTAAAAGTTGGTTGAAAAGAATCGCGATTCTGTGTTTTTTCTCAAAAAAAAAAAAAAAAAAAAAAAAACAACACGATTTTGTGATCAACATCGCGATTCTCAAAAAACACGATTCTCTGCTCAAAATAATGATTCTCACCAATCACGATTTTCAGCAAAAAACACGATTTTGTGAAAAACACGACTTTCTGCTCAAAATCGCGATTCTCACAAATCACGATTTTCAGCCAAATATACGATTTTGAGAAAAACACGATTTTCAGTCAAAAACACGATTTTGTGAATCACGATTCTCTGGGACAAAATCGCGATTTTCAAGTCAAAAACACGATTTTGAGAAAACACGATTTTCAGTCAAAAACACGATTTTGTGAATCACGATTCTCAGAGTCAAAATCGCGATTTTCAGAAACACGATTTTGTGATCAACATCGCGATTTTCAGAAACACGATTTTGTGATCAACATCGCGATTCTCTGAAACACGATTTTGTGATCAACATCGCGATTCTCTGAAACACGATTTTGTGATCAACATCGCGATTCTCTAAAACACGATTTTGTGATCAAAATCGCGATTTTCAAATCACGATTTTCTGCTCAAAATCGCGATTTTCAAAAACACGATTTTGTGATCAACATCGCGATTTTCAGAAACACGATTTTGTGATCAACATCGCGATTTTCAGAAACACGATTTTGTGATCAAAATCGCGATTTTCAACAACACGATTTTGTGCTCAACATCGCGATTTTCTGAGTTCACAAAATCGCGATTCTCTGAAAGTTCACAAAATCGCGATTTTCTCCAAAGGCCCTGTTTGCCTGTTTTGACCCCCAGGAGCCTGAATTGGCATAACTTTTTCATCCAAAGTCCATTTTTTGAGCTCTATAGCTTGTTGGAAAGCTCGTTTCAAATCCTACACGACCTCAATTGTTTTTTTCAAGAATAACGCGTTGATTTTGAGATAGGATAATTTGAAGTTGACCCTCAGGTGGGACTAGGGAACCAAGGGGGCTCTAAAGAATTTTGAACCATACCAAAGGGAAAATTTGGACTCTTGACTAAAGCTTATGAACCTGAGATCTGGTAGACACTTAGGCAAGGATAAACAAAGCATTAGATCTTCTGAGGCTAGTGTCAACCATACATCCAAGTCTTGGACACAACAACTAAGTGGTGATCTTTTACTAAGTTCAGACACAAGTGATTCAGAAATGTCTTTTAGCATGGGAAAACCTGCAGATGGCTCAGGGACTGCCCATCTACAAACACCGGAAGGTCCCTATAAGACACAGTTGGAATATATTCGGACCAACCAATTAGGTGCTCGCATCTATGAGGATGGTCTGAGGCGATCAGTAGTCCAACTCAAAAATCCAGATCAATCCTTTGGACTTGAACACCCGGTGGTCAAGTTCGAAGAGGGTTCATACATTGATAAGGAAGGAACCATGTATGTGGTTACCAACCAACCAGATAGAACCGATGAGTTTGGAAATATCATTCATGAGAATGAGATAGGAGACCTAGAACAAGGAAATATAGGACAAGGACCCCAGACTCCTAGAGGCAAGTCAGTTTTGACACGAGTGATCACTCCAGACTGGATCCCTCAAGACAACAAAAGCATAGAACTATTTTTGAATAGAGAAACAGAGGAAGCCTTTTGGAGATTCGAGCCAGAACAACCTAGCCAATTGGGCATAGTCATCATCTACGAGTTCAAGGATCCAGAGATACCAGGAAAGGTTGTCTACCTGGATAACACATCAGAGAAAATTTTCTTGGTAACAGAACATGATAGACATGCATATACTTGGAAGAATGAATTGATTTTCCCCCCACCAAGATCCAATGTTTCCCACGGCCTCCAAGGAGTAGGGTCATCCCAAGCTTAGGAAGCCCAGAGAGAAAGAACTAGAGAGAGACCGGAGGTAAGTTTTGCACACACAGTGGGCAGGAATAGGTCAGGATTTGAAAATGAAAGACCTGAAAGAGAGAGATATCAAGCACATAGGCAACAAAGAAATGAACATGAATTTCCATTGCCTAGAACCCGAGAGCACCCAAGAACCCTCAGACCCACTCAAGTGATCAAGGCAATGAAGAATTATTTTGACGGGTCAGGAGATCCTTATGATCATGTGGCTGAGTTCAAACAAGTGTTAAGAGCTGAACAGGTTGAGGATTTGTTCACCCAGTACGAGGCATTTGGTCTGACTCTTAAGGGCACTGCCTTAGCTTGGTTTCAACCATTGAGTAGTCGCAACTATCACAATATAGGTCAACTGCTAGACGAATTCATTGTAGAATTTTCCAAGAGTGGTATCAGGCATAACACTTCATCTTTGATCCACAGCTTCAAGCAGACACCCCAAGAAACAGTGCGACTAGCAGGTAGAAGGTTTAGACAGTACCTAGAAAGATGCCCTGCTCCAGAGCTACCCACACCAGCCAAACAAGTGGCTTTGTTTTTAGATGGCTTACTGAGCACAAAGTTAAGATCCTATGTATACTTGAAAGATCCTAGATCCATAGAAGAGTGTGTGCGGACGTGCATAGACATAGAAGATAACTTGGGTGAGGAGTTAGGATTGTCCAAACTCTACAAAGATTCGGATAGTTCCACTAGTCATACTTCAAAGATCTCCACAGAAATAGAAGAGATAGCTGAGCAAGTTGCCAAGAAGCTGGGAGTCCAAAATAAACAAACACAGAGAGTCACTCCAGTGAATCGGTGTTATACTTGTGGGGGCGACCACATGGCTAATGTATGCCCAATGCAAAACCAAAACATTAGAGAAAGGAATGCTCCATATTGCACTATTGAGAGAAAATACACAAACCACACGGCTCAAGATTGTCCCTACAATAGGCAAGCTGTTAGACAGAATTATCAGCAACCTTACCCACAAGGTAGGTATCAGAACCAATACCAACAGCCATATTATAGACCACAACAGCAATATCAGGCACCATATAGGCCACAACCTGTCTTGGGAAACCAACCACCAGCTCCAGCCAACGTGATTCCAGTCAAATATGTTGTGGGAGAGGAAAATCCAAATAGAGCATTGGTGCCACTAACCCCATTGATACCAGATAATGACTCTCATGCTCATAGTTCAGACTACTCCCATGAAGGTAGTCCACATGCTTATTACACAGAGTCACCTGAACATAGTGAGATTTACTCGTATCAATATGAGGCACTGCCTATGGAGCAAAATTGGGAGCCAGAATACTCCAATGTCATGTACACAAATCCTAACCCTAGGCCCCAGTTGAGACAAATGAGACCACAAGCCCCTAGAGGATCTTGTTTCAGATGTCATGGTGACCATTTCATTCGTGACTGTCCCCACCCACCATCTCCGAGTCAAGGACAGGCTATCACAATACAGGCTTTTTGTCCTGATTGTGGCAAAGACCATCTCCCCAGAGATTGTCCAAGAAACCCCTCTAGTGCACCCAAGATTACACCCATTAATGTGGTAGGCTTAGTGGCAGATCCAAGTTCAAGTAGTAGCAATGTGGCTCCTATACAAGCTGTCACTAGAGCACAAGCCTTAAAACAGGATAAACCAGTAGAACAATCAGAGTCGAGTGAATCGGGAGAGCCTAGTAAGAGGAAAACAAGAACATGGAAGGATACCAGAGAGAAGGCCAATCGCAAGTGGAATAAAAAGTTATCGGAACTAGAAGAAAGCTTAAAAGAAGCGAAAACAAAAATAGAAGACATTGCATCTCAAAGCCCCTCGCATGCCGAAACTCCATCCACTCCACCTCATCCCACCCCACCACCCATTGTAAATACACCGCAACCAGGGTCTGTTCTTGCAGATCCAACCCCAGAAGGCTTGGACATGATGTTCAAGGCCTACCAGGCTCGACTTCAAGAAGGGCCTACAGCGGCAAACCTAGACAAGAGTTACCCTAGAGCAGATTTAGAGATTGAACGGATGAAAATGTGCATGAAAATGGTAGAACAAGCTCAAGCCATACTTGAGACTAGTCAAAAGTTCAATCAGACAAACTCTATCAAATCAGATTTGCATTTCCAGGGCTTACTAGAAAGATTAGAGCAATTGGTAAACAAACCACAAGTTTCTTTACCTCCACAGGCTCAACCAGTTATTGAAAGAGGAAGCTCACCACCAATGGGAGCTTATGTTCCTAATTCCACGGATCCAGGAATACCTCCTTCAATTCAACAGTACTCTCAAGAATTCTTGCGGGAAATACAAGAAGAGAAATGGGCCAAGGAGAAGGGTAATTCCCCTCCTATTCCTGAGATTGATGATCTTCATGATCAATTTCCCCAAGACATCCCATCTATTTACGAAGATGAAGCAGAACAACAAGAAGACGAAAGGTTAGATTTTGAATCTAATACCTTAGAAGAACTGCCTCAATTTCCAGGCCCATGGGAATCTGAATCTCTCCAGATTAGAGCTCCCACAATACTAGTAAGAAATGAAGACTCAGTGGTTCCAAGGAACACGGATGTCGTGAAGAACACTAAGGTTCAGTGTCATCTCACTGTAGAAGAGCTGCTCAAAGCGAAACCTGAGCTCTGGAATCATGTGAAGGATCAGGTTCCAGAACTTGATTCCAACATGCCAAAAGCAGGCTCCAAGCAAAGGGTACCAGAGATACCTCTAGACAAAATAGGGGACATGTGTGAGGGTGAAGAAGGTAATACTTATCTTCCCATCACCTACCAAGGTTACACAACCAAAGCAATCATAGATTCAGGTGCTGGTGTTGCTATTGCGACCACCTCCTTGTGGAAGCAATGGGGCAAGCCCACATTAAGACCAACTAGAATGAAGCTTCAAATGGCTGATGGTCATTTTGAAAGACCTCTAGGATTGCTAGAAGGGATCACTCTAACCACTTGTGGTGTAGAGTTTGAGCACACATTTGCTATATGTGACTTTGAGAAAAATAATGTCTTTGAGATGATCCTAGGAAGACCCTTCCTACGACAATTGCAAATAGTACAGGATTGGGGAACTAACTCCTTGTACTTACAGCACTTAGGGGTCACCACTAAGGTCAATTTGAAGGATTATACCTTCAGAGATGTACCACCCCTACAGTGGAATTCTATCCACAAAGCGAAAGAAGATTCCATCTCTGTGCATTCTGAAAGTTCACCTGATCCATCATGGCTGCATGAAGATACTCATTTGTGGATGTGCAAGGTCGCAAAGGAAGAGGAAAAATGTTTAAAGGCAAGAGAAGAAGGAACTTCGCTAGGAGATAGACCAGTTAGGGACCCAGCCTACACACCGATGATCTTTCCAGATGAGGAGTTTGAGCCTCATGGCTGGCCAGAAATCTTAGCCACCATGGACATTGCTGTCAATGAGGAACAGTGGACACCTCATTGTGATGAGGAGGGTTATGATATCTCAGTGTTCATGTGTCAACCCTTGCTAGAAGAATATGACCCTAGTGATGTCATAGAAGAAGAAGAGAATGACGATGATCTGGAGTCTATTGTGATGGATAGTTGCTTTAACTCAGAGCAGCACTATCTAGAAGATATAGGAGTGTTCACCCAGAAAGAAGAAGAACCTCTCACAAGTATTAAAACAGTAAACTCAAAGGATGGAAGTGAGAGTAGTCAAAAGAAAAAGAAAAGAAAAGTAGTGAAACAAGAAAAGGAGGAATCAGTGTTTGAAGTACCAGAAAACTTCAAGAAATATGAAGTTGACGACCGCAAAATTTTGGTACGAATGCCTAAGAGAGAGGCCATCATAGGAGAATCATATGATAATAAAGAAAAGACCAAGAAGATTGTAGTGACCATTGAAGAGAACGAAGAGAGATGCACATATATAGGAGATGACCTAAGTGCAAGAGAAGAAATGGAGCTCATAGCTCTATTAAGGGAATATAGGGATGTGTTTGCATGGCACTATAGAGACTTAAAAGGGGTAGATCCAAGAATTTGCTCTCATACTATCCCCATGACTGCTGATGCTAAGCCCACCAAACAGAAGCCCTACACATATAATGATACCTATGCAGCAAAAATAAAAGAAGAAATTGATAGGTTGATTGAAGCCGGATTCATCTATGAGATTGAGCATACCGAATGGGTGTCCCCCATTGTTGTGGTACCCAAGAAGAACGGGAAGTTGCGAGTGTGTATTAACCTTAAAAAAGTTAATGCCGCTACGATTAGAGATAGTTATCCACTTCCAATCACAGAACACCTTTTGGAGCGTGTTGCAGGCAAGGAAGTTTATAGCTTCCTTGATGGATTTTCAGGTTACAATCAAGTAGCCATTGCCCCAGAAGATCAACACAAAACAGCTTTTGCTACAGAGTGGGGAATCTTTGCATTTCGTGTGATGCCATTTGGGCTCACCAATGCACCTGCAACATTCCAAAGGCTCATGTGTCATGTCTTCAAAGAGTTCTTGCGAAAGAGCTTAGAAGTGTATGTGGATGATTTATGTGCTCATTCCCAAGAAAGAAGGGTTCACATCCCTGAACTCAGACAAATCTTCAACAAGTGTAGAGAATATCGAGTGTGTCTGAACCCAGAAAAGTGTGTGTTCATGGTGCGTCAAGGTAAAATCCTCGGTCATATTGTTTCTAAGAATGGAATCTCAACGGATGAAGATAAGGTACGAGCCATAGCGGAGCTGCCAAGGCCAAGGAATGTTAAAGAGGTACAAGCCTTTATGGGCCATTGTGGATATTACCGTAGGTTTATCCACATGTACGCGATCATAGCTAGACCCCTTTATGCCTTGTTGTCTAATTTTGAGTGGAACGACGAATGCGAGAATTCTTTCAATGAACTGAAGAAACGTTTGTGCACAGCACCAATACTGACCACTCCTGATTGGAATAAACCATTCCATGTCCATGTGGATGCATCCAATCATGCCATAGGATGTGTGCTGGCACAACCCACAGGTGAAGGGAATTTAGATTTGCCCATAGCATATGCTAGTAGACAACTAAACCCAGCCGAAAGAAATTATACCACAACCGAGCGAGAAGGGTTAGGCATGGTATATGCTGTAAAGAAGTTTAGACACTATTTATTGGCCAACAAGTTCAAGTTCTTCACTGATCATCAAGCTTTGTTATATTTGGTCAATAAACCTTGCAATACTGGACGCTTAGTAAGATGGTTCCTCTTACTAATGGAGTATGACTTTGAAGTTGTTGTCAGGGAAGGTAGAACCCACCTTCGGGCAGATCACCTTTCTCGCATTACTTCAGGAGAGTCACCACAAGGAGTGTCTGATGAACTACCTGATGCTTATCTGTTCAATTTGGAAGTTGTTCCTAAATGGGCAAATAAGTTGGTACCAGTCCTAACCTTCGGCCCTGCAAATAAGAATGTGAAAACATCACAAGAAGAAATTGTAAAATCACAAAAATATCACATATTGGCAGGAAGCATGTACAAACAAGATACTGAGGGTGTATTAGCTTGTTGTGTCGAGGATGATGAACATAGTAGTTGGTTGCAGCAAGCTCATGAGGGATTGCTAGGAAATCACTATTCTAAACAACGAACATTGCAGAATTTGAAACGTTTAGGAGTGTATTGGCCTAGCATGGACAAAGAAATACATGAGTGGATCAAGAATTGTCCAATGTGTAGAGAGAAACCACCAGTGGAGCATGCGACCCTTTATCAAGTATCATTAATTCCAGATTGGAGTACTCCATTGGTAGAGTTTATGAGATCGGGAAGATTACCCAAAGAGGCCAGTCTAGCAAGAAGACGAAATATGGAGCAAGAGGCTCAAGGCTATGCCTTAGTAGGAGAAAACCTATACCGAAGAGGTAAAGATGGTTACTTAAGACTGTGCGTTCATGAATCAGACTATTTAAGGGTCTTAGAGACTGCACACAGTGGTGTTGCAGGTGGACATTTTGGCCCTGACCGAGTGATTAAAACCATTCTATTCTCAGGACTTTGGTGGCCCACTCTTCATATGGATGCACATACCTATGTGAAGAAATGTGACACATGCCAACGTGCACAATATCCAGTGAGAAAAGACGAGATGCCCTTGAGGCCAATGATGGGAGGACGTGCATTTTCAAAGTGGGGCATAGACTTCATAGGTCCTATTAACCCCCCAGCTAGAAACTCCCATGCAGAATACATCATTGTAGCCACAGATTACCTTACCAAGTGGGTAGAAGTGAAAGCCACAACAAAGAATGATGCTCAAACGACGGCTAAGTTCTTATTCGAGAATGTGTTCACGAGATATGGGCTACCAATAGAGTTAGTGAGCGATAGAGGCACACACTTCTTGAATGAAGTCATTGAAAATCTTCTCCAAGAATTCTTGGTGATACATAAGAAATCCGCCCCCTATCATCCACAAGCCAACGGACAAGCCGAGAGTACCAATAAGATCCTCTGTAACGTATTGACAAAACTGGTGAATAATAAACGCTCTGATTGGGACAAACAACTTCATCATGCTGTTTGGGCCTATCGAGTTGCCTACAAAACGGTACTCAACGCCACCCCATTTCAGATGGTCTTCGGACAGAACGCTGTGCTACCATTAGATTTCTTAATCCCTGCCTTAAAAGTAGCACAAGAGTATGAGTGGAATGGGCATGAATTGTCCTCTAGGATCTTTGATCTCGAACGCTTGGGTGAAATGAGGCTACGAGCGGCAGCAGGCATCTACGCTGCAAAGAAGAGGCAAAAGGCATACTTTGATGCACACATCAAGGATAAGGGATTGAAAGAGGGAGATCTAGTGTTGGTATACACACTAAAACAACATGCCCGTAAGTTGGAAAAAAGAGGATATGGACCCATGATCATTAATAGAATTTCCACTAGTGGTGCAGTTCAGTTGGCCACTCTAGAAGGAGATATCTTGCCAAACTATATTAGTGGCTGTAGAGTCAAGCTATATCAAGAACCTCTTACTGAGGATATGCTGAGACTCAACACTGCTAAGAAGCGAAAAGAAGAAGAGTTAAGAGTGAGAGAAGAAGCACAGGTAGAGGCCAGAGAGCGTATTAGGCGAAATAAGTTAAGGCGATTAGGCCTAGATGTCAACTCAAAAGCCCCAAAATATCACATGGATATGTGTCAAAAGTCAGGCATTGCGACTTCTCAGGTCATCGACCGAAGACCCTTTGTGACCATAGAGATAGGACAAGGGAAGGGTGCAAGGACGGTGAAAGCATTGATTGACTCAGGTGCAGCAAGTAGTGCAGTTAGACTTTCCTACTGCCAAGACTTGGGGTTGAACATCAATCCCATAGAAGCTTATCTCATAGGATTGGGAGGTGTGGAAACCCCTTGTTTGGGCGAGGTGGAACTTCCCATCTACCTTCAAGATGTTCCAATGAAAGTCAAAGCGCTAATATGTCAAGATGAGAACCTTACAGAACCACTTGTCTTGGGTCAAGATTGGATATATGACCATGCAGTTAACTTAAACCTAAGAAGTCAAATTCTTCAAGTTTGGGTACATGAACAATGCATTACATTAGAATTAGAGAACTGCATGCTCCTAGATCATGGCACCACACACTCTCTTAGTTCTTCCAAGACTAATCATATGAAAGAAGATGTTGTATGTGTCAAAAGCTCTATGATGCAGAAGGAGTCAATCATGGAAGACCAGGTTCGAAGGCGGGTGGATCTTTCTTCTTCTCCAAAGACTCAAGTAGCCACAGTAGTGAGCCCACCACACAAGCAAACACAACCGTTCACGACAACTGCTACATCAAATAGAAAGAAACCATTCGATAAAAAAGCGGTTCCGGGCATGAAGCAGATTTGGGTACGCAAAGGAGAGCAACCACCAGCCTTACCCCCACAAATCCCATCCATGCACACTAACCAGGCCAGAAGACGAAGGGAGCAGCTCAGACAAGCTCCATCACAAGATATCCAACAAGTTTGGGTGCCTAAGAAGTTAGCTGCAGCTCAACAAGGGCAATTACAGATGTGGGTACCTAAGAAGATCCTACACCCACAACAACCTTTGTTCTCCCACATGCAAAAGGTTTCAACAAAGAAGCCAAAAAGAGAAAAGGGTAAGAACCACGTACAGAGACCAAAGGAAGATCAAATCAGCTCTTCAACATTAGTAGGAAGACATGCAAAAAGGATATGGGTTTGGAAGCCAAAAGTGCAAGTAGCCTCCACCGAACCAAAGCATCAACCACACTGGATACCACAGTTCAAAAAGCATCCAAAGAGAAAGACGCCTGAAGTGACCTCTACAGTGCCAAATGATGTTCTAAAATGGACTCCAATAAGGAGGATTACATCAGTTCGAGAATCAATGGATACCTCCACCAAGGTCGGCATCAACCTCCACAAATAACATCGAAAGCCTCGAACGAGCAACATCCATGTGCTCCTTGCACAACCCTGTCTTTTGCACCATTTAGGTCATGCATTTCCAAAGTGTGCATTAATATAGGGCCACATTACACGGTCGTGCATAGACACACTGGAGAATCCCATGCACAAGAGCACAGTGACATATGTCGAACATTTCTATTGATACTAATTTTTGTGTTCTTGTTTTGTGATATCCTGTTCCTCAAAAAAAAAAAAAAAAAAAAAAAAAAAAAGGAGTGCGAGAGAGCTTGTTCGCAGGTTTGGCTTATGAAACATGAATGAGTCATGCTTAGTTGAAGGTGGAACTGTTGATTACTAGGCATTTATCAATTTGGATAAAAGTGTGTCTCGGCCAGCAGTGAGATTATTGCTGCCTTATCTGGTAGATGACAAGCATTTGGCATGAACATGGCATCTATAACTATGATTTTCTCTTACCATGGTAGGAATGAAGAGGTTGAAGGTCCGCAACTTGAGTGTTGCTTAACTACTTCATGTACCAGAGCACCCAAGGAGATATCTGCACAAGGTAGTTCTGGAGGAGAAGACTCCTGCATATGGTGAGCTAAAGAGAATATGTGACACTCAGCTTGGTGTAGTTACCCGATGTTGCTTGCCAAGGAATATAAAGCAATTCAATTCTCAGTATTTCCTGAACCAGTATGGAACAGTAGCACTGGTGAATGGTCTATGTCAATCAGCATGGTAATGTGTCCAATATTCCTCTGAGTGTCAATATAGGGAAGTGAACGTGCATGAGCCCAAGATCAGAAATGCACATTGTTAGTGACAAATGTTGCTTTGAAAAGAGGAGAGGGGATCCACCACTCAAAAGATCTCATCAGTGGACAATCAACATGGACATTCATCAACAAGGTTCCATCCCAAAGGCCGAGTGTACAACACGAAGAGGCAAACATCCATCAACCTTCGCCATGGTAAGTATCTTTACTCTGGAAACACCATAACCATGATAGTTTAGGAAACCTCTTCGTCAGCATACCCTTGAGCACTTAGCTCAAGACCCGCAATTTTTGCACCATACTTCTTCCAATGCACTTTCCAAGTAAGCATGCGTAGGGCTACATTACAAGGCCGTGCACAAGGCACATACTTTTTTCAACCCATGCACGAACACACTTGGCTTATGGGTTATGAGTACTTGGCTTGACTACTATGAAGATCAACTTTGGAAGATCTAGAAAACATCAACGGAGACTCACAACGACACAGTCATGCTGGAATACAAGGCAGAAGCACATACCAAGAGACTACAACCTGCAAAGACTCACAAGTGATAGATGAAGAACGTCGGACGACTTGTGTTCATACAGAAGGGACCCTCCCTCTCAAGGCACTACTTGGAACAATCACTACAACAAGGGTCTGTCAGGGACGACAGACTCGAGAGGGGGGGGAGTGTTGAAGCTCAAGGTCAAGGTTAAAGCATGGAAGCACATCAAAGAAGTGGACATAGAAGAAGAGAGAGCAAGTAGGGAGCTCCAAGAAGTGTATGTCAAATTTTCAGAAGAATCCCCTACAAAAATAGTGATTTTCATCACTAGAAACCATTGTAAATACCATTATCTATTTTTAGTAACTCCATTTTGTTCAAGCCGAGGAGTCCTCGAGCTTGAGGAGTATTAGAAGTACCATTGTACCAATTTTCATAATTTTTAGACTTCGTTTGAGCCCTCAAATAAGCCCTGGAACCTAATTTTTAACTAGGCCGGACACTAGGTCTGGACAGGGCCAAAACTAGTCAAAAAACTATAAAAAGAGCTAGAGAGCTCAGGGTTAGCTTGTTAGAGAATAGAACTTTTGTAAGAGAACTCTTTTGCAATCTAAGCTTTCCATTGTTCCTCTCTTTGATCTTACTTTGTGCGCGTGTGTGTGTATGTGTGTGCATGTTTGTGTGCTTTCACTCACGCACTTGTGCCTTCACTTGCTCGTGGTCTTCATACCGGTCCTCACGTCTCCGCGGATTGACAAGTAAAGGAGGTGGTGCTTACGCTTGAGCTACAGATCGGCACAAACGATGATCAATACGTGCCATATTGTGTGCTCCTTGCGGATTACAACGCAGAGATTCAACGCAAATGTGGCAAACCCCAACGTTTGCCACACAACTTGGGCCGGAGGATATCCCAGAAAGTGCAAAGAAAGGCTCCATTCATCAACCAACCTGGAGAATCCGTCTTCTTGAAACCTACCCGGAAATGGTTCGTACCTGGACTAACATGCCCCTTTTTATTAAATACAATCCTTGTTATGTTCCAGTATTCCGCCGGCGCACTTGGCCAGAGTTTACAATTACTGTCAAGAACGTCAAGGGTTGCGCAAAATGGTTAAATTATGTTTATCTAGCACCACCACAAGGCCCTCCCACTGTAAATTACATGATTTCTACCATCAGACACTGGAGCACTCGACTACGGAATACCCCCGACGTGATGGCACAAATGTGTATGAAAATCTTTGAACTAATGCTAATCACCTTCAGGACGTTCAAGAATATTAAAGATCCCCACTTCTCAGGTGTCGGATTTCTTACAGGAAACCAAGATCTGGTTTACGACATGAGCACAACCCCATCCATCGAGGTAATATATGCTTGGCACGCCAGAATAAAGTACCTCCCAGCTTGTTTTAAGCAGACATTCGAGGAAATGTTCATAACGGGATTCTGGGAATATCACTCAGAAATATCTGTACCCAGGCCCTCACATCTCCTCCACCTATTCGCTGTGGAGAGAACCATTCATTCAGAACAATTGCGGGTGCCACATCCGGATGTACCAGGACCAGTGAATTGGGATGCATTACTAACAGATCTAGCACGGGGGCTCAGATTATAAGAACATCACCTTGCTTCCGATGTTGTCCAATATTACGTTCAACGAACATCTAGACAAGGGTCTGTCAGGGGCGACAGACGCGAGAGTGGGGGGGGGTGTTGGCAGCAGTCAGGGAACCGAAGGAGCCACAAGACAAAGAGGGTCGGAACGAAGAGAGAGCACAAGCAGACACAGTAGCCAACGAAGATCCGGCAAGTAGGCCATCTAAATTTTTCAGACATCAAGGAGTTGAGCACACAAGAAGAAAGAGCAAGTAGAGAGCTCAAAGATGTGTATGACAAATCAACAGAGAAAATCCCTACACAAATAGTGATTTTAATCACTAAACACCATTGTAAATACCATTTCGTATTTTTGTAGCTCCATTTTGTGCAAGCCAAGGAGTCCTTGAGCCAAGTATCTACCTGCTAATTTTCGTATTTTTTAGATCTCGTTTGAGCCCTCAAATAAGCCCTGGAACCTAATTTTTAACTAGGCCGGACACTAGGTCTGGACAGGGCCAAAGCTAGTAAAAAACTATAAAAGGAGCTAGAGAGCTCATTTTTGAGGTTAGCTTGTAATAGTTTTGAACTTGTATGAGCTTTTTGAAAGAAATCTAAGAACTCCATTGATTCTCACTCTTTGTCTTACTGTGTGTGCGCGTGTGTGTGTGTATGTGTGTGCATGCTAGTGTGCTTCTCACTCACGCACTTGTGCCTTCACTTGCTCGAGGTCTTCATACCATCCTCACGTCTTCCCGGATTGACATTAAAGGAGGTGCTACTCATCACTGAGCTACACATGTGATAAAAATTAATAAGACTTCCACTATTCATATCAAGGAGGCGACACCCCTGCGCGAAATATCCATAAAGATGACAAAGAAAGAACCTCAAGATGAGACAGTCAAAGAAGAAGAACCCTTCACACCAATAAGGGTCGTGGCAGAACCCTCCCCCATGGATGTCACATTTCAAGGGAGTGCCACAAAAGTTATTGATTTGGATGAAGAAGAAAAAGAACCAAAAATCCAATTATAAATTCGACAACCCCACAATGACACCATCCATGTAGAGCAAGGAAAGGATGTGCAAACCGGAGAAGCTCCGAGCATACTGAGGACATGGTTGAATGTCGACATCGCTCAACTCAAGCCTGTAGTACAAGACATGATCAGAACCGCACTGGACACTCAACAATTAATGCTTGAGGCTGATGAAGACTATGATCAAGCGATACAAGATAAGCATGAGCTTCAAGAAAAGAGCAAGAATCTTTAAGCAGAATTACAATTGGCTAGCGAACAAATACAACAGAAACAAAATGAAGTTCAAGAGTTCAAGCAACAGTGCAAAGCTCTAGCCATGGAAAATGACGGATTGAAAGCACAACTACAGGAATTAACAAAGAAACTTGAAGCTAGCAAGGCTGAGAAAATGCGAATGGACACAAGAAGTAAAATACTCGAATCACAAATAAAGGTATACATGGAAGAGGCAGAAAACTTAAGGAACCGAAATAAGGAGCTTATGACAGCTCTTCTCAGTGACCAGCCCGTTGAAATTCAGGGAAGACCAGAAAAGGACATCACAGAATTGGAAAAAAAGATAGCTAAGTATGAAGATCAGCTCAAGCAAGAGCAAACCACCATTCTCAAATGGGAAAAGAGGTACATGGACGACACTGCGGCTCTAAGAACCAAATGGAAGAAAGCTGAAAATAGGTACCTCCTGCAATGTAAAGAAGACGAAGATCAACTCGCAATAGTGGCAGAGGAAATCCAAAAAAATAAGGAAACAATTTTGCAGGCACAGGAAGAAATTAAGCAAAAGAAAGAAATGATAAAGCAACTACATGATCAACTAGCACACAAGGACATTGAGGGGACACCAGTAGTTCCTAAATCCGCAGAGGCTACTGAGGAGACTAAGGTACGTCCTCTCTCTCCCCCCTTGTATCATTCGCCAATAAGGGAGGAACAGGAGGTCCAAATTGAACATAATACTCGGGACATTGCAGAACTGAGCCGACCGAAAAGGGCACTACTGGTGTCCCAGCTTACTGCTGAATTTGAAGATCAAATAATACAAATCATGAAGGAAGCTAAAATAGAGAGCAAAAACTTGGACCAAATTTTGAAGCCATTCAGTGTACCATATGGACTACTTAAAGAACAAACACGACAATATATAAAGATGATGACAAATAAAGAACCTGACAGAAACCTCCAGTTCAACAAAGATACTTTCAATTACACTCAAGAGGAGTTCGAGAGGGCTGATCCTATCTGGAGGAGGAAGCTTCTGGAAAAGAATCCTACACTACGGGTACAGTGGGAAGCATCACCATATGTGCTTCATATAAACCCATCTTTTTGCCCAGTACCCCACAGACGCTCCTGATCGCAATTTTGGGAAGGACAACGCTAGGGAAGCATCAATAATCAATGGCTGAATTACCCATTGTTACCTAGTCCACCTCATAATTACCTACCAACGGAAGAATATATGGTAAAAACAATGGAATTTTGGATTTCTAGATATGCTACAGTCCCGGACTTAGTAGTTAAAATGACCAATAAGATATTCAGCATGCTACTTACTGTAATCAAAGTCTTCCAACATGCAAAATATACTTTTTTGAATTTCATCTGCATTACACAAGGCTCTGAAGCACTCATTTTTTATCTATCTACTATTCCAAGCCGCTTAACACTCATGGCGTATTATTCTCGACTTATGTTTTTGCCGTCAACATACATGCAGACATTTGAAGAAGCATTTTTCACCGGCTTCTTTGAAATAGACTTAGAAATTTTTGTTAAAATGACTTCGAACCTTAATGCACGTCTGGTGGCTTATGAGACAAGCTTTTTTGCGGATCATCGACAAGTACCAGAGGATGGAGTGAAGTCAACACAGTGGAAGGAATTTATGATATGTCACGCTAATTTGCTAACCCAATGAGAGCAAGCAGCCATACAGACCTATACTCATTGCCACAAAAAGCCTGTCGGGGACGCCAGAGTTCAGGAGGAGGGACATGTGGAAGGGGAATCGAGCAAGAAGAAAAGAAGAAGAAGATTAAAGTCAAAAACTGCGCAATAAAGAATGAAGATCATAAAATGAAAGAACCACCCTCTGCCCAAAGCCCCGCAGGGGCACGCATCAGGCAACAACGCGAATCATCCAGGTCCTGAAGATTGGAATTAAAGATCAATCAGAACCAGGACATTTCATGGGAAGGACGGACCAGGGCCAGGAACTATACATGAAGAAGTGCAAGACAACATTTAGCAAGTAATAATCCTTCCACTGATAGCGTGCGTAGTCAACAAGTAAACATGCTCAGAGCAATACAACAGGGTCAGATGTGTGCAACCAGGACAAATCAGAAGACCAAAAGCTAGAAAGAGGTCACTGGTGGCGTGCATGGCAGCCCTACTGAATGCAGCAACCCAGATAAGTGATGTACGGAATACCAAGGGGAAAACAGAAGCAAAGGACATACCTCGGATAAGATAACCAATTGTCTGACAGTCCTTGTTGCTGCTTCGACCGCTGGGTGCGTGCATTCAGACCTCTTAAACAAGTTGAGGACAAGAAGTAAAGCCTGTCAAGGGACGACAGAGACAAAGAGGGGGAGAGTGTTGTAGAGCAAAGAAGCACAAGAGAAGAGCCCCAAAATTTACAAATTAATGGGCATAATTTTTCTTCTTCGAGGTCTTAGAGAATTCCCTCAAAGCTATGTAAATGCACTAGAGGAGTCCTCTAGTTGCATAATCCCAACTTGTGGTAAAATATCCCTTGTAAATTAGTAGGAAATTCACTTTTTTGGAATAAAGTGCCGGTCTCGTGTGAAAGGACCAAACTTAGGGCACATGTATATAAGTCACTTGGTGACTCTTTGTAGAGACTTTTTTGCCATTGTGAAGAAGGAGCTCTCAAAAATTTCGAATTTGCCTCTTTCCTGCAGATTTCTATCTTCTCTTTGATCTTGTATGTGTGTCTAATGCTTGGAATGTGTGTGTAGGATTGTTGTCTACCCCTCCCCACTGTTTTGGAGCTACTGTAGTGTGTGTGTGAGCTTGTAGGAGTTGTGGCGTGAGTGTGGGTACTTCCCGCCATTCACTATTTTGGTCATAACTTAAAGCAGGGTTATCAGAATCAAGTGACCACTTCCAGTATTGTGTCTCATCGAGAGCTTCGAAAGGAGTACCCTATTGACTATATTTGGAGCTTGGAGCTGGGAGAAATCCTTGATTTACTGAAAACTGTTGTAAGAGGTATCCTGGCAGACACTTTCAGTCTTTCAGTGAGTTTGAGAGGTGGATTAGTCTTTTCTCATGCATATCAGGTGAACCACTTCATGTTCCATCATGTGTGCACATGTCTTCATACACTTGGTTAGGTCATTTGATCGGATTGACATATAAGCGTGTGTCAATTTCCCACTATATGCACTTGTGTTGCAAATGAGGTTTAGTCTCTTTGGCACAAGTCCTTGAGTCTTCTTGACTTACGTACACAGAGATTTAGGGTCTCCAACTACCTTATGGGGAAGGGCCTTTGGGGATTGATTAGTGGAAGTGAACCAAGACCTAGGTTGGATGAGAATCCAACCAATGACCAGAGAAGGGCCTTTAGGGAATGGAATGAAAGAGACAAGAGGGTTATCTTTATCCTTTCCCAACACATTAGCAATAGCATGATCGGCCATATCCAAGACTTGGATTCAAGCATGAAGGTATGGGAGACACTTGAGAGGCTTTATTCAACAAGGACCAAAGCAAGGAAGATCCAACTCAAGAATGAGCTCAACAACCTTAGGAAGAGCTCAGGAAGTAGCATAAATGACTACATACTTAAGGTCAAGGAATTGTCAGATGCATTGGGATCCATTGGAAGCCACATAGATGATAACGATCTTGTGGCTTATACTCCCAATGGTTTGAGAGATGATGAGAAGTGGAAATCCTTTACCACTTCAGTATATGTAAGGGATAATCTTCTAGATTTTGAGCAATTGCTTACTCCCATGGTCACCGAAGAGATGAACATAGGTGGAAGTTCAACTAAAAGCAAGGATGCACAAGTTTTCTATGCAGGTAATCAAAGGGGCAAAGGAAGACAAGGACAAGTAAGGGGAAAAGGAAGGTTTGGCAAGGCCACTCTAGCAATCAAGGACATGACCAATGCACCTCATCACAAAGAGGTAGAGGAAGAACAAGAGGAAGAGGATGATGGCATCAACAAAACAAGAATCAAGATGGCGAAGGATGTTACATATGTGGCAAGTTTGGCCACTATGCTAGAGATTGCTACCAAGGAGGAAACCAAAGGAGCTATAATCAAGTTTCTTCCTACAAAGGCCAAGGTAATTATGCTTCTACAAGTTTAGAAAATAATAATCTTTTGATGATGCACATGAATGGGAATTCAAGCAAAGTAGATACCACTTGGTATATTGATAGTGGATGTAGCAACCATATGAGTTGCAATGCTCCTTGGTCTACTAATCTACATGTTCCCAAAGGTAAAGAACATGTAGAAACAGGTGATGATATAGCCCATGAGATCTCCCATGTTGGAGATGTAGCTTTGGATGACAAGGAGGAAGGAAGATGTCTCAAGGATGTCTTGCATGTACCTACCATCACAAAGAACTTGGTGTCCGTTGGGCAAATGGTTGAAAGAGGCTATCAAGTAAGGTTCAACAAAGGTGGATGCTTTGTGGAGAACCCTAAGCAAGGTTACAAGGTCATAGCAAGAGGAAAGAAGCAAGGGAGACTCTTCACTCTGGAGGTAAATTCTCATTCCACTCAACATGTCTACTTCACATATGGAAACAATAGGATTTCGGAGTTGGACTTGTGGCACAAGAGGATAGGTCACATCAACATACGAAGAATGAATGAAATGCAATTCAAGAGGCTGGTTGAAGGCCTTCCCAACTTCCAAGGACAAAGTATGAAGCATTTATGTGAATCTTGTCAACTAGGGAAGCAAGCGAGACTTCCATTCAAGAAGAGCGGCTACATAAGCCAACATCCATTGGAGTTGATACATACAGATGTGTGGGGGCCAACCAAAGAGAAATCTATTGGAGGTAACAAGTACTTTGTCACTTTTATAGATGATTGCACAAGGATGGTTTGGGTTTATTTCATCAAAAACAAATCAGATGTGTTTACATGTTTCAAAGCATTCAAGGCAATGGTAGAGAAGGAAACAGGTACATATATCAAGAAGCTAAGGTCCGATGGAGGGGGAGAGTATTTCTCCAATGAATTTTCTGATTTTTTAATGGATCAAGGCATCAAAAGGCAAGTAACATGCAGGTATACACCCCAACAAAATGGGGTAGCAGAGAGAAAGAATAGATACATTGCGGAGATTGCTAGGGCAATGCTTAATGAGATGAATGTACATAACATGTTTTGGAGTGATGCAACAAATACCGCCATGTATCTTATGAATAGGGCTCCTACCTCAGGGATCCATGTCTTGACAACATATCAAGCCTGTTATGGTAAGAAACATGATATTTCCCACTTGAATATATTTGGATGTACTTGTTATGTACATGTGCCAAGTGAATTGAGGCACAAGCTACAACCAAAGGCAGAAAAGTGTGTGTTTCTAGGATATTCAAACGATCATAAAGGTTACAGGTGCTTCAACCCAAACACAAAGGACTTGAGGATATCAAGGGATGTAGCATTTGATGAGCTACTCCCTTGGTATAAGAAGTATGATTGTATGTAGGACTATGAAGAAGAAAAGCATGGACATGATGAAGAACAAATCGACCTAAAGCTAAGCAACCCAAGGTGTTCTAGTAATGAAGATAGTTCAAGCATGACTTCACCATGGAGGGGGAGATCTTCATC
Organism: Ceratopteris richardii; assembly: GCA_020310875.1. NCBI lineage: Eukaryota > Viridiplantae > Streptophyta > Polypodiopsida > Polypodiales > Pteridaceae > Ceratopteris > Ceratopteris richardii. Next base: position 95,946,511 of record CM035435.1, read on the forward strand.
AATCTATGAAGCACAATCAATCAACAAAGGCAAAGCAACATTGGTGGAGTTGGATGAAGAAGGTAATGAAGTTGAATGATGAAGGACACATGATGGAGAAAGAAGCCATGTCAAAGAAAGAGATCAAGTACCCAAGGCAAAGGATGTTTATTCCTCCAAAAGGTGAAGAAAGGAAGTCTTCTAGAGTTAAGTATCCAACTCAAAGGTTTACTTATGATTCATACATGGCA
>CM035435.1:95954240-96014240 GCA_020310875.1 Ceratopteris richardii
AGACTGTGGCCACCACCGTCTTTTGATTGGTCCATCACTCATCACTCTCTAATCTAAAAGGCCCATGCAGCGTTCATTTTTTCCCCTAATGCAACACAAGGAAGAAGAAGAAGCTTGAAGCACAATACACAATACCGAATGTATTACCACTAGAATGTACAAAGATAAGTAACCCATTAGGGCTATAAGTGTATATACAAGCCAGGGGAAAAAAACCTCCTAAAGTGGGAAAAAAGTGCCCCGATGGTCCTAGTGGTTTCACACACTTCACTACCTAAATATATCAACAAATCCCCCGTGGGAGTGATGCGGTGAACAAGGAGCTAGCACTCATGTATAAGAAAGTTCCAAGCTATGTGGAATCAATCCACAAAAGGAAGTAAGCCCAAAGCTTTGCAGAAAGCTTCAAACTTCTCCCTAGGCACAGCCTTCACAAAAAGGTTTGCAATGTTCTCTTGTGTGGGCACATATGCCAAGCTGATCTCTCCAGCAGAGAGCCTCTCCATGACATAATGATAATGCACCTCAATGTGCTTAATGTGAGCATGGAACACAAGGTTCCTTGCAAGTGGCAATGCACTCTAACTATAAGTGAAGATGGTGGTGGCAGAAGACTAACCAACACCCAAATTAGCCATAAGGTGTCTGAGCCTCACACACTCAACAGTCGTTGTGAAAGCTACCCTATACTCAGCCTCACAACTAGAAGTCGCCACAGGAGGCTGCTTCTAGCTCAGCCAAGATATGCATGAGCTACCAAGCATGAAGCAACACCCCACTAGTGGACACACCAGTGTCATAGCAACTAGCCCAGTCAGAGTCAAAAAAAGCATGTAAATATGGGGGTAGTGATTCCCCTTGAGATAAAACAATCCAAGTAGTCGGGCACCACTCAAGTAGCAAAAGATGTGCTTAACTTCCTACCAATGCTTGACTCCTAGGCAGTGCATGAACCTACTCATTTGTGAGACAGCAAATTGAATATCTAGCTGAGTAATGCATAAGTAAATCAAGCATCCAACAGCTTGCTGATAGAGAACAACATCAAATGCATCTCCAGCATCATGAAGGTTGAATTGTAAACTTGTCTCCATAAGAGTGGCAATAGGTTTACAGTCTTCAAGGCAAAAATGTTGCAATAATGTGTCAATATATTTAGTTTGACACAAAGCCATTCTCAACATGCATGAATTGAATGCCCAAATACTGACGCAAATGCCCCAAATCAGACATCTCAAATGAGGCATGCAAATCAGCCTTAAAATTAGCAATATGCTTCTCATGAGGACTAGTGAGCAACATGTCATCAACATACACAACAATCATCAGAAGTACATCATTATTGCGCATAACAGATAAGGTGCTTTCAATTGGAATGTTATCAAAACCATGTGCAATTAGATAGGCATGTATCTTTTCATACCAAGCACATGGTGCTTGCTTTAAACCATATAATGCCTTCTTTAACCTACACACCTAGTTTTCATGCCCTTTTTGCACAAAGCCACGGGGTTGAAAAACATACACTTCTTCATGCAAGTCACCATTCAAAAATGATGTTTTAATGTTCAACTGATGTACATTCCAACGATGATGAGTTGCAAGTGCATAGATGCTATGAACAATAGTCATTCCGCAAGTAGGAGCAAAGGTCTCATCAAAATCATTGCCTCTTTCCTGAGCATAACCCTTTGCAACAAAGCCTAGCCTTATACCTATCAGCTGTTCCATCAGTTTTATGCTTTAGCTTGTATACCCACTTAGTACCAATGGCCTTCTTGCTAGGAGGCAAGTCACATAAAGACCAGGTACCATTTTTCATGATAGCATCATATTCAGATTGCATTGCAGCCATCCAATGTTCAGAATTTTATGCTTCATCAAACAAAACAGGTTTAGGCTCATCACAGAGACTAGAGGTAGCCATAGCATAGCAATCTGATGCAAAAGAGGCACTATGAGAGCCTAAACAAGTGCGGTATGATAGAGGTGTATCTAATTTTCTATCATGCAAAGTCTACCCTAGCCATTTTGGCATAGTTTTTGCCTCCTCAATATTAGCTCTCTCATCAACAAGTGCATCATGCAAATCAGCATCAGAAATGGAATGATCTGCATCATCACATGAAACCTGTAAAGGCTGAGAAGTTGCCTCATTAGGACTAACACTAGACTATCCACCTATAAAAAGAGGCAACAAAGTATCATACATGTCTTTGGAGCTAACAGATGTCTCCTTCGTACATGAAAGTAAAGGCTGAATAGCATCTTCCACAAAAGCAACATCACGGCTAACCAAAATGTCTTTAGTCTGTGGATGATATAGATGATAGCCTTTGCTTTTAGAATGGTACCCAAAAAAAATACATTTTACTACTTTATCATCCAATTTCCTGCGATGTTGTTCAGACACTAATGCATATGCTAGAGAACGAAAAACATGCAAATGAGCAACAAATGGCTTGCAACCATGCCAAGCCTCATATGGAGTGATAGACTGTAGTGCTTTAGTGGGACACCAGTTAAGTACATATGTTGCACACATGAAAGCCTCAAGCAAGAAACTATGTGGTAAAGCTTGACTCTTGACCATACACCTCGCCATCTCCATGAGTGACTTGCTCTTCCGTTCAGCAACTCCATTCTATTGAGGTGTATACGGCACTATACACTGATGTTTTATCCCACGTTCAGTCAAAAATGCATTAAAGTCAGAAGACATATATTCCCCCCTCGATCAGAATGGAGGGTGCCCATTTTACATGCTAATATATTTCAGCCAAAACTAAAAACTATTTGAAGCACATGAACACTTTGGACTTTGCTTTCAATGGATATACCCATGCATGCCTGGAAAAATCATCAATGAAAGTCATGAAGTAAAGATATTTTCCAAAAGAGGGTGTCTGCATAAGACCACAGACATCACTATGAACAAGCTACAATTTCTTAGTAGCTCGAACTGAACCATATTCTGGAAAGGAGGAATGTTGCATTTTGCCCAAAATACAGCCTTCATAGACATGTTTTTTGGGTGCCTCAAGTTTGGGCAAAGAGGACACCATTTCAGATTTCTATAGGTATAGCAAACTAGCGAAATTCAGATGACCAAAGCGTGCATGCCAAAGCTTTGCATCTGACATAGCCTGAGAATCATGCACTGCACATGCTAAATCATTCATAGATTTTTCGTAGTCTATGAGCTTATAGAACCCACGACATAAAATGCCATAGCCATTTGACAGATCATGAACCGTACATCTGTCATCAACAAATTTCACAACCAAGACAATCTTGGCTAATGCAGAAACTGATAACAGATTTTTCTTGATGCCTAGCAGAAATAAAGCATCCGACAAAGTGAAAGAACTACCATCAGCAGTAGTCAAAATGATCTTACCAACTCCCATTACACGATAAGAGGAGTTGTTGGCACACGTGACAATATTCCCTGTAGGGGCAGGCTCGAGTGAAGTGAAGAAACTATCCTCCGAGGTAATATGTTTGATTGCCCCACTATCAAAGTACCAAACATCTGAGTCTATTGTAGACATACACTGTTCAGGAGAAGATGGGTCAGAACTGCAAATAGTAGTAAACACCCATTCTTCATTCTGCACAAGATTAGCAGACCTTGTTTTTGGTGTAGAGGCCTCTGCAACAACCATTCTAGCCTCTTTTTTCTTTGCCTCTTTTGTAGCCAGTTTTGGACCGTTCTTTATGACATGATTGTTTCTTTTACAATACTTAAAAAAGAATTTTTGCTTTTCTGATTTCTTCTCATCTTTGTCTTCCTTCTTCAAATGTGCACCATTTGCAGATTTCTCTTTACTAGTAGATAAGCTCCATTTATCTTTGCCCTTTTGACTAGCTAGGAAAGCTTGATCTGCAACATGCGTAATGCACTTGTTGTGCTTAGACGGATCTTTTTGCAATAGAATAGAGACTAACTCCTCAAATGACAAGGCATTTGGATTGCCTTTCATCATCAAATGGAGAGTAGAAGCAAAACTCTGATATGAATCAGGAAGACCACTCACAACGGTCTGCACAAGTCAGCTATTTGGTATAACTTCATCAGCAGAAATCAATTGTTCCTTCAAGTCTTTGATCTTTCTTAGAAAATTGTCCATAGAATCACCTTCATTCATATGTAACTGTCCAGCTATTTTTGGAGGTAAGCAACACGAGCCTCATTCCTAGCCTATTACAATGTGGTAAGTGTATCCCAAGCATCCTTAGCTGTTCTGCAAGAGTGAATGTGAGGAATAATGGCACATTTGACAGACAAGGCTATCAATGCATGTGCCCGAGCATCTCTACTATCCCAATGAATTTGCTCTACAGTAGGTGCAGTGGAAATTGCAGCATGGATAGGAATCTGAAGAATATCAACATCTTCAACACCATCTACATCAGCTTCAATACCTGTATTTGTAGGTGTAATAGGACGTTTTTCAACACCCTGCACAATGTTCCACATTCCTTTTGCAACCAATACATGTCCCATCATATAAGCCCACAATGGGTAATTGGTACCTTCCAACTTATCCTCAACAGCCAACATATGAAATACATCATTGCTTTCAGCCATGGCCACTCACTAAAATACCGTGATGTAGAAAAATGCTTGTATCTAAAAAAGTTGAACAGAATTACCTTGAAGAGTTCTGCTAGACCTATAGTAGACTTTGAGATGCTTATACTGGCAAACCAAAACGTGTATATATCTTTGGCATAAAAAGACGAAATAGCTTGCACAAACATTGTGGTAGTGTATTCGGAGGCCGAAATGAGCTTACCAAAATTTGTGCGATTATGAGACTGTGACTAGAGAGGTGTCGACGATGCCCTAGATGAAGTGGCAACTTGCTCTGATACCAATTGTTGGAGTTAGACGTCCACAAAAGCACACAAACAGCACAAGGAAGAAGACAAAGCTTGGAGCACAACACACAATAATGAATTTATTACCTCTAGAATGTACAAAGATAAGTAACCCATTAGGGCTATAGGCATATATACGAGCCGGGGGGAAAAACCTCTTAAAGAGGGAAAAATGCCTCAGTGGTCCTAGTGGGTTCACACACATCACTACCTAAATATATCAACAAAGATAAGTAGCAAGAGGTGCTTCTCCTATCATCTTTCATTGTTGCCATGGGGAGAAGCGGTCCATCGACCAACCCCTCCTGAGGGAGACGAAACCCCTCAGCGACAGTGTTGAGTGTAACGACAACACAAGGGTTTAAGCATGTTAATGGCCAGCATTGATCGGTAGCAGGCATGGCGGCTATGGCAGATATAATCTGTGCACAGAAGGGATGACACTCCAATGAATGCCAAGGCAATTCAGCGAAGGCCAAGAGCCTTCGAGCACGCAGGAACTCACTCACATCTGGAGTGAGACCCGCACGGAAGGTCACGATATTTGCAAGAGCCTCCATGGCGCACTCAGAAACAGACAATAACACAAAGCACACAAGGGTCGCAAACACACAAAGACAAAATAGCGACTAACAGCGGGAAGAACAAGATTAAGTAGAAACACTAGAAAAATCAGGCGATAAGAACCCTAATCATAACGCAGTATTGGAATATACCAACATAATGATGACATGCACGCATTAACATAATCAAGGTGGCCGCTAATCATGTTTAGGTAGGAAAATGCAACTATTACGATCAGTCGGTCAACCGAAACACAGAGATAGGAAAAGAAAGTCGAGTGAGAAAAATGGTAAAAGAAAAGAAATAAAAATACCAATGACACATCATGAAGATGTAGACGATGAATAATAGGAGCAAATCTTGGAGCCATTGATCACTTTAGGCAGTAGGACACTTGTTAAGGTGGATAACCGAAAAGTTGCATGTCCCACTTGCTCGATAATATGGTAGGGACCGAACCAGCACAGTTTAAACTTTTCGACGGACCTATTAGACTTAGCATTATAAAAGAGTACTAATTGGTTTACCGTAAACACAGGGGTTTTGAGGAAACGATCATGGGTTTTGGCTTGTCTAAGCTTCACTTCCTGCAGCACCAGGAAACTCTCAAGATGTTGTTCATCCAGAGACCATAAAGCCTCCAATTGAAAGGGAAGTCTGAAATAGCGTGGCATAATCTTGTACATTTTGGTGTGGCTTCTGATATTATTCTGTAGGTAATCAAAAATTACGGCTGGCTTCTTCTTTAACCGAAATCATTGCAGAAAGGCATCCTTCACATCATCATATTGCCAGAAGTGGTTCAAATCATATTCGGTTAGCCATCGTGCAGCTTCATTAACCAGAGTTGACTGGAACACAATAGCTTTATACACAGGGTCTGCTGGGTAATTTAGAACTGCATAATTAATCTCAAAGGTACGCACATGTGCATCGGGATCATCCCCCGAAAAACCTCCAAATTCTGTGTATGTGACCCTTGCTGGTACCGAACGGGGTGGAACAATCTATTGCTGTTGTTATTGTTGTTGTTGTTGTTGTTGTTGTTGTTGTTGTTGTTGTTGTTGTTGTTGTTGTTGTTGTTGATTATGTTGTTGTTGTGAGCCACTCATGGTACTATTGTTGTTGGCGTTGTTGTTGTTACCTGAATTTTGGGGAGATATCTCTTGATATTCCGGGACTGTATGGTCAACCTGCTCACTTTTCGGTCCTAAGATATCAGTGAACCGATTTCTTAGTTCAAAATCTAACAGCCCTTCCTCAACTTTAGTGTCAAAATTGGTTAAACTTGCACCGAAAAATGGTGAACGCAATAAGTTTCCACCGAACAGCACCGCAATTTCATCGAAAAACTTCGAATCGCCGCCAGGTAATACCGAACTCTCACCGAAAATCACTGAATTCTCACCGGACCCGATTGCACTGTCATCGGAAGCATTCTCACCAGATAACGCGAACCTATCACCGAAAGCAACCGAATTCTGATCGGATGAGGTGACACTGTCTCCACATTGTGCCGCAGTACAACCAGAAATCACTGTACTTTCTTCAGAAGGGACCGAACTCTCATCGAAATGCACCAGATTCTCACCGTGTGCTACCGAACTACCACCGGAATTGCCGTTGTGTGGCTGAACTGAACCTTCTGCAACTGAACTTAATTGTCCTGCACTTCTACCACCAGGGGGGTATTCCTAATAAGTTCGAAACTACCTAGGGATGTTGATCTCTGCGGTATTTGGGGTACGATTCATCGGAGCGTGTTACTGGCATATATCAAAGGATTCTTCTTCGAGCCTTAACCTTCTTCTTCAATTAGCTACTCCATTTCCCACAGACGGCGCCAGTGTTAAACCTTAACTGTTTAAAGTTAATTCAAATCTGGGTTCTTGGGATGGTTAGGGGTCTGTAAATAGAGGCCCTGTTTGTATTTTCTCAAATCTACAGACTCAAAGTATACTCCTTCACAGACTTCACACATTAACTGTTTTGAATATGTTTACCAAAATACTTCAACTCCGCACGGTTACTATGTACGTCTTTACTTATCGCGTTAACCCGTTAATCTTAATACTTCATTAAGACTTAATTAATTATTAAGCTTAATCAATAGAATTGATGAAATACTCAAATTACACGGAATTTCGGCAAACTACGCTCCACTGCAGACTCTCGCCGAGACAAACAGTCCGGCGACACGATGCCTTCTGCTTTGCACGACTCCTCTTTCATTAACTTGTAAAGAATTATAAGTTTTGCGCTACGCCTTTTCAGTATGTGTGTGACTTTTCAGGGTATATTAAAAAATTTAGGAGTTCCTTTCTGGCAGCTCACAGTGATAATGAAGATTTATTCAAAGACCAAAAGTTAGAAAGGCGTAGAGGCTGAAAAGTTGAAGAGGGTGACTAAGAATATCACATTCTTAGCCATTAGGTGTGTGCGGTGAAAAGAAATGAATAGGCTAAGGAAATACATTAGGTCCCAAAGGATGTAGAAGAAAATTTAAAGACAGGACCTTTGAAGCATCAACCTAAAGACAAAAACAGATGCAATGCTTACCAAGTGATTAATGTAGTGAAAAGAAGTAAACAAGCATCAGCAATACAACAGGACCAGATGTGTGAGAACAAAGATTTATTCAAAGGCCAAAAGTTAGAAAGAGGCAGAGGCTAAGAAGTTGAAGCGGGTGACAAGATAATCACATTCTTAGTTACTAGATGCGTGCATGGCAGCCCAAATTATCACCGCAACCCATATATATGAATGTAAGGAATACCAAGGGGAAGATGGAAGCATAGGACTGAGGTTTGGATAAGGTAACAAATTCTCTGACAGTTTTAGTCGCTTCCTTGACCACTAGGTGCGTGTATTGAAAGAGCTATAAGCAAGCCACATACAATAAGCAAAGCTTGTCAAGGGACGACAGAGACAAAGAGGGGAAGAGTGTTGTAGAGTAAAGAAGCACAAAAAAGGGTGCCCCAAAAAATTTCAAATTATGGTCATAAATTTTCTTCTTCAAATTTTGATGAAACTCTCATGACGCCATGTAAATGCATTAGAGGAGTCCTCTAGATGCATAAACCCCAATTATTCTGATATAATCCTTGTAACATAGTAGGAAATTAGTGTTCTATAATAACTTTCTGCCATTGTGAGAATCGAAGCTGATTTTTGAATTTGCCTCTTTCCTGCTGAATATCTTCTTCTCCAAGAGCTTTTGTATGTGCAATATGCTTGAAATGTGTGTGTAGGACTGTTATATACCTCCTCCCATCGCTTTTGAACTATTGTAGTGCTTGTGTGAGACTTGAGGAGTTGTGGAGCAGGTATTGGTGTGTCCTACCATTCACTATTTTGCTCATAACTTGAAGCATGTTTGTCAATTTTGACTAAAAATACAATAGATGCGTCTCATTGAGAGCTTTGAAATGAACCCGCTATTGACCATATTGGGAGTTCTAAGCTGAGAGCAAAGTGCGAATTTGTGCTTACTGCTGTAAATGGTATTGTGACATGCATTTTCAGAGAATTAGTGAGTTGGAGAGGTAGATGAGACAAGTCACATGCATTGTAGCATTGATCCTTCACTTACCATCACGTGTGCACATGTCTTCATACACTTAGTACGTCTAATCTCTCAGATTGATAATTAAACGTGTATTAATCCACCACTATATGCACTTGTGGGGCAATTGAGATATAGCCTCATCACACAAGTCCCTAAGACTTCACGACTTATGTACACACACACAAATGATGTACTTCTAATCATTTTTGTGTATGTTGATGACATGCTGCTCACTGGTCCTAATGAGAAGCATATTGCTAAATTTAAGGCTAATTTTCATGTCTCTTTGAAATGTAAGATTTGGGGCATTTGCATCATTATTTGGGCATTTAATTGATGAAAGTTAATGGGAGAATAGCTTTGTTTCAAACAAAATATATTGACACATTATTGCAGTGTTTTGGCCTTGAAGATTGCAAACCTAGTGTCATTCCTATGGAAAGAGGTGTACAGTTGAGTCTTCATGATGCTAGAGATGCATTTGATGTTGTTCTCTATCAGTGGGCCATTGGATGCTTGATTTACTTATGCATAACTTAGCATGATATTTAGTTTGTTGTCTCTCATATGAGTAGGTTTATGCATCACCAAGGTGTCAAGCATTGGCAAGCAATTAAGTACATCTTTCACTGCTTGAGTGGTACATGACTACGTGGATTGTTTTATCCCAAGGAGGGATCATTACTGCCATATTTACATGCTTTTTCTGACTCAGACTAGGCTAGTTGCTATGAAACTTGTGTGTCCACTAGTGGTTTTTGTTTCATGCTTGGTATCTCATGCATATCTTGGTTGATCAAGAAGCAGCCTACTGTGGCCACTTCTAGTTGTGAGGTTGAGTATATGGAAGCTTTCATAGAGACTATTGAGTGTGTGGGTCAAATGCATTTTGGCTTATTTAGGTGTTGGTTAGTATGCTACTACCACCATCTTTACTGACAATCAGAGCACATTGGCAGTTGCGAGGAACCCTGCGTTCCATGCTTGAAAAAAGGACATTGAGGCACATTATCATTATGTCAGGGAGAGGTTCTATGTTGGAGAGCTCAGTTTGGCATATGTGCCCACATAAGATAACATTGTAGACCTTTTCACAAAGGCTCTACCTGGGGAGAAGTTTGAAGCTTTCCTCAAAGCTTTGGGCTTACTTCCTTTTGTGGATTGATCTTTGTCCACATAGCTTGGCAATACCTTATACATGAGTGCCAGCTGCTTGTTCACCGCACCACTCCCAGGGGGGATTCCTTGATGTATTTTAGTATTGATGTGTGTGAACACACTTAGGATTTTTGGAGCATGTTTTTTCATCTTTAGCAAGTTTTCTTCCCCTAACTTGTATATGTGCCTATAACCCTAATAGGTTGCTTATCGTTGTACATTCACTTGGTAATTCATTTAATGTTGTGTTGTGCTCCAAGCTTCTTCTTCTTCCTTGTGATGTTCATGTGCTTGCACATACCTCGAACTCCAACATCAAATAGTGATGGTTTACGACCATATTGAAGTGGATTTTTATCAATGAACATGTTTATTAATCAAACATCATTTTCTATCTTGTATCGTATTCAAATCTTTTTATTAATGTTATATAATTTGTACTTTAAGTTGAAGAGTTTTTATGATACATGAAGTGATTATGTGCTTTAATATGAAGTTATTATGATGGATTTTGATATGAAGTGATTATGATGAATTTTTACATGAAGTGTTTATTAAAATATTATGATTTGGATTATGTTCATTATCTATATATTTATCTATGTATCTATCAATCAATCTATCTACATATCGATATAACTATCCATATATCCATCACTCTATCTATTTATCTATTAATTTTATTTTTATATAATGATATGTATTCAATTGAATTGTGTGCATTGAAAGAGGTCAATAATGAGGATTCAATTGAAATATGTGGATTGAATGATGTCAATGATGTGGATTGAATGATTTCAATGATGTGTATTGAATTATGTGATTATGTGGATTGAATGTCAAATGATGTGTATTCATGAATGAGGTGAATGATGTGGATTAATTTAAATGATATGGATTGAATCGAAGTTTTAAAAGTAATGTTTTCTTTTTACAAATTTAGAAGAAAAACATGGCAAGAATGTCAAATGTGAATAATGACCTTGATCATGTTGAATCCCAAGTGATTTTCAATGAACAAAATGCTCACTTTGTGCAATCAAGGCTAGCATTTGTATTTCAACAAGATTTAGAACTAGAGGGTTTGGAAAAAGAACCATTATCAATAAAGAAATTAGAAAGATATGTCCAAATCATTTTGTTTGTGATGTCCTCTTTTGAATTATCAAGAGAGCAAAAGAGAAAGCACCACTAAAGATTTCCAACGTACAACATAAAGGATTAGAATAAACTTTACTTTGGCACTTTGTTCAAGTTGATTTACCAAACAATAATCAAATCGCACTATATTCATTAAAAAAAAATTGTACAAGATATCCATCACTGATTTATAGAATGATCGCTCAAAGAATGTTGGTATAGGTTTGGGCCATCCTCAAAATTGTGCAAAATTTTGTAGTCAAGGACACAAAGTGTTGATATATTTTGGTAGTGATGTGTCTGAACACACTAGGACCACCGGGACATTTTTTTCCCTCTTTATTAGCTTTTTTCCCCCCGGCTTGTATATACACCTATAACCCTAACGGGTTACTTATCTTTGTACATTCTCTTGGTAAATTTTTTAGTATTGTGTGTTGTGTGCGCTACAAGCTTCTTCTTCCTTGTGCTATTTGCGTGCTTCTATAGACCTCAAACTCCAACAATTGGTATCAAAGCAGGTCGCCGCTTCATCTAGGACATCGTCGACATCCCTCTGGTCACGGTCTCAAAATCGCATGAAATTTGGTGAGCATACTGAGGGTGATTAAGAGTTCAAAACAGCTTTGTTGTGTAGTGCCAAAATCACAATCTAACCTCGTTTTGACCTTCGAATGCACTATCATAGTGCTTATGTAGGCAATTTTGTCTTTTTGTGCCAAAGATATATACAGGTTTCAGTTTGCTAGTATAAGAATCTCAAAGTTTGCTACAAGTCTAGCAGAACTTGACAGGGTAGTTCTATTCAACTTTTTGAGATACAATCATTTTTCTCCATCAGGGTATTTTAATCAGTGGCCATGGTTGAAAGCAATGATGTATTCCATATGTTGGCCGTTGAGGATAAGTTGGATGGTACCAATTGCCCATTATGGTCTTATATGATGCCTCATGTATTGGTTGCAAAAGGACTATGCAATATTGTGCAGGCTGTTGAAAAACGTCCCATTACACCTACAAAAATAGTAGCTTAAGGTGATGTAGATAGCGTTGAAGATGGTGATATTCTTCAGGCTCCTATTCATGATGCAGTTCCTGTTGCACCTACTATAGAGCAACTTTGTTGGGATGGCAGAGATGCTCAAGCACATGCATTGATAGCCTTGTCTGTCAAGCTTGCCATTGTTCCTCACATTCGCTCTTATAGAACTACAAAGGATGCTTGGGATACTCATACCACTTTATACCAGGCAAGGAATGAGGATCATGTTGCTTACCTTCGAAAACAGTTGGAGAGTGAGCACATGAACTGAAAGAGATTCCATGGACAGTTTTTTTGACAAAGATCAAAGATTTGAAGGAGCAGTTAATTTCTGATGATGAAGTCTTGCTTGATACCTCACTTGTGCAGACTATTCTGAATGTTCTTCCATATTCATATCAGAGTTTTGCTTATACTCTTTGATTGATGATGAAAGGTAATCCAAATGCCTTAACATTTGAGGAGTTTGTCTCTGTTAAGATCAGCCTAGGAAGAACAAGTCCATTATGCATGGATCAAGCTTTCCTTGCTAGTTAGAAGGGCAAAGGTAAATGGAGCTCATCTACTAGTAAGCAAAAATCTGTGAATTCTACACAATCAAAGAAGGATGACAGGGACGAGAAGAAAACAAATAAGCAAAAATTATTTTGCAAATACTCTAAAGGAAAACAATCAAAGAAGGATGAAAAAGATGACAAGAAAACAGAAAAGTAGAAATGATCATGTCATAAAGAGCTATCCAAAACTGGCTACAAAAGAGGCAAAGAAAAAAGAGGCTAGAATGGTTGTTGTAGAGGCCTCTTGTTGATATATTTAGGTAGTGATATGTGTGAACACACTAGGACCGTCAGGGCACTTTTTTGCCTCTTTAGGAGGTTTTTTCCCCTCGGCTTGTATATATGCCTATAACCCTAATGGATCACTTATCTTTGTACATTCTCTTGGTAATACATTCAGTATTGTGTATTGTGCTCCAAGTTTCTTCTTCTTCTTTTTGATGTTCATGTGGGACCCCTCTGGTCACAATCTTAAAATCGCATGAAATTTGGTGAGCTTGTTTTGGCCTCCGAATGCACTATCCTAGTGCTTATGCACGCAATTTCATCTTTTTGTGCCAAAGATGTATACAGGTTTCAATTCGCTAGTATATGCACCTCAAAGTCTGCTATAGGTTTAATAGACCTCGGCAGGGTAGTTATGTTCAACTTTTTGAGATACAATCATTTTCCTGCATCAGGGTATTTTAGTCAGTGGCCATGGCTAAAAGCAATGATGCATTCTATATGTTGGCTATTGAGGACTAGTTGGATCGTACCAGTTACCCATTATGGGATTATATGATGCATCATGTATTGGTTGCAAAAGGACTGTGGAATATTGTGTACGGTGTTGAAAAAAGTCTTATTCCACCTGCAAACACAGTTGCTGAAGGTGATGTAGATGGCATTGAAGATGGTGATATTCTTCAGGTTCCTATTCCTATTGTGATTCCTATTGCATGTACTGTAGAGTAACTTCGATTCATTGCAGAGATGCTCAGGCACATGCATTGATAGCTTTGTCTGTCAAACATGCCATTATTCTTCATGTTCGCTCCTGCAAAACAATAAAGGATGCTTGGGATACAGTAACTACTTTATACCAGGCAAGGATTGAGGCTCTTGTTGCTTACCTCCGAAAACAGTTGGAGAGTGAGCACATGAATGAGGGAGATTCCATGGATAGTTTTACACTAGGACTGTCAGGGCACCTTTTTGCCTCTTTAGGAGGTTTTTTCCCCTCGGCTTGTATATATTCCTATAACCCTAATGGGTCACTTATCTTTGTACATTCTCTTGGTAATACATTCAGTATTGTGTGTTGTGCTCCAAGTTTCTTCTTCTTCTTTTTGATGTTCATGTTCTTCCATAAACCAAAAACTCCATCAGAGCAAGCCGTCGCTTCATCTAGGGCACGGTTGGCACCCCTCTGGTCACAATCTTAAAATCGCATGAAATTTGGTGAGGTCGTTTTGGCCTCCGAATGCACTATCCTAGTGCTTATGCATGCAATTTCATCTTTTTGTGCCAAAGATGTATATAGGTTTCAATTCGCTAGTATATGCACCTCAAAGTCTGCTATAGGTTTAATAGACCTCGGCAGGGTAGTTCTATTCAACTTTTTGAGATACAGTCATTTTCGTGCATCAGGGTATTTGAGTCAGTGGCCATGGCTAAAAGCAATGATTGTTGGGAAAAATGGATGGATGATCCAAGAGATTGAGTAGGTACTGCTAAAACCTGCTTTGTACCAGCCCTCTTTAGCTTCAGACTTGATAAGTAGACTTCCTTAGCTTCCCAATGACGCCAAGAAATAGCCTATGTCCTTTGGAAATGATGTGTGCAATGATTGAATCAAAACAGATAACTTTGGAAGTCACAAAGTCAAGAAAACCTTCTATTTTGGTCTTAACACCTGCTCAATGTTTTGCTCAGTGTGACCAGCACAGTAGCAATTGATAAAATTCCTTCTAGGGGTATTCAATTAGCTTAGTAAGCTAACATTTGCAAGTGGAATGATGTAAAATGACAAACTATACTCAGAGAAATTGATTTAGCAAAATTAGCTATACCCCCGACTTTTTAGGACTGTAGCAGAGATAGACCAGTGAGCACCTCGATGATGATTTCTCTGATTTGGATGAATCAAATCACTTCAAACTTTGTCAGCATGTAGATGACTTTGAGCTGAATCCAACAAGCTTTGAATCACTGAATTTGGAGTAGTATTGACCGAGATATGCCCTTGACAAGTTAACAGACTTTGGAGTAGACAAGCAGTGAATACAGAGATGAATGATGTAAATGTATCTATTGATTAACAATTGTGTACAATCCCATTGGCATGTCTAGCATTGCCAAATGGTGTAGAGAGGTGTAGGCTATGGTATAGTCCTTACACACACTCAAGCTCAACAGAATGAGCCTCGAGAATGGAGTGATCTACCCGCGACTTTTTCATATCCAATTTTATAGGAAATGACTTAGGATTTGAATTCAAATTCAAATCTTTGGCTTCCTATGATCAAGCATCTAAAATTTTGGAGATATTCTCTCAATCAAGTGATCTACTTTTCCACGAATCACTTAGGTAGGTGATTACAAAAGATTCTAAGTCAAATTAGACTTTTACAATGAGGTAAAGTGGTAAAAACCACTAGCATATGTTCCTATGGTTCTTCATGCATGTGGAGTCTTCATGATGTCTTCCAAGCCAAATGTGTAGGCTTGTGATTTACACCAACAGCTCCCCCTCAAGCCAAACATTTTGGCTTAAGTCTTCATCTTCAATCTTCAAGTACATCATGCAATCCAACCATAGATTTGATCCTGCAAAGTTTGATCCCATCCAAAGCTTTAGTCAGCAAATCTGCACATTGCATATTGATTGACACATAGGTCAGCTGAATGTCCTTGCTTAGCAACTTCTCTCTCACATAATGATAATGAACTTCTATGTGTTTGGTCCTGGCATGATAGATAGGATTAGCTGCAAGGTGAAGAGAACTTGTATTATCTCCAAAGATAATTGGAGGCTTAGTATATAAGCCCAATTCTGAATACAAAAGCTTAATCCAAATTGCTTCTTGAGTGGCATTAGCTAGCCCTCTATACTATGCTTCTGTAGAAGACAATGCAACAGTTGGTTGCTTCTTTGCAGACCATGAAATTGGTTTGTCACCTGCAAAAGAAATGTATCCTGAAGTGCTTCTCCTATCATCCTTGCATCCTGCCCAATCTGCATCTGAATAAACTTTTATGTCAATATCTGAAGTGTAAGGAAAGTACAAACCATGGTTCTGTGTACCCTTGAGATACTTCAAGATTCTTTTGGCAGCTTCTAAGTGAGGTATCCTTGGCTTGTGCATAAATTGACTTAGCACACTAACTCCATATGCAATGTCAATTCTAGTTAAGGTAGCATAGTTCAAGCTACCTACCATACTTTGATAACCTGTAATGTCTTGGACTTCATCACCTTCATGGGCACTTAGCTTTAAGTTCACCTCCATTGGAGTGCTTGCTGCTTTAGCATCTTGCAAGTGAAATTTCTTCAACATGTCCTGCACATACTTCTTCTGAGTAATGTATATTCCTGAATTAGTGTAAACTAATTCAAGTCCCAAAAAATACTTCAATAATCCAAGATCATTGATCTTGAATTCCTTCATCATCTGGCTTTTGATGCTTCTGATTCCATTTACATCATTGCCTGTAATGATGATGTCATCAACATAAACACAAAGATAGATTACCTCTGAATTACTTCTCTTAATGAACAGAGAAGTGTCAGCCTTACTCATGACAAAACCTTGGTCTTGGAGGTATGTAGTTAGCCTGTAATTCCATGCCCTAGGTGCCTGCTTCAATCCATATAAAGCCTTCTTTAATTTCCAAACATAAGTTACCTTCTTAGGGTCTTCATAGCTAGGAGGTTGTGACATATAAACCTCTTCTGAAATCCATCCATTCAAGAAAGCATTCTTGATATCCAATTGGTACATGTTCCAATTCTTTGATGCAGCCACACTCACCAACACTCTGATTGTTGGCATCTTGGCCACAGGAGAAAATGTTTCTTCATAGTCAATGCCTTGGGTTTGTGCAAAACCCTTGGCTACTAATCTGGCCTTGTACCTGTTAATTGTGCCATCAGAATTTCTTTTCAATTTATAGATCCATCTGGATCCTATTACCTTCATGGAGTACTAACTCCCATGTATCACTCTCCTTGAGTGCTTCAATCTCCTCGTCAGTAGCTTCCTTCCATTCTGATTTTGTGATTGCTTCTTCATATGATCCTGGTTCTTCATTTAGAAAATCCTTTGCAAGATAAATTGAATGTTTAGTAACAAGAGATGTATCATACCCATATCTGATAGGTTTTTTGCTCTCTCTTTGAGACCTTCTAATTGATTGAGTTGAAGATTCTGGTATGTCCTCAAGCTTCTTCATCTTCATTTTGCCTTTGGACTTCCATGCCTTGAACTCTTCAAGGTTGATTGTATCTTCATCATCTGAACTTGAGTCTTCTTTCTGAGTTGGTTCCTCCTTTGTACGTTTTGGAAATTCCTCTTCCAAATCATAGGGTAGTTTGACCTTCCTGCATTCATTCTCATACCAAGAATCATTCTCATCAAAGATCACATCTCTGCTTACCATAAATCCCTTGTTGGTAGGGTTATAAAACCTGTAACCTTTTTTATTTAAATCATATCCAATGAAAATACATTTTTCAGCCTTTGGATCTAGCTTTCCTCTTACCTGTGAAGGAATGTGTACATATGCTACACATCCAAAAATTTTGTAGTTATCCAATGATGGTCTCTTACCATGCCATGCTTCATATGGTGTCATACCATCAAGTGACTTTGATGGTAACCTGTTTATGAGATAGGTGGCAGTAGAGACACTCTTTGCCCATAGATAGTTAGGTAATTTCTTCTCATTAAGCATAGATCTAGCTGTCTCAACTATTAACCTATTTCTTCTTTCAGCTACCCCATTCTGTTCAGGAGAGTACCTTGTGGTTATTTCCCTTTTGATGCCTCTGTCCTGCAAGAAGTCCTCAAATTCATTGGAGAAGTACTCACCTCCTCCATCTGACCTTAGCCTCTTTAAATTCCTTCCTGTTTGATTTTCAACTAATGCAAGATATTTCTTAAATCAATTAAATACTTCATCCTTGTGCTTCATAAAGTATAATACAGTCCATCTGCTATAGTCATCAATAAAAGACACATAGTACCTTGAACCTGAGACTGAGGGGTCTTTGCTAGGTCCCCATACATCTGTGTGTACAAGCTCTAGATAGTCTTCATGCATATATCCTTTCTTGGAGAAGGGTAACGTGTGAGACTTACCAAATTGACAAGCACCACACTTGTAAATCATATGTTGCTTGGATACATTAGGTATCCCAAGCACACATTGGTCCCTGCACATTTGCTTCAAGGTCCTTTCTCCTATGTGCCCTAATCTCTTGTGCCAAATCTCAAGCTCTGAAAGTGTTTGATCTTTATAACTGTATAATGCAATGTTCTTTGTATCTTCCAACTCAAAAGTGAAAAGTCTACCTGATTTTTCTCCTTTAGCTATCCTTTTGAATCCATGTCTTGGGTCCTCCACAAATGCTCCATACTGATTGAATCTGACCTGCAACCCTTTCTCTACAATCTGACCAACACTCATTAAGTTCTTTGTAATTGTAGGTACATAAAGTACTCTGCTCAACAAATTCTGATTACCATCACAAGTTTTCACATTTCCAACTTTAACTACAGAATGCTTTGTATCATCACCTGTTTGGACTTGGTGTTTACCTTTTGGTTCCTCAAGATCAGAGAGTAGTGCCACATTACCAGCCACATGATTTGAACACCCTGAATCAATATAAAATAGGTGATCATCATTTGTACCTGACTTTGAAGTCATGTTCATGATCAAGAGAGAGTCATCCTGCTCCTCTGTGTAGTTGTTGTAGTCCTTTCTGTTTCTGAATCCTCCTTGGTAGTTGCCATTGTAATTGTTGTTGTAGTTGTTGTTATAATTGTTGTTGTGGCCTTGGTGATGGTTGAACCTTCCTCTAGACTGAGAGTATCCACCTCTTTGGTAGCCTCTTCCTCTTTGATTTTTGTAATTCCTGTAACACTCATCTGTGGTGTGGTTTGAAAAACCACAAATGTTACATGGTGATGAGTTATAGGGTCTCCCCCTACCTTGCTTACCTCCTCTGCCCCTACCTCTTGAAGATCTACCTCTCCCTGCATAATTGGCTTGGGAGGTAGAGCATTCATCTTCCACCTTCTTACTCTTGCCTTTATCCTTAGATTTCTTATCAGTGTACAGGGTAGAAGAGTTTTTACCTTTGGTAGTATCTCCACTCTTGGTAAGCTTTGCTTCATGTGTGAATAGTTGACCCATGAGAGTTGTAAGATCTGGAGTGTGCATGTCCATGTAGAGATCCATTGCAGTGGTGAAGCTTTCCCACTTGTCATCAGCCTTGATTCCATTAATTACCTGCCTTACAATTTGTTCTTCTTCAATTTCTTCTCCTATGCTTGCTAACTGATCTGCAACATCTTTGATCTTGGTCACAAATTCTGAAACTGCTTGCTTAGGTTGCTTCCTTAGTGTTGTGAATTCAATCCACAACTGATTTTTTGTAGCCCTTGTATTAGAGGAAAAATATGATGACAAGGTTTCCCAAGTCTCTTGGGAAGTCTTACAATTTTTTATATGAGGTAAAAGAAAGTCAGATATAGAGTTGAGTAAATAGGACCTTGCCAATGCATCCCTTGCACACCATGTGTTGAGTTTTTCTTGCTCCTCCTTGGTTGGCAAACCTCTTGCTTTGAATGAGGGCAATTCCTCATCTCCTGATATGTATCCATAGAGACTCCTTCCTTGTAAGTAGGTCTTCATCCTTAGAGACCATGCTTGATAGTTGTTCTTGTCAAATTTGTCAATAAATGAAGGAAAACCATCTCCCATTTTACCTTATTTGCTCTGATACCACTGTTGGGAAAAATGGATGGATGATCCAAGAGATTGAGTAGGTACTGCTAAAACCTGCTTTGTTCCAGCCCTCTTTAGCTTCAGACTTGATTAGTAGACTTCCTTAGCTTCCCAATGACACCAAGAAATAGCCTATGTCCTTTGGAAATGATGTGTGCAATGATTGAATCAAAACAGATAACTTTGGAAGTCACAAAGTCAAGAAAACCTTTTATTTTGGTCTTGACACCTGCTCAATGTTTTGCTCAGTGTGACCAGCACAGTAGCAATTGATAAAATTCCTTCTAGGGGTATTCAATTAGCTTAGTAAGCTAACATTTTCAAGTGGAATGATGTAAAATGACAAACTATACTCAGAGAAATTGATTTAGCAAAATTAGCTATACCCCCGACTTTTTAGGACTGTAGCAGAGATAGACCAGTGAGCACCTCAACAACGATTTCTCTGAATTGGCTGAATGAAATCACTTCAAACCCTGTCAGCATGTAGATGACTTTGAGCTGAATCCAACAATCTTTGAATCACTGAATTTGGAGTAGTATTGACCGAGATATGCCCTTGACAAGTTAACAGACTTTGGAGTAGACAAGCAATGAATACAGAGATGAATGATGTAAATGTATCTATTGATTAACAATTGTGTACAATCCCATTGGCATGTCTAGCATTGCCAAATGGTGTAGAGAGGTGTAGGCTATGGTATAGTCCTTACACACACTCAAGTTCAACAGAATGAGCCTCGGGAATGGAGTGATCTACCCGCGACTTTTTCACATCCAATTTTATAGGAAATGACTTAGGATTTGAATTCAAATTCAAATCTTTGGCTTCCTATGATCAAGCATCTAAAAGTTTGGAGATATTCTCTCAATCAAGTGATCTACTTTTCCACGAATCACTTAGGTAGGTGATTACAAAAGATTCTAAGTCAAATTAGACGTTTACAATGAGGTAAAGTGGTAATAAACCACTAGCATATGTTCCTATGGTTCTTCATGCATGTGGAGTCTTCATGATGTCTTCCAAGCCAAATGTGTAGGCTTGTGATTTACACCAACAATGATGCATTCCGTATGTTGTCTATTGAGGATTAGTTGGATGGTACCAGTTACCCATTATGGGATTATATGATGCATCATGTATTGGTTGCAAAAGGACTCTGGAATATTGTGTAGGGTGTTGAAAAAAGTCTTATTCCACCTGCAAACACAGTTGCTGAAGGTGATGCAGATGGCATTGAAGATGGTGATATTCTTCAGGTTCCTATTCCTATTGCGATTCCTACTGCATGTATTGCAGAGAAACTTCAATGGGATGACAAAGATGCTCAGGTACATGCATTGATAGCTTTGTCTATCAAACATGCCATTATTCTCCATGTTCGCTCCTGCAAAACAACAACGCATGCTTAGGATACAGTAACTACTTTATACCAGGCAAGGAATGAGGCTCGTGTTGCTTACCTCCGAAAACAGTTGGAGAGTGAGCACATGGATGAGGGAGATTCCATGGACAGTTTTACACTAGGACCGTCATGGCACTTTTTTGCCTCTTTAGGAGGTTTTTTCCCCTCGGCTTGTATATATGCCTATAACCCTAATGGGTCACTTATCTTTGTACATTCTCTTGGTAATACATTCAGTATTGTGTGTTGTGCTCCAAGTTTCTTCTTCTTCTTTTTGATTTTCATGTTCTTCCATAGACCCAAAACTCCATCAGAGCAAGCCCTTGCTTCATCTAGGGCACAGTTGGCACCCCTCTAGTCATAATCTTAAAATCGCATGAAATTTGGTGAGGTCGTTTTGGCCTCTGAATGCACTATCCTAGTGCTTATGCACGCAATTTCATCTTTTTGTGCCAAAGATGTATACAGGTTTCAATTCGCTAGTATATGCACCTCAAAGTCTGCTATAGGTTTAATAGACCTCGGCAAGGTAGTTTTGTTCAACCTTTTGAGATACAATCATTTTCCTGCATCAGGGTATTTTGCTCAGTGGCCATGGTTAAAAGCAATGATGCATTCCGTATGTTGGCTATTGAGGATTAGTTGGATGCTACCAGTTACCCATTATGGGATTATATGATGCATCATGTATTGCGTCCATTATGTGTGTTGCAAATCAAGCTTTCTTGGGTAGGCAGAATGGCAAAGGTAGATGGAGCTCATCTACTAGTAAGGAAAAATCTGCTAATTCTGCACAATCAAAGAAAGATGACAGAGATGAGAAGAAAACAGAAAAGCAAAAATTGTTTTGCAAATATTGTAAAGGAAATGATCATTTCATAAAGAGCTATCCAAAATTGGCTATAAAAGAGGCAAAGAAGAAAGAGGTTGGAATGGTTGTTGCAAAGGCCTCTACACCCAAAACAAAGTCTGCTAATCTTGTGTAGAAATGAAGAATGGGCATTTACCACTGTTTGTAGTTATGACCCATCTTCTCATGAACAGTGTATGTCCGTAGTAGACTCAGATGTTTGGTACTTTGATAGTGGGGCAACCAAGCATATTACCTTGCAGTGCAATTTCTTCACTTCACTAGAGCCTGGTCCTACAAGGAATACTATCACATGTGCCAACAACTCCTCTTATCAAGTTATGGGAGTTGGTAAGATCATTCTCACTACTATTGATGGTAGTTCTTTTACATTGTGGGATGTTTTATTTGTGCCACGGATCAAGAAAAACATGTTATCAGTTTCAGCATTAGCTCAAGATCGGCTTGGTTGTGAAATTTGTTGATGACAGGTGTGTAGTTCATGTTCTATCAAATGGTGATGTCAATATTGCTTCTGGCATTTTTATGTCATGGGCTATATAAGCTCATACTCTATTAAAAATTTGTGAATGATTCAATATATGGAGTACATGATTCTTAGGCTATGTCAGAGGCAAAGCTTTGGCATGCACGCTTTGGTCATCTGAATTTTGCTCCTTTACTACAGCTGTAGAAATCTGAAATGGTGTCCTTTCTACCCAAACTTGAGGCACTTGGTAAACATGTTTGTGAAGGCTATATTTTGGGCAAAATTCAACGTTCCTCATTCCCAAAAGATGGTTCAATTCGAGCTACTCATAAATTGCAGCAATGATGTATGTGGACCTATGCAGACACCTTCCTTTGGGAACTATCTTTACTTCATGACTTTCATTGATGATTTTTTAAGGAATGCATTATCCATTGAAAGTAAAGTCTGCTATGTTTATGTGCTTCAAACAATTTCTGGTTTTTGTTGAAAATTTGTCAGCATATGAAATGGGCACCCTCCATTTTGATCGAGGGGGGAATATATGTCTTCTAAATTTAATGCATTTCTGGCTGAACATAGGATAAATCATCAGTGTACAGTGGACGTATGCACCTCAACAGAATGGAGTTGCTGAAAGCAAGAACAAGTCACTCATCGAGATGGCAAGGTGTATGGTCAAGAGTCAGGCTTTATCACTTAGTTTCTGGCTCGAGGCTATTATGTGTGCAGCATATGCACTTAACGGGTGTCCCAGACACCAGTCTGTCACTCCATATGAGGCTTGGCATGGTCGCAAGCCATCTTCTGCTCATCTATATTTTTTGGTTGTCTAGCATATGCATTAGTGCCTGAACAACAATGCAAGAAATTGGATGATAAAGCAATGAAATGTATTTTTGTTGGGTACAGTTTTGAAAGCAAAGGCTATCGTCTGTATCATCCATAAACTAAATGCATTTTGGTTAGACATGATGTTGTTTTAGTGGAAGATGCTATTCAACCATTACTTGTACAATTGCAGTTTCAAAGTTAAAGCTGAGAGGAGTAGGCTTCTGATGAGCCTCCATTAAAAAAAAAAACATGTTTACCATTGCATATCTCTTTGAGTTTTGGTTACATATGAAGAGAAGGTCACCTCACCTACTGCATACTAGATTTTTAATTAGTGTCTTAATATTGCACTAACAAGGGAATTAATATTGCACTAACAAGGTAAGCCATCTTCGTTAATTGATTTGGTAATTTCTTCATTGTCAAGAAAGAGCCTTGTTGGATATTAGGAAATGATGTTCGAATGGAGTTGGGTTAAGAGTTCTATTGCCAAACTTCTTTATTTTTGAAGTTTATTGTTCCTTGATAGCTTGTTTACCCTATATCTTGAAAGTTTGTGATATAGTGTGCTACAATACTAAGCAATTATTTAAAGCTTGAAGTCACTAAGGCCTTCTATCAAGATTTAGAAACACACATTTATGGATTGCGTCCCCTTTTTCTACTTTGTGAGTATGCCGGCTCAAAATTCCATTTCCTTCAAGTAGGTGATCATAATAGGAGGGACATATCCAAAATGAAATGGAGGTACTGCTTATAAAAAAAGGGGTGGGGAGGACAAGGCATTATGGACATGATGGACTTACTTCACAAGTTGGCACCAAGTGGCTGATAAAAAAATATAATAATTTGGACACCTCGTGAGCCAAACTGATCTCTAGAAAAAAAAAAGTGGCATAACTCTTGTTGGTTTTCCCAAATGGAAGGGACGTGAGTTACTTCCCTTGTTGTTCTCCCCTTTTCCTGTTACCCCAAAGGGATCACCCTTGGTTTTTTTGTTATGGAAAAGTTGGAACAAGGTAAAACCTTATCTCAAATCAATGATGATTGGAAGTGGGTTGCAGGTATTAGGCAACATGATTCTATTTGGTTTCCAATAAAAGGTGTCAGAGTTGTTGATTCAGACAATCTTCAAAGAGCAAACAAGTTATCGAGCAAAGGTTTTCACATGTGGAAAAATATATAGAATCAAGACAAAAGACATTAATCTATATTGGCGAGTGGACTATGATGATTGGTGTTCTTTAAGAGACACAATATTTGCGAACAACTTGGGAAAGATCCCTAGTATTAAAAAGTATTAGGATCTTTATCCCATGCTTAATAGAAAATGGTGTCAAAATTAGTCAAATATTATATGGGATTTCAATTCCTTGAACTTTGGCATCCCCTCATTGAGAATAAAAAATTGGTTCTTATGTGGCGAATTCTCCATAGAAGAATTCAGAAGAATGTCAAAACCATCAAAATTTGTGGGAACTTTCCATGGTGTAAGCATTGTTTCAATGATAGAGAAGAAGCAGTTCAATTTTTCTTCTTGTACCCCATGAGCCTTGAAGGGCTTTGGTGTGCAGAACAAGAGGAGGAAGGAGGAGATGGAGGGAGAGAGAAGAGAGGAACGACGCGCGGACATGCGTGGGAGCCTCGAAACCCACATAATGTTCTCTCGTGAGGCAATGCTCTATATATGATGTATATATATGAATATGGGGGTAAGGTCACATGACCCTTACATCCTCAACAATCTCCCAGTTAAGGGTCAATGTGACCATAAGTGGTAACATATACAAAGAATGATGTAGGACTATACAATAATGTACAGGAAGAGTCCGGATCTCTACCCATACCAGATCAGCCTACACCAACCGCCTCGAACAAGGTGTATCCATGCACCTCAAACTGCTCTAGACTCATATCAATAAGAGTCGAGCTCACATATGACTGATGCAAGAACTCATGAAGTTCCTGAAAAGCTCCCACTCGCTCTATGCCTCTGTCAATCATCGAACGACTGAAAACTCCAAGTGCAAATGCTCCAATAGCAACTGCAATATCTGGTCTCGAGCATAACAACTCGTACATCAAACTCCCGAATGCTGACGAAACATGTGCTATCGTGGCTAACCTAAGCATGTCAACCATGCCTATATCCAAGGCATCTAAAGCACCATCGTCAAGACCAACATGTCCTGACATATCTATGTCAACATCTGGCATGAGCGAATCCAAGAATGACTGCATGATCGCTGACTCATCAACATCTAAATCAGTCATCCTCTCAACCAAAGATGTATCTAGCTGTGCATCCTGAGAGCTAGTATGCTCTGGCATACACTGTGTATCATAAGAGCTATCCTGCTCTACCACACCAAGTGTATCATCATGCTCCACATGAGCTAACTGCACAACATCAACACCAAGGTCAAACTGATGATCACACTCTAACTGAGTATAATCATAATGCTCTACATGAGCATCCACATCATGCTCTAAAGCATCCAACTGATCATCCAAAGTATGCTCCATATAAGCATCCATATGATCAACCAAACCATGCTCTATATAAGCATCATGAGCATCTGAAACATGCTCTACATATGCATCCATCTGAGCATCTGAATCCTGCCATACATGTGCATCATGAATGTCAATAGACCTATCTGTAGGTAGATAAAATGAGACATGACGAGTCTCACATCGCACATAAAGTTGAACTCCCACTGAGACGAGACTGTCTCTCACATGTACCTGCAGTGGATACATGTGCCCAATCCCAACTGCAACTGAAAATGATGCTCACCAAGGAATGCATAATATCTGCTCTCCTGTAACCGGCTAACTGAAATCAAGCTCATAGGGAATGAAGGCACATAGCGTACATGTCTAAGTATAAGTGATGCTTCACTAGGTAGCATAAGGCATATATCTCCTGCACCCTCAATATCATATGTCGTACCATCAGGCATGTGCACACATCCACGACTCTCACCTGAGAATCGACAAAACCACTCACGATGTGGAGTAACATGAAAACTGGCTAATGCATCAAGCAACCAAGCCATATGTGTGCTATCTAATGAGCAAGAGGAATCATGAGATGAACCATAGGAGAAAGTGATATCACCATCACTGGCATAATCAACTACCATAGACTCTCCTGAAACCACTACCTGATCTACATCACGTGCATGTCTCTGATGTCGTCGTCACATCCGCCTGAAGCAACGTCGTCGAATATGGCCCTCATGACCACAATGCCAACATCGAAGTCATCGATGTGATCTATGTCTCACATGAGTCGATGGACTCGCATACATATCATGTAGTCTCTGCCATAATGCACTACTCGTCTCCTCATACATAACAGACTCATATATAGAATCCACAAGCTGTAATCGGATAGTGGAGCTGGCCAATGCATCCATATCCATCCATACGTGGTCGGGCATGTCACGAGGCCTCTGTGCATCTCTATGCACATACATGTGTAACCCTGCACGAACCAATGTATGCCACATCTGAGCTTTCCATCTCGGAAAGTCAGTGCCATCAAATCGAGAAGACACCATGCTATCAATCCAATAGACTAACAATGTAACAAGAGACTAGAAATAATACTCTATCCTCAATAGGATCACACCTGCATATCTATATGCATAACTCACATCATAAATGTCTCGATGGAGAAGGAACCATGTGAACCACCTATCACATAACCATGCATCTAGCATGCATATAAAACCATGAGCATAAGCCTGCTCACCAAGTCTCCAAAGTGACCAAATAGATGTGAAAGAATCTTGGGAAAAATTCGACAGAGTATCCCCTGAAAACTGAGCAATCAAACAAGATAACCAATAACCAAAGAACAATAAGTAACCTGCCACCACTTGTCACTGATCCAACCAAAGATAATGGCAACTACATATGCCAAAAACTAATGGCAATACACGCCAATACAGTGGTGATGCACCTCCCACTCAAGAATGAATCCTGCAAGATGGTCCAACCTGTCACGCACAACCTGTGACCAAGTCCAAGTGAATGGAGATAAATAATGATCTGAAGCTATCACACAAGCTTCAAGATCCACTAGAGTTCTCTTCTAGCATAAAAGCTGTCGAAATTTCGGTAGCATCTCCTCTGTAAAATGGACTCTAGAACCAAAATACCATGTGGGAATCACCATCCACAACATCAAATCAATGAACATTTGCTAATAGAATAGCAAATCAAGGTGACAAACAAGTATGCAACTGAGGCTCCAATCTGGATCATGTACCTGCAAAGAAAACAAAAGATACAAGTACCAACCAAGATCCAAAATCAACTCTCACAAAAGTATGTGCAATCGGAAAGTAAATCCATAACCAAGTGGTATAAGCAAGCTATAGACCACAATGCCACTATACATCCATGATCAAACTCATGATGACATAAACCTCAAAAAAGAGTATACCACAATGTCATCTTACATGCCAAATGCATGACAAGATCATGCTCTACTCTCATATGGAGGAGCTACCACAGTGATCATACATGTACAATGCCTTGAAGCTCTAAAAATAAGAGCTTGCACACCAAAAATTCTCTCTCGAAGAAGTTCCAAAGCAAATTCAACCTCCAAGTGCAATTAGGGTTCTTATAGTGAAAATGTGATGCTCTGTGTTTCGTTGTTTCAAAGGTGATAACCTCTGAATCTGAACTTTTGGCCTTCAACAAACTTCAAGATCTAACTCTTGGCTACGAAACGAGATAAAGAACACCTCAATCAGAAGTGTGTAGCTCACGATATGATCAAAACAAGCACCTGTTGTCAATTTCACTTTCACTTGCAACAGTACTGCTCTGTATTCTGCAATTTGGGCAACATAAAACTCAGAATCTGGATCTGAGTTCTTCTACAAAGTTGTAGCTATCTTTTTAAGCTACGCATAGCAAGTTGAATCATCGAATTCCAAGCTATAGAACTCAAGTTATGACTCAAAAACCGACCTGCTGTCCTACTCAATGTAGATTCGAATTTTCGGCACTTCAGAAGTCCGAACCAGGTTCTGCGCCCTTTTGTGAAGTTGTAGCTCTCTGTGTTAGCTACGCACAAAACTTTAAAACGCATCAATCAGAGCTTCGTAGCTCGAGTTATGACCAAAATACTGAACAGCTGTCAAGAGATGCCGACCTGCACTTCTACCTCTTCTCACCTAAGCTTCCATTGAAGCTTCTTGCACACCAGCCTTCAGCATGCTCTGATACCAATGAAGGGCTTTGGTGTGCAGAACAAGAGGAGGAAGGAGGAGATGGAGGGAGAGAGAAGAGAGGAACGACACGCGGACATGTGTGGGAGCCTCGAAACCCACATAATGTTCTCTCGTGAGGCAATGCTCTATATATGATGTATATATATGAATATGGGGGTAAGGTCACATGACCCTTACATCCCCAACAATCCTTTTGGTTGGGAAGATGGTGGGGAGTATCCTTTCGTTATAGACCCAATTTAACTCGAAACAAGCCTTACTTGGAGAAGAGATCAGATGCTCAACAACATTGTGGAATACCATTAGAGGAGAAGCTCTTTGGAAAATTTGGAAAGAGAGATGCTTTACCAACTTTTGAAACACTCAAGAAGAGTGGCCAATCGACAAAACCCTGAACCTTTTAGGGAGAAGAGTTAGAAATTGTAAAAAGTCTCTGCCCTTCAGGTATCATAGGGTGTTTGTTTGGCAGAACAACGAGATGCAAAGAAAATGGGCTTCTCATGAGGGAAATGAAAAGATGATAAACCTACTTTGTAATTAGGGTTTAAGATTCTGGATTACTCCTCGTTGTATCATTTGATAGAAGTAAGGACCGCCCTTGGACTGTCTATTTGATCTTGCCTGCACAAGGGGGATCCTCGGGCACTATGCCTCCTTCTCTTGCATATTTGTTCATTTAATTCATTTGTGTAAGGAAGATTAGGCCAAGGCCAAACTTCCTCTTATGAAAAAAAAACTCTGAACTCATTCATTGTTTGACGTATACTAATTATGGTTTTTGTTGTACTAAAGTTTGATAAATCATATGACCAATAGCATATAATACAATTATGATAGGTAACTACACAATACTCAGAATCATAGAAGTATAGACACATTCCGCCCTTGCAAAAACTATGCATCCAAAGAATCTTAAAAACCATCTGTTGTTGTACATGGAAGGATGCTTACTTTTTTTGGGTCCTACTTATTGGCATGAGTAGTGCTGAGTGTGTATATTCTATGATGGATGATGTTTCATTAACATGAAATATTAAAATAAGAATATTTAAGGCACACTAGACAATTTAATATGAAGATGCATATCCGATTATCCCTAACTTGTGCCCAATGGTTTTTGTCACTTCATATGGAATGGTCTAAAGAACTATTACAAAAATTTGACTAAAGGTAGGGGTGAGATTAAACAACTAGGTAACAATGTTCATTGTTTTACTAGGGTTTAACTCATATCATTCAAACCCATGAGCTTGTTATAAACACGAAACAAAGGTTAATGTAATGACTTGTTAGAAAAAGGTAAGCATTTGTTAACATCAGATCATCATAGTGTTAATGTTTATCATTGATGTTAGATATTTGCATCTATAGAGTCGAGACAATAGGACTTCTGGTTGTGGAGATATTTTCGGATTGTATATTTTGTCGATTATTTTGTATCTCTCGATTACGTTGATTTTTATCGACTCCCCTTGTAAAAGCTATACAAGCATGGACCATGTTGAGCTTTACATAATGTTATATGGAGTAACAATTGAGACAAGGTGTGAACCACCTCTTGTTCATTTAAATGGGCTCACACATGAGTGCCATGTGGCACCCATGTGTAGAGCCTTGGGTTACTCATCAATATAGAAAGAGAAGTTATGGGAAAGTGTGCCTGGCTAGGTGGCAAATCAATCGAACATCTCCGTGTGACTGAGAACTATATGTACAAACGCTCCTCGAGAGTTACACAGGACTGTTGATTAAAGGAAAAGTGATGGGATGTCATCGGGAACAGCGCCAGATTTCGTGAACTAACACATAACATTGTGCACTAGTAAGCCCTTCATCTAAAGTTTGTCTAGATCACCATCTAAGCTCCACATTGGGAGCGTATGGTGGACAACACCTTTGTTATAGTTGCATTACTCTTGACAATTTGAAAATTTGAGTTCTGTATCTCTTAGTTTGCATCTGTCTTTGTCTGCATTTTTCTCTCAACTCTGTCTACTAGTCTATTCCATTATACTGTTATTTTTTTACATCGTCAATATATGGTCTGCATGACACAGACTAATCACTTTGTTTTTAGAACATGCTAGACTAATCACTTTGTTTTTAGAACATGTTGGTTAATGTATTCTTGATTATGGACCAAATACATTTTCTTCATATAATTCAAATCTTGTAATATGCTTTTTCATAACAAATTTATGATAAAAAATGATTATAGATCAATAGCTTCTTGTTGCTTTTTTTTAAATTTTATTTCTACACGATTTATGTAGGAACTCTAGTGTAACACAACTCTGCAAACATCTTAAGTTAGCTCAATTACATGTTCTTTCAAGATAAACTTTAACTTTTTTGAGAGACTAGTATATGCTAGATAAACTTTAAAATGTGGTTTGGACAAATCACATTAACTTTGTAATATTATGAGTCTCTTGCCTTTTAGCAACACCTCACAAGTTGTTAATAATGGCTTTGTATGGGAAAATGCGCAAGGGATAATTATAAGCTTCACAATTAAAGTACCCATAAAATTCTTAACCATAAGTACAGTAGTTGTCCTTAACCCTTTCCAACTTTTGGGAAGGATGTTCTAAGTTTAATAACAATAATATACACTGTAATTGGCCATTGAGGAGCTTTTCTTTCAGGCTAAAAAGGTTTCTATTGTACTTGAAAAGCTCAAATATATATATATATTTTAACGAGGAAGTTCAGCCGAAGCCTAGTCTCCTTGAAAGCTTTAATTAATTGAAATTATAGGTGAAGGTGGGCATGGTATTCATGGGACCCCAGTATCCCACAAAGCACGGGTTAGAATCAATGAATTTCTCGAAGGCAGTACAAGAAACACGGCCCAAAGGTGACATACAGAGAAACTAGCTTGAACTTGCCTATGGTCCAACATGCATCTAGTTTCCTATGGCACATATTGAACCCCTGCCCCTACCTCAAGAGGCAAAAAATCCAACCAACCAGACAACCGCATGTGAACTATTTTACCCAAATTATAAGCACTTGAGATTGCTACATTAACTATAACTAACCTTCATTATATATTCATGATGAGTATTTTAAAGTATTCATTATATATTCATTATATATTCATGATGAGTATTATATATTCATCATATATTCATGATGAGGTGCTAACAACGGTCTAGGCTTTGGTGGATTGTAATCATATGTACAAGAAGAGTTACACATTTATAAGTGGTTATATGTATTAACTTGATATATCTCTATATGTCTCGAGCTTATGGGGATTAAGAACAAAGAATGTATTTAATAATATGAAAGGTAGTATATGGTTTACCATCACGGACCTAAGGTTCATAAAAATAGTACTGTTCACTATTATGCATTATTGAAAATTCATGATATAATCTCAATAAGATGTTCTCCCTGCATTAGGCATGTAGAAATCATACCCCGTGAGCAAGTGCGAGTATTTATCTTCCCATGTTGGATGCAATTGTACGAACTTTGTGTTCACATGCAATATGAATATGGTTGTTGTAAAAAGTTGTAGCTTGTAGCGTTTGGTTGTATATTAGTCATATGAATATAATAATCTTTGAACTATTATCCATGTGTTGCTATATTATTTGTTCATTTTTTTATGTAAAATCATTTGGTCTTGTGTTTCATGACCGCATGTCATCTATAGCAAAATTTTCCATGGAAGGTTGAGCATGTAAACAAACATACATCACCCATATATACACACAATACATACATACATGCATATATACTATGTGTGTATACACACATACACATACACATACACATACATGCGTACACACATATATCTATGTGTGTATGTATTTATGTATGCACATATACATGTATGTATATGTATGCGTACACATGTATGTATGTATGTCCTTGTCGATTTATTTAGCTAAGTGTGTGTGTATGCATATGTACATGTACATGTATATGTATATGTATATGTATATGTATATGTATATGTATATGTATATGTATATGTATATGTATATGTACATGTATATGTATATGTATATGTATATGTATATGTATATGTATATGTATATGTATATGTATATGTATATGTATATGTAGATATGTGTATACACATATGTATATATATATATATATACATGTATATATATCTGTGTGTATGTATGTATATATATGAGAATGTATATGTATATGTATGTGCATATGTATATGTATACATGTATCCATGCATGTATGTATATGTATGTGTGTATATTGTGTGCGTGTACACACACACACACACACACACACATATATATATATATATATATATATATATATATATATATATATATATATATATATATATATATATATATATATATATATATGTGTGTGTGTGTGTGTGTATGTATGTATGTATGTATGTATGTATGTATGTATCTATCTATCTATCTATCTATCTATATATATATATATATATATATGAAAATTAAAAATACAAAATTATAACCCTTGGTGCACATGGTGTGCTTGGATCTCACTAATATCTATACTTGACATTAAGAGAATTACACATGTTGATGAGGATTTTCATATATGCATATATGATATTTTCTCATTTTGATGTACATTCATAGTTTGATGTATATTGGCACTTTGACACACTTTGATGTATGTGGACCATCATGTAATGTAAAAAGTATACTTATAAAGATTATTATTGTTTTCACATCAGCTATTCGTTAGTAAGTTGAAAGATTTAATGTTTAAAATCATTGATGCTTTCCCTAGGTGTAAGGAAAAATTTTATATCTATATGATAAATCTATATGAAAAATTTTTAAATATATCTTCTAAGTTGTTTCCAAATTCATGTTCCAAACAAAACCATTATTATAAGATACCTCCCCATTAGAAGGAAATATCTAACTAATGAATGATGAACTCACAAAATTAGACAGGTCTAAGCGTTTATAGTGGAAGAAAATGAATCACCATTCGAATGTATCCCATTTAAACAAAGTTCAAAGTAATTTTGACGTATAAGAACACAAAAAGGATCGATCAGACTCATCTAAATGATTCGAGAAAAAGCAAAAGAGGAAGTTTTTATCCCATTCTCCTCATAATTGCTTGCCTTATCATTCATGAAGAATTAATGCACTTTCCAACCTTCCAACAAGGTCCGCAAGGCTCCGTGGTTCCATGCCAACGCTACCACCTTCTCTCTCCCCTCCATCCATCAAGAGATTGCCGATGCGTGGACGGCGGCGTTCGCCTCTGGCTTGGCCCCAGCCAAGTGCTGGAGAAGTGCGGTCGACAGGTCTCGTAAGATCATGATCAGAACTAAGAAGATGATCGAGACCGTGTGGCGGGCTCGTAGGGAAGCTCTTTACCATAGACTCTGGCGGCTCGAGGAGGAAGTGAACAAAGGAAAACACCAAGCACAGAAAGGTCTCCGAAAAATCAGAGCAGTGTTGAGATATGAGGAAGAAATACAAAGGAAAAACTTGCATATCTTCTTCAAGGAGTGGTGGGCCGGCAAAGCCGACAAACCCACCAAAGAGATGTGCCGTATCCTTAAAAGGAAACACAACAGAGAGGCGATCCCTCTACTGCAAGACCCACATGGCAATGTATGCAATTCGGAAGAAGATAACCTTGGCATCATCGAAGGGCACTTCACGAGACTCCTGGGAACCTCGAACCCCCTCTCCCACCATAGAAGGGACTGCATGGCTGCCATTTCTAGGGTGTCCCCCCGGAGAATACCACCCAACCTCCTCTCCCTGCTTCATGCCCCTATCTCTGAATCAGAAATCATTGAGGTCATTGAT
Source organism: Ceratopteris richardii (assembly GCA_020310875.1). NCBI lineage: Eukaryota > Viridiplantae > Streptophyta > Polypodiopsida > Polypodiales > Pteridaceae > Ceratopteris > Ceratopteris richardii. Next base: position 95,988,795 of record CM035435.1, read on the forward strand.
GCCCTCCCCCTCGGTAAAAGCCCGGGACCCGACGGACTCACTAACGAGTTCTTTAAGTCCTTCAAGCTGGTGGTTGCCACCCCCCTTCGGATGGTTTGGCAAGAAGCGCTAAAGTTTGGTGCTCTTCCTTCTTGTCTAAATAATGGAACTATCAAGCTGGTACACAAGAAGGGGGAAAAGAACAGAATCGAGAACTGGCGACCTATTACGATGCTCCAAACAGGATACAAGATCATCGCCAAAGTCATTGCCAACAGACTCTCGTGCCACCTGAGATCTTGGCTCAGTGAGGACCAAAAAGGATTCATCAAAGGCAGGTCTATCCTGGAAACCATTATGGATATTTGGGAAGGTATTCAATTTGCAAATGAGTCCAAACAAGATGTGGTTTTCCTCAAGATCGACTTTGACAAAGCCTACGACAGACTTGAATGGGACTATATTCTGCAGTCGCTCCAAGACCTCGGATGTAGTCAGAAATTCACCAAGATGATCGCAACCCTTCTCGGAAACGCAACGACCCAAATTAACGTTAACGGCAAGCTCTCGAAGGCGATCCATCTTAAAAGGTCTATTAGACAAGGGTGCCCGCTGGCCCCCCTGCTTTTTGCCATAGCCACTGAAGGACTGAGCAGACTTGTGGCACATCATGTGGAGGCTGGCAATATCAAAGGCCTCCGGCTGCCTCACGACCACAGTCAAATCATCATGAGACTTTTTGCCGATGACATGAACGCGTTCGTTCACAATGATAATACCAGCCTGGAGACTTTCTGGATGTGTCTTGCTACCTTTTGCGATGCCTCTGGATCCAAAATCAACCACTCTAAGACCGCCTTTAGGGCTATTACGGGTCATCACCCTGGCCTTCTCATTGATCAAGGCTGTCAAATCATCCCGCAGGGCCAAATCTTCCGACTTCTTGGAATCCCCTTGGGGTTTGGCGTCTCAATGGAGCAGCGATGGAACTGGGTGCTGGCCAAACTCGAAAACAAGCTTAACTACTGGAGAGGCATGCAAATTAATCTTGCTGGACGTGCGATGGTTATCAACACATTCCTCCTCTCCTCTACCATCTACTTCCTTTCTTGTTGGAGACCAAATGAGCAAGGCCTGTCCAAACTGAATAGAGTTTGCAGAAATTTTCTTTGGACGGGCGATCATAACAGAAGGGGGGTGCCTAAAATCAAATGGGCCATCTGCACTACGCCCAGAGATAGAGGGGGGCTTGGTATCCTGGACATTGGGAGTATGGCTAACAAACTGGCGGCCAAATGGATGATTAAGGCCTGGTGCAATAGGGAGGCCTCGTGGGCCAAGCTGATCTTCAGAAACAAGAATGAGTTAGCCCTCATGGGGATCCCGAACTGGAAGAATCTTGACATCATGACCCTGCTCTTCTCCCCGATCCCCGTCTCCCCGAAAGGCTCCAATCTCGTGTGCTCCCTTTGGAAGGGCTGGAACAAAGTCAAAAGCTTCACAAGAATCAGCGAGGACTGGAAGTGGGCGGCCGGAATCAGACAAAATGACTCTATCTGGTTTCCGATTCATGGCATCCGGAGTGTGGAGTCGTGGAACATTCAAAATGCCAAGAAGCTATGGAACAAAGGATTCAAAAAATGGAAACACCTCTGGAAACAGCACACCAACAGCTGGATTAACTTCGAGGATATTGACCCGCGTATCAACATCTCCTTCGAAGAATGGAACACTTTGCAAAGCAGATGCCTCGCATGGGATCGTCACAAGACTCGCCTTCTCATGGGGCACGACACACCGAACCCGCTTGGCCTCAGATGGCACAATGGAAATAGCCTACCCAAAATCCCGAACATCACTGATTCGGCTAACCTCCAGTTCAGCCTCAACCTGAAGTGGCGCTTGTCTTGGACGCGGCTTCGGTGGGACATGAAATTCATGGGCATCTGGCACCCCCTTATTGAGATTAAGAAGTCTGTTCTTTTATGGCAAATCCTTCATCGAGGAATTTGGACCAACCATAAGGCTAGCAAACTTTGTCGGATCCCTCCGTGGTGCAAACACTGCCACCGTGCTATCGAAGATGTCCCACACATCTTCCTTACCTGCCCCAACTCCCACAGAATCTGGCAGACGGTTGGGATGAAACTCAGACTGCAAAAACAGCTTTGCTGGAAGCAAATCCTTTTGGGAGAAGCGATCGGCTGCTCTGCGTCACTCTGGAACGCCATCAGAGGGGAAGTCCTATGGAAAATTTGGCGGGAGAGGTGTGCCCTCAACTTCGGCGACCCCCCCAGGGAGTGGTCGATTGAGAAATCACTATTCCTCCTCGGCAAAAGGATTGTTAACAGTAAGAAATCCCCCCCCTTCAGACACCATCAAGTCCTCCTTTTGTTCAACAACAAGCTTAAACCCAAATGGGTCCCGCATGAGGGCGATGAGAGGGTGATTAACCTTCTCTGTATCGCATCCTAGGTCTCATTCTAGCTTCCCCTGCTTTGTGGGATTTGGGGGGTCCCGTGGGCACTAGTCCCCTTCATTTGTATCTTTGCTTCTTAATTTAATTCAAGTCCGGGAGAGTAGGCTATTGCCGAACTTCCTTTTATAAAAAAAATTAATGCTCTATCTATTGTTTTGTAATGCAAAGATTACTCGATAAGGATTTGTTTTTTGAATGGTCGGCACACTTGGAACTAAATTCAATCCTGCACAATGCTCATGAAAATTAGTAACTCATAATCATCTCTTATTTGTTTCTTCCCATTATGCAAAAGATCTACTATATATTGCTTATCTTGATCTACTATATATTGCAAAAGATCTACCATATATTGCTTGATCTCTCTAATGGTGGAGTACCAAGTAAGCGAGTGGAGTAAGAGGTCTCATGTTTGGCCTTCGGCCTTAACAAGTTTACCAACTCTAGAAAAAGTTCAACCTTCCGCAACTTTAGTCAAATGAGAAGGTAAAATCGCATCGTTGGTCGTTCACGTCCTTTTCTGCTTTCGCATGCTTGTCTCTATTCATAAGATTTGAAGCAGATGGCAACAGAGCTACCCGTTGATTTGGAAGATTCTCCATCAGGCTGATTTAGTGAACTCCTATATGTCATGGAAGGGAACTCGCTGATGGAGATGTTCCCTCAGCATGCAGCATTAACCCAGGTTCTAATCGCTGGATCGAATTCACTGCAGTTTCCGGTGCGTGTACAATTTACACACACACACAGAGAGAGAGAGAGAGAGAGAGAGAGAGAGAGAGAGAGAGAGAGAGAGAGAGAGAGAGAGAGAGAGAGAGAGAGAGAGAGAGAGAGAGAGAGAGAGAGAGAGAGAGAGAGAGAGATTGAACCAGGTGGAAAACTTGCGGAGGGGTTTTCCAGGAGCCCGCTATGCTGATCGGTTCTCTGTGTTGGTGCCATTCTGCCTGGATTATGTAAAATGTAAGCTTCATGTTTTGTTCCATAAGATTTCTACATAACATCAATTATGAATTGGATCAGTATAAAGAGTTCTTTCCGTTGCACCTGGTAATGATTACAGGGGACGTTGTTTTCAATGGTGAGCACCCTGCTCATGCTCCTGACATCATATTTCCTTTGGAGGATGGGAAGTTCCAAGCTGCATTAATTGCAGATGGGAATCTTCTGGATTCATATGCTGCTTGGAGAATTTTACACGATTGGAATGTTAAAGAATCTTCCAAGCTTCTTGAACTGATAAAGCAGTTAAGGTACGTTTTCTATCACATTGATCTTCCTATGATTGAATGCAGAGAGAAAACGGGTCAAAAAAGGGGAGAGGAGGAAGAGAAGGGTGAGGAAAGGAGATTCTTAGCACTTTGCCTCTATAGGTGCACTATGGGTACAACAATTTGTTAGGATGGTAAATGTTGATACTCTAAATGGAAGGTGATTGTGTTCTCACCTTATTCGCTGTATTATGTTGCCATCTTTTTGAAGAACGTGGGCAAATAAGCAGAAAAACAAGCAATAGTAATATTAAATTGAAATGAAAGATTCTAATCAGGGAGGATTGCAAAACACCTAGCATAGGAAAAATGTAGAAGATGCCATGCTGGAAGAGAAGAAGAGAATCTACTGATGGAGGTTTTCATATAATGATATTGCTTAAAAAAGTTTATGAAGTTGGATGGTTGTCCTCTCTTCTAATAGAAATTGGGGATCCTTATTTTGATTTTTTCAAATGTACTTCTTGGGATAGGAGAAAGCTAAGATGTTGGCCACAAATAGTTAGGGAAACACTCTACAATATTGATGAGATCATTTTGTTGAAAAGAGGCTTGATGATTATGTTTTCTATTTAGAGGAACCCAAAGAATTGCTATTTTGTATATACCCTCTTGTAATTTTGCAACACATTCTATTTTTCTTCATTGCGTACAAGGATTGTTGGAGTTTGGCGAGTGGGAATCAGCATAAACAACATGAAGAAGAAGAAGAAGCTTAGGAGAATGACATTGAGTGTATTATCGAGTGTCGAATATACAAAGATAAGTAGGGCATTAGGGTTATGGACATATATACAAACCGAGAGAATAAAGCTTTCGAAAGAGGAAAGAAAGCAATTAGAAATCCTAAGTATGTTCATCAAAATTTTAGCTTTAGGCTTGATTAAAGTTAAAAAGTTTTGGTTTTCGCTTAACCTAAAGGACCGGTAGGTTTTCGCTTAATCATTTACGTTTACCTTTATGGTAAACGCTATGCACCGTATGGGTAAACGCTAATACATGTTTTTGGTTCATCGGAGCTAATACTGTCTACAACTCAGTATTGGCTTCTATGTTTAGGTATCATTCATTGTATATATTCATAAACAATATCATTAGATTAGGCGATGGACAAAAAGTCAAATCTGGTCAAACCATTTCTTAGAAATGGTAAACATGGTAAAAAATGGTATTTGAGATATCCATATATTCCCAAAGTAGTGAAAGAGAGCTTTCCAACGATATATAACACTTATCCATCCAAGCACTCTTAAGGCCCTCAAGTATCAAACCCTAATTCTCACATTGGCAATTGCACATGAAAAGCACATGCCTTTAATATGAGACACTCCATAATCCTATTAGAAGTTGAAAAAAAAAAGCTTCTCATTCTTAGAAAATCTCATGCAAGGCTAAATTCTATGCAAGGGTGGTTATAGTTCACTCTTTTCATTAGCTTACCATCTCTCGTGGTGTTGGAGCATTAAGGAGGAGGTGCTACAAAGCATGGAGCTGCACTAGGAGTGTATGCTCATAGACTTGAAGGTCTCCCTACTCTTGTGAGACAGGTCGCTTTGGAGATCTTGCCTAAGCCTCTTCATGCTATCCCTTACCCTAACTTGCTCTCTTTGATATTGATGGGGTTGTGATTATTTCATATGCCTTGTATTTGTAACTTGGAGCATATCATCATCTGTACATGTATTACCATTAATTGGAGCATATGAATTTTTGTTTACATCTTGTGTGTTCTCTTGAGTCTATGTGTAATAAAGTAAGTCTATGATCTAAGGGTCAGATCGCTTCAAACAGATCTGAAATTGGACACCGTTTGGTCACCTATGTGTATGACCAAAGATCTCGAGACTAGACTTATGTAGAAGGTCATGTGCTCTTGTAAACAAGTGATCCACTTAGCTTAGTGGTTAGGTCTCAAGTGTGTGAAGGAGGAGGTCTTGGGTTCAAACCCCATGGGGTACATGGTGAGAGTATTTTGCCTAAAGAGCTCTAGATCCTTCTAGAGTTACATGGCCGACACATGGATGGTTAGAATCCACCCTCCCAAGAAGGCATATATAGAGGCATATGGTTGGGAGGAGAGTGATCTCTCTAGCATGTGGTGGTCATAATAGTTGTTCTCTTGCATTGAGCCTTTTAGAAGCATCCACTTGAGTTAACTCGATTTAATTTGGACACTTGGCGCACATGCAGTTACATGACCGACACATGGATGGTTAGAATCCACCTGCCCAAGAAGGCAGTCCCCTGGAGAGAGCTATATATAGAGGCATATGGCTGGGAGGAGAGTGATCTCTCGAGCATATAGTCGTTCTCTTGTACTGTGTGTGATGTCCTCTTATATGTGTTACTACTCTATCTTGGGCAGCTATTTGCTTGTGGTTAAGATACATCATTGCCTAAATATACTAATAAATTGCCTCTGAGAGTGACTCGATAGACAAGGGCAAGACACTCTTATATAAGGAAGTGCAAACCAATCTAGACTAAGATTAATCCATGAAAGGAAGTAAGCCCAAAGCTTTACGAAAAGCTTTGAACTTTTCATGAGAAAGAGCTTTTATGACAAGATCTTAAACATTATCTTGTGTGAGCACATATGCCAAATTGAAATCTCCAACTGAGAGTCTCTTTTTTGTTGGAAAATAATGTAGAATTGGCTCTAAACCCTAATTTCCAGCGAATCCAAATTTTATAAGTTACCATTTTTCAAAGATGGAAATGGTCAAACTTGATCGAAATTTTTTATTGCATATTCTTATAAAGCTTCAAGAGAGTGATCCATTGATATATAGCACTTTACCATCTACCATATGACCACATATGAACCCTCAAAAGTCAAACCTTAGTTTTTGGTTTTCATAGTGCTTTTCACTTAAAGTTGGACAAGCTAGTATTCTAAGAGGTGGAGATTAAATTTTGGCTAAGTGAAGCACTTTAAAAGCAATATGCGACGCGTTGACATTGCGCGCGCCAAATGAACCACATGGTGAGGCTGCTCAGGAGCTCCCAATAAGGATCACCCTCATTGCTCCAAGGAGAGATGTGCAGATCTTGAGTGATGTCAATATTTGGAATAACTAAGCTGTCAACCTCGTGCTCGTAACTGAGGGCCGGGTCAGAGAGAGAGAGCAAGCTGGCGCACCCCAAGTGATGGTATGGGGCCCCGCCAGCCAGGTCAGTAGTCTCAAGATCCTCCACCAAATTTGCTTGGCTAACGGACAATCCCAGAGACACTGACGCAGTGACTCGAAATGATAACCACAACCCGTGGAGTCAAGAGGTCTACTCCGATAGCTAAGCAAGGTGCCAACGGCATGTTCCTATGGGCAACCAACCACTGAAAGAGGACAACCCGACAAGATTGATGAGCGTTCCAAATCCGACGCCAAAAGGACAAGAGAGACTCCTCCTGAGCCCACCCCGCCTCCAAAACTCAACCGGAGCAGAATTGATCGATGTGCGAGACTAAATGATCCTCCGCCTCAGCCTAGTAGAGTACTGAAAGAATGGAATAGTGCGGGTCTCTGCCGAGGAGAGAGCATCGCGCCATTGCCATTCCCTCGGGTCCGAAAGGAGGCAAGATAATGGTTGAGCCTCCTAGACCCAAAGACGCCAATCGGGAAGAGTCCAAATGTCCGTGGGGTCAGGATCGATGTGCCAGTCCCGACCACACATGCCAACCACTCGAATCCGTTGAAAAGTACATTCTCCGATGATCTCCTTCGGTGAGCTAATCATCCGCCCCTCGTCGCCAATCTCGAAGAAAAGAGTCCCACCATGATAGGCACCTTGGGAAGCAATGAATGCTTCCTTGATTTGCTCGAAGATTCTCGATTCGTTCTTCCAATTCTTGGAGAAGTGAGCCTACATGCACCGGATGTCCCATCTGGACTTGTGCCTGACGAACCATCCTGCTCCCAAAAGAGAAGCCTAGAAGAACACTGGACTTCACTTAAGACACCTCTGAAGAAGCTCAAGCTCCAATGGAGGACCTAAGAAATCTTCTATTTAGGTTAAATATTAAGTTTCCTACATTTAAGGGTCTAGTTAATGAAGATGAAGTTGATCACGTAAGGAGATTAATCTTATGCCAAGGACATGGGCTTCAACATCGAGAGGATGCTATGCTGGTGCTGTTCCCTTCTACATTAGAAGGACTCACAGACATATGATATAGCCAGTATGCGGATGGGGACTTCACGAGCTGCGAAGCCTTAAAGACTGCCTTCTCTCAAACATGCCAGCCAAGTAAGACGGATACAGGGCCAGAAAATGCCAAAATTGTGGAAGCATCTTAGGAGGCTAATTTTGACCCTAAGAATAGATAAGACCTCCGGTTTTCAGATATTCTTGAAGGATGGACCAAACAACACATTATGGAGCATAATCTGATGTACAAACAGATTTTTTTCGCGATTTGGTTGCCCACCAGAAGTTACTAGTGTTAGAGGCACACATTTTGTAAATCATTTGCTGCAATTCATTTTTGAGAGAAGATTTTCCACAAAAAATCGTGTGCCTATTACCCCATGGCAAATGGGCATGCAAAAAGTTACAACAAGATCTTGATCGGACTATTGCGCAATTTGGCTTTTGACCACCACAGTTCTTGGCCGCAAGCACTAATTGGTGCAATATGGGCCTTTCGTATGACGAGAAGAGGCATCACTAGCGAAAGCCCATTCCTCTAGTCTATGGTAAGGAGGCACTAGCTCCTTCTCAATTCATTAGTAGGAAAGAAATTGAAGCCAAAACTATTGAAATTGACCCTCACATTAGGAGATTCATAGCATTGGAAGAATGCAGGGAAGTAGCTATGAGGATATTGCAAGAAAAGCAAGAGGAGAAGAAACGGGTTCATGACAGGTATCTAAGGGCCAATGAAGTACAAGAGGGATCCTTGGTCCTTATGCATGAGATTTTGCCAGTACCTGCCAAATTGGCACCGAAGTGGTTAGGATCCTACAAAGTGGCGAAGATATTTCCGCAAGGAGCACTACAATTGGAAGACCTACAGGGTATAAATTAGTCAACATTTCCAAGGTGAAGACTTATCTAAATTGATTCCAGGAGAGAGACTTCACTCATTGTATATACCCTAGTTCGACTCGTTTCATTTCTGAGCTCAATTAATTTAAAGTCAATAAAGGAGTAGTTTGCACGGAGACGGTGCAAAAACTTGATGTGGGGGACTGTAGCTCGGCAAAAGATCACATCATTCTTGCATTGCTTGAGTTATGCTCAGGCAATATTTATCTTGTCTTTTCGGAGGGCGTAGAGATGATGTTGGGTAGCATCGATAAGCCTCTTTGACCATTAACTCCTTTGATCATATTTCTATTACGTTGTTGAGCACTAAAATTGAGCAAAAACCTTCTGTTAGGCTATGGCATTAAATTAAGCATTCCTTTGAGGTATTTCCTTGGAAGACAAGACAACAATACCCCATCCCTCATTCCCCTCCCATCCCCAAAACTCGTCCCCCTCACCTTGCCCCAATTCGTTGCCCTCACCCCTCCCCCTCCCCCTCCCATCCCCTTTTTTGTTCCCCATACCATCCCCTTTTTTGCCCATCCCTCCACCCATCACCATTTGTGCCCCTCCACCCAGTAACCATTCTCTCCCCGTCATCCCATCCCCTTTTTCGCCCTCCAAACTCCCCTAGCTTAATTAGTCCTCCTCCACCCTCAAATTCGTTTCCCCCCCCCCCCCCCCCCCCCCCCCCCCCCCCTCCCCCCCCCCCCCCCCCCCCCCCCCCCCTCCCCCCCCCCCCCCCTCCCCCCTCCCCCCCCCCTCCCCCCCCCTCCCCCCCCCCCCCCCCCCTCGCCCCCCTCCCCCCCCCCCCCCCCCCCACAAAAGAAAAAAAGAAAAAAAGAAAATTGATTAATCCTCCACTCTCCAAGCTCTCCCCTAGCTTAATTAGTCCTCCTCCACCCGCCAAGCTCCCCTCTAGCTTAATTACTCCTCTTCCACCCTCAAATTCGTCTTCCAAGCTCCCCCCTAGCTTAATTAGTCTCTCTCCACCCTCCAAGCTCCCCCCTAGCTTAATTATCCTCCTCTAGCCTTCAACATCCCCCCTAGCTTAATTATTACTCCTCCATCCTCCAAGATCCCCCCTAGCTGAATTAGTCCTCCTTCACCCTCAAAATTCGTCCTTCAAACTCCCCCATAGCTTATTCGACCTCCTCTAGCCTCAAATTTTTGCTTCAAGCTTCCCCCTACCTTATTCAACCTCTTTGAATCTCAAAATTCGTCCTTCAACCCCCCCTAGCTTATTCAACCTCCTCCACACTCAAAATTCGTACTTCAAGCTTCCCCCTAGCTTATTCGACCTCCTCCACCCTCAAATTCGTCCTTCTAGCTTCCCCCTACCTTATTCGACCTCCTCCAACCTCAAAATTCATCCTTCAAGCTTCCCCTAGCTTATTCGACCTCCTCCAACCTAAAATTTTGTCCCTAAAGCTCCCTCCTAGCTTATTCAACCTCCTCTACCCTTCAAAATTTGCCCTCCTACCCTTAATGCCCATAATGCGTCCCTCAAATTCTCCACTACTCCAAAAATCATTCTAAGCCTCTTCTCCCATTCAAACACCGAGTGCAAAGTGGGATTCATGATCAGATTGTGATTCGGTAGGTGAATTCATTACTCCAAGGAAAATAAGTACAAAGAAAGCCGTTGCAAGTTCTGGCTATCTCTGAAGACTTCATTAGATGAGCTAAAATGAGTTGGTTGACAGTGGCAAATTTAGCCTAGTCCTCCGCCGGATTTGTGAGAGTTGGCGCATACAACAATAAATTCTTGGAATCGGCAAGACCACTCCTCTTGGTCTCTGAGTCTATATAAGAAGAGGCTTGGCACTCATTTTGGGATCTCTATCATCACCCTCGTCTTTGGAAGCATCTCCCATTGTTTCTGGTCTTTGTTCTAAGGGTACTATTTAGCTAGCTACTTCTTGACCACCCTTTGCGCTCTGTTGGAAGTTTGTCCATTCTTTGTCGAGGCCACTCTGTGGTGATTATACAGAGTGTCGCTTCTCTGTTGTGTGGAAGACAACATTACAGGGTGATTGGGTAATTCTTGGTTATTGTATGAAGAGGAGTATGGGGCAGAGGGTTCTTTAGTGTTGAGTCAAGTCTAGTTTTGGAGGGTTCTTTTCAGAGACTTAAGAAGTTGAGTTTTCTCCTATGTGGCCTTGTAAATTTCTCATATTTGAGTTTGTTTTGTAAATTTCTCATTATTCTAACTTTGCTATTTCGCTGCATTGTATATCTTCACACAGACATGTTACATGCACTCCCTTGAAGTAGAAGGGTTATTGGAATTGTGGTCCCGATTGCCTCCTCTACACACACAATCAGGTCCATTTGGATCTTTGAATCCCTCTAATTTCTACATGTATACTTCATATGCAATTTATCCATTTAAAAAAGCATCTTTTACATCCAATTGTGATAACTCCCATCCTTTGCAAGGTGCAATAGTTATCAATGTTCTAATGGTAGACATTTTAGCCACTAGACTATAAGTTTTATCATAGTCCATGCGTTGTTTCTGAGCATATCCTTTGACCACTAGTCAAGCTTTGTATCTAGACACCTTTCCATCTGCAAATCTTTTTGTTTTATACATCCACCTACTTCCAATTATCTTTTGATTCCTTATTCTAGGTACCAAGTCTCATGTATCATTCTCAGGTAGAGCATCATGCTTTTCTTTCATTGCTTTTTCACAATTTTCTTTACCTTTAGCTTCTTCATATGTTGATGGGTCTTCATCTGTTTGCAATATATAAGCATAGTTTTTGGTTGTGATATAAGAAGTGTCATAGTTGAACCTTACAGGTTGTTATCTTTTTCTTGATGACCTTCTTATCTTTGCACTGCTTGAAGTCATTGCCTCATACATGCTTTGGATCAAATCCTGGTCTATCTCCATCTCCAATCTGCATTTCTATGGCTATCACCCTCACTTTCATCTTCATACACCTGCATCTTTGATTTTTCTTTCTTTGTCTGCATGATTTCTTCAAGAACTGCATGAGTATTATTTGAATCTGTATACCATGTGCTTTGTTCATCAAATGTCACATCTATAGAAAGAAGAAATTGTTTTGTGGACGGACTCCACAACCTCTGACCCATTTGTTTGTCATCATATCCTATGAAGACATGTGTTTCTGCCTTGGGCTCTAGCTTATGTCTCAATTGAGAGGGAACATAAGCATATTGCCAAGCATCCAAATATTTTGCAATGTTCAAGAGTAGATTTCCTACCCACCATGCTTCGTAAGGGATCATGCCATCCAAAGCTTTGCAAGGTAACCTATTCACAAGATAGGTTGCAATGTTAATAGCTTCTACCCACAAGTAATTAGGACAATTCTTTTCTTTCATCATGGATCTAACAAACTCCACAAGAGTTCTATTCCTTCTCTCTGCAACTCCGTCTTGTGGTGGAGAGTACTTGCATTCTACTTCTCTTTTTATATTTGCATTCTACAAGTAATCATCAAATTTTTTGGAGAAATACTCTCCCCCTCAATCTGATCTCAATCTTTTGAGCTTTTGACATGTAATCTTTTTTGCATAAGCATGATAGTGTTTGAATGTATTAAACACTTCAGATTTATCTTTGATCACATAAAATGTGATCCATCTTGTTGCATCATGTACAAACAAAACATAGTATTTGGATCCATATATGTTATAGTCCTTTGAAGGACCCACACATATGTATGTATTAATTCAAGCATGTTTGTATGCATGATTCCCTTCTTGTTATATGATTGTTTGTGAGCTTTACCTAACTGACAAGCCTCACACTTGTATGTCATGTATTGACTTTGAATATTGGGTAAGCTTAGCATTGATCTATTCTTTGCCATGTCCTTTACACCTCTTTCATTAAAATGACTTAGTCTTTTGTGCCATAGGTCCGATTCAGTCATCTTTTGACTTCCATAAGTGAACAAGACATCTCCCACATTACCTTGAACCTTGAGAGTAAAGAGTCTTCCTTCTTTTTGACGTGCAACATAATCTTATATCCTTGATTTGGATCTTCCACATAGACTCCATCATTAGTGAGTCTGACTTCGTATCCCTTTTCAACAATCTGTCCTACATTGATCAAATTCTTTGGAATTGTAGGAACATAGAGTATCTTACTTAGGAGTTTGCTTCTTTGTCGTTACTGATCCAATGCTCTCACTTTATGTTTAGTGTTATCTCCGGTTTGAATTGTGTGTCCATGCACCTTCTCTTCCATGTCAAACATCAAGGCAATGTTTCCACTAAGGTAATTGCTACACCCTGAATCAATGTAGAATACTCTTTGATCTTCACTTGCTACTTCGTGTGTAGCTTTCATGATTAGAGTTGAATCCTCCTTTTGATATGATGCATAATTGTAATAGGTTTTGTTGTAGGATTGATTTTGGAAGTTTTTTCCACCTCTACCATATGTAGTCCTTGTCAGGGGAGCACTAGATTGTGCCCTCTGACTAGACTAGACAAGATTTTGGAATTATACTTTTGATTACAAGATCACCCACGTAGGGAAACGATACAAGGATATGCAATTGATACAAGAAGTTCCACAACCGAGGACTGATAAATATGGATAATTGGACTAGACAGAATACAAGAGATCCCACAACCCGGGACCGTAGGTATGAAAAACGATATTTGAATTACGAGAACTCCCTTGATCTCGTACTACAAGATTACAAGAGGACAAGACTAGATGTCCAAGAATTAGACTAATCAGGAGTAGATACAAGAAATAACTTTACAAGATCTCGTACTATGAGACTACAAGAGGACAAGACTAGATGTCCAAGAACTATACTAATCAGGACTAGAACAAGGAACAAGACAAGAACTAGAACTGGAACTTCGAAAGTACTTACTTGGTGATCACCACTCATTGAGCTCCCAAGACTGGCATTGGCAAGGCTGAGGATATATGTGGCCAAGCCTTCCTTATATAGGTGTTCAAGGGCAGTTATGAGATCAACACCTGCAGAGCAGAAAGGCCTTGGCCTTCTGGGATCGTGGACTGTTGGTAGGGACTTAAGATTTTCCATATGAGTGTGAATATGCTTAACACAAGCTTTTCCCATGTGCATCTTCGAAGACCTCAAAAATATGTTCAACATCATAGCCAGACTTAGATGAGTAGTAAAACTATGTCTGGCCTTAAGTATTTGAAGTTGATGATTGATGATAGCGCCTTGGCAAACTGACACAAAAACAAAACCTTGAACGCTGACGGGTTCTTTTTAAATGGCATCTTTTTTGAATTCATTATATCTTCTGTTATTTCTTTAATTTGGGAAAAAACTTTAAACTTTTTGGTAGGTTACTCTACTTGCAGTATCAAAGGAAGTTGGTAGAGAAGGTTGAAGATCCAAGAGTTCAATTTGAGATTCAGACCCTGAGCAGTATGCATGTAATTAACTCATGTTTCTGAATTGATGTCAAGCATTTATTTGTTGATCACTAGATATTCTATCTTCTGAGTTACTTTTTATTTTGAAGTATGATTTTGTCTATTTTTACATCTATAGGGATTGGAGATGTGCTTGATCATGGTGGCTGATAAGGTGGGTTTGTAGCTTGTTCAATTTCAAGTAAAAGAGGACGATATTCATGTATTATGGAACCATCTTTTCTTTTTTGTCATGCTAAGTTCTATTATCATCATTGAAGGCAGCCCTCTGAAGTCAAGTTTGCAGTTCCTTTGTTTCAAGTAGATTATGATCTGGGGACAGTGAGACTTCAGGAAGTTATTCATTTGCAAGTGAGCTGGATTAGTATTTTTTTTTCTTGTTATTTAGGGAATTTGAAAACATACATTTTGTCCATGTGGAAGCTCACTCGCAAGCTTTTAGGTCATTTACAAGATAGGGCAAAGTTGGAATTTCTCTGTCCCACAGTTGAAGCTCTTTACTCCTCATAGAGTGAAAGAACTTTTCGATGTAGATGACCTTAAACTACCTGCTTGGCATGATCGGATGTAGGTACTCTTTGTATTGTACTTATATTTAGGCAATCGATATTTGTCAGTTAAGAATCTGATCATTGTTTTGCAAATGGGTCAGGTGTATCAAAGAGTATTTACCTTCACTGATAGACAGATGCAAGAGACAGGTATCTAACCTTTCCTTGCCATAGTTTTATTTTTCTGGTGTTCTGATTCTAGAAAAGATGCTCAATGTTTGCAGGTGCAAGAGGCTTACACTTCTGCAGCATTGCGAAAGACTTTTATAGAGAGCCTATCTGTGCTATTTGGACACCCGATTGAGGCTGATACTGTATAATTTCTTGATCCGAGTGCTATCGGTTCTCTGTGACAATTACACTGTGCTGATTTTTAAGGATTAATGCTGGTCATTCGTTTTTGAATGTGCTCTTTTCATATTTCCATTAACTTGCACATTTGTACACCACAGAAATCTGGGTAGGGTATCTGCTCATGATTAATTCTAAGATTTCTCAAACTAACACAGGCAGTGAGGGCATCAGAAATCAGGATTGATAGGAGTGTTGTGTGGTCGCTTTATTATATCATACTAGTTCTCAATCTTGATGGTGGAGATTTGTCCATCTCAGTTAGAGATCTCTTAGTAGCACTTGCATATATTCAGTGAGACCAAGTCTTATCAACACTGAGAACAATGATTTGGCCATAGATCACCTTGCAGTAGCACATACTCGTGGTAAGCTGCAACTTGAAGATATCACAACAGGAAACAGTTGATATATTTAGGTGGTGATGTGTGTGAACACTCTAGGACCGCCAGGACACTTTTTTCCCTCTTTAGGAGGTTTTTTTCCCTGGCTTGTATATACGCCTATTGCCCTAACGGGCTACTTATCTTTGTACATTCTAGTGGTAATACATTCAGTATTGTGTGTTGTGCTCCAAGCTTCTTCTTCTTCCTTGTGCTGTTCGCGTGCTTTCGTAGACGTCTTAACTCCAACAATTTGTATCAGAGCAAGATGCTGCTTCATCTAGGGCGTCGTTGACACCCCTGTGGTCACAGTCTCAGAATCACACAAAACTTGGTATGCATACTCAACGTGATTAGGAGATCAAAACAGCTTCGTTCTGTGGTGCCGAAATCGCGATTTGAGCTCGTTTCGGCCTGCGAACGCACTATCGCAGCGCTTGTGTAGGCTATTTCGTCTTTTGTGCCAAAGATATATACCAGTTTCGGTTCGTCAGTATAAGCGTCTCGGAGTTTGCTACAGGTTTAGCAGAACTCGTAAGGGTAATTCTGTTCAACTTCTTTAGATACCGTCATTTTTTTGCATCAGGTTTTTCTGCACCAGGGTATTTGAGTCACTGGCCATGGTTGAAAGCAGTGATGTATTCCGTATGTTGGCTATTGAGGATAAGTTGGATGGCACCAATTACCCATTGTGGGCTTATATGATGCGAGATGTTTTGGTTGCAAAAGGACCGTGGAACATTGTGCAGGGTATTGAAAAACGTTCTATTAAAACTTCAAATACAGGTATTGAAGCTTATGTAGATGGCGTTGAAGATGCTAGTATTCTTCAGATTATTGTTCGTGCTTCGGTTTCTACTGCACCTACTGCAGAGCAAATTCGTTGGGATGGAAGAGATGCTCATTGCTCAGACATATGCATTGATAGCCTTGTCTGTCAAACATGCCATTATTTCTCACATTAGCTCTTGTAGAAGAGCTAAGGATGCTTGGGATACACTTACCACATTGTACCATGCTAGGAATGAGGCTCGTGTTGCTTACCTCCGAAAACAATTGGAGAGTGAGCATATGAATGAAGGTGATTCTATGGACAGTTTTCTAACAAAGATCAAAGACTTGAAGGAACAATTGATTTCTGCTGATGAAGTTATACCAGATAGCTCACTTGTGCACACCGTTTTGAATGGTCTTCCTGATTCATATCAGAGTTTTGCTTTTACTCTTCGTTTGATGATGAAAGGCAATCAAAATGCCTTGTCATTTGAGGATTTAGTTTCTGTTCTGTTGCAGGAAGATCAGTCTAGGAAGACCAAGTCTATTATGCGTGTTGCAGATCAAGCTTTCCTGGCTACTCAGAAGGGCAAAGGTAAATGGATCTCATCTACTAGTAAGCAGAAATCTGCAAATGCTTCACCTTCGAAGAAGGAAGACAAAGATGAGAAGAAATCAAAAAAGTAGAAATTGTTTTGTAAATACTGTGAAGCAAATGATCATGTCATTAAGGGCTGTCCGAAACTGGTTGCTAAAGAGGCAAAGAAAAAAGAGGATGGAATGGTTGTTGCAGAGGCCTCTACACCGAAAATAGAGTCTTCTAATCTTGTGCAGAATGAAGAATGGGCATTTACTACTATTTGCAGTTTTGACCCATCTTCTCACGAGCAGCGTATGTCTGCAGTAGACTAAGATGTTTGGTATTTTGATAGTGCGGCAACCAAACATATTACCTCACAGTGGAGTTTCTTCACTTCACTCGAGCCTTCCCTTACAGGGAATACTGTCACATGTGCCAATAACTCCTCTTATCCTGTCATGGGAGTTGATTCTGACTAGTGCTGACGGAAGTTCTTTCACTTTGTCAAATGCTTTATTTTTGCTAGGGATCAAGAAGAATCTGTTATCAGTTTCGGCTTTCTCCAAGATTGGGTTGGTTGTGAAATTTGTGGATGACAGGTGTACAGTTCGTGATTTGTCAAATGGTGACGTGATTATTGCTTCTTGCATTTTATGTCGTTGGCTATATAAGCTCATAGACTATGAAAGATCTGTGAATGATTTAACATGTGGAACACATGATTCTCAGGCTATATCATATGCAAAGCTTTGGCATGCACGCTGTGGCCATCTGAATTTTGCTAGTTTGCTATGCCTACAGAAATCTAAAACGGTGTCCTCTTTGCCCAAACTTGAGGCACCCGGTAAACATGTATGTGAAGGTTGTATTTTGGGCAAAATGAAGCGTTCCTCCTTCCCAGAAGATGGTTCAGTTCGGGCTACTAAAAAATTGCGGCTTGTTCATAGCGATGTATGTGGTCCTATGAAGACACCTTCGTTTGGGAACTATCTTTACTTTGTGACTTTCATCAATGATTTTTCCAGGCATGCATGGGTATATCCATTGTTCTAGCTTGAGGCTGTCATGTGTGCAACATATGTACTTAATCGTTTCCCACTAAAGCGCTGAAGTCTATGACTTCATATGAGGCTTGGCATGGTCGCAAGCCATCTATTGCTCGTCTGCGTGTTTTTGGTTGTTTGGCATATGCATTAGTGCCTAAACAACATCGCATAAAATTGGATGATAAAGTAGTAAAATGTATTTTTGTTGGGTACAATTTTGAAAATAAAGGCTATCGTCTGTACCGTTCACAGACTAAACACATTTTGGTTAGCCGTGATGTTTTTATGGAAGATGCAATTCAGCCGTTACTCTCATGTACTAAGGAGACTTCTGTTAGCTCCAAAGACATGTATGATACTTTGCTGCCTCTTTTTATAGGTGGACAGTCTAGTGCTTGTCCTAATGTGGAAACTTCTCAGCCTTTGCAGGTTTCATGTGATGATGCAGATCATTCCATTTCTGATGCAGATTTACATGATGCACTTGTTGATGAGAGAGATGATATTGAGCATACAAAAATTATGCCAAAATGTTGGTGCAGACTTTGCGTGACAGCAAATTAGATGCACCTCTGTCATATTGTACTCGTTCAGGCTCTCATATTGCCTCTTTTGCATCATATTGCTATGCTATGGCTTCATCTAGTCTCTGTGATGAGATTGAGCCTGTTTCGTTTGATGAAGCATAAAATTCTGAACATTGGATGGCTGCAATGCAATCTGAATATGATGCTATCATGAAAAATGGTACTTGGTCTTTATGCGACTTGCCTCCTGGCAAGAAGGCCATTGGCACTAAGTGGGTATGCAAGCCGAAGCGTAAACATGATGGAACAGTTGACAGGTGTAAGGCTAGGCTTGTTGCAAAGGGTTATGCTCAGGAAAGAGGCATTGATTTTGATGAGACCTTTGCTCCTACTTGCCGAATGACTACTGTTTGTAGCATCTGCACACTTGAAGCTCATCATGGTTGGAATGTACATCAATTGGACATTAAAACAACATTTCTGAACGGTGATTTGCATGAAGAAGTGTATGTTTTTCAGCCCCGTGGCTTTGTGCAGAAAGGGCATGAAAATGAGGTGTGCAGGTTAAAGAAGGCATTATATGGGTTAAAGCAAGCACCATGTGCTTGGTATGCAAAGATACATGCCTATCTAATTGCACATGGTTTTGAGAACAGTCCAACTGAAAGCACCTTATATGTTAAGCGTGCTAATGAGGTGCTTTTGATCATTGTTCTATACGTTGATGACATGTTGCTCACCGGTCCTCATGAGAAGCATATTGTTGATTTTAAGGCTGATCTACATGCCTCATTTGAGATATCTGATTTGGGGCATTTGCATGATTATTTGGGCATTCAGTTTATGCAGGTTGATGGCAGAATAGCTTTATGTCAAAGGAAATATATTGATACATTATTGCAGCGTTTTGGCCTTGAAGACTGTAAACCTATTGCCACTCCTATGGAGATAGGTTTACGATTGAGTCTTCATGATGCTGGAGATGCGTTTGATGCTTTTCTCTATCAGCAGGCTGTTGGATGCTTGATTTACATATGCATTACTCGGTCAGATATTCAGTTTGTTGTCTCACAGATTAGCAGGTTTATGCATTGCCCAGGTGTCAAGCATTGGTAGGAGGTTAAGGGCATCGTTTGCTACTTGAGTGGTACCCGACTACTTGGGTTGTTTTATCCCAAGGGGGGGATCACTACCGCCAGATTTGCATGCTTTTTTTGACTCTGACTGCACTGGTTGCTATGACACTCGTATGTCCATTAGTTGCTTTTGCTTCATGCTTGGTAGTTCATGTATATCTTGGTTGAGTAAGAAACAGCCCACTGTGGCCATTTCCAGTTGTGAGGCTGAGTATAGGGAAGCTTTCACAGTGACTGTTGAGTGTGTGTGGCTCAGACGCCTTATGGCTGATTTGGGTGTTGGTCAGTCTTTTGCAACCACCATCTTCACTAACAGTGAGAGCGCATTGGTAGTTGCGAGGAACCCTGTGTTCCATGCTCTCACTAAGCACATTGAGGTGCATTATCGTTATGTCAGGGAGAGGTTCTCTTCTCGAGAGATCAGCTTGGCATATGTGCCCACGCAGGAGAACATTGTAGACCTTTTCACAAAGGCTCTACCTAGGGAGAAGTTTGAAGCTTTCCGCAAAGCTTTGGGCTTACTTCCTTTTGTGGATTGATTCCACATACCTTGGCACTTATACATGAGTGCCAGCTCCTTGTTCACCGCATCACTCACAGGGGGCATTTGTTTATATATTTAGGTAGTGATGTGTTTGAATACTCTAAGACCGTCGGGGCACTTTTTTCCCTCTTTAGGAGGTTTTTTTCCCCCGGCTTGTATATACACCTATTGCCCTAATGGGCTACTTATCTTTTTACATTCTAGTGGTAATACATTCAGTATTGTGTGTTGTGCTCCAAGCTTCTTCTTCTTCCTTGTGTTGTTCATGTGCTTCCGCAGACGTCTAACTCCAACAAAACCTGTTTTAACATGTTCAAAAAGAGGCTGATTGCAAGAAGTCAAATATGTCCAGAGGTTTAACATCAGCCTCTTTTTCATCCTTTCATTTGAAAACTATTCTAGAGGTGGCACTGCATATTAACGAATTTTTGGTTCATGGAGGCCTGGTTGTCTTTTTCAACTTGGATCTATCATATGAGAACAAGGATATGTGATCCTTCTAGCATGTAAGGTTGTGTTCAAGATCCCATGAAGTTTAAAGGTGTCCTTTGTGAGCTTTATTAGATGCCTTTGTGCAATCACAAGTTGCATGTTGCATGGATAAACTAGTCAAAGGGCTGCATTCTTTTATGAAAATTTCAGAGTAAAGATGAGACAAATCTACTCCAATGAAGGAGCTAAAAGGATCTCAAAAAAGAGAAGACTCTTTGGAAGATAATTATCACAAAGGGGAAGAATATGCTTTGTGTAAACGACTATGCTTTTGCAGATAACATTGTTGTATCCAAATAAGCTCCTAATTCATCTATATATCCCAAACCTATGATCATGGATCTTTATCAAGTTGTCATAAGAAGTCCCTTTAAATTCTTTTTGCCCTTGCCACTCCCACAAAACCTTACCTTTCAGAGGTGTGTGATTTCTATTGGTGTTTGCCTATCCCCCCCCCCCCCCCCCCCAAACAAAACAAAAGATTAGATACTCTTGTTTGAGGTGAAGACCTTATCTATAAGCTCAAAGCTCGTTTGTAGGGGAGGGATCATAATTTTACGGATTTAGTGTAGGAAAATATGTGATTTGGCTATTTTACCATTAATATAGCTTGCCCAATTTCTATAAAACTCTAACCCTATGTATTAGAGGTTCATGATTCACACTGGTCTATGCCTACTTGGTTCCTTGGATTAGATACTCCTTGTTTGTTTAAGGGGAAGACCTTCTAGAGCCCAAACCTCATTTGTAGGGGAGGGCTCAAAATTTTCCTTATTCGTAAGGATTTAATGTATGAAAATACCTTATTTGGCTATTTTATCCTTACTATAGCTTGGCTGATTTCTATAAAACCCTAACAAGCTTTCATGTAGAAGGTTTTTAGACTTTCAGTTTTATGTCAACCTTAATAAAATTGCTACATCTCCCGTTTTCTGAACTTAGAGAAGTCTCATGCTGCATTCTATGCTGTAAAAGGATCACCAATTATTTTTGTTATGTTTATCACTGCCAGCCATAGCCGGTGTCGCCTTGCAATTTATCCACCTACCTCTCTATTGTCATCCACTTGCAATCATCTTCTATAGCTACTAACTATCTGTTCTCTTCTCTTTTTTTTTTGGAGTACAAGGAATTGGAAAGACACACACACCCGACCTCGTAAGGTAGAGGCACCCATCTTGGGGAACTCTGAGGCATCCAGCCCTAGGCAAGACTTGAACCCTGGCCATCTGCCTAGGAGTACAAGGCACATCCGCTAAACCACGCCCGCTGGATAGCTACTAACTATCTGTTGTAATCAATGTTGATTAATGAAATTTATTTTTTCTCAGTTGCGCCTTGTCTTCGTGTGTTATATGTTTCTCTTTATGTACTATCAAGTGGCATCAGAAAAGGCATGATCATCATAGAAAAGGAGTTGGGTTTTGTCAAATATCATGTCAGACGAAACAAGCATCTTAAGTGTCCTAAGTGTTGAGGATAAACTGGATGGTTCTGTGAGCTATGTCTTGTGGAGTTATATGGCCAAGAGTTTACTTGTTACTTTTTTTTTTGTTTTTTTTTGTTTTTTTGAGACTGTTTCCAAGGATCTTCTTCATCAAGGTGGACCAAGAACATGGACTTACATAAGTCATATTACATGCATAGATTTTACATGCGTAGTACATACATTTTACATGGCACATGCAAATTGCATATATGCATACATGTGTCATGCATACATTCATACATACATGCACATTGCATTCATGCAGGCATACATACATGTGCCATGCTTGCATGCAATCATTGCAATGTGCATTATGCATACATGCATGCATACAGTGTACATGCAATGTGCATGGCGCACGTGTCATGGTGTAGCCTGAGGCTCAAGCATGCATGCACGTTGCTGCTTTCACATTTGTCACTGAATGCATATATACATAAGACATATTACATGCACACATTTTACACGCATAGTACATACATTTTACATGGCACATGTACGTAGCATACGTGTGTACATTTTACGTGTGTCATGCATACATTCATACTTGCATGCACATTGCATACATACAGGTGTATTGCATACATGCAATCATTTCAATGTGCAGTGCATACATGCACGCATACAACATACGTGCGATGTGCATGGCACATGTGTCATGCTGCATGCATATAAGTCTCAAGCATACATGCACATTGCTGCTTGCACATTTATCATTGAATGCATAATTACATGTGTCATGCTGATTACATACAGGCAATCATTGCAATATGCATTGTGCATACAAGGTACATGCAATGTGCATGGCACTGTGCACATGTCATGCATATAAGGCTCAAGCATACGTATTACATAATACATACACATTGCATATTCAATGCATACATACATATTACATGCATATATTTCACATGCGTACATTTACCATACATATTACGTACATGCATACATGTGTCATGCTGGCAGCCTAATAAGCTGCACACATACATGCATATATATGCCATGCATTGTGCATACATACATAAATGGCAGTGTGGCTGCTGGCATAATGCACAATGCACATGCACATGCCACATGGAAATGTGGCTGATTGCAGTGTGCATGATTACATTGTGCATTGTACATACATGCAATGTGCATATGTCATATGCATAACATGACACATGTAATGCTCCAGTGTATGCATACATGGTGCACTGCACAATGTACGAGTTTTGCCACATTGCACATGCTGCATGTTAAAGAACTTTGTACATACATGTACCACATACATGAACATTGATGATTGCAAGCATTACATATTTATTATTGCAGCAGCATACAAGCCTATTTAATGAATCCAGCAACTGACTTATCTAATCATGCAGCTCCAGCAGCCAACTTAGAGTTTCTTGGATTTCTATTTTTCTATATCTCCATTCCTTGTTCAATCTCCAAAATTTTGAACTCCTAAATTAATCAATATGCAATGCATGTGGTAGCTACTTTATCACCCATTGTGCTATAATATTCTTCACATTGATTTTCCATGTTGAATTTTCACATCTTGAAATGATAGCAATTAGAAGCCATCATTTGTTTTCTTTGGATATTTCCATGCCTCTTTGCTCTCACCGCTCAGCATGACCATATCAAGTCACAAACTTCGGTGTTCTATATGTACAAGATGTTCTTGGTTTTTATTTATTTGAAGTGTATACTTTGTAGGATACTCTTTCGTCGCCTTGGGTGTGGACGAAAATAGTGGTGTCGTGACCCATATCTGCTGATACTCTACGGGTCCTCGTCTCGTCTGGATCTCTCTCCCTCATGTTCTGTGGATGCTCCATAGCATATGACTCGCACTGACGTGACTCGGTGCGGCCATTGAAGTCCCCCATGAGGAAGGCTTCACCTAGGGTGCCGGAAGACTTCACCTAGGGTGCTGTAATGGAGTATCTCATCCGAAAGTGTGGTGTATGGTGAATCTTTGCCCCGAGTCAGTCCCCCATGGTCATATCTTGCATATCTCGATATGCCTAGTGGGAAGTAGCATATGGTAATGTAGTCGGAGCTTTCTGGTGCTATCTCCATGCGAACCCACATGTATCATGCCTCCTTGTCTCTACCTATGATGTGGATCTAGTACTATATCTGCTCTTTAAATATGATGGCGACTCCTCCCCCCCCCTCCACAAAACCCACTTTTTCCCCCTTATTCCCCCTATCCCCGTAACGTACTCTTTCTTGTCATGGCCCTAAATGTAGATTCCCAATGAAAACCTACAATGTGGGGGAGGCTTCTTTCTGGAGATCCTAGATACGCAAAGTCATGTGTACCTAGGATCTCCTCCAATCGGTGTGGCCGTGTCCAAAGTGCTCCGTTGTAGTTCCACACTGCTCCCCTGAATGGTGACTCCCGGTGTAGTGTTTCCTCATACGCCGCGTATCCCTATTTGATAGGGCGTCCGTCTATAAAGACTTTACTGTTACGGTTAAAAGCCTTCCTTCCTTCTCTCCTTGCTTGTAAGATCACAGAGAGAGAGAGAGAGAGAGAGAGAGAGAGAGAGAGAGAGAGAGAGAGAGAGAGAGAGAGAGAGAGAGAGAGAGAGAGAGAGAGAGAGAGAGAGAGAGAGAGAGAGAGAGAAAGAAAGAAAGAAAGGTATATTAGAGTCTTCCAAAGGCCAAACTTCGCCTATGAGACAAAATCATATACAACTGTGGTAATCTCTATGCAGCAATGGAAAGGAAAAAAAAGATTCATGAATCATGATGATCATGTTTGATGTGACTTGAAGTTTGATTTTATGTACTATGATGATTGAACATTGATGAGTCATGTATGATGTATGAAATGTGAACGAATGGTTTTACCGTTTTTGTAATGATGAATGATCATTGTAATTTGTAATGAATGAAATTTGATAGCATGGTTTTTGTTTTTAATGATGTTACAAAGTACAACTTACATCATAGTACATACATGAATGATGATAGTAGATACTACATACATGATATCCAATTCCCCGATACCACGAGTCACGAGTCACGACGATATCCCACATGATTAAATATAGCTAAATAAAGTTTTAAACCTTTATTTTGATGCATTATATTCATAAGCATGATCTTTATCATGTTAAAGATGAGATATATAATTTTTAGCATTAAAAAAAAATTGTACCTTATGAACGTACGAATCCCGTACGGGAAGCCCCAAATCATAGGATACGTACGTAGTACCGTACTAATACGTACCGTACGAATCGTACGGATCGTACCTTACTAACTATGCTCACTCTCTATCTCTATATGGCATACTGGGCACCACCTCTCCTCTCTAGGGAACCACCCCCCATCCCCTAAGTCCGATCACTCTCGATCTCGAGCTGATGTAATGAAACTCGAAGCTGGC
>CM035435.1:96019240-96026740 GCA_020310875.1 Ceratopteris richardii
AAAAGACACTATCAAGATTGAAGATTAAAGATTCAATATACATGTCCCGAGTTCCATCTGACATCAATAGATTCATGATTCAACACACTCTACACATTACAATTTACAATCAGAAATCAATATTTAAAGCTAAAAGAACTCAAAGATAAATCAACATCTAGATTCTATCTGAATCTTGATATCATCAATGATCAAAACATAAGTAAGCAATAGATGTATCATGTCTCAATGTAACATAAGTGAGCCATAGATGTCAAATGAACAGGTAAAAAAGCTACATCAAATGAGTCCATGGACCATGAGTCATGAGTCCTCATGACAATGACCAATCTATGATCAATCATTACTAACTAGTAACATCAACAATATCATTTGCATATGAAGCATCTGAATCTGATCCTATGCTAGTTGATGAACTGCCACCAGAAGTAGAATAAAAAACTAGATCATAATCATGAAGCTCTGCAACCTCTTTGCTCGTCCCGACCTCTGGAACATGTCTCTTGGTGGTAGCCCTCGATCTCATCCTCCCAGAAGCTCCACGTGTGCGATGTGCAGGAGCCATCATCTCTAGATGCAACATAGTATATATATCCAACTCCTCGGAGGGAATAGATGGAATATCTGTCATCCGATCAATGTCAATGCTATCAGCATGAACCTGACGAGGCTGAGGAAAAGTGGATATTTGCTTAAGAAGTCGGAGATTACAATGGCAAAAAACTAATCTCTCCAACTGGGCCATGCTGAGTCGATTCCTCTTCTTTGTGTGGAAGAGGGCGCATGTGCTCCAATTCCTTTCACAAGGACTAGAGCTACAATCCTGTGAAAGTACACGAATAGCAAGACGTCTGTGCAAAGTTCAAATAAAAAGAATCGATTTAATGATTTGTAAATTAATGAAATCATGAATAAATATTTATTATTAACAAATCCTTAGTCCATACCAATGTGGGAGCAGATGTACCATATTTTTGCCACCAAGACACAGGCTCTAACTGAGTCTCACGCAGGCGTGCAGTAGGTCCACCAAATGATAAGGAATGCTCACGAAAGAGAAGCAACTAATCCTCTAACTTCCTGATCATGCTGAAATCATCACTCGCCCACCATGAAAAGAAGCATGATATATTTCTCACAAGCTCCTCATTTGACTCTTATTCTTCAGTCTGCCAAAGAGGGTGTAATACATGCGCCAAAGCATGGATAGGTGTATGAAACCAATCCCATCTTCGATTCCATATGGATCGAAGCTGCTCAAGTCTACATGGTACATATAATTTACAAAACAATAAAAGTGGGTAAGTAATAAGCATTTACCACTAAATACATGTGTTATGTACAAATAATAGAACAAATAAAAGATTCAAAGAATAGATGCATATTTGCCTATCTGAAGAGAGAACCGTATTTTTTTGAAAGGATTCTCCAATTCTATCCATGAACTCATATAATAATCCCATGGTGCTTCCCTCCATATCAGTGAGTCGCAAAACTGAATAAATCGGTCCGATGGATTTTATGAATATATCTGCCTCTGTCCACCATGCATCATCCATCACCATGCGTAAAAAAGAAATAAATTTTGGTGTCCCAATGTCATGTAAGTCAGACCACTCCCTAGAAACCACTGTACACATCAATCCCAGCCGCACACGTAAGAGACGCTCCAAAACTATATACATATATGCGAATCGCGTCGTGGATGGTGATAACAACTCCATGTCACTATGTACACGAAAAATGCTGCATACTTTTGGCCTCTTCGTCACGAAACTTTACCATGGACTTTTGCACACTGAAAGATTCTAGAAACCCAATCAAGTTTTGCTATATCTTCCATGAGCAAGTCCAATGAGTGTGATGCACATGGAGTCCATACAATTTTTGGAAACTTTGCCTCAAGTAAACGGCCCATAGAAACACAATTAGAGCCATTATCTGTAATTACCTGCATCACAAATTACAATGCACATTTAGAGCCATTATAATTATTAATTTATCAATAATTGCAATGCACATTGCATACATACATAGATATTAGATACATACATAGTACATACATAGATGATAATACATACATATTACATACATACATATTACATACATATATACATACACACACACAATGCAAGACATTATGAATAATTACAAAATACAAATTTACAATTTACATGAACCACATTATCTTGGCCTACATGCATAACGGCCTCTCGTATGTGCTTCCAAGTAAATTCACGTGTTACCACTCTGCGAGGTGAAGAAGCATCAATGGCTCTCAAGAACATGGTGCCTTTGCATGAAGACACTAATATATTGTAGACCTTACGTCTACGTACACCTGTCCAGCCATTGCATAAAATAGTGCATCCAAATTTCTGCCATGTCTCTTTCAGTGGAGTCAATTGACGCTCTATGCGTTCTTTCTCATTGGCAAGTTCCTTTTTTCTAATCCCATCATATGAAGGACCATCCCATGGACATCCAATACGGCTGATTGCATTAATTGCAGCCTTCCATCTAGGGGTGCGCAAGACATGGAAAGGGATGGCACATCGAATAAAAAGCCTTGTGATTTCTCTAGTTGCCTCCAATATTGCTTGCTTTTGCATCCCTCCATGTATAGACTTTTTTTTTAAGGATCCCTTTGGTGGAAGGCCATCACTACCTGGGAGAGGTGTTCTATGTGCTTCCATGCCAGATGTAGACTCGGAATTTGAATCCATGTATGGTGTGGATCCATCTTCCATCTCTAAATCCACTCTTTGCCTCTTTGAAGGTCCCTCCTCACATGGTACCTGTGAAGATGATCCTGCTCCCAATGTAGCACTGCTAGATGCTTGAGGCATTCCCAAGCGTTGATGCCTCCAACATTCAAGCTGAGCCTTTACATCTAAGGGAACATGCATACACAGTCCAATGTCTTTATTAAGCACACCTGCAAGATGATCCTTAATTCTTGTGGTTGCCCCCCCTCTTACAATTCCACAATATTTGCATTTCCATCTTTTAGAGCCACCTCCACCTGAATACTCTGATACAATGGTGACATGATTCCATGCTATATCCTTCACCATGATGCTACCTGCAACATTCAAATGCAAATACATACTAAGTTTTAACTATAAAAGATTTATTGGAAATTGGAATTTGGCTGAAATACATAATGTGTTGTTAATAGTTATGTATAATGTACTTATATTAATAATGCATGTCACACATCACATACATTATAGATTGTAATCATAGTGTTACAAGTGATAATGCATGCAACAACATGAATCATGATGCACATTGCACATCATACATGCCATGAATGGTCAATGATCATTGGCGATGCAAGTGTCAAGCAGCCATACACATCACATACATTATAGATTGTAATCATAGTGTTACAAGTGATAATGCATGCAACAACATGAATCATGATGCACATTGCACATCATACATGCCATGAATGGTCAATGATCATTGGCGATGCAAGTGTCAAGCAGCCATATGCAATGTGCATATTACATAACAAATTACAATGCACACGTGACACAATGCATGACAATGCACACAATGTATTATGTCATGCACACAAATGTCATGGCACATGCACACAATGCATGTCATGCTGCATGCACACAATGGCATGGCACATGCACACAAATTACAATGCATGTCATGCACACAATGCATGCCATGCACACAATGCATGTCATGCACACAATGCATGTCATGCACACAATGCATGGCATGCACATGTGACACAATGCATGTCATGACTCATGCACACAATGTCATGCTGCATGCACACAAATTACAATATACATTGCACATGCAATGTGCATGATACCACATATATGTATGACATAACATAATACATTAAACATCAAACATTCATGAATCATAAATTTTATTGTTTAATGCACATTGCATACACATGCATACACAAATTGCACATGCATGATGCCATGAATGTTCAATGATCATGGATGATGCAAGCAGCCATATGCAATATGCACACATGTCACAATGGCATGCACTCAATGCATGCAGCAGCATGACAACTTGACAATGCACACACAATGCACACAATAGTACAACTGGACATGGATGATGGTAATATACAATGTCATACATAACACAATGATCCACATACTTACTACTTCCAAAGATGAGCACTGAGCACTGACTCTAGATTGTAGACTGAGCAGTGAGGAAGGAGATTGGAGCTTGGAGGGCTGCAGGCTGGAGCAAACGCACGACTGAGAGGCGCAGAAGTTTGCGAATGAAAATCGATTTGCACATGTGAAAGGGGTATACCCGTTTTTTTGGCAAAAAAAAATGGCACGAAACGTCGTTTTTGCGTTTCCCGAAACGGCCGTTTTGGCCGTAGCGTTTCGGGACGGCAGAAACGCCGTTTCGTGCTACTATGACATGGATATACATATATGTATATGTATATACATATGTATATGTATATACATATGTATATGTATATACATATGTATATGTATATACATATACATATATGTATATACATATGTGTGTGTGTCTATATATATATATATATATATATATATATGTATATGTATATACATATGTGTGTGTGTCTATATATATATATATGTGTGTGTGTATGTGTATATATGTATATACATATATGTATATGTGTATACATATGTACATACACACACACATGCTTGTCAACATATGTAACGTGACTCTGAATCTGCTATCTCCTGTAATATGTCTTCTCAAACCTGTAAGCATACACTAGGATCCACATATTTGCATTTACCTTAAGAAAGGTTTCTCAACGTACTTCTACTGTGTCATGTAGATACACTAAACAAAATCAGAAACTGAATCCATCCTAGGACTTGTGACTGACAACTCACAACTTAGTGTATTATGAACACTAGCTGGGTCATCTCTGACTGTACTCAACAAAACTCATGAGTCTCACCAAAATTTCATATCTTTGATGTCATCTTGTCTTCATCCTTGTTCTATCTCTTGTCTTCATCCTTGTTCTATCTGTAAGTCTTTCATACCTCTTTCCTTCAGAGTCTGGTATAAACATAAATGTGCGCACCTCATAAGTAACATACCTCTCTGAAATATCAAGCTTCTCTATAATAGAACTCTGGAACCTTCTCCCGAACAGGAAGACCTAACAAGAACTTTCTCCAGACATTCTCCTTCTTTCTTCTTCTTTCAAAGCTGGAACATAAAGAGAAACTGACAAAGGAAATATAGGAATATCTGATATAGGAATACGTGTAGGTATGACTCTGAATTCTTTCACATATGGTTGAAAATAAGTTTCATGTTTCATCACCCCCTGCATGATTTAACACTAGTATCCAGAATTCTTCAAATATATCATACTTTATGAAATCTGGAACGTCTTTCTTCTTTCAATAAATCTGATCTTCAGTGAAATACTTGTGTCTGAAACAAATAATCTTAACCCTTTTTATT
The DNA here is from genome assembly GCA_020310875.1 of Ceratopteris richardii. Taxonomy (NCBI): domain Eukaryota; kingdom Viridiplantae; phylum Streptophyta; class Polypodiopsida; order Polypodiales; family Pteridaceae; genus Ceratopteris; species Ceratopteris richardii. The sequence continues at coordinate 96,024,716 of CM035435.1, forward strand.
AGCACTGCAGTTGCCAATAGCTTTACTGTTACTCCTCAGCTTCCCATATTATAGAATAAGGTTAGCTGATCCTATTACATCATAACAAAAACCTTGCTGAAAGCACTTTAGGATTCATAATCTTCTGTAACATAACAAGTATCTTCTTCTATTTCTCTACAAAACTAATCTGATGGAATCTGAATTTTTGACTTACTTCTTCCAATGCTAAGAACTTGACAAACTAAGGATAGACATCTGACTCAAAAATACTCAAGATCTATCAAGATTATTCAAGATCATAGACCTCTCCAACAAAATACCTATGTAGAATCTGCTCTCTTCAAACTTCATGACTGAATGTTTGATTTGCTATCTGAATGTCTCTAAGTGTCCATGCTTGAGAACTCCAAAAGTTGCAAGTTGATATTCTTCCCGGGTGAAATGTGATAGTATCTGCTTGACTTTCTTTTGGTTAACTCCACTTCTTAGAATCTGATGGAACACCTTTTTGAATACCAGCATGTATCCAAAAGTCAAGACAATCATAGAAAGTAGATTCTCCATCTGATTGGTACATCACACAATCTGAATTTTTCTGATTTTTCTGAAAATACTGAATTTTCTGAAAATACTGAATTTTCTGAATGTTCCTGAAAATACTAAAATTCTGAATTTTCTGAAAATACTAAAATTCTGAATTTTCTGAAAATACTGAAATTCCTGAATTTTTTGAAAATACTGAATTTTTTGAGTATACTGCATATACTGAATATGAGGTGAAATATACTTCTCTGTAACTTGTCATATACCAAGTAGCTCTGAATTGACACTCTAAGAATTCTTTGAGGGAACATATAAGCTACCTCCTCAAAAGCTTCATCTAAAACATAACTCATACACATATGAGTCAAAACATATATGTGCTTCTTTTCTTTCTCTTAATGCAATTTTTTGTCAAAACCTACTAAAACATGATAAAGTGTAATGCAAAACAAGAAACTGTTTCTTCTTTAGACTATCTTCTTCACACAAGATGTTCTCGTAGACTTGTCTTTGGATGTAGAGGATAAAAGTAGGAAAAGTATATGGAAAATATAAGAGAAAAGGAAGTCTTACTTTCCCTTGAAGTCTTACTTTCCCTTGAAGTCTTACTTTCCCTTTGGAATTGTTGGACTTTCTTCTTCTGCATCTTACTTACACCTGATGATGTCAACATCTTCAAACTTCTCTTCCATACCTTTTGTTCTCTTCATCTTGAAGTAGCAAGCACTCTTAACTTCTTCAAATGAATTTTTCTCTTCCTCTAGCGTTAAGAGTAAGAGACAAAACAAACATGGTATATAAATGGAAGTGAACATAGAAGATAAAATATGCTTCTACCATCTAAGCTCCATCTCCTCTCAGCATATGAGGAATCTGCTTCAAATGTGACGGATATGACTGAATTCACCAACCTTTTCCTTGAGTTTGCTGAATACTGAATTACCTCTCTAGGTACCAAAACTGATAAAAAACTGTCAAGAACAACCTCTAGATACTTGTTTTGATGTAGCTAATGCTTTAACTTTCAAAGTAATGAAAGTGTTTAAAAGCACTTCTTCAATCCTTCAAATCTCCTCATAACTGCTCTTCTAAGATATGACCTGCAAATGACAATCTGATAGTAGAAACTAATACCTGTGATTTGATGTTGATCTGGTTCCTTCGTCTTCTCCAAACCATTGTTTTTCCTTGAATTTGAAGTAGCCTTCTCTTCATCAAGTCTTGGTCTTCATGCAATACTTTTGTAAAGTAACTTTACTCTTTCAAAAGTATTTGGCCTCTAACAGATCATTAACTTCATACTCCACACTGATAAATCAACATGTGACTGAATTGTCTAATTCTCAAATCTCTACTCATCTAGATTAAGTGTGTATGTCATATGTCAAATGTTAGAAGATTCTCTAAAACCATATGTTTTAAACCTGGGAATCTGGGAACTTGGGAGCTCTGATACTAAATGTTGGAAATTAAGTAGGCCCATAACAAAATTCCACAGGT
>CM035435.1:96031740-96091740 GCA_020310875.1 Ceratopteris richardii
AGATAAAGATGAGAAGAAATCAGAAAAGCAAAAAATGTTTTGTAAGTTCTGTAAAGGGAATGATCATATCATAAAGAACTGTCCAAACTGGCTGCTAAAGAGGCAAAGAAGAAAGAGGCTGGAATGGTTGTTGCAGAGGCCTCTACACAAAAAACAGAGTCCGCAAATCTTGTGCAGGAAGAAGAATGGGCGTTTACTACAATCTGCAGTTTTGACCCATCTTCTCATGATCAATGCATGTCTGCAGTAGACTCAGATGTTTGGTACTTTGACAGTGGGGCGACCAAACATATTACCTCGTAGCGCAGTTTCTTCTCTTCACTCGAGCCTGCCCCTACAGGGAATACTGTTACATGCGCCAACAACTCCTCTTATCCTGTTACGGGAGTTGGTAAGATCATTTTGACTATTGCTGATGGTAGTTCTTTCACTTTGTCAGATGCTTTATTTGTGCCAGGGATCAAGAAGAATCTGTTATCAGTTTCTTCATTAGCCAAGATTGGCTTGGTTGTGAAATTTGTTGATGACAGATGTACAATTCATGATCTGTCAAATGGCGATGTTATTATTGCTTCTGGCATTTTTTGTCGTGGGCTTTATAAGCTAATAGACTATGAAAGATCTGAAAATGATTTGGCATGTGCAATAAATGATTCTCAGGCTATGTCAGATGCAAAGCTTTGGCATGCATGCTTTGGTCATCTGAATTTTGCTAGTTTGCTACGCCTACAAAAATCTGAAATGGTGTCCTCTTTGCCCAAACTTGAGGCACCTGGAAAACATGTTTGTGAAGGCTGTATTTTGGGCAAAATGCAGCGTTCCTCCTTTCCAAAAGATGGTTCAGTTCGGGCTACACAGAAATTGCAGCTTGTACAAAGTGATGTCTGTGGTCCTATGCAGACACCCTCTTTTGGAAATTACCTTTACTTCGTGACTTTCATTGATGATTTTTCCAGGCATGCATGGGTATATCCAAAGTAAAGTCCGAAGTGTTCATGTGCTTTAAATAGTTTTTGGTTTTGGCTGAAAATCTGTCAGCATGTAAACTGGGCACCCTCCGTTCTGATCGAGGGGGGGGAATATATGTTTTCTGTTTTAATGCATTTCTGGCTGAACGTGGGATAAAACACCAGTGTACAGTGCCGTATACACCTCAACAAAATGGAGTTGCTGAACGAAAGAACATGTCACTCATGGAGATGGAGAGGTGCATGGTCAAGAGTCAGGCTTTACCACATAGTTTTTGGCTTGAGGCTGTCATGTGTGCAGCATATATACTGAACAGGTGTGCCACTAAAGCGGTGCAGTCTATCACTCCATATGAAGCTTGACATGACCGCAAGCCATCTGTTGCTCATCTGCGGGTTTTTGGTTGTTTGGCATATGCACTAGTGCCTGAACAACATCGCAGAAAATTGGATGATAAGGCAGTAAAATGTATTTTTGTTGGGTACAATTTTGAAAGTAAAGGCTATCGTCTGTATCATCCACAGAATAAACGCATTTGGGTTAGCCGTGATGTTGTCTTTGTGGAAGATGCTATTCAACCATTGCTTTCATGTACTAAGGAGACATCTGTTAGCTCCAAAGACATGTATGATACTTTGATGCCTCTTTTTACAGGTGGACAGTCTAGTGCTCATCCTAATGAGGCAACTTCTCAGGCTTTGTAGGTTTCATATGATGATGCAGATCATTCCATTTCTGATGCAGATTTACATGATGCACTTGTTGATGAGAGAGCCGATATTGAGCAGGCAAAAACTATGCCAAAATGGTTGGTGGAGACTTTGCGTGACAGCAAATTAGATGCACCTTTGTCATATCGTACTTGTTCAGGCTCTCATAGTGCCTCCTTTGCATCAAATTGCTATGCTATGGCTGTGTCTAGTCGACTCTAGTCTCTGTGATGAGAATGAGCCTGTTTCTTATGATGAAGCACAAAATTCAGAAAATTGGATGGTTGTTATGCAATCTGAATATGATGCTATAATGAAGAATGGTACATGGTCTTTATGTGACTTGCCTCCTGGCAAGAAGGCCATTGGCACTAAGTGGGTATACAAGCTGAAGCGTAAACCTGATGGTACAGTTGACATGTATAAGGCTAGGCTTATTGCAAAGGGTTATGCGGAGGAAAGAGGCATTGATTTTGATGAGACCTTTGCACCTACATGCCGTATGACTACTGTTCGGAGCATTTGTGCACTTGCAGCCCATCATGGTTGGAATGTACATCAGCTGGACATTAAAACAGGATTTCTGAATGATGACTTGCATGAAGAAGTGTATGTTTTTCAACCCCGTGGTTTTGTGCAGAAAGGGAATGAAAACCAGGTGTGCAGGTTAAAGAAGGCATTATATGGTTTAAAGCAAGCACCACGTGCTTGGTATGAGAAGATACATGCCTATCTGGTTAGACATGGTTTTGAGAACAGTCCAACTGAAAGCACCTTATATGTTAAGCGTGCTAATGATGTGCTTCTGATCATTGTTGTCTATGTTGACGACATGCTGCTCACTGGTCCTACTGAGAAGCATATTGCTGATTTCAAGGCTGATTTGCATGCCTCATTTGAGATGTCTAATTTGGGGCATTTGCATCACTATTTGGGCATTCAGTTTATGCAAGTTGATGGTGGAATGGCTTTGTGTCAAACGAAATATATTGACACATTATTGCAGCGTTTTGGCCTTGAAGACTGTAAGCCTATTACCTCTCCTATGGAGACAGGTTTACGATTGAGTCTTCATGATGCTGGAGATGCATTTGATGCTGTTCTCTATCAGTAGGCTTTTGGATGCTTGATTTACTTATGCATTACTCGACCAGATATTCAGTTTGCTGTTTCATAGATGAGCAGGTTTATGCATTGCCGAGGAGTCACGCATTGGAAGGCGGTTAAGCGCATCTTTTGCTACTTGAGTAGTACTCGGCTACGTGGGTTGTTTTATCCCAAGGGAGGATCACTACCGCCAGATTTGCATGCTTTTTCTGACTCAGATTGGGCTGGTTGCTATGACACTCATGTGTCCACCAGTGGTTTTTGGTTCATGCTTGATAGCTCATGTATATCTTGGTTGAGCCAGAAGGAGCCTACTGTGGCCACTTCCAGTTGTGAGGCTGAGTATAGGGAAGCTTTCACAGCGACTGTTGAGTGTGTGTGGCTCATACACCTTATGGCTGATTTGGGTGTTGGCTTCACTGACAGTCAGAGCGCATTGGCAGTGCGAGCAAGGTAGCAGCGGTTCGCGTACCGCATGGTCCGGTACTTTTTTCCGGTTCGGTTTGAACCTTACCCGACTCTTTCGTCTGGTTCGTGCATAATCGAAGACCTAAAAATTTGAGTTCTTTCCTTAATTTTAAACTATGAACCATCTCATTCGCATGCATTCTCGAGCCATTCTCTTCCTTGTGAGTGCACATACAGATATATACACATGTATGAGGTTACTGGTCACACACACACATATATTTATAATTTTTACATATATATGAAAACCCTAACGTACCTTACGAACCTTACCTCGGACGTAAGATTCGGTTCACGTACCTTACCCGTACCGAATCTTACGAACCTTACGAACCTAACCACCTTGGTTGCGAGGAACCCTGTGTTCCATGCTCGCACTAAGCACATTGAGGTGCATTATCACTATGTCAGGGAGAGGTTCTCTGCTGGGGAGATAAGCTTGGCATATGTGCCCACGCAGGAGAACATTGCATACCTTTTCACGAAGGCTTTGCCTAGGGAGAAGTTTGAAGCTTTCCGCAAAGCTTTGGGCTTACTTCCTTTTGTGGAGTGATTTCCACATAGCTTGGCACTTCCTTATACATGAGTGCTAGCTCCTTGTTCACCGCATCACTCCCAGGGGGGATTTGTTGATATATTTAGGTAGTGATGTGTGTGAACACACTAGGACCGCCGGGGCACTTTTTTCCCTCTTTAGGAGGTTTTTTTTCCCCGGCTTGTATATACGCCTATTGCCCTAATGGGCTACTTATCTTTGTACATTCTCTAGTAATACATTCAGTATTGTGTGTTTGTGCTCCAAGCTTCTTCTTCTTCCTTGTGCTGTTCGCGTGCTTCCGCAGACATCTATCTCCAATAGGACGGGTCCCGGGACGGGGACGGTCCATAGGGGGGATTTCGGGACGGGGCCCGGGACAGGGAAGGGGGGGGGGGGGGGGGGCGGGAGGGGGACTGGATCCCGAGATGGGAACAAGGTCCCGAGACGGGGCCGGTCCATAGGGAGGTTTTGGGACGGGGCCCGGGACGGGGTCTTGACTTTTGTCATCCCAAGATAACATTTAATTGAAAATTCAGCTAAAAAAAAAAATCATAATTGAATTAATCCACTTAACATGTAAATAATAAATTCACTATTCAGCCATAATTGAAAATTCATAATTCATCTGGATTCTCTATACATAGAAAATCGAGTAACAATTAATGTACAAAATTCAAATAAGGTAATAACATGTAAAATTTAAAAATTCAGCTACTATTATCAATTCATGACAGATAATACATATCCAATGTCCATACATGTGAATTTTAACCATAATATGAATGCATGTAAAATTCAGCCATGCTCATATCCATATAACATGTACATTATAAACTTTAAAGTTCAGCTTCAACCATAACTTAGAAGCTTAAAATTATATCCACATTCATATAACATGTCAAAATTCAATCATAAGTTATAATATCCATGATCATAAAATGATAAATGATATCCATAAAGGATAAATCATAAAACATCAATTGTGAAGTACAAATGTCAAAATCCATGTCCATTATCAAAAATCCATATGAAAATGTAAACTAAAGAGACTATATACTCATAGTACAATAAAATCGTCGATTTTTATATAAAAATCGCAATAAAAATCGTTGGAACGTTTTTAACGATTTTTTAGATTTTTTGAGAGATTTTTTGGATTTTTCAAAGATTTTTTCAGAGATTTTTTGGATTTTTTTAGAGATTTATCTCAAGAGCACTCAGCATGATCAGCCCCTTGCAAGTTGCTTTCCAATTCAGCCTTCTCTATTTTCCCTTTGCTTCAACCTTCCCTTTGCATTGGTACATACATTTATGTTTCAAAATATAAAAATCTCTCACAGTGAATAAAAACCCCGATTTTTATTTTCGAATTTAAAAACCTCTACGATTTAAACGATTTAAACCTCGATTTAAATCTCGTTTTTAAACCTCTTCTTGTACTATGTATATACTATATAGTCTCATCGTATACATCCTCATGATTAAAAAGATTGTCAATGTCATTAGTTACATGCTCGTCATCATCATGTGCCTCTTCTATGTTTTCCTCCTCCTCCTCTTCAATGTTAGTTGGAGTGATGACATCATCTTCTTTCAACTCCCATTCTGTAAATGGATCAACTTTATCTATTTTTGATAACATCTTTAAATTGCAACTAAAATTGCAACTAACAAATTGCAACTAACATACACTAAGTCACTAGCCTTTTGAACACCAAGCCTATTGCGTTTTTTTGAGCCAACATGTGCATAAACACTCCATAATTGCTCCAAGCTAGATAAACTACATGCTTGGCTCAAGATACGAATAGCGAAAGCTTGTAGCTTTGGTGTGCTAGCTCCATAAGCGTCCCACCATAGAGCACCGCCAACACGAAAACGATCTTCTTGTGCATCCAAAGAATGAAGGAAGCCTTGCTTTCCATTCCGATACATGGCTAGCTCATCCCGAATGGCTCTTCTTTCTATATAACACACACACACACATAAATACACACATATACATACAATGTCTTGTATGTGTATGTGTGTGTGTGTTTATGTTTGTATGTATGTATGCGCTATGTATGTAGGTGTGTGTATTTATGTGCATTGTGTGCACTGTGTATGTATGTTTGTATGTACTATGTATTTATGTTTGGCATGTATGTACTATGTATGTATGCAGTATGACATATGTATGCATGTAATTAAATTAATTATGTATGTATGACATATGTATGTGTGTATTTACTATTTATGACATGTGTGTGTGTACACTGTGTGTATTTAATATTTATGTATGTTTGTACAATGTATGTATGTATGACTGTTGACACATGTGTATGTACATTGTACGTATGTATGTACATTGTATGACATCATCATCAATTAGCAGCTTTGAATCCCTCAAGAATTCCCTGGCAGCAGAAGGTAGCATGACTGTACAGTGTATTGGGATTCGGGAACCTCTGTAACAGGCTACAGCAGCCTGCAGGTATTGGAATTTGAAGGCTGGAGCCCTACACTCAGCACTGTGTACAATCATGAATGTACATGTGTAATGCAGCAGGTAACAGCAGGTATTGGGCTGGAGCCCTACAGCAAATTGCAATATTCAGAAGGCTGCTATGATAGAATTCTGCATACAAAGAATTACTCAATTTCATATGATGTCATTGATATGTCATGTCAGGTCTCTAAGGCCAGTTTGTAATGTTCAATTGATTATTTTAATCATTAATGACCAACATGTTGTGTGTAACATGTATGGCTGTCGGATGTCCCTCTTTAATTTGCTGGAGTAATCTGTAGTATAATACAATGTAGTAATGACAAGTCACAAATGTACATACCTTAAGGCTTACTGTGACCTGTCAAGTTTCAACAGTGAAGCTCGACTCTTGAGCCTTGGGATTCAGTCTTCAGAATCTCTCTCTCTCTCTCTCTCTCTCTCTCTCTCTCTTCCCCCCCCCCCCCCCCCCTTTTCCCTTCTTGCTGCTGCGAGTAATCGTCGGAGGCCGGAATGCGCGTGAACTACACGTGTGCACAATGCACATTAGAAAAAAAAGGGTCAATTTTTAGATGGGACGGGCCCGTCCCCATTCGGCGTCCGGGACAAGGAACGGGCCGTCCCCAGCTTGGTGGGACGCGTTCCCTGTCTGGAACATCCAACCGGGACGGGACCCGCCCCCAGCCCAAAAAAATTTGGATGGGACGGTGGGGACGGCCGTCCTGGTCATTTTGGCCCCCGTCCCCTGTCACTATGATGATTTGCCGAGCTTCTTGTGAGTTCATGCTCGTGTTGTGTGTGCATTGTGGGGTGCGTGTGCGTGCATATATTCTGAGTTCTATACCCACTATTGGGCACTGGTGATGTTAGTGGGGATGTTATAGTATTGAGTCGATACTATGCATAATAGCTGACATGCTATATAGTCTTGTCGTTGACTACCATGAGCATATAGTTGCACCCTCATTTGAGGGTGAATTTGGGGTTTGCCTGGATGCATTCTAGTATATAAGATTGTTGTATTAGCGGACATGCAGGTTTCACTTGTGTATTCTTCGTCCGAGTTATGACGAGCTGATAGGTTTGTATGCCCTATCAGCTATGTATTTCTGTAATTTTTCCTATCTTTTGTTTGGATTTTGTGCTACTCTTCAATATGGCTGAGTTTTCCCATGACCTCCAAAAGTGATGGAAACGCAGTTCACAGAGGTTCTTGTGAGTTCATGCTCCTGGTGTGTGTGCGTTGGGGGGTGATTGTGTGAGCATGTATTCATTATGAGTTCTATACCCACTATTTGGGACTGATGATGTTAGTGGGAATGTCATTGTATTGAGTCGATACTGTGCATAATGGAGCTGACAGGCTATATAGTGTTGTGGTTGACTAAACATTTGCAAATTGTACTCAGCCTCACCTTGTTTATGGAACTTCAAATTCTGCTATATATATTATAATCTCTCACTAAACATTTGCAAATTGTACTCAGCCTCACCTTGTTTATGGAACTTCAAATTCTGCGACATCTGAAAGGCTTGTTTGCCATCATGAGAGTGCATTACTGTCACACTTCAGAGGTCAAAAATGATCATTGTTCATTATACCACAGCTTTCTATCTACAAAGATTTGAAAATTGCATTTGGTAAATCCTTTGTCTGAATGATTTTTATCTGGGTAATATAAGGCAGCGTTTATTTCATTTCACAGATATATGGAAGGAAAGTGTCAGTGCTCACCTCTTCAGCAACATTTATTTTTCTGGTAATCTTCTAGATTATTGGTTAGAATCTTTAGCTTAGTTTGGTAGTTTTAAAGGGTATTTGATAAAATTCATTCTGTTTCTCATTCTATCCTAGCATTTTCTTGTATGGTTCACTTTATGAGTGTTATCCCACATGAACTAGCAGGGCTGAATCTTTAATATGTGGATGTACATTCTTAGTTTTTTTTTTTTAAAAAGCATCAAATGTTCATATGTTTTGTTGTTGACTCAATCATGGATGAGCCAGTGGAAATGATTATGAGGGAGGGAGTGAGGGAGGGAGAGAGGGGAGGGCCAGTGGAAATGATATATGGAAGGAAAGTGTCAGTGCTCACCTCTTCAGCAACATTTATTTTTCTGGTAATCTTCTAGATTATTGGTTAGAATCTTTAGCTTAGTTTGGTAGTTTTAAAGGGTATTTGATAAAATTCATTCTGTTTCTCATTTTATCCTAGCATTTTCTTGTATGGTTCACTTTATGAGTGTTATCCCACATGAACTAGCAGGGCTGAATCTTTAATATGTGGATGTGCATTCTTAGTTTTTTTTAAAGCATCAAATGTTCATATGTTTTGTTGTTGACTCAATGATGGATGAGCCAGTGGAAATGATTATGAGGGAGGGAGGGAGGGAGGGAGAGAGGGGAGGGAAGGGAGGGGGGAGGGAAGGGGGGGAGGAGGGAGGGAGGGAAAAAGTTGGGGGGAAGGGGGGGGGTGGGGGGGGCGGGAGGGAGGGGGGAGGGAGGGAGGGAAAAAGGTGCGGGGATGGAGGGGAGGGAGGGAGCCTGGAGGCCTACATAAGGGCAAAGTAGCCCATCAAGCAAAATGCATAAAACTTGTTGGAGGTGGATCCAGTCATCATGAATTGTAACATGTGGAAGGCAAGCATCGAGTATAATGATGTATAATATCTGATACGTCCCCTAAAGGGATTTGGTGGCATTGCATGGAGGACTGGTCAACTACATACTATGTATAGTTCTGTTTGTTCTATTTTGTAGCTTGATGTGTGATTATTTCAGTTGCGTAAGTAGGAAAATAAAATTTTTTGTGTCGAATTTTATCAAGTGGAGGCTGTCTACCAGCATGCAACGATTTTGCATGCCCCAACCTAATAGGTGCTTTTGTATTTTCAGGTTCATTTTGGACTTGGAGTTCAGTTTCCTAGGGAGCAGCCAACACTGACATTCCAAAGCTGCCTTGTAAGAGTTCTTCATTGGCTACTGAAAGAGTTCCTTCCCCCCCCCCCCCAAACAACAAAACCCCCACCCCCACTCAAACAAAAAAAGACCCAAAAAATAAAAAAGAAAAACCATTCTCCCTGCACCCAGAGCCAACAACTACAACCAAAATCCCCTCCTGCCCAAAAAAGGAGGGAACAGACCCTGCATCCTGCCCATATCTTCTTCACCTCCTCCCCGACTCTCAGTTATGGCATCTCTTTGCTTTATTAAATGTATTGAACCTCACATATGTTAGCCAGGGGCCATAATACATGTAGACTCGATATATTCTTGCTTAGAATTCTAGTGGCTTTTCTGTAGTTCTAGGTCAAGACATTTTTTTATTATCTCCCCCAGCATTTTTAACACTAGTTGTGCTTTTCTTCCCTTGTTTCAGATCCAAGGCAATGCAACTTTAGTTTGAGAGGTCTTTTCGTCTTTTGTTCAGATTTTAATATATCATTTTATTTTAATTCTCTGCACACTTTTGCTCTTTCTTTGAGATTAATATATTATTTTTTTGTCCTGTAATTTTTATGAGATACTTTTTCTTTCTTGTTCAGCATTTTGACAATAATGGAAAGCCGGTGATGCGATTGTACAAGGAATATCCTTGGAGCCCAAGATGGGAAACTTCTGAGATGGTGCAACGAATTTTGTATGTTGATATTTGACACTCTGATTGTTTTACCATTTGCATTTGGTCCGGGATCCTGTACTTGCATGGCATGTCAGCAGTTAAACATACAGCTTTGCCCATGTTCGTTCATATACAATGAACATGTTATATATTCCAAGCATCTGATCCATATTGGAGGTCGGAGAATAGAGGAAATCTTTGTCACCAAGTTCTAATATTCATAGTATCTGCATGCATGCATCCAACTATGAGGGTTGACGTACGGACATGTGCATGTGTGCATACAAAGATGCTCCTGTGCATGTGCACACACACATGCATGCATGAATGTATGCATGCACATGCATTCGTGTGAGCACACACATGCATGCACATGCATTCGTGTGAGCACACACATGCATGCACACGCACATGGGAGGGAGATGGGTAGTGGGAGATATTCGGGGGAGAGGGGGAGTGGGGGAGAAAGGGGAGAGAGAGAAAGAAAGAAAGTTATATTAACGTCTTCTAAAGGCCAAGCTTGGCCTATGAGACAAAACCATGTACAAATGTGGTGGTCTCTGTGTAGAAATAAAAAAGAAAGATGCTCACTACACAAAACTGTGTAGGCTGAAAACAACAAAAGGATGGTGTACCTGGTAATGAGGGGGATAGTGGGGATAATGTAGTGGTGTGGGGGAGTGTGGCTTTGACTCTGCAGATAATGGCAACCTAATATGGGGGGAACCCACGGGGGAGTGAATGTGTATACCCTAACTGCTGATGATCATTGATGGGTGGTGGTGGGTGGAGTTTGTGGTACATCGAGGGCGGTTTGAGTACATCCTGAAAGAAGGCTGCCCAAGTGGTGGTGGTATGTCTCTGTTCCATCATGTGGTCGTGGGCTATCACGATGCCTGAGATATCCTCTTGGTGCAGTCGTGGTCGTTACCCAACCATACGAGGTCGGCGGCACACTCTTGTTGGAGCAAGTCTATGACAAGCTTAAGTATTGGCTTGAGTCCCACAAAGTCATAGAAGAAGCTTTAAAATGAAGACTATGCAAAGTTCACTGGTGAACTACCTCTTGTAACTTTTGAAGAGTTTACTTAATGTAAAAGTGAAAGAATCTTAAGTGGTTGAGTCCACTTGGTCAAAAAGGGAAAGAGGAGCCACGAATTTGTGATTTGTGGTAGGTAGAGAATCAAATCAATCACTAATTGATTGGAGAGTGATTGAGGGAAGTTAGCCTCCCAAACTCAACTATAAATAGATGGCAGCTTTAGTCGTGGTTAGAGAGACCTATGTGAAGACCTCCAAGGGCTGAGCTTTATGCCATATCAAGGTGTGATTACAAGGCACACATATGTATTAGTAAGTCCATTGTATTGTACAAGCAATATACTTTCATTTTCATGATCATTTGAGTTCATATTTCCATGTTCTTGTGAAGTGTACTACTCATTGCCATATCTCTCAGTTTTCTTGGTCAGATTGCAGAGATGGTTTCTCTGAGCTTGGTGCATCATTTTCAGTGATTTAACTTGGTAAAGTTAGCTCTATAAGTCTAATATATGCTCATCAAATTTCATTTTTGGGTATTGCAATCTTCAGTTATGTTCAGTTGAAGTCAACCCTGTTTGTCATTTTCACTTCTCTGTCAAGTACCCGTCTTTTTTACTCATCTTTTTTGAGCTGTTTCTCAGTGTGTACTTATCCAAATTCAATGATTTAAAGCTTGTTGGATTCAACTTACTGTCTAGTATAACCATACAAATTTTCATAATCATTTGATTCTTAAATCTGGAGTTATGTACATTTTTCTGCTCACTAGTCTCAAACTGTAGCGGCCCGTGAAAATCGGGATGATGTCATCACTTGTTAAACATCTTTCTCAGTGTGTGGTTCATTATTTTTGATGAGATTACTCTTGAAAGTTAGCTCTTTAAGTTAACTAGACTTCCCCAAGAGGAATTAAGTTAATTGGTGTTGTGCTCAGAGAATTATGCAAAACACTGGACATGTGTATGAAACAAAATAGCAAGTTCTTCACCTCTGAGCTAACTCCAACCTATCTGTTTTGATCTATCTTTTTGTGAGTGATCTTCCAAGGTACATAGGGTGTCTAATACATCCATTGGAAAGATAAAAGGGCCCACCATATACTCCTTGAGTTCATTTGGCTGGTGTAGATCAAGGATTTTGCAACACCTCTTCATCTTCAAGCACATACCTATCCATCTCTAAACATCTGTTTGTGCCGCTACCTGCTGGAGCATGAGCCCTATGCCTCTGGGAGGCCGGTCTGTCTGATGTGGCCTAGCTCGCTCAAAGAACTGAGGTAATAGTCTGTGGGGTACTCACCCGTGTCTGATGCGTGGGATGTAGCATCTGCTCTCGTCTCTCATGTGCGGCCGTGAAGAAGTGTACCATCCTCCGCTGGTCTTTGGTGGTCATACAGAGCTGGAGTGACTCCTCTATCTAGAACTCTGCTCATAGGTCTGACTCGTTTGAGTATGCTCGACATCTGGTAACCAATTGCTCCTCACTCTCTATCTCTGTATGGCATATAGGGAGCCATCTCTCCTCTCGAGGGACTCCTTTAGCTCGACCCCTCTCGATCTCGAGCTGATGTGATGAGACTTGAGACTTCCCAATGACGACTCGAAGGTGGTGTGGTAGGTATGTCTGCATGTAGTCTTGAAGAGTGCCTCTACTAGCATCAGTGGTGGAGCAGGCTCTCCCTTGATGATATCATGGGTTACCAAAGATTTGCTGTCAGATGAATCAGACAATCATGAGAACCTGCGGCCTCTCCAATGCTATCCATGATGTTGCGGCTAATCACAGTCTCCATATTGGTGCTCCATGCATGAGTGCTTTGGTAACCAAAGTGTCGAAAAGCCACCCCTTTGTGCGGAGCTCATGAAAATATGCCTTGTGGCACTATCTTTGCATCAAAGCTAGTGCTGCATATCCTTGTGTGATGTGATCATGAGCTTCATAAGACATGGAGACAACCCCAGAGGCTCCAGTGAATGCCACTCCCAAGTAAACATATGATTTGACTACCTCGATGGGTCTGCCAACTACCTCGATGGGTCCACTTTCTCTTGTGAAAGAATTCTGTCTCCTCACTTGTGTTGATGTATGGAAGATCAGAACCTTGGTTTTTCCAAGGTTCATTGATAACCCTCTATGTGTGCAAAAATCGCCTAGGCCGTATAGGTCATGCTGTAGGCCTCATGCAGACTCTGAAATTAGCACAATATCATTAGCATATAAAAGAATGTGGTCATTGGTCCCTCGTACCTCAATGCCCTCTCCTCCTTGCTGCCATATGAAGTCCAGTATATCCTCAGTGTGTAGACCAAAGAGGGTGGGTGAGAGAGGGCATCCTTGCTTCACTCCGATGGTGCTAGCAAGTGGATCGGATAGGCCTCTTGGGCATCTGACTCTACTTGATACTCTCTTATATAAGGTGCATATCCTCCATATCATCTCCTCTCGAGCCTTGATATTGGGTAGACATCTAAAGAGCCGTTCCCTGGGAATTGTGTCGAAGGCTTTGCAGAAGTCCACATAGCAGTGGTATAATCTCCTCTTCCTCACTCGTGCCTCGTCGATCAGGTATCTCAGAGTGAAGATGTGGTGAATGGTAGAGTAATCGTCTCAAGCCCTCCTGTCCTAGAGCTGTGATGCCCTTCCTCTCAAAGAGAATGCTGAACTCTAACTCTAGCATTGCCCCATATAACTTTGCTAGTATGGGGCCAATCATGGTCGTTAGGTATGTGGCTGGATCCATAACATCGCTTGACTTATGAATGGGCACAATGACGTGCTCAATCCATGAGTCACGGAACCCTTCTACCAATGCTTGGTTGAAGAGGTGGGCAATGAGTAGTGGTAGAATCATGCATTCGTTGATGAGATGCTCTGCTTGTGAACCGAACTGGTCATGGGCCCGGCCATGCTCCAAATGGGTAATGGTGCCGCTCACCATAGTCGGTGTGAAGAAGTAAAAGGTAGTGGGGCATGAGCTCTGTGGCCTGGAAATGGGGGGCGAGTTCGAGATCTGATATAGACTTTGTGCATAGCTATGCCAAGTGCTCGGGTCTCGAATCGGTGTCTTCTATCTCCTCTCTCTCAGATGTTGTCACACCACTGCACTGTCCCGCTCATGATAAAGTCGTAGATATCCCAATATTGTCTCTCCTCCCATTCCCGCCACTTGTGGTGGGTAAGGCTCTGCATGTGGCATTGTGCGTGTTTGTGTGTAATATCCCCCATGTGCTCTTAAATTTGTAAATGCTTTGGTAGTATCATACCTACGGTTTTGGGGCATGGATCCTATGCGTGGAGGGTATGTATGTGTGCGGCGTGGAACACTCAAGAACTGTGTCAAGTAGGATGGTGGTGCTATGTGACGTGAGTGTGTCTAGGGATGAGAGTGGATCGAGTGAGAGTAGGCCATTGTAAGTGGTGTGCATAAACATGTGAGAGCTCATGTGTGAAGTGTATTGTGGTGTGTGGCTCAATGAGTGAGGGAGGGTCTAATGGAATAGGAGATGAAAATGTGAGCGTGATAAACATATGGTCAACACGGATTGGAGGTCGTGCAATACAAAGTGAGGGAATAAGTGAATCTCCAGAGATGGTTCACAAAATGTAGTCGACCGTGCTCTCCCCTCCCTCGTGAGGGAATGAAGTAAGTCCCCCCCGAGTCTCACCATTGGTGCATCCCGCTATATATAATGAGATGGTGTCAGTTGCCTAGCTCAAGCAAAGGTTTGCCATACCCATTGGTGTCTTGACCCATATCTGCTGATACACTACTAGTCCTCGTCTCGTTTGGCTCTATGCTCCTCATGGTCTGTCGATGCTCCATGTTATATGACTCGCACTGATGTGACCGGGTGCGGCCATTGAAGTCCTCCATGAGGAAAACTTCACCTAGGGTGCTATAATGTAGTAGATCATCTGAAAGTGCGGTGTACGGTGAATCTCTCTCCCGAGTCTGTTCCTCGTGGTCTTGTCCCGCGTATTTGGATCCACTTGGTGGGAAGTAGCATATGGCAATGTAAGCCAAGCTCTCTGGTGCTATCTCCATGCAGGCCCACATGTATTCGGCCTCCTTGTCTCTTCTTATTATATGAATCCGAAAAACTTGCAATGCCGGGGAGGCCCCTTTCTAGGCTCTCATGGGTCTCTGTGACAAGCGAAGTCACGAGTTTCTAAGATCTCCTCTAGTCTGTCTGGTCATGTCCAAAGTGCTATGTAGTAGTTCCACACCACTCCCCTGAGTGGTGACCCATTGTGTTGTGTTTGGAGGGGGGGGGAGAGGGGGGGAGAGAGAGAGAGAGAGAGAGAGAGAGAGAGAGAGAGAGAGAGAGAGAGAGAGAGAGAGAGAGAGAGAGAGAGAGAGAGAGAGAGAGAGAGAGAGAGAGAGAGAGAGAGAGAGAGAGAGAGAGAGAGAGAGAGAGAGAGAGAGAGAGAGAGAGAGAGAGAGAGAGAGAGAGAGAGAGAGAGAGAGAGAGAGAGAGAGAGAGAGAGAGAGAGAGAGAGAGAGAGAGAGAGAGAGAGAGAGAGAGAGAGAGAAAGTCATATTAACGTCTTCTGGAGGCCAAACTTGGCCTATGAGACAAAAACCATGTACAAGTGTAGTAACCCTGTGTGGAGGATGAAATGAAATAAAAAGTATATGGCGACACAAAGATATATAAGGCTGGAAAAGGCTGGGGAGACGTGACTCTGACTCTGCAGATAGTGGCCACCTAATACATGGGGGACATGTGAGTAAAAGTGTGAGTAAAACACCCTAGCTACTGGTGAATGGGGGGAGATGGGTGTAGTATGTGGTACATCGGGGGTGGTCTGAGTGCCGCCTCAAGGAAGACAACCCATGGGGTGGTGGTGCGCCGATGCTCCATCATGTGGTCGTAGGCTGTCCTGATGCGTGAGATATCCTCCTGATATAGTGGTGGTCGATGATATCCGCCCATGCGTGGTCGGCGCCGTGCTCTCTGTGTTGCTGCCTGGTAGAGCGTGAGCCCTATAGATGGACCTCTCTGATGTGGCTCAGCCCGCTGAAAAAACTGGGTAATGGTCTGCTGCGTACTCACCCGTGGCTGATGTGTGGGCTGGAGTGACCGATCTCGCCTCTCGTATGCTTCTGCGAGGAAGCGTCCCAAGCGTCGCTGAGTGGTGACCCATTGTGTGGTGTTTGGAGGGGGAGAGAGAGAGAGAGAGAGAGAGAGAGAGAGAGAGAGAGAGAGAGAGAGAGAGAGAGAGAGAGAGAGAGAGAGAGAGAGAGAGAGAGAGAGAGAGAGAGAGAGGGAGGGAGGGAGGGAGGGAGGGAGGGAGGGAGGGAGGGAGGGAGGGAGGGAGGGAGGGAGGGAGGGAGGGAGGGAGGGAGGGAGGGAGGGAGGGAGGGAGGGAGGGAGGGAGGGAGGGAGGGAGGGAGGGAGGGAGGGAGGGAGGGAGGGGGGGGGGGGGGGGGGAGGGAGGGAGGGAGGGAGGGAGGGGGGGGGGGGGGGGGGAGGGAGGGAGGGAGGGAGGGAGGGGGAGGGAGGCAGGGAGGGAGGGAGGGAGGGAGAGAGGGAGAGAGAGAGTTTTAACATCTATTAGAGGCCAAAATCGGCCTATGAGACAAAACATATACATCAGCATGATCCGATCCATTGTGATCCCAAAAGGAATGCAAAATAAAATGTGAGTACAAAACAAAGTATAAAGGAGTGGATTATAACTGGTGTCGAGGGTGTGGGGTGCTATGGGTATGCACTCTAAATGCTCAGCAGGTGAGATACAAATATGATATGCATAGAGAGAGAGAGAGAGAGAGAGAGAGAGAGAGAGAGAGAGAGAGAGAGAGAGAGAGAGAGAGAGAGAGAGAGAGAGAGAGAGAGAGAGAGAGAGAGAGAGAGAAGAAAGAAAAGAAAGAAAAGAAAGAAAGGTATATTAACGTCTTCCAAAGGCCAAACTTGGCCTATGAGACAAAATCATATACAACTGTGGTAATCTCTTTGTAGTAATGGAAAGGAAAAAAAAAAGGAAAAAAAATACTTGCTACACAAAACTGTGTAGGCGGAAAACAGCAAAGGATGGTGGTACCTGTAATGAGGAGGTAGTGGGAATAAAATAATGGTGCCTGGGGGGAGAGTGGCTCTGGCTCAGCAGATAATGACCACGTGATACAAAGGGGACCCATGAGGGAGTGAATGTGTATACCCTAACTGCTGATGATGGGTGGAGGTGGGTGGAGTATATGGTACATCGGCGGTGGTAGGAGTGCCTCCTGGAGGAAGCCTATCCAAGTGGTGGTAATGCGCCTATGCTCCATCATGTAGTCGTGGGCTATCCTGATGCGTGAGATATCCTCCTGGTGTAGTGGTGGTCGTCGGTACCCAACCAGATGTGGTCGGCGTCGCACTCTCTGTGCCTCTGCCTGCTGGAGTGTGAGCCCTATGCCTCTGGGAGGCGGGTCCGTCCGATGTGGACCAACATGCTCAAAATACTGAGTAATAGTCTGCTGGGTACTCACCCGTGTCTGGTGTGTAGGCTCTAGCATCTGATCTCGTCTCTCATATGCAGCCATGAGGAAACGCCCCATCCTCCGCTGGTCTGCAGTGGTCATGCACAACTGGAGTGACTCCTCTATCTGGAACTGTGCTCATAGGTCCGAGTATGCCGGGCATCTGATAACAAGGTGCTCCTCACTCTCCATCTCTGTATGGCATACTGGGCACCACCTCTCCTCTTGAGGGACTCCTCTAGCCCGACCCCTCTCTCTCTCTCTTGACTTTTTAACGTCTATTAGAGGCCAAAATCGGCCTATGAGACAAAACATATACATCAATATGATCCAATCCACTGCGATCCCAAAAGGAAAATAAAGTGTGAGTACAAAAAACGGGTATAAAAAGAGTGGATAATAACTGGCATCAAGGGTGTAGGGTGCTATAGGTATGCACTCTATATGCTCAATGGGTGAGATACAAATATGATATGCATAGGGAGGGGAGGCTCGATGGTATCACAACCCTCTAAATGCCTGGAGTGGATGTAGGATATAATTCATCGGTGGGTAAGGCATCATGGCGATTCTCAAAATGCTCTCGATTCTCAAAATGCTCTGAACATCCAAATCGACTGGGGTGCACTGCTCACGTCTCCATATCTCCATGTCATGGCGTGCGTGAATCGCGTGAATCTCTCTCTGGTGTGGACGGGCTCTTCGGAGTGGGAGTCTCGGTTGTCGACGCTGTCGTCTAAGCTCATCTGCTCTGTGTAATGTGACACCTCGCATGGAGCTGGGTCCTTGAGTGGCTGTGGGTCTAAAAAAATCTGTAATATAAGTCTAAAGGGGGGGGGGGGGGCAGGTGTATCTCCATCTGCTGCTCGAGAAGTGATGCACGGCAGTGCTGGAGCTCTACTTGGAAACGACCTAGAGGGCGCTGGTCCTCTGTCCCCAATAAATAGGCTGAATAGAGGGTGATAGGCTTTTGCACTTCCACGCCTAAATCTGTAAGTAGCATCTCTAACCATGGTGCCTCACATGTTGCCATTGCAACACCTCTGTACTCGGCCTCTGTACTCGATAAAGCAACAATGGGTTTCTTCTTGCTGCTCCATAATAGCTGCACTCCAAGTGAGAATAGAAAGCCACTAGTAGATCTTCTATCTGGAATGCTACCAGCCCAATCTGCATCAGAGTATCCATGGACCTGCAAATCTACACCAACTTCATAAAACAATGCATAATTCAAAGTAGCACTCACATAACATAGAGTGCAGCACTCACATAACATAGAGTGCGCCTCAGAGCATCTGAATGTGGCTTCCTGGAAACCTGTATAAATTGACTTTCAAGTGCAACAAATCAGGCCTCATAATTGTGAGATATATCAAACTTCCCACAATTTTCCAGTACATAGTAGCATTTTCCAATGCTTCAGTTAATGTAGCATCTAACTTCAAATTTTGATCTAATGGCATAGAAATTGGCTTACAATCAGCCATACCATACTTTTGCAGCATATTCAAGGCATATTGCCTTTGCGACATCCATATACCTGTTTCTGTATGTATAAACTCAATGCCCAAGAAATAGCACAACACCCCAAGATCTTTCATGTCAAATTCTTGCATAAGAAGTTCCTTTACCTCTTTAATGCTTTCTTTATTATCACCACCTACAAACAAATCATCAACATAAATAGCCACAATTGTGATGCCATCATCACCCTTCCTTCCATATAGTGAATGATATGCATCACACATAGAAAATCCAATGGTGGTTAAGTGATGAGCAATCCTTGCATGCCATGCACGAGGAGCTTGCGTAAGCCCATACAAAGCTTTTTGCAACATGCAAACATATTCTGGATGCTTTGAATCTTCATACTCTTGTGGCTGGTCCATGTATACTTCTTCCTGTAACTCACCATGTAGGAAAGCATTCTTCACATCCATTTGATGCAAAGTCCATCCTTTTGCTGTAGCTAATGCAACAAGTGTTCTGACAATAGACATTTTAGCTACAGGGATGAATGTTTCCTCATAATCAATTCCATATGTCTGTGCATATCCTTTTGCTACCAATCATGCTTTGTACCTGCTTATGCTACCATCAGCAGTGTGTTTTACCTTGTAAACCCACTTGCAGCCTATGGGTTTCTTTCCTTGGGGCAATGGATCCAGCTTCCATGTATCATTTCCATAAAGTGCAGCCATCTTCTCATCCATAGCTTTTTCCGAATCTGCATTTCCAATTGCATCTTCAAAACAAGAGGGTTCAACATCTTGTATTACCTTTGTCATGTAGGCACAATGGCGAGCCATGTAACTATCATATGTCAATCGTTGCACTGAATTCCGCATCCTCCCAGATCTTCTTGGCCCTGGGTCACTTCTCCTTGTATCATCTGCATGTGCCTTTCTTACTCCTGGAGTCTTCATAGAGGGCAATCCAAGTTCCTCATCAAGACTCTTTTTTGAATTGCTTGAATCTCCATCAACATCTTCAAAACCTGCACATGTTTTACTACGAGCAGAAAGCTTTTCTTTACCTTTCTTGGATGTATTTGAGGAATTTGCTGGACTCAAATTTCCATGCAATCTTCCACTCCATGGATTTGAGTTGGATGTATTGCTTGGTGATGCATCCGGTCTGCTCAAAACTTGAGATTCTCCACTCGATTTTTCAGCATTTTCTTTGTTATTTGATTCAAAATTAAGCCCATCTTTGGCATCTGCATAGAAGCTTGACATTTCATCAAATACCACATCTGTGTTCACCCTCACATGTCATGTGAGTGGGTTATAACATTTATATCCCTTTTGTTCAAGGGAGTATCCAATGAAGATACATTTTTTTGCTTTTGGATCAAGCTTTGTCCTCAACTCATCTGGAACATGTACATATGCAATACAGCCAAATATTTTCATATGTGATAAGTTTGGCTTTTTAAATGTAAACTTCTCTTCAGGTGTAACTTCATGTAGAACAGCAGTCGGAGTTCTGTTCATGATATATACAGTAGTATGAACAACTTCTGCCCAATAACAATGAGGCATATACTTCTCAGCCATCAAGGCTCTTGCTATTTCTATATTATGTCTATTTTTTCGTTCAGCAACGCCATTTTGACGTCGAATTCCATGACTTTCAAGATTGTTTTTGAACTCATTTGACATGTATTCACCCCCTCCCTCATATCTTAATGTCTCAATATACTTCCGTGTCTGCTTTTCCACCATAGCTTTAAAATTCTGGAAGTGAGTGAACACCTGACTCTTCTCTTTCATGAAATATACCCTTACTTTCCGTGTATGGTCATCAATGAAAGTAACATAAAATTTGCAACCACCCGTAGATGTGGTCTTTGTAGGACCCCAAACATTTGTATGTACTATTTCTAGCACATTCTCACTAACATGCTTGTCATGCGGAAATAATGCTCTTGACTGTTTACCAAATTGACATGCTACGCATACCTTTTGCATTTTGCAACCTTGAAATTTGGTAGTCCATTGACAATCTCCTTTGATTGCATCAATTTCAGCCTTTGCAGATTTGCATGTCTAATTCGTTTATGAGCAATAACTCCTTCACCTTTTGCAAACATGGCTTCATTGAGTTCAGGAATTTTCACATTTAAGGTGAACGTCCTATCGACTTTGTTTCCTTTGGCAATCAATCTTCCATCTTGTTTGTACTCTTCTACATATAACCCATCGGCATTGAACCTGACTTGTAATCCTTGGTCAACCATTTGTCTTACAGAAACCATATTCTTTGTTATATTTGGAACATGTCGCACATCCATCCTCCATAGATAGTGCTATGTTTCTTGTATGCTCGATAGGGTGTGATGTGTCATCACCTGTTTCAACATATCCAGGAACTGGCAAATTTTGCAAAGTACTAAACCATTCCGCATGATTGGTCATGTGATTTGAAGCACTTGAATCAACATACCATACATTATCATTCGATTTTGAGACACCAACACACATCGTATTCATCATGTGATGTTGAACCATGCACAACTTCTTAGAATCATCTTCACTTGTGGATGCATAGTTGTTTTGCTGCCTTCTGTTATTTTGATTCTTCAACCTGCAATCACGTTCAAAGTGTCCAGGTTTACCACAATTCCAACATCCTTTATTTTCATTACTTGAATCATTTCTTTGGAATATCTACGACCACTTTGGCTCCCCCTGCCTCGAAACTGTCCTCTTCCTCTTCCATGATTTTGTTGTTGACCTTGGTCTTGGTTATTGTGTTATCTTCCGCTTCCGAAGCCTTTGCCTCTATCTCTTCCTCTTACAGAGTAGAATACCTGCTCAGAACTCGGTTTTACTTGGGAGTTTGAATCCTTACCAAGATTCTTTTCTTCAATAATCGGCATAGATACCAGATCAGTAAAATTCGGAATATTGTCCCTGGTCTGTATAGAAGTTCTAAATTGCTTATATGCAGCTCCTAAACCACGAAGGCACACTTCCACCTTATCATCATCATCTACATTCACGCCAATGGATGCAAGTGACTCACATATGCTTTTGATTTTCAAAGTGTAGTCACTTACCGACATTCCCTTTTTCTCCCGTGTATGCAGCTCGTTCTTGAGTTGCAATTTCCGTGCCTTTGTATTGGTCGCATACAATGTGACCAAACTGTTCGAAGCCTCTTTCAGAGTCTTTGCATCTTGTATATGCCCAATCATGCTATCCTGTATGCTAACAGATAGCAAATACATTACCTTTCTTGCTCCTTGATTCCATTCTTCATACGCTCTTAACTGGGATGCACTCCGATTCCTCTCTGGTAAGTGCGGAGCGTTTTCGTTCTGTTCTTCGATGTACTTCCAGTAGCCTTTTCCCATCAGGAAATTCGTCATCTTGAATCTCCAAGCATGGAAGTTGTTCTTGTCCAGCTATTCACAACACTGCGTTTGCCATTTCTACAACTATTCACAACATTGCAAAACACTACAAGTAGCACTTCTGCTTGAACACTGTCGCACTATGACGTGACAGTGTGATCTAAAAAAAACATAGTTTTCGTGTATCAACAGTACACGGAATCGCTTGAAATTCTCGATCAGGAATATATGAGTGTTGTCGAAGACGACGCAAGTTGCAGTTTTGCAAATCGACTTGGTTTTCCTGTGGGGCCCACCTTGCGCGCTCAAAACGAAGGTCGAGATGGCTCCGAATTTTTGTAGCAATCTGAGGCCGTTTGTGAATCGCGCTTTCTCCATGCCTTCTCGTGTACGCTTCACTGTTAGCCTTTTGCATGAGCTCTCTACAACCACATTGGCTCTGATACCATGTCACGAGGAAGGAGATAAAAAAGAGAGATCACACACACAATCTCACAATCAAGAAGAAGCACACACAGAGATTAAGGCAAGGAAGAATGATCTTCTTCTTCTTCTATTACATAAAAGGAATGTACAAGAATGACCTAAAGACAAGAATACAATATGTGCAATATATAAAGACTAGTACATAAGGAAAAACCTAATGTTCGCAAATGAGCTAGGGTAAGAAACAAATGTGCGATCACTCTCAGTAGATAAATCTAATAAAGCTCAATGAAGTGTCCCTGACATATACTGGGGTGATCACTATACATGTCAGAGAAATGAAAAAGTGATACTTGTTATCTTGGATCATCACATGTTGAGCTTGATACCTCAACAACAGAGAGAGAGAGAGAGAGAGAGAGAGAGAGAGAGAGAGAGAGAGAGAGAGAGAGAGAGAGAGAGAGAGAGAGAGAGAGAGAGAGAGAGAGAGAGAGAGAGAGAGAGAGAGAGAGAGAGAGAGAGAGAGAGAGAGAGAGAGAGAGAGAGAGAGAGAGAGGGAGGGAGGGAGGGAGGGAGGGAGGGAGGGAGGGAGGGAGAGAGAGGGAGGGAAAGGGTTAGGGTTAGGGTTGGGTTTGGATTTGGGTTGGGATTTAGGGTTTTGGCTTAGGGTTAGGGTTACTTTGGGAGGTTAAAATAGGCATTTTGGCAACATAACCATGTGTAGAAAATGAAATGAAATGAAATAAACACAAACCTATCTAGGGATGGTGAAAGGTTGGGGAGACATGGCTCTGACTCAGCAAATAGTGGCCACCTAATACAGGGGGATCCATAATATGAGTGAGTGAAAAACCCTAGCTACTGGTGATGGGGGAGGTGGGTGTAGTATGTGGTACATCGGTGGTGGTCTGAGTGCCTCCTGAAGGAAGACAACCTAGGGTGTGGTGGTACAGCTATGCTCCATCATGTGGTCGTAGGCTGTCCTGATGTGTGAGATATCCTCCTCATATAGTCGCGGTCGACGATATCCTACCATGCGTGGTCGGCGTCGTGCTCTCTGTGCCGCTCCCTGCTAGAGCGTGAGCCCAATAGAAGGGCCTCTCTGATGTAGCTCAGCTCGCTGAAAGAACTGGGTAATGGTCTGCTGGATACTCACCCGTGGCTGATGTGTGGGCTGTAGTGACCGCTCTCGCCTCTCGTAGGCTGCTGTGAGGAAGCGCCCCAACTGTCGCTGGTCTCCCATAGTCATACACAATTGGAGTGACTCCTCTAGCTGGAACTGTGCTCGTAGGTCTAAGTATGCTCGGCATCTGATAACAAAATGTTCCTCACTCTCTACCTCTGTCTGGCATACTGGGCACCACCTCTCCTCACGGGGGACTCCCTTGGACTGACCCCTCTCAATCTCGAGCTGATGTGATGAGACCCGGAGCTGCCCAATGACGACTCGGAGGTGGTGGGGAAGGTATGTCTGCATGTATCTCGGGATCTCGATGAAGCCTACGTCCGGTATATATAGAAAATGCTCGCGGTAATAGAGCATTTTCGGTGGCAATGTATCCCTAGGGCTCACCCATGTCCTGTGTATGTATGTATGCCATATCTCCTGACGAATGACCCTATTCCTCTCTTGATGAGAGAGTGAGTAGGTGGGTGCATGTGAGTCGTACTGTAGTGGTGGTAGCCTGTCTATGTCAAAGCCATGGTGGGCCAGCCAGTCTCGTGTCTGTGCATACCATGAGGAGGTGTCTCCAGCTAATGCCATATCACGTGATGCCTGGAAAGCACGATAAGCAATGCGCTCTGTATCCATGCTCTGAAGTCTATGTAATAGGCATACTGTCTAGAATAGTGCCTCAACTAGCATCGGTGGTGCCGCGAGCTCTGCTCTAATGATATCATGTGGTACTGAAGGCTTGCTGCGGATAAGTCTGGCAATCATGAGGATCTGTGGCCTCTCTAATGCTGTCCATACTTATGTAGCTAAGCCCGGCCCTCATATGGCTGCCCCATACATGAGCGCTGGCGTAACCAAAGTGTCAAAGAGCCACCCCTTTGTGCGGGGCTCTTGAAAGTATGCCTGGTGGCACTGTCTCTCCATCAAAGCTAGTGCTGCGATGCGGTCACGGGCTGCCTGAGACATAGAGAAGACCCTTGATGCTGCTGTAAATGTCACTCCCAAGTAAACATATGATCCGACCACCTCAATCGGTCCACCTGCTGCTGTGAACAAACTATGTCTGCGTACCTGTGCTGATGTATGAAAGATCATGACCTTGGTTTTGCCAAGGTTCACAGATAACCCTATGTGTCTGCAAAAGTCATCTAGGTCATGTAGATGATGCTGTAGACCTTCTGCAGACTCTGAAACCAATACAATATCATCAGCGTATAAAAGAATATGGGGGAGGGGGGAGAGAGAGAGAGAGAGAGAGAGAGAGAGAGAGAGAGAGAGAGAGAGAGAGAGAGAGAGAGAGAGAGAGAGAGAGAGAGAGAGAGAGAGAGAGAGAGAGAGAGAGAGAGAGAGAGAGAGAGAGAGAGAGAGAGAGAGAGAGAGAGAGAGAGAGAGAGAGAGAGAGAGAGAGAGAGAGAGAGAGAGAGAGAGAGTCATATTAACGTCTTCTGGAGGCCAAACATGGCCTATGAGACAAAAACCATGTACAAGTGTAGTAACCCTGTGTAGAAGATAAAATGAAATAAAAAGTATATCGCTACACAAAGCTATATAGGGCTTGAAAAGGCTGGGGAGACGTGGCTCTGACTCTGCAGATAGTGGCCACCTAATACATGGGGGGATCCAAAATGTGAGTAAAACGCCCTAGCTACTGGTGATGGGTGGAGGTGGGTGTAGTATGTGGTACATCGGTGGTGGTCTGAGTGCCTCCTGAAGGAAGACAACCGAGGGGGTGGTGGTATGCCTATGCTCCATCATGTGGTCGTAGGCAATCTTGATGCGTGAGATATCCTCCTGATATAGTTGTGGTCGACGATATCCGCCCATGCGTGGTTGGCGTGTGCTCTCTGTGATGCTGCTTGGTGGAGCGTGAGCCCTATAGATGGACCTCTCTGATGTAGCTCAACTCTCTGAAAGAATTGGGTAATGGTCTGCTGGGTACTCACCCGTGGCTGATGTATGGGCTGTAGTGACCGCTCTCGCCTCTCGTATGCTGCTGTGAGAAAGCGTCCCAAGGGTCTCTGGTCTCCCATAGTCATGCACAGCTGGAATGACTCCTCGATCTGGAACTGTGCTCGTAGGTCTAAGTATGCTGGACATCTGATAACAAAATGCTCCTCACTCTCTACCTCTGTCTGGCATACTGGGCACCACCTCTCCTCACGAGGGACTCCCCTCGACCGACCCCTCTCAATCTCGAGCTGATGTGATGAAACCCGGAGCTTCCCAATGACGACTCGTAGGTGGTGGGGAAGGTAGAGGTCTGCATGTATCTCGGAATCTCGATGAAGCCTGTGCCCGATATATGTAGAAAATGCTCGCGGTAGTAGAGCATTTTCGGTGGCAATGTACCCCTAGGGCTCACCCATGTCCTCTATATGTATGTATGCCATATCTCCTGACGAATGATCCTATTCCTCTCTTGATGAGAGAGCGAGTAGGTGGGTGCATGAGAGTCGTACTGTAGTGGTGGTAGCCTGTCTATGTCAAAGCCATGGTGGGCCAGCCAGTCAGTCTTGTGTCTGTGCATACCATGAGGAGGTGTCGCCTGCTAATGCCATATCACGTGATGCCTCGAAAGCATGATAAGCAATGCGCTCTGTATCCATGCTCCGAAGTCTGTGTAATAGGCATACTGTCTGGAATAGTGCCTCAACTAGCATCGGTGGTGCAGCGAGCTCTGCTCTAATGATATCATGTGGTACTGAAGGCTTGCTGCGGATAAGTCTGGCAATCATGAGGATCTGTGGCCTCTCTAATGCTGTCCATACTGATGTAGCCAATCCTGGTCCCCATATGGCTGCCCCATACATGAGCGCTAGCGTAACCAAAGTGTCAAAGAGCCACCCCTTTGTGCGGGGCTCTTGAAAATATGCCTGGTGGCACTGTCTCTCCATCAAAGCTAGTGCTGCCTACCCACGTGTGATGCGGTCACGGGCTGCCTGAGCCATAGAGAAGACCCCTGATGCTGCTGTAAATGTCACCCCCAAGTAACCATATGATCCGACCACCTCGATCGGTCCACCTGCTGCTGTGAACAAACTATGTCTGCGTACCTGTGCTGATGTATGAAAGATCAAGACCTTGGTTTTACCAATGTTCACAGATAACCCTCTGTGTCTGCAAAAGTCATCTAGGCCGTGTAGATGATGCTGTAGACCTTCTGCAGACTCTGAAACCAATACAATATCATCAGCGTATAAAAGAATATGGACAGTGGACCCGTGTACCTCAATGCCATCTCCCCCCTGCTGCTGTATGAAGTCCACTATCTCATCAATGTAGAGACCAAAGAGGGTGGGTGAGAGAGGGCATCCTTGCTTCACCCCGATAGTGCTAGCAAGTGGATCAGATAAGCCCCCTGGACATCTGACTCTACCAGATACTCTCTTCTATAAGGCGTAGATCCCCCATATCATCTCCTCGGGAGCTCCGATGTCAAGTAGTCGTCTGAAGAGTCGATCCCTGGGAACAGTGTCGAATGCTTTGCGGAAGTCCACAAAGCAACAATATAATCTCCTCTTCCTCACCCTGGCCTGGTCGATCAGGCATCTCAGAGTGAAGATGTGGTCAATGGTAGAGTAATCTCGTTTGAAACCTGCCTGTCCTGGAGCCGTGATGCCCTTCCTCTCAGCGAGAGTACTCAATTCTGTCTCTAGTACCGCCCCACATAACTTGGCCAATATAGGGCCAATCATGATCGTCCGGTATGTAGCTGGATCCATAGTATCACGTGACTTATGAATGGGCACAATGGTGTGCTAAGTCCATGAGTCTGGGAACCCTTCAACCAATGCACGGTTGAAGAGATGGGCAATGAGCGGTGCGAGAGTCGTGCCTCCATAGATGAGGGGCTCTGCCTGTAAACCGAAATGATCATGGGCCCTGCCATGCTGCAGCCGGGCAATAGCGCGTCCCACCATAGTGGGTGTGAAGAAGTTAGAGGTAGTAGGACGTGAGCTCTGCGGTCTGGGAATGGGAGGCTGGTCGGGGATCTCGTATAGGCTCCGTGCATAGCTATGCCAAGTGCTCGGGTCTCGGATAGGTGTCTGCTGTCTCCTCTCTCTCAAATGTCGCCATGCCACTACACTGTCTCGACTCATGAGCAAATGGTAACTATCCCAATACTGTCTCTCCTCCCAATCTCGCCGTTTGCGGCGAGTAACGCTCTGCATGCGACGCTGTGCGTGTGTGTGTGTAATATCTCCTCTATGCTCTAAAACCCGTAGGTGCTTCCGCAGCTCACGACAATCTGCATCATACCAACGGTTCTGGGGCATTGATCCTGTGCGTGGAGGGTGCATATGTGTGCGGTGTGGGAAGCTGTGGAGAGCTGAGTCCTGTAGGATGGAGGTGATATGTGATGTAAGTGTGTCCAAAGGTGAGAATGGATCGAGGGAGAGTAGGCGGGTGTGTAAATGGTGTGCATAAACACGTGAGAGCTCGTGTGTGAAGTGTATCGTGGTATGTATCTCAGTGGGTGAGGGAGGGTCTAATGGAATCGGAGATGAGAGTGTGAATGTGATAAATGTGTGGTCAGCACCGAGTGGGCGTCGTCGAATACTAAGTGAAGGGATGAGTGAAGCTCGAGAGGTAGTACCCAAAATGTAGTCGACTGTGCTCTCACCTCCCCCGTGAGGGAAGCAAGTAAATCCGCCTGAACCTGGCCAACGATTCATCCCGTTATATATAACGAGATGATGTCGGCTGCCTAGCTCGAGTAGATGTCTGCCATAGCCGGTGGCGTCCTGACCCGTATCTGCCGATACTCTGCTGGTGCTAATCTCAACCGGGTCTCTGGCCCTCGTGAGATGTGGGTGATCCATGTCGTATGCCTCGCACTGATGCGACTGAGTGCGGCCATTGAAGTCCCCCATAAGGAAGACTTCACCTAGTGTGCTGTAATGCAGTATCTGATCTGAAAGCGCTGTGTATGGTGAGTCTCTATCTCGGATCGGTCCCCCCAGATCCTGTCCTACGTATCGAGATCCGCCTGGTGGGAAGTAGCATATAGCAATGTAAATCGAGCTCCCCTGTGCTATCTCCATGCGAACCCACATGTATCGTGCCTCCTCATCTCTACCTATAATATGGATCCGACTCTGTATCTCCTGTTGAAATACGATGGCCACTCCTCCCGATCCTCGCGCTGTACTCTGTCTCGTCGTGGTCCTGAATGTAGATTCCCAATGAAAACCTGCAATGCGTGGTAGACCTCTCTCTGGGCTCTCGTGTGTCTCTGTGATGCACGCAAAGTCATGTGATGCCAGGATCTCCTCGACTCTGTTTGGTCGCGTCCAGAGTGCCCCGTTGCAGTTCCACACTCCTCCTTTGAGTGGTGTCTCCTGGTGTAGTGATGTCTCATAGGCCGCATGACCCTATTTGATAGGGAGTCCATCTATGAAGACCTTACCATCACGGTAAAAGGCCTTCCTCCCCTCTCGACGTGCCTGGAGAATATGTGGCATGCAAGCACGTCGGGGTGCCAACTGCATACACGTGAGGTCCTCGTCCATGTAGAGGGTGCCGCCGGGTAGTCCACGTAGTACTGATCGACGTCTAAAAAAGGCGGTCCGTGCCTCCTCGGAACTCATCTTGAGGATGAGTGCTCGCAAACGTGATGTATCTCTCCCAACCCTCCATGCGTCTGTGTAGGGCATGCTCTCGTATCCAAGTCGACGGCAAATGTCAGTGGCGTCTGCCTCCAGTGATACCCCTTCGGATAGGCCTGTAATCCGAATGTGAAGTCTTCGAGTGTGTAGAAGCCTCTCCTCCTCAAGTGTATCCTGGACTCGTGTGAGCTCTTCTTTCTGCACGTCTTCCCTAACTTCCTTCTTAACCCTTTTGTGTACTACTTCCACCCATGACTCTCGATTAGATTCTACCTCCGTTTTGATTTCCTTCTTTATTTCTTCCTTGAGTATCTCCACGTTGGAGATCTCCCCCTCTTCTTTTGAGAGAGAGAGAGAGAGAGAGAGAGAGAGAGAGAGAGAGAGAGAGAGAGAGAGAGAGAGAGAGAGAGAGAGAGAGAGAGAGAGAGAGAGAGAGAGAGAGAGAGAGAGAGAGAGAGAGAGAGAGAGAGAGAGAGAGAGAGAGAGAGAGAGAGAGAGAGAGAGAGATTGGAAGTGTGAGTTCTCAACTTTCGTCCTTTGAGTTCGTCCTCCCCTCCTCTCCTCAACTCTGGTAATCTTTGTGTAGCCATGGAAAGGAAACATACTTCTACACAAAACTGTGTAGGCTGAAAACAACAAACCCTAATTGCTCACGATGGCTAGAGGTCCGCGGAGTATGTGGTGCATCGGTGGGGGTATGAGCACCTTCTGGAGGAAGGTTGTCCAAGTGGTGGTGGTGCCCCTATGCTCCATCATGTAGTCGTGGGCTATCTTGATGCATGAGATATCGTCCCAGTGGAGTCATGGTTGTCGGTACCCAACCATATGTGGTCCGCGTCGCTCTCTGTGTGCTGCTGCCTGCTGCAGAGTGAGCCCTATGCCTCTGGGAGGTGAGTCTGTATGATGCAGCCCAACTCGCTGAAAAAACTGAGTAATAGTCCGTTGGGTACTCACTTGTGTCAAGTGTGTAGAGTTTAGCATCTAATCTCCTCTCATATGCCACCGTGAGGAAACACCCCATCCTCCGTTGGTTTCGAGTGGTCATGCATAATTGGAGTGACTCCTCTATTTGGAACTCTGCCCGTAGGTCCGATTATGCTGGCATCTGATAACCAGGTGCTCCTCACCTCTCCTCTCGAGGGACTCCTCTAGCCCGACCCCTCTCGATCTCAAGCTGATGTGATGAACTCGAAGCTGCCCAATGACGACTCGAAGGTGGTGTAGTAGGTATGTCTGTATGTAAGGTGGAGTCTCAATGAAGCCTTGGTTTGAGATCCGTAGAAAATGCTCACGGTAGTGAAGCATTTTCGATGTCAATGTCCCCCTCCGGCTGATCCATGTCCTCTGTATGTATGTATGCCATATCTCTTGACGGATGATCCTATTTCTCTCTTGGTGGGAGAGCGAATAGGTGGGGGGCTCAGAGTCGTACTGTACGGGTGGTAGTATATCTATGTCAAAACCATGGAGGGCAAGCCAATCCCGTGTCTGCGCATACCATGAGGAGGTGTGCAAGATTACGACCACCACGTGCTAGAGAGATGACTCTCCTCCCAACCAAATGCCTCTAGACATAGCTCTCTCCAGGGGACTCCCTTCTTGGGCAGGTGGATACTAACCATCCAAGTGTCAGCCATGTAACTACATGTGCGCCAAGTGTCCCAGTTAACCAGAGTTAACTCAAGTGGATGCTTCTAGAAGGCTCTAGAGGGAAGGAAGCAACATGGGCTGCCCTTGTGTGTGGCTGGGTAGAGAAAGGGGGCTGTGTGGGAGCAGCCAACTTAAAAGGAGAGAGGTAGGAAGAAGCATACATCGAATTGCTGGATGCCCTTCAGCCTCTTGGGTGAAGAAAATTTGATGAGCGCTGCTGATTTTCGTCCATGATGCATGCCTAGAGGGAAGCCCATCGTCAGCCTATAAGATGCATTTGGTTGGCTTGAAGAAATCACATGTACTCTCATAAATGAAGGGGCTGGATGGGAAAAGATGAAAGGAATGGAATGGAGCTTGTAGGGAGGACTGGAGAGTCACTATATCTAATGGTAGCTACCCTCTTTGCACTCCAGCCCTGCCTAATTTTTTCCTTAACAGCACCTCTATATGAGTGCACAGTTGTGCATGGCTGTAATTCATCCATGAGTTGATGGAAAGAAGGCAGTCATCTTCCGTGTGCACCAGGGCATCTTTAGGGCAGTTGTAGTAGATGGGCAATAGTTTTTTTTTACCTTGCGAAGGCGATTACTTGGGCTGGAAGGCAATTACTTGGGCTGCAAGGCAATTATTTGGGCTGCAAGGCAATTTCTTGAGCTCAAGGCAATTACTTGAGCTGCAAGGTAATTACTTGGGCAACAAGGATTCTTCCATTTGGGGTCTTTCATATGGCATAAATTTGGTGGACCCACCTCATCAAATTGGGCACATGCATTCACCTCCATACATTGCTTATGGCTGGTATTACTTGGGGGTACAATTAGAAAGTTTTGAAAACTTTCCAAATCAGTTAAGGAAGTAGCTGGAAAATAGTGGAGGTGGGAGAATCTTAATTTTGAAACATAGGAATGGGTCTCCTCTCTTCATCTTGGCATAGCACACATTTACCAAGATTGCACGCAGAGAGAAGAATCCTTCACACCTCAGCCTCCATACTTGTACTTTCAGCCACTCCACCTTCTTCTTCGTCATGGAGATGTTTTCACAGCCTATTAATTCTCAGCCATCAGCTTTAGCCAGTCCGGTTCACCAATGGAAGATATGATGACTTCCATACCCTACAGACATGCACGGGCTACGTCCCGAAAGGGTCCCTCTTCCCCAACACTTCCATAACATCGGTATTTATACCTGGGTGCATAGAAAGGTGGGTATATTCAGATTTTTAACTCCATTAGATGGGGTGGGGTCCTTTGCCCAAGATTTGAGCATGCCCATGGTGTGTTTGAGATGAAGTACTTTCCTCTTTGATTAGGAAGTGGTAGGATTAGACCCCGGATAAATATTCACGAGGATTACGAGGATCTTGGGCATTGACCCAAATCTCGAGGATCTATTGGATCCTATAGCTGCTCAGATGAAGTGGGGATGCTGAAAGGAGCACTTCTTTGAAGTGCTTTATAGACCCATTGGGTGTGATTGCAGACATGAGAGGGATTGATCAAGGCACTCCTCTGACTATCCAAAGAAATCCTTGGGAAGGATTTTGCCTACCAAGGTCGGACTGCAACTAGATAGTCGAGGAGACCTATGGCGAGGATCATACCTTGCATGGTCTAGAGCCTTCGTGGAAGGGATTTCCACTTGACGCCTAGTGGTTGATAGAGGATCTGGGTCATCCTTCTGACCTTATGGATATTACGAGTTGTTTCCACGATGAGAGGCTTACTATGGGATAGAGGGAGACAGTCGTCTACCTCATGCCACATGGTGTGACCAAGAGTCACATGAGTGATTGGTATTCTTTGGGGATCTTTTTTTGAGATCCAAGGCAATTGACCTATATGGTCTCATGTGGATGAGACCGGATCTTAGGTTCATAGATGGGTCCTTCCAGACATGTATAATTTTCATACCCCTATGTGGAAGATTGAGTTCCTCTCTCGTAGGTCACTAAATGTGATCAAGGATACGAGTTGAGGGATTGATGGATGATTATTGAGGTGGTATGACCACCAGCCTCCACGTCCATAGGCATTACCTTTTTAGAGGATTTTCATAGGGTAGGTCATAGGCCGTATTTGCCATGAGACCACTTAGAGTGGGACTCCTGCACATGTTTCTGTTGTATATACCCTGTGGGAGGCATTAGAAGATACTTGCCATGAGAGAGAGGATATTGGGTGCCTCTGTTTCATCGATGAGATTGTCATGTGAGAGAGGATCATCTTTCTCCATGACTACTGATGAGATCTACCATGTGATAGAGGACTCATTCCATGGATTGAGCCACCAGTGACATTTACCTTATGATGAGGACTATGGTCTTGAGCCACGTAGGGGTACTTGTCACGAGGTCGAGGAATTTATTCCTCAATAGGTCAGTGGGGAGAGATGCATCCACATGGCATGACTTGATTCGATGCATCGTTTGCACATCATCTTTGTTTGATTGGAAGAACATTCATGAATTTTACTTTTCTGTTCTTCTGCTATTTTTTTTCACTCATGAGACTAGGCTTTGGTCCTTGTTTTGGCATGATGTGGATGCACTCTACCCGAGTGGGTAGTTGGTAACCATTAGTAGGTGGACTCATGATAGGTATCAGAGACAGATCATGTGTTAATTATTCTTCATGTTATGATATCCGTAGGATGGAGGACCTGCTCGGCAGAGTGATGCTATGGGATGACTTGATTATTCACATGGTGATGTGCACCTTTAGGGTGAATCATGTTTATGGCATGACCATCAGAGACTATGTTTGGCTATTGGCACCTTCATTTTCTTGATGAAGGATATAAAGATAGCAAACATGGTTCTAGTCCACATGTAGTGGACATAGGAGTTCATCAGTGTTTTTTGACACTGAAGCGGCATGTGATCTATTTTCTATAGTGAGCCATGAACTTTCTGTTGACAGATGCCTTGGGCCACACAGATATGTGTGTGGGATATTCGAGTCTCGATGATTCTAGCTATTGCACAGGTATGGGAATTGGTCATTTGTTATTCGTATGTCGGTCTGGCCACCTTGGCAGACATATGAGAGACCTTACTGAGGGTGTTACCTAAGTGTGACCGTTACCCTTGGATTTATGAGGTTGCTCTCTCTCTCTCTGTCTCTCGTTTCATAGAGATCTCGACTATGTGCGTCTCTCTCGGAGGGGATTGCTATATGATAGCCATATTTGGGATCCAACAATTAGTCCAAGTCAATTTTATGACCCGATAGTCATGTGTCTTGGGTACCTATATGATTGGTCGCAGCGAGAGAAAGATGGTAAGAAGATATTCCAATATTACTGGATTGCTTCACGGATAGGAAAAGGTAGGCATAGACTAGGATGGGGATATGCCGGCAGTTATGCCCCATCGTACTTGATGCACCTTGGCCCTAGTAGGCTGGTTCATCAGTACAAGATGTATTTGTTCATCAGTACAAGATGTATTTGTTCATCAATACAAGATGGGAGACCTTCTGTATGAAGTGTCCATTAGAATGCACATGGTATCAGGCTAGCATGGGCTAGGCATAAGGTACATGTGTACCGTATGTGGTATTTGTAGAGATACATGTATGGCCATGCCAATATAGATTGACATGGGATACATGGATAGGATGGAACCGTCTGTCTTGAGGTATCCATCGGGATGCATGTGGTGCTATACCTGTGATGGTTAGCACACAACACATGCATTGCCTCTTGTTCAGAGTCTCAAAAATGGACAGCTAGCACAATTATGGACTCTATGGTGAGATAGTTTTTGACCTTATATGGGTTAGGATGCCATTGCGGTCGTCAGGAGACAAGTCCAGTTATGGCAAGGGTCCTATTCATAGTTCCACCATTTGAAGTAGTGGGCTTTGCCGCTCACCTTCTTGTGGAATTGTTATGTCCTTACATGATGTGCCCGAAAGGGAGTTGCTAGTGATATGAGAACTCTTGGCACTCAGTTCCCATTGGGACACCTTAGCTATGCCTGAAGGGAGTTGAAAGGGAGCTGTGTTGCCTTCCCGAAAGGAAGATTCTAGTATTTCAACGACTCCTGGCATCGGGTTTCCTTTGGAAGTACCGTTTATACTATCCAGAGATCATTTAGATCGAAGGATTGACCCTGGACTGTGGAGAATATGTTAGATGATCATACGTTAGATGATGTCTCTTGAGATCATAGATGGTATAGCCATCAATGCATAGTGGAAAGCAACGTTTTCGCAACGGCAACGGCAACGGGTTAGCAACGGGTTAGCAACGAGGGCAACGTCTAGACCTAGGAGTTGCGATAAAGTGATTTATTTTTCAAAATTTTTATATGTTTTTTTAACATATTTTGGGTCATATGATATGTAATAAGGTGGGATATGACTATATATACCATAAAATACTTATTACAATATAAGATATATCATAAATAATAGAGATTATCAATCTAATACATCATCATTGTATCAAAATTCAAATACAATCATCATCATCAATAATCATAACATCAATAATCATAACATCATCATAACATCAAACATCATAACATCATCAAAATAAAACAATAGAGATCACTATGACAAAGTGGCAAATGATACATATCATGAAATACCCAATGATACATAAATCATAAGTGGCAAATGATACATATCATGAAATACCAAATGTACATATCATGAAATACCAAATGTCAAACATGAAATGTCAAAGCCTCAAATGTCAATATACAAACTTTGTCACTCTGACATGGTGTCAGATGACAAATCATCACTCTCATCATCATCATCATCATCATCATCATCATCATCATCATCATCATCATCCCTAGTAGTAGTGGTATGTGGTCGGCTACTAGTGGATGCATCACCACTACCACTAGGTCCTCTGCGGCTCCGAGATGATCTGGTATCATGCTGAGGTAAGGTCAACTCATGGTACAGCATAGTATATAAGTCCAGATCCTCTGGAGGAATATCTGGAATATCTCTGACTCTCTCTATATCTACTGTGTCCACGTTGACCTCCCTCACATCTCCTGTATGTCCGCCGCTCTCCAAGAGACGCAAGTTGCAGTGGCAATAAACTAGCCGCTCCAACTGCGCTGTAGATAATCTGTTCTTCTTCTTTGTATGGAAGAGGGCCCATGTGCTCCAATTCCTTTCATAAGGACTTACGCTGCAGTCCTGTGAAAGGATACGAATAGCTAACTCTCTCTGCATTACAACATAATTCAAAAAATAATTAGTACATAAATCTATATACATATTTATCACATGTCACACAGTACACTAAAGACTTTTGACTTAGTACTTACCAACTGAGGAGCACTAGCACCATACATCTCCCACCATGATACTGGCCGCAACTGAGCAGATCTCAAACAAGCCGTATCCTTTCCAAAATGGCCACCACCATTTTGGAATACCAAGAGCTGTCTCTCCAACTGAAGTCGCAACTCTACATCATCTGGATAAAGCCTATATACATATGTGTTCCATGCACTCAAGAGCTCCTCATCCACGATGGCCTGCTGAGATCTCCATAAGGGATGCAATAAGTGTGCCATCCCATGGATCGGGCGATGAAACCAATCCCATCGATCCCTCCACACAGCCTTAAGCTGCTCAATCCTATAAACAAAGAGATTATAAATTTTAGAGACTAATTTTTAAGATAATAAGAATTTTAAGTGTCAAAAATTCAAAGTAATAAGTAATAACTTCAAATGATACATATCATGAAATACCCAATGATACATAAATCATAAGTGGCAAATGATACATATCATGAAATACCAAATGTACATATCATGAAATACCAAATGTCAAACATGAAATGTCAAAGCCTCAAATGTCAATATACAAACTTTGTCACTCTGACATGGTGTCAGATGACAAATCATCACTCTCATCATCATCATCATCATCATCATCATCATCATCATCCCTAGTAGTAGTGGTATGTGGTCGGCTACTAGTGGATGCATCACCACTACCACTAGGTCCTCTGCGGCTCCGAGATGATGTGGTATCATGCTGAGGTAAGGTCAACTCATGGTACAACATAGTATATAAGTCCAGATCCTCTGGAGGAATATCTGGAATATCTCTGACTCTCTCTATATCTACTGTGTCCACGTTGACCTCCCTCACATCTCCTGTATGTCCGCCGCTCTCCAAGAGACGCAAGTTGCAGTGGCAATAAACTAGCCGCTCCAACTGCGCTGTAGATAATCTGTTCCTCTTCTTTGTATGGAAGAGGGCCCATGTGCTCCAATTCCTTTCACAAGGACTTACGCTGCAGTCCTGTGAAAGGATACGAATAGCTAACTCTCTCTGCATTACAACATAATTCAAAAAATAATTAGTACATAAATCTATATACATATTTATCACATGTCACACAGTACACTAAAGACTTTTGACTTAGTACTTACCAACTGAGGAGCACTAGAACCATACATCTCCCACCATGATACTGGCCGCAACTGAGCAGATCTCAAACAAGCCGTATCCTTTCCAAAATGGCCACCACCATTTTGGAATACCAAGAGCTGTCTCTCCAACTGAAGTCGCAACTCTACATCAGCTGGATAAAGCCTATATACATGTGTGTTCCATGCACTCAAGAGCTCCTCATCCACGATGGCCTGCTGAGATCTCCATAAGGGATGCAATAAGTGTGCCATCCCATGGATCGGGCGATGAAACCAATCCCATCGATCCCTCCACACAGCCTTAAGCTGCTCAATCCTATAAACAAAGAAATTATAAATTTTAGAGACTAATTTTTAAGATAATAAGAATTTTAAGTGTCAAAAATTCAAAGTAATAAGTAATAACTTCAAATGATACATATCATGAAATACCCAATGATACATAAATCATAAGTGGCAAATGATACATATCATGAAATACCAAATGTACATATCATGAAATACCAAATGTCAAACATGAAATGTCAAAGCCTCAAATGTCAATATACAAACTTTGTCACTCTGACATGGTGTCAGATGACAAATCATCACTCTCATCATCATCATCATCATCATCATCATCATCATCATCATCATCCCTAGTAGTAGTGGTATGTGGTCGGCTACTAGTGGATGCATCACCACTACCACTAGGTCCTCTGCGGCTCCGAGATGATCTGGTATCATGCTGAGGTAAGGTCAACTCATGGTACAGCATAGTATATAAGTCCAGATCCTCTGGAGGAATATCTGGAATATCTCTGACTCTCTCTATATCTACTGTGTCCACGTTGACCTCCCTCACATCTCCTGTATGTCCGCCGCTCTCCAAGAGACGCAAGTTGCAGTGGCAATAAACTAGCCGCTCCAACTGCGCTGTAGATAATCTGTTCCTCTTCTTTGTATGGAAGAGGGCCCATGTGCTCCAATTCCTTTCACAAGGACTTACGCTGCAGTCCTGTGAAAGGATACGAATAGCTAACTCTCTCTGCATTACAACATAATTCAAAAAATAATTAGTACATAAATCTATATACATATTTATCACATGTCACACAGTACACTAAAGACTTTTGACTTAGTACTTACCAACTGAGGAGCACTAGCACCATACATCTCCCACCATGATACTGGCCGCAACTGAGCAGATCTCAAACAAGCCGTATCCTTTCCAAAATGGCCACCACCATTTTGGAATATCAAGAGCTGTCTCTCCAACTGAAGTGGCAACTCTACATCAGCTGGATAAAGCCTATATACATATGTGTTCCATGCACTCAAGAGCTCCTCATCCACGATGGCCTGCTGAGATCTCCATAAGGGATGCAATAAGTGTGCCATCCCATGGATCGAGCGATGAAACCAATCCCATCGATCCCTCCACACAGCCTTAAGCTGCTCAATCCTATAAACAAAGAAATTATAAATTTTAGAGACTAATTTTTAAGATAATAAGAATTTTAAGTGTCAAAAATTCAAAGTAATAAGTAATAACTTAATAAATACCTGTCCAATGTCAAATGTGGGCAACGTGAAAGGGACTCGCCAACTCGATCCATGAACTCATAGACGAGTCCCAATGTACTCCCCTCCATATCAACGATGCGAAGGACAGAATATAATGGATGTATGGCACGCACAAGTGCCTCTACATCCCTCCAAAATGAATCCGACAAGCATGTAATCCGTACAAAATCTGCTCTCGGGGTAGTGTGTCCATCCCAGGCAGTCCACTCTGTAGACACAACTGTCTGCATCAAAGCCTTCCGCACCCGAAGTAGTCTCTCCATCACTATGCACATGTAAGCAAACCTGGTCTTCGCAGGCTTTAGGATATCCAACTCACTGTATGATCTGAAAATAGCTAATAGTTTTGGTCTCTTTGTGAACAAAGAGACCACCTTATGGCAGGTGGAAAAAATAGAATGAATCCAAGGGATCTTTCCAAGATCCTCTATCAAAAGATCAATGCTATGTGCGGCACATGGGGTCCACACAATGGAGGGAAACTCTGCCTCTAACAATCTACCCATGGCCACACAATTACTTCCATTGTCGGTAATGACTTGCACAACATTCTTTTGACCGACATCCATAATAGCCTGGCGGATATGACCATATATAAACTGACCTGTGACACAAAAATTACACCAAATCAGCCATGTACATAGTACATAGTACATACTACATACATAATACATATATATAGCATATGCAAAATTCAAATGCGTATCTTAAAATTAAAACTTGAAATTTCACCTATACATACCTGTCACTGTAAGTCCAGGCTCTGATGCATCGATGGCGCGAAGGAACATAGTGCCTTTGCAACAATGCACTAGTATGTTATATACATTCCTTTTCCTGATGTCTGTCCATCCATCGCACATAATAGTGCATCCATACTTCTCCCATGTGCCCATCATCGGCTGTAACTGCTTCTCCACTATATCTTTTGTTTTGCGTAGCTCACTAGTCCTCAACTCCTCATATGAAGGACCGCTCCATCGATATCCTAATGTGCTCACTAACTCCATGGCTTCCTTCCATGCGGGTGTGCGTGCAACATTAAAAGAGAGGCCACACTGTATGAAAAGCTTCATTATACCTTGTTTGGCCTCAAGCTCCCGCTGCCTCTGAAAACCCGCACGTACGGATGCCGAAGAAAGTGATCCTCTAGGTGCCTTCACCGGTGGCTGAGTGTCACCCTCAAGATCGACGGTATCATGTCCATGCTCATCATTCCCTCCACTAGAGGATCCCATATGAGGCTGATGTGCTGGAGCATCGTGTGGAGGAGGATAACTAGAGCTAATAGAGGTGGAGGTGGGCCGAGACTCCCGAGAGCTTTGTGGATACTTTCTAGCTTCCCTTTGAGCTACCCACTCAAGGAGCTCATCCTTGATATCAGCTGGCATAGGCTGCTTGCATGCTGAAATGCCCAAGCCACTAAATTTGGCAAGGTGGGCTTTGATACGATCTGCCCCACCACCCCCTTTGTAACCACATAGGTTACATGTCCATCTCTCACTCCCACCCGATCCAAACTTCCCTTGGCTACTCACATACTTCCAACAACTTTGCTTTGGTTTAGGCATGGTGAGTCTCTCTCTCTCTCTCTCTCTCTCTCTCTCTCTCTCTCGGCTTAGCAGTGCTCTCGGGTGCGTTCGCTCGAAGGAAGAAGGCAAGGAAAAATGCCCTCTCCCGCGAGCCCGTTTCGGGCTCAAAGGAGGGGCAAATTTTTTTGTCTGCAACGCAACGCGTTGCGTACGTCGCAACGCAACGCCGTTGCGTTGCGAACGTTGCAGACGTTACGCAACGCGTTGCGTTGCAACTATGCATCAATGATACCTATGTAGACACGACCATTATGCAGCCGGATATATTACAGAGGATGTTGCCCTCGATGGAAGCCCTCTTGACCTCTTAGTTTTGACGATAGCCTCTTGGATTTTTTAGCCAAGAGCTGTTGCCCACAAAGGTATGCCCCATTGTTATGTCTACAGAGGGTATAGTTTCACCTAGCATAACCTCTCATTTATGATCCAATTGGGTGAGTGACTTTCCCCACTTGTTGTGCGCTCATGATAGTATTCAATATTGGCTGATGTATAGCCCATTGTTGTTGATACTTAATCATGAGCTAATCTCGTATAGCCCATTATTGCTATAGGAGGAGGGGAACA
The DNA here is from genome assembly GCA_020310875.1 of Ceratopteris richardii. NCBI lineage: Eukaryota > Viridiplantae > Streptophyta > Polypodiopsida > Polypodiales > Pteridaceae > Ceratopteris > Ceratopteris richardii. The sequence goes on from CM035435.1 coordinate 96,073,032, forward strand.
CGACGGAGACAACCTTGCATTATGTTGTCTTCCTTGCACTTCATTGTTCTCCATACGATTCACACGATATGTGCGCACCGCATGGTCTTGGTGGTGCAAGAGGGTGTACCTCAGGGTAACCCTAGATCCTGAGACAACTCAAATTGACACGTGCATGATGTTATCTTCTCAATGGTGATCCGTATTTGATCACTGATCGTTGGTGTATCTTACAAGTTTGATCTATGTTGAAGAATCATTGAGATCTTGGTTCCATGATAGTTGACAGGTTGGTGACTTGGACAAGCAGCTTGGTCCCATGACAATTGCTCATCTGAAAGTTCGGGTAGGTATCTTGGTTCCATGATAATTGGCTTCCCTCTCAACTTGGAGAGGATGATTTTATGTGAATACTTTCGGAGGAGATCTAAGCTTGAAAGATATTATCAGCCATGTTCCACTAGAACCCGGCTTGGTTCGGGACCAAAGGGAGAGGAAGTCTTGAGGGATTTCTTATCTTGAGTATCTGATTAGTGGAGGCACTGAACTGAGTCAATTTTGACTTGGGTTGTCTACGGATTGGACTCTTGGTTTTAGCCAAGAAATTGCTGAGGACAACAATTAGAATTAAGTGGGGAAGTGTTACATCCCCAAAATTAAAGGACATTTGGATGGGTGCCTGTAGTTAAAAGTGTCCAGCCAAATATGAACTGGCCGTCCAGTGTGAAGAGGGCCACCTCCTCATGTGACCCTATAATAGGACCCATAGAGAGAGAGAGAGAGAGAGAGAGAGAGAGAGAGAGAGAGAGAGAGAGAGAGAGAGAGAGAGAGAGAGAGAGAGAGAGAGAGAGAGAGAGAGAGAGAGAGAGAGAGAGAGAGAGAGAGAGGGAGGGAGGGAGGGAGGGAGGGAGGGAGGGAGGGAGGGAGGGAGGGGGGGGGGAGGGGGGGAGAGAGAGAGAGAGAGAGAGAGAGAGAGAGAGAGAGAGAGAGAGAGAGAGAGAGAGAGAGAGAGAGAGAGAGAGAGAGAGAGAGAGAGAGAGAGAGAGAGAGAGAGAGAGAGAGAGAGAGAGAGAGAGAGAGAGAGAGAGAGAGAGAGAGAGAGAGAGAGAGAGAGAGAGAGAGAGAGAGAGAGAGAGAGAGAGAGAGAGAGAGAGTTTTTTACGTCTATGACAGGCCAAAGTCGGCCTATGAGACAAAACATAAGATACATGATACGGATGTCATCCGGCTGTCACAATCGAGAGAGAGAGAGAGAGAGAGAGAGAGAGAGAGAGAGAGAGAGAGAGAGAGAGAGAGAGAGAGAGAGAGAGAGAGAGAGAGAGAGAGAGAGAGAGAGAGAGAGAGAGAGAGAGAGAGAGAGAGAGAGAGAGAGAGAGAGAGAGAGAGAGAGAGAGAGAGAGAGAGGGAGGGAGGGAGGGAGGGAGGGAGGGAGGGAGGGAGGGAGGGAGGGAGGGAGGGAGGGAGGGAGGGAGGGGGGGGGGGAGGGAGCGGGAGCGGGAGCGGGCGGGGGAGGGGGGGGGGAGCGGGAGGGAGAGAGAGAGAGAGAGAGAGAGAGAGAGAGAGAGAGAGAGAGAGAGAGAGAGAGAGAGAGAGAGAGAGAGAGAGAGAGAGAGAGAGAGAGAGAGAGAGAGAGAGAGAGAGAGAGAGAGAGAGAGAGAGAGAGAGAGAGAGAGAGAGAGAGAGAGAGAGAGAGAGAGAGAGAGAGAGAGAGAGAGAGAGAGAGAGAGAGAGAGAGAGAGAGAGAGAGAGAGAGAGAGAGAGAGAGAGGGAGAGAGGGAGGGAGGGAGGGAGGGAGGGAGGGAGGGAGGGGGGGGGGGGGGGGGAGGGAGCGGGAGCGGGAGCGGGCGGGGGAGGGGGGGGGAGCGGGAGAGAGAGAGAGAGAGAGAGAGAGAGAGAGAGAGAGAGAGAGAGAGAGAGAGAGAGAGAGAGAGAGAGAGAGAGAGAGAGAGAGAGAGAGAGAGAGAGAGAGAGAGAGAGAGAGAGAGAGAGAGAGAGAGAGAGAGAGAGAGAGAGAGAGAGAGAGAGAGAGAGAGAGAGAGAGAGAGAGAGAGAGAGAGAGAGAGAGAGAGAGAGAGAGAGAGAGAGAGAGAGAGAGAGAGAGAGAAAAGAAAGAAAGAAAGAAAGTGTTTTTACGTCTATTAGGAGGCCGAACTCGGCCTATGAGACAAATCGATGTACATGGGTGTATCTTCTGTCAATCAGAAAAGATAAAAGTGCTGAAAAGAAACTGGTTAAGCTGATATAGATCTCCGTAGTGTGCATGTGGGGATACCCATGAAAGTGGTGGGGGGTGTATGGAGTGCGATATCTATGATAGTCTATATGCAAAAGGGTAGTACAACAACCATGAGAATGCATCTAAAACGACTAACTAGCTCCATCCTGTGCTAGTGGGTGGGATGTAATATGTGATACATAGGTGGAGGTGGAGTCAGGGCCACCCTGATGGCTGCAACGGGATCGGCCATCATCTGGGATCGTCTCTCCTCCATGGCGCGATGGTCACAATCCTGGATCTCCGCAATCTGGCGTCGGTGAAGTCTCGGGGCCCGATATCCTATATCACGGGGTCGTCTCCTAGCTCGAGATATCTGAGCATGCTGAAGAGTCACCCCGCTCGGTATGTGGGCTGAGGGGGGGAGGGCTGCAGCACGTCGTGGAATAAAGAAGTCAGTGAGCTGACTCTGTCTCCCTCCTGTATGGAGTGCTACAGTAGGCTGGAGTAGGGAATCTCTGTGACTCTGTATCTCTAGTAAGAATCGCCCGAGCTGTCGCTGGTCTCTAGAGTCCATGATCTCTCGGAGGGTGGGCTGCCCTGCAAACAGAGTCTCGTATCTGCCTCTGATGCCATCATATGCGCTACATCTGCATACAAAGTGCTCCTCATCCTCCATCTCTACTCTGCATACTCTGCATATCCGCTCCTCTCTGGGAATGTCTGCGGCTCTGCCCGTCTCAATCTCGAGTCGGTGTGATGAGACTCTCAGCTGGCCAATCGCTACCCTCAAGCTATGAGGCATGTGAGTATCCATGTAGCGTGGTCGCTGGATGAAACCGTCAGCTAGTATGTCTATGAACTGGTCTCGATAGTGCGATAGTCTCGATCCCATGTGTGGTGTGTGCCATGTCTGACTAATGTAGAGCTGCCAGAGATCCTGTCTGAGCACAACATTCCTCTCACGACGAGAGAGGTGGATGTGAGGTGAGTCTGGGTCATACTGAAAAGGCGGCAATCTGTCCATATCAAGTCCATGACTATCAAACCAGACTCTTAACCTGAGTGTACCAAGCTCTCTCATATCCTAACTCTGATATCTGTATAGATGCCTCAAGAGCTCTGTGTGTGAGTCTATCTGTAGGGAGGTCCCTAATCCTCTGAATAAAGCAGATAGTCTGGAATAGTGCCTCTACTGCCATGGGTGGTGCAGCTAGCTCTGCCCTGATGATGTCATGTGGCACCGACTGTTTCCCACGAAATAATCGCGAGATCATACGTACCTGTGGCCTCTCGATCGCACTCCACTGGGTGACTGTGAGACCTGGGGCCCAAACCGTCGCAGCATACATCATAGCTGGTCTGACCAGTGTGTCAAATAGCCAGCCCTTCGTGCGGGGCTCCTGGAAGTGTGCTTGGTGACATCTCCGCTCTAACATGGCTAAAGCTGCATATCCGCGTGTGAGTCTATCGGTGGCTGCCTGTCTCATGCTGAAGGGGCCAGGCAAGCTCGTGAATGTGACTCCGAGATAGACATAGGAAGTGACCACCTCAATCTGTCCACCACCAGCTCTGAATCCTGCTCCATTCCTCACCATGGGGGAGGTGTGGAAGATCATGACCTTGGTCTTGCCAAGGTTTACTGTCAAGCCCCTCTGTGTACAAAACTCATCCAGGGCCTCAAGGTGGCGCTGTAATCCCTCGGGTGACTCTGAAATCAAGACAATGTCATCGGCATATAATAAAATGTGGACATGTGTACCTGCGAGGTCTGCACCCTCTCCTCCAGCTCCGAGAATGTAGTCCTCAATCTCGTCAATGTAGAGACCAAATAGAGTGGGAGAGAGTGGGCAGCCTTTCTTAACACCGATGGTGCTAGCAATGGCCTCAGACATACCTCCTGGACACCGTACCCTCCCAGTCACCTGCTCATAGAGTGCATAGATGGCCCAAATCATCCCTGATGGTACTCCCAAGCTCTGGAGGCGTTGGAAGAGCCTCTCTCGCGGCACTGTATCAAAAGCTTTGCGGAAGTCCACAAAGCAGCAATATAGCCTCTTCTTCCGCACCCTTGCCCCATCAATGAGGCAGCGCAGAATGAAGATGTGATCAATAGTAGAGAAAGCTCGTCGAAAACCTGCTTGGCCTCGTGCTCGTAGCCCCTCAGTCTCTGCATATGAACTGAGCTCTGCCTCAAGTATGGCACCGTATAGTTTGGCCATGGTGTGGCCAATCATGATGGTCCTGTAGTTCCCTGGATCCAGGGTGTCGCCAGATTTGTGGATAGGCACAATGGTGTGCCTAGTCCACTCCTCTGGGAAGCCCTCTCCTATAGCCCGGTTGAAGACATGTGCAATCAACGGGGCTATAGGAGGGAGGGAGAGAGAGAGAGAGAGAGAGAGAGAGAGAGAGAGAGAGAGAGAGAGAGAGAGAGAGAGAGAGAGAGAGAGAGAGAGAGAGAGAGAGAGAGAGAGAGAGAGAGAGAGAGAGAGAGAGAGAGAGAGAGAGAGAGAGAGAGAGAGAGAGAGAGAGAGAGAGAGAGAGAGAGAGAGAGAGAGAGAGTTTTGTTCATGTTGCTGTAAACGAGATTTTATAGAGTGAATCCCCCCATTGAATTTTTGACAGTGATTTTATTGCTGAGGAGAGTGCCAGCTTCAAGAGCTACTGCAATGATGTTTTGCAAAACCGATAATAAATGCATATCAAGGTATTGTTGAAATGAAGAATAGTGGTGAATTGTCTGCCATTTTTTTTTGTTTTGAATTTGTCTTTTTGCAGTAACCTTGGTCATAATGGATTTGTCAAGAAATACAAGTTATTTTCTGCACGCTACATGCATTTACTATTAGGTGTTTTAGATAAGCACTATGTTTGTTTTTTGGTTTTTGAAGATGGAGCTATCTATTAGTGAATTTTTTTGAGAGAATACGTGAATGGATATTCTTGTTCGGATGATTTACATGTGATTCTTGCCACTAAAAATGCATGGCTCGAAGATTACTTAGCAAGAGTTTTAGAATTTGATCATACATGTGAATGTAATTTTCAGTTTTTCAACCACATACATGTTATTTTTTGAAGTATCTAAAATAGGTGAGGTATATGATTTTTGTCACTAAGAGTAATTACAGTTGAAGATGTTCAGAAGATTGGCAAAAAAAGAAATAAGAACAATACTAAAATGTTCGGCATAGGCATGAATGTACTGATCTCACAAAAACTCCTGAAGTTATATACGCGAGGGAGGGAGGGAGGGAGGGAGGGGGGAAAGAAGGTGAGGGTCTTGGGGGGAGGGGGCAGAGAGAGAGAGAGAGATAGATAGATAGAGAGAGAGAGAGAGAGAGAGAGAGAGAGAGAGAGAGAGAGAGAGAGGAGAGAGAGAGAGAGAGAGAGAGAGAGAGAGAGAGAGAGAGAGAGAGAGAGAGAGAGAGAGAGAGAGAGAGAGAGAGAGAGAGAGAGAGAGAGAGAGAGAGAGAGAGAGAGAGAGAGAGAGAGAGAGAGAGAGAGAGAGAGAGAGAGAGAGAGAGAGAGAGAGAGAGATTCTACATCTATTAGGAGGCCGAACTCGACCTAGGAGACAAAACAATGTACATAGCTGTGTCTTCTGTCAATCCGAGAAGATAAAAGTGCTGCAAGAACTGGTAAAGCCAATATAGATCTCCCTAGTTAGCATGTGGAGATGCCCATGAATGTATGGAGTGCTATATCTATGATAGTCTATATGCAAAAGGGTAGTACAGGCATGAGAATGCATCTAAGCGACTAAGTTCCATCCTATACTAGTGGGTGGGTGTAAGATGTGGTACATAGGTGGAGGTGGAGTCAAGGCTGCCGTGATGGCTGCAGCGGGATCAACCATCATCTGGAATTGTCTCTCCTCCATGGCCTGATGGTCACGAGCTTGGATCTTTGCAATCTGGTGTTAGTGAAGCCTCGGGGTCTGATATCCTATAGCATGGGATCGTCTCCTAGCTCGAGAGGTCTGAGCGTGGTAAAGAGTCACTCCTCTCGGTGTGTAAGCTGAGGGGGGGAGGGCTGCTGCAAGTTGCAGAACTAAGAAGTCAGTGTGCTGACTCTGTCTCCCTCCTGCCTGGGCTACTGCGGTGGGCTGGAGTGGGGAATCTCTGTGACTTTGTATCTCTAGTAAGAATCACCCGAGCTGCCGCTGATTTCTGGAGTCCCTGATCTCTCGGAGGGTAGGCTGCCATGTAAACAGAGTCTCATATCTGCCTCTGATGTCATTATATGCCCTACATCTGCATGGGAAGTGCTCCTCATCTTCCATCTCTACTCTGGATATGGTGCATGTCCGCTCCTTTCAGTGAATGTTTGCAGCTCTGCCCATCAATCTCTAGTTGGTGTGATGAGATCCTGAAGTGGCCAATGGGTACCCTCGAGCTATGAGGCATGTAAGTATCCATGTAACGTGGTCTGTGGATGAAGCGGTCCTCTAGTATGTCTAAGAACTAGTCTCGGTAGTATTATAGTATCGATCCCATGTGTGGTGTGAGCCATGTCTAGCGAATGTAGAGCTGCTAGAGATCCTGTCTGAGCACAACGTTCCTCTCACTACGGGAGAGGTGGATGTGAGGTGAGTAGGGGTCATACTGATCATGGATCATTGGATGTAAACTATATGAGAATACACAAAAATTTGAGACATTCTTCAAGTCCGAGGTTCAAAGTCCTCACTCATGAGTTCACTGTTGACTGCAATAGAGTTCACTGTTGATGATCAAGGATGAGAATGCCCTCATGTGATGAAGAAAGGAAATAGAGAGCCAATGTATTGGCACGTGAAATGGAACTCGAGTTGAGAGCTCTAGTATTCATACCTCTTCTAGTGTGGGTGAAGATCCAAGTGGAATAAGGATACCTTTATCCAAAGTGGACAACCATGCAAGAGGCTCAGTACAAAAATGCAAGTATCAAAGCTAGCTTGCAAAAGCAAGTGATGAGAGGAGAGAGATCACATGATTAATCATTCCCTGTCCTATTCCTTTCAATGTGGCTAGAACTAAACAATGGAAAAAGACTATAAAATCAAATAGCCGCATTGGATGTGAGTGGGATGATCCTTGTGCAGAGACCTTATGGACAAGGGAATTTAAGAAATGAAAAGCCGTTTCGAAAGTTTAGTTCTTGCAATAACCATGGAAGAAATATGGATGCATCATCTTGTGTTTAGTTGGTCAGATACCTGCAAGAGACATGCATATAATGTTATCATCTAATCTTACAAAGGGTCTATGTGTTGGAAAGCCATAGATGTTGCAAACTCTTGGTCTTGCAAGTTGCCATTACAAGTAGTTTCCAGTGATTAAGAACATTATTTTGACTTATGTGTATTATGTAAAGTGTAATTTTGATTTTTTATGATTTATTACAAGGGATATATTTTGGAGTGCATAAACATTGTCATTGAGGAAATCGAGGCTTACAATGTAGTGGAGGTGATTACAGATAATGGAAGCAATTGAGTAGCCATGGGAATTTTACTTTAGAAAGAGTATTCTTTTCTTGTTTGGACCCAATGTGCTTCTCATTGCATAGATCTTTTGATTGAAGATGCGGACTATATATTTTGGGTGAATGCAATCTTTTTGACGGAAAGAGGTATGGTCAGGTTTTTGACCAAGTGACCAAAGATGATGGCTTTGTTTCAAGCTAACAGTCAGTTGGAGATCTTCAAGCGTGCTGTCACAAGGTTCCCTTATATGTTTGTGGCATTAGAAAGACTCATTTATTTGTGAACAAATTTGATTCGCACAATCAGCAGTGATGAGTGAATTGCTTGGGATAAGAGCATCACTCCAAAGTTCTTACAGTTTAGATGCCATGTTATGAATGGGTCTTGGTGGGTTGAGAAAGAGGGTTTAGTTAAAAAGCTAAACCTATATACACTGTCCTATGCATCATTGACATGGAGGGAAGTGCTATGGGCCTTCTCTATGGGTATATATATACAGAAGTAGAGGCTCTAAAAAAAGGGTTAAGAAGTAAGTTTTTTTCATGTTTCTTGTTTTCATTAGTCATGAATATTGATTAATCATTATATAAATAGTACATATATAATGTATTAACTCTTGAGTTATCTTTTCATAATTGTAGGGTGGAAGAGATATCCCAAGTGTGGAATGGGCATTTGGATTTGTTTGATGAACCAATTCACTCTTGTTCCACATATATCACATCCATTATGGCATAGTGATTATCGGCTCTAGAGTGAGGAGGTAGATTTTGGCTTTCAACAGTATATACAACTTTTTAGTGGTGGTGATTCAGAGATGCTATGTCGCATAGAGGATGATCTTCTTGCTTTCAGGAATGAGATCCACCATTTTGGTAGACTGATAGCAGGACTTCAAGAGACCGAGATCCAACTTGTCTCATGCTCGGAGATACTGAGATCCAACTTGTCTCATGCTCGGAGATATATGGTGGATGTGCAACTACATTGGTAATTTTTTAATTTACTTTGAACTTGTACTCAATGCCTTCAAGTTTATGTTTTTGCTTACTTAATATGATTATGTTTTTGCTTACTTAATATGATTATGTTTTTGCTTAATAGAAACATATTGCTCTTCGAGTTCTCTCTCAAGATTGAAGTTCTTGATCTTGTGAGAGAAGCGTGAGTATATGGGCTCTTTTTCATGTGAAAAAGAGAAATAAATTTACCATAGCACAACTTGAGAGAGACTTATCTTCTGCAATGGAAACTTAAAGCTGTTAGAGAGACTTTCAACATCTCCAGATCCCATATAAGTTGATGTTGATAAGCTTGATATTGAAAAGATGCAGGACATTCCAGAGATTCTTTAGGATGATAGAGATCTTTACACTTTGCTTTGTGAGGAGTCCATTCTCTCATGGACAATAAGAAAACCAACTTGAATTCATCCTAGATTTCATCAAATTTCTCCATATCTAAGTATTCATGAAGGATATGAAGAAACTAATGCTGCCACCATGTTCTAGACGTGCTAAAACCCTAAGATAGATTAACTACTTGCAATTTTGACTATCATCAATGGCATTATCAATTCGTAGGTACCCTTGGCACACCTATATAAGGAGGGCTTGGCCACATACATCCTCAATCTTATTATTGCCAATCTTCGGAGTTGAAGGAGTCCCGATTATGAAATAAGTACTTTCCAAGTTCGAGTCTGAGTCTTCTCTTGCTCCATGTTCTAGTCTTGTCTAGTGTAGTTTCGCGAAATCCAATATTGTCCCCTTGTAAGATCGTAGTATGGGATTTTGTTCAATTATTTCTTGTATCGAGTTCATCTCTCTTAAGGGAGTTCTTGCTTTCCAGATATCTTGTTCCACATCTGTAATCCCGAGTTGTGGGATCTCTTCTATACCATCTACTCCAATTATCTTAACAATTATCAATCCGAAGTTCTTCTGGAATCCTTGTGGGTGATCTTGTACTCAGAAGTATAGTTCTTAATTCTCATCCACTCTAGTGAGAGGCTACAATCTAGTGCTCCCGAGACATTTTGGCAATAGAAGTATAGCTCTTAAATCTCATCCACTCTAGTTAGAGGCCACAATCTAGTGCTCTCGGGACATTTTGGAAAGACTATCTTCATGAAGACCAAACACCATGGAGATTGTTCGTGAAGAAATGTTTTCTCCACTTAAAGTTATTCAACACCATGGAGAAGAGATGGTGGATATACTCCAAGAATGTGCGTGGTGTCAAGGGAGCACTAGATTGTGCTCTCTGATTACACTATACAAGATTCCGGAAATATACTTTGATTACAAGAGCACCACATAGGGAAAACAATACAAGGATAGGTAACTGATACAAGACGTCCCATAACTCGGGACCGATAGGTATGGAAAACTGGACTAGAGATGGTACAGGAGATCCCACAATTCGGGAGCATAGGTAGGAAAGAAGATATCTCGATTACAAGAACTCCCTTCTGGGAGATGAACTAGATACAAGAAAGAACTCGACAAGATCTTGTACTACTAGATTACAAGAGAACAAGACAAGATGTCCAAGAACTAGACTAGACAAGATTGGAACAATGAACAAGACAAGAACTGGAACGTGAACTTGGAGAGTAGTTACTTGACGGTCATGACTCCTTGAGCTCCCAAGACTGGTATTCCAAGGGGGGTTACGAGTTGATGATGTAATCCATGATGTCATCAAGTGGAAACAAGACCTTCGGGTGTCAGAATTCAGCAAATAGAGAGTCAATCTTGGGGTTTTGACATGTTTCGGACGCAATGGAAGCATTAGTTTCTCCAAACTGTGAACCAATCATGAGATATGTAAAGTCACATGGAATTTGAGGTTTCGGATGGTTTCCTTTGTGTCCATGATATCACCTCCCCTGAAGTGACGAGTTGCACGAGGAGCGGTTATGTGACCCTGAGATCCTCTAGAACTTGAATCTTTATAGCTTTTGGTCTTTGTAGAGTTCTTGGTATGTGCTACTAGAACATGATGATGATGGATATCCACGATGAAATTGGAAAGGGTTTGTAGTATATCTCGGTATAGAATTAAGGCCATGATTCTGACGATGGGCAGTACTCCTCTTTTGATTTTGATGATGATCCTTCTGATGTGGGATGGTGATTGTAGAAGTCCTAATTCCAACTTGCTTATTCTGCTTAGGACATTCAAATACCATATGACCATGATCTCCACAATAAAAGCATAACCCATTGTCTTTTCGATGTTTTCTTTCCTTTGGTGTAAGTTGTCGGAGCCTAATGTTATCCAACTGCATGGGTTCTGGTTGAGATTCTTCCAACATATATTGTTGAGGAACTGAGATAAACTTGTATTCTCGATCGTGGACAGAAATCTTCTTCTCTTGCTTTCTCTCAAACAACCTATTGTCACACTCAATTGCTTGATTCATGAATTCATTCAAAGTATTTACATTGGGCATGGTTAACATGAGGTCCTTGACATCATCACCTAAGCCCCCATCGAAATTGGTTGATAAAATAATCCTTGTGCCATGTGAGATCACAAATGATTTGTCTGAATTCTGATGCATAGGTAGACGTAGGCCTATTTCCTTGATCTAGCTTCCTTAGCTTTGTTTCGGCAACATGTGAACAATTGGTATCTCCAAACGATAATGCGAACTCTCGAATAAAGGCCTTGAAATCATGTAGATTATCCATATCTTTCTCAAGGATAGGTGTAAACCATGGAGGAGCATGACCACATAATAGAGTTCCTATGAGTCCCACTTGAGAAGCATCATCTGGGTATCTGTTTGGTTGCATCCTTATGAATGACTTCACGTGTTGCACAAATCCTCGAAACTTTGATCTTGTCCCATCAAACTTCTCAGGCATGCCCACTTTTGGACTTTTCTTCATATTAGTTATCATGGGGGTACTTGAAGAAGATTGATTTACAATGATCTGTAGCTCTTGGATTTGCCTTTGAAGTTCTGTGATTACATCTTGATTATTCTGTTGCTGAATCCTTTGTTCGCTTTCTTGTATCTCTTGGACTTGTTGCTGAATTTTAAGTGCAAAAAAGATTTGTTCACAAATAATCTCCATGGTGCTTGGTCTTGATGAAGGTAGTCTTGCCAAAATGTCAGGGGAGCACTAGATTATGCTCTGTGACTACACTAAACAAGATTCCGGAAATATACTTTTGATTACAAGAACACCATGTAGGGAAAACAATACAAGGATAGGTAACTGATACAAGACGTCCCACAACACGGGACCGATAGGTATGGAAAACTGGACTAGAGATGGTATAGGAGATCCCACAATTCGGGACCGTAGGTAGGAAAGAAGATATCTCGATTACAAGAACTCCCTTTCTGGGAGATGAACTAGATATAAAAAGGAACTCGACAAGATCTTGTACTACGAGATTACAAGAGGACAAGACAGGATGTCGAAGAACTAGACTAGACAAGACTGGAACAATGAACAAGACAAGAACTGGAACTAGAACTTGGAGAGTACTTACTTGATGGTCAAGACTCCTTGAGCTCCCAAGACTGGTATTGGCAAGACTGAGAATGAATGTGGACAACCCCTCCTTATATAGTTTTTTCAAGGGCGGTTAGAGTTGATGATGTAATCGATGATGTGATCAACTGGAAACAAGACCTCCGGGTGTTAGAATTCAGCAAATAGAGAGTTGATCTTGGGATTTTGGCAGGTTCCGACGCAATGGAAGCATTAGTTTCTCTAAACTCTGAACCAATCATGAGATATGTAAAGTCACATGGAATTCGAGGTTTAGGATGGTTTCTTTTTTGTCCGTGACACCTGGTGCTGCAAAAACGTGCTCTACACCTCCCAAGATGGCTTCAGGGATGACACCTTGTGCTTGCTAAGTATGCATATAAACCACCTTAGTGCTTTGGAGCAATCTCAAATTGATTCATCAAAACTGACTGCTTGAGGCAAAACTGATGACAAAACTTGCTATTTTGGGATGAGATGCACTCTGGAATTTCACTCAGAGCTCAGCCTGTTCAGAATTGACCAAAGATATTTTGCACATCTCTAATTAGATATATACTGAATCTAAAGCAACAAATTTGATGATGCATACTAAGAGAAATGATTTTAGCAAGATAGGGATGTCATCCCGACTTTTTTAGGTCTCATCTGCCTGAATACATAGGTAACTTCAAATGAATGTAGCTCATAGAATAATGAACCAAAGATGATGAAAATTAACGTGATGCAAATAGGCTTGTCAAAATACGTATACTAATTTAAATCTCATCAAAAGACTAAGTATACTCAGAGAAATCAATAATTGAAATTGATTGAAAATATGAACATAGACCTATGGCAGTAGATGAAGAAAACTCCAAGATGCAGCTTGAAATATCAATCTGTATTGCACATATGGTACATGATTTGAATGAGCATGAAGCTTCGGAAGGAGGAGCATAATGTATGCTTCACAAATGGTGTGGTGCTAGGTCAGAATCTCATCAAAATGTAGCTCAAGTGATCTACTCTACCTGCAACTATTTTTGTGTGTATATATAGAAGATTTTGAATTCAAGAACTTGGAGGGATTATACCTTAAAGTTCCCTCAAGTTAGGGGAATCTCATCTAATCAATCTCTCCTACCTTAGCTTCGTGATTTGTACCTAACAAGGTCGGGAGATTATCCCTTTACATTTACTTTTGATGTAGTTACATTTCAACTATTACAAGAGGTTGTATCTATGGTTTCTCTCATTGAGAGTACAAACAATATTTTTACATTAATGAGTAATCAAGCACTAGGCTTGGATGAAAATGCACCAATAGCTCCCCCTCAAGCTTAAGCTTCATTCTTCCTTGATTTCTAGCAATCCAATCGTGCGTTTGAATTTGCTTAACTTTATACCATCCAATGGCTTAGTCAACATGTCTATAAGATTAGTAGATACATAGGACAATTGAATTTCCTTGCTCATGAACTTCTCTCTTACATAGTGATAGTGGACTTCAATATGCTTTGTTCTAGCATGGTAAACTAGATTAGCTGCGAAGTGAAGTGAGCTAGTATTATCGCCAAAGATGTGAGGAGTTAAGGTATGTAACCCCAAATCTGAGTAAAGACACTTTAACCACATTGCTTCTTGTGTTGCATTAGCCAAACCTCTGTATTCAGCCTCAATAGATGATAGAGCAACAGTTGGTTGGTTGCTTCTTTGAAGACCATGAAATTAGCTTTGATTCTGCAAAAGACAAATATCGTGATGTACTCTTCCTATCATCCTTTGATCGAGCCCAATCTAAATCTGAGTAGAGTTTGAGATCAATTTTTGATGTGAAGGGGTAGAAAAGCCCTTCATTGATGGTAGCCTTCAAGTATTTGAGCACTCGCTTGGCTGCTTCCATGTGTGGCTTCCTTGGCTTGTGCATGAATTCACTGAGTATGCTAACACTATAGCATATGTCCACTCTTGTGAGAGTTGCATAGCTCAAACTTCCTACCAAGCTATGATAGCTTGTGATATCTTCAATAGATTCTCCTTCATAAGCACTTAGCTTACGATTCAACTCCATGGGTGTACCTGCACACTTAGTATTCTCCATTTTAAACTTAGAAAGCATGTCATGTATATACTTCCTTGGAGTGATATAGATACCAGAATCTGTATAGACAAGTTCAAGTTAAAGAAAGTAAATGAGAGGTCCAAGATCATTGATCTTGAATTCATCATTCATTCCATCCTTTACTTGTTTAATTCCATTGATATCATTCCTTGTAATTATAATGTCATCAACATATACACAGAGATATATAACCTCTAATCCATTCCTCTTGATAAATAATGATGCATGTGCTTTACCAGCTTTGAAATCTTGATCCTGCAAGTAGGTCACTAACCTCTGATTCCAAACTCTTTGAGCTTGCTTCAAACCATACAGAGCCTTCTTCAATTTGCACACACAATTGGGATGATGTGCATCTTCATAACTAGGTTGTTATGCCATATAAACTTCTTCTGAAATCCATCCATTGAGAAATGCATTTTTTTTACATCTAGTTGATATAGCTTCCAATTCCTAGATGAGCAATGCTAACAAGCACTCTAATGTAGGCATTTTGGCAACAGGTGAGAGGGTCTCTTCATAGTCTCCTATGGGTTTGGGCAAACCCCTTGGCTACGAACTTTGCCTTGTATCGATTAATACTACCATCTGAGTTCCTTTTTACTTTATAAATCCACCTTGATCCAATTATCTTCATTGATGGTTTGTTTGGAACAAGTTCCCATGTATCATTGTCCATAAGAGCTTCCATTTCTTCATCCATTGCTTCTCTCCACTCCTCTTTGCTTTGAGCTTCTTCATAAGATGTAGGTTCTTCATGGTTGAGATCCTTAGCCATATACATTGAATGCTTTGTGACGAAGGAGGTATCAAGTCCATATCTCTCTAGTTTCTTCTTCTCTCTCATTGACCTTCTAATTGGTTGAAGAGAACTTTTTGAGCCTTGGGCTAGGTCTTGCACCTTAGCTTTCCCTTTGTTCTTCCATAGCTTCAATTTTTCCAAATCTGTCAAGCCATCTTCAAAATCACTATCTTCAAGATGCTTTGATTCCTTTGTTGGAAGAGATGGAAAGTCTTCTTCCAAGTCATAGGGTAGCTTCACTTTCCTATCATCATCAAACCAAGATTTATTTTCATCAAAGACTACATCCCTGCTAACTAAGAAACCTTTGTTAGTGGGATTATATAATCTGTATCCTTTTTTATTTTGGTCATAACCAATAAAGACACTTTTCTGCTTTGGGATCCAACTTCCCTCTTACTTGGGAAGGTATGTGAGCATATGCTAGACATCCAAAGATTTTGCAATGCTCTAGGCTTGGCCTTCTTCCATACTTCATATCATCATCCTTGCCCTGCTTCAATGATAGGTTCATGAGGAGTAGTGAGTCCTCTTGACTTTGGTCTCCAGTATAGTTGCTGTAATTCTTCCTTCCTCTGTATCCATTTTGATGATTGTTATTGTTCAATGTTGTTGTAGGAGTCGTATCCTCCATTGTATCTTCCTCTATTTGATCGATAGCCACCTCTATTGAATCCTCTTCCTCTAGAATTCCTTGGATTCCTGTAACATTCTTGAGTAGTGTGATTAGAGTAGCTACATATATTGCAAGGTTGAGATGCTTGGGATCTCCCTCTGTCTTGCTTTCCTCCTTCCTCTAGCTCTTCCTCTACTTGTGAAGTTAGCTTGGAAAGAGCTACCGTCATCTTTATTCTTCTTAGACTTTGACTTACCTTGAACACCAAGTTGTAAGTCTTTCTTCCTCTTCATATGATGGTTGTCCTTTACTTTTGATTGCTGGCATGATTTCATCCTCATATATGTATCCAAATAGATTTCTTCCTTGAAGGTAAGCTTCCATCCTCAGAGACCAAGCTGAGTGGTTGTTTCTATCCAATTTGTCAATTGTGGAAGGAAAACCATCTCCCATGTTGATTTAGCTAAGCTTTGATACCACTGTGAGAAGAGATGGTGGATACACTCCAACAGTGTGCCTGGTGCTGCAAAAAACCTGCTCTACACCTACCAAGATAGCTTCACGAATGATAAATAGACACCTTGTGCTTGATAAGTATGCATATAAACCACCTTAGTGCTTTGGAGCATCAATCTCAAATTGATTCATCAAACAGACTACTTGAGACAAAACAGATGTAACGAAACTTGCTATTTTGGGATGAGATGCACTCTGGAATTTCACTCAGAGCTCACAGCCAGCCAAGAATTGACCAGAGATATTTTGCACATCTCTAATTAGATATACTAAATCTAAAGCAACAATTTTGATGAATTTTGATGATCCATACTGAGAGAAATGATTTTAGCAAGGTAGGAGTGTCATCCCGACGATTTAGGACTCATCTGCCTGAATACATAGGTAACTTCAAATGAATGTAGCTCATAGAATAATGAACCAAAGATGATGAAAATTGATATGATGCAAATAGACTCGTCAAATTACCTATACCAATTTAAATCTCATCAAAAGACTAAGTAATTACCTATACCAATTTAAATCTCATCCAAAGACTAAGTCTACTCAGAGAAATCAATAATTGAAATTGATTGAAAATATGTACATAGACATGTGGCAGTAGATGAAGAAAGCTCCAAGATGTAGCTTGAAATATCAATCTGTATTGCACATATGGTACATGATTTGAATGAGCATGAAGCTTGGGAAGAAGAAGCACAATGTGTGCTTCACAAATGGTATGGTGCTTGGTCTGAATCTCATCAGAATGCAGCTCAATTGATCTGCTCTACCCGTGACTATTTTTGTGTGTATATATAGAAGTTTTTGAATTCCAGAACTTGGAGGGATTGCACCTAAAAGTTCCCTCAAGTTAGGGGAATCTCATCTAATCAATCTCTCCTAACTTAGCTTCGTGATTTGTACCTAACAAGGTCACGAGATTCTCCTTACATTTACTTTTGATGTAGTTACATTTCAACTATTACAAGATGTTGTATCTATGGTTTCTCTCATTGAGAGTACAAACAATATTTTTACATTAATGAATAATCAAGCACTAGGCTTGGATGAAAATGCACCAACACACATATCAAGAACTCTACAAAGACCAAGAGTTATGAAGATTCAAGTCCTCGAAGATCTTAGTGTCACATAACCACTCCTCATGGAACTCATCACTTTAGGGGAGGTGATGTCATGGACAATAAGGAAACCAACTCGAATTAACGGAGATGATTTGGGACGAGAGGCTGTTGAGATTGCAGATAGATTTCGAGATAGGGAGTCTCATAGTACATCTTCATGGAATAGCACATTTGATGATGAGCCTATAGAAGATGTCTCTATTGAAGACATTGTAGAGTCATCTTAGTTTGTATAGCATGCTGCCTACTTTATGGACATAGTATGATAGTGATCATTTGGATCATGGACGTATCATGTTTGATTTTGATTTATGACTTGGTTTTATCATTTTTCTATGAGTTATGACTCATGAGTCATAAGTGATAACATTCACAATTCATCATTTTGCTCTTTTTATGTATTGAATGTCTATGATCACTATGCCATATCATATAACTGATATGTATCATAAGATATCATGCTTGTGATCGATGGAGCATGTCGTAGGCTCACGGGCAGGTCGATGCCCACAGGCTGTGGCATGTACTGTCTTCTATAAAGTAGTAGATTAAGTTTCTAACGTGTTTTTAGTACTAGATATGTAAATGAATGCTAGGTATGCATTATTCATGGATTATTTAGAAAAAAATTAAAACATTGCATCAAAATATAATACTTTTTTTTTTTTTTTAAATTTCGATTGTGTAGCACTCTACATACTAAACGTTTCAAAAACCGATTTTTTAAACTCATTTTTAAAACTCTCTTTATACTATGGAGTAAATGAAAGTGCAAGGATCAATTGACATGGAGCACAAGTCGATGACTTGATTTTGTAATAGTTAATGTCTAACTGATTGAGTGGGAACATTGGCAAAGCTTTGGTAAACTTGTATGGAATGTGGTTGTATCCAATCATATTTGGCCTAACATAGGTAATCCTTTCAGGAATGTGAACATTTGAACCGATTTAGGTTATTACGGTTCTAATCTTTCTAAGAGGATTTGAAACTGAAAGAAGACAGATCCAGATTGAGAAACAAAACTACTGTAGTATTGTCTATGAGTGGTGAAAGGATCGGTGAGGAGATGGGGAAGTCGAGTAAATGAAGATGGAGGAACCAACTGAAATGGGATACAAAGTTGAGGAACCAACTTTGAACTGACATGGGATACCAACTGAACAGGGTTGGAACATTGGCAAACTTTGCTACACTTGTTTGTAGCCTGGTTGAATTCAGATGCATGAAGTATATTTGCTCTAACATAGCTTATCTTGTTCGTAATGTTGACATCATATATTTATATTGGACTTGATCATTGCAAGAGAAGAAGAGCAGTGTAAGATTTTATTCAAGTCCTCTTGATTGGAGTCTCATAGTT
>CM035435.1:96104240-96116740 GCA_020310875.1 Ceratopteris richardii
TTGGCAAACATGAACATACCACACTGAATCATACAATGATTAGACAAAGATAGAGAGAGATTAGACAACATGTTCAAAGTGTTACGTAAGCCACTTCACACCATCATATATACAAATGTCAATTTACAATGTGGGAGTCAAAACCTCAACCACTATGTGACCAAAAATAGATTGAAGAGCGTATGTACAAAATTTACAAGCATATTCAGATGTAGAGAGAGAAATCTGAACATGTATGAGATGTATGACATGATAGATTGTAGAAGAGTGAATATGAGTGACTGAAAGAGGAAAGATCAGTTTGAAACTGATATTCAATAAACCCTAATCTGAATTTAGGCTATAGAAGACCCTAAATCAAATGTGTATGAAAAGATCACATACTTACAGAATTAGCATAGAATGCTAACATGTTGCTGACAGAAATCCTCATACCCATGTGGAAACACCTTCTCTAACACCTCATTTGATGCATGTAGCATGCATGTATTGATTGTCCTTTATGGATGCCACTGCCTCCATGTATGCCGAATAGGACTCCTCCAAGTATGGATGCCACCGCCTCCATAAGTTCCAAATAGTACTTGTGTGCATAAAGAGAATATGTACCTGAATAGTTAACATAAGATGCAATCTTATGTTAAGCTCCATCCAATGTCTTTGAAGTATTCCATAATCTTCATGTAGAAGACAATCTCCAAATACATCATGTAGAGGGATGATCCACACCATCAAGCTGCTGATAAGTAAGTCTACAAGAGTGTGAGCACACTCCATTTCAAGAAGAACTCCATGGCTGCTCCTTCTTCTTATGCTGCTCCATAGCTGCTCATATGTGCACCATGGCTGCCCCATGTGTGCATCAGCACAACCACCTCATAAATCAGCCAAGTGATGGTAGAGGATAACTCTTCAAGTGGCCATAAGCCAAGCCTTGTTTATATAGCCCTTGAACTCCTTGCAATAAAATCTCCTTAAAAGCTAAATCCTAAAAATTTGATGGCTCAAAATAAAGCTATCACTAATTTTTAAGGCTATCATTAAAGATTGCTTTATTCTATTGTTGGCTTTTTATCACTAAAAATAGCTTTTCAGAAGCTTTTTATTAACTAACTTTGATCAAGATTTTCTCCCACATCTGATCCTTGATGACTGAATGTCCTATACCATTAGAAAGCACTCATCAAGCTCTTCAAGATAGGACCATAAAAGTTTTACCCAAATTTTGTGCCAAAATTAAATAAGTACCAAAATTAGGGTTTTTGCCCTAATAGGAATTTGGACTAATGTGACATTGTTTTCCAATAGCATCAACCCATCCATTGGCACCAAGACCCTGATTATATTAAGCGAGCAAAAAGACTTGGTTTGTGTTTCATTACGGGGAGCTCAAGGACAATGGACATATGAGTGCTCGAATAAGGCAATCTTTCGGCCTACACAATGGAAGGGGATAAACATCATCGAGTAAGGTACAACAATTGAGAAAGCAGATGATGGAGGTAAGTGCCCTAACGCTACTTTACATTGCATGGTGGATAGTTCTTTCCCAAAGGCTTTTGTAATTAGGATTTTAGGTATGATTTTTACGCATGGAATCAAGTTTCTTATCAATTCAAGTAGTGCACATTGTTTTCTATCTTTCAGATTGGTACAGAATTTTGGGATACCCCTAAATATGCAAATAATAAGACCTATTGAGATGGCCAATGGATGCCTATACTATGAAACAATTGAAAACCTTACGTTTACATTTTGTAATAGGTGATGTTCTGGAAGTTTTCATGTGATTGAGATGAAACAAATTGATGCAATCATAGGCATAGACTAGTTAGTTCAAAATTATGCAACAATGGATTGGGAACAAAGAACAATTACTTTGACACTAGATGGTGAATCTATCCACATTCTAGGTGATGCGCATAATCCTAAACCTATTCTCGTTTCTATTGTGGAGATAATTAGAGGTATATGTGATGGGTGTAGAACATTTTTAGTATATGTGAACAATCTGTATGAGGAAGATAATGATGGAAATCTTTCGAATTATTTTGAAAATCTTTTGAAAGAATATGCTGATAAATTTTCAGAAGCCCTACCTAGTATACCTCCACGTAGGTAGATGGACCATGCCATTGACTTGTATCCAAGGAGTGAAGCATATTCTAGAGCACCCTATAGATTTAACATAGATGAAATAAAGGAAATTAAGATTCAATAAGATGATCTTTTGAAGAAAGGCTTGATAATACTGAGTGTTTCACCTGGGAAACACCTGTTTTATTTCAAAAGAAGAAAGATGGCTCTTATAGATGATGCATTGACTATAGGGGGTTGAATAAAAAAACAATTGAAAATAAGTATCCAATCCCTCACATAGATGAATTATTACGTCAATTAAGTGGAGCAACTATATGCACTAAGATTGACTTAAGATTTGGGTATCACCAAATTAGGATAAAAACAAAAGATAGAGCAAATATAGGTTTTCGAATACAATATGGTCACTACGAGTGTATGGTTTTACCTTTTGGAATAACGAATGCTCATGCCACATTCATGTGCTTGATGAATAATATTTTTCATGATTATCTAGATGAGTTGATCTTAGTATTTCTTGATGATATATTTGTATACCTTAAAGATGATTATGAGCACGTTGTATATCTCACGAAGGTTTTGCAAACTCTTAGAAAACACAAATTGTAGGGAAAAAAAGACTAAGTGTTTCTTTGCGAAGGATAAACTTGTGTATCTAGGAAGAGTCTAATATGTGGTTTTAAAGCATACGTGTTGCCATGCATAATTACGGATGTCTTTGGATATTGTCATGGAGCACTAGATGTGCTCTCTAACTACACTAAACAAGATTTTGAAAATATACTTCTGATCACAAGAACACCCACGCAGGGAAAACAATACAAGGATATATAACTGATACAAAATGTCCCACAACCTGGGACTGATAGGTATGGATAACTAGACTACAGATGATACGGGAGATCCCACAACCCGAGACCGTAGGTATGGAACAAAATATCTCGATTATAAGAATTCATTTCAAGGATATGAACTAGATACAAGAAATAACTAAAAAGGATCTCATATTACGAGATTACAATAAGACAAGAAAAGATGTCCACAATACAAGACTAGACAAGACTAGAGGGAGAGACAAGACTAGAACTTGAAGTGGAACTTGAAAGTACTTACTTGGCGGTCACGACCCCTTGAGCTCCCAAGATTGGCATTGGCAATACCTCCGGGTGTCAGAATTCAGCAAATGGATAGTCAATCTTGGGGTTTCGGCATATTCCGAACGCAATGGTAGTATTAGATTCTCCAAAATCTTAACCAAACATGAGATATAGGAAATTCACATGGAATCTAAGGTTTAAGATGGTTTTCTTTGTGTCCATGATATCATCTCCCCCTCAACCGACAAGTTCCATGAGGAGCGGCCATGTTCTCTAGCTTGGATTGCATTGGATTCTTCTTATGGAATTCACAAACCTTGATTTTTTCTCTCTGAAGATTTTCTATAAGCTCCCAAGTACGATCATTGACGTCATACCCTTTCCAATGACTGATGTATTCCAATCCTCCTAGAGAGATTCTTGAATCTAAGACATGATAATCCTCGAATTCTTCATGATCCTTAATCTTGAAAGGTGGTGAAGGATTGGGTCTCCCTTGAGCTTCCTTAGGTTCATCACAAGATAGGTCCTTTGAGCTTTTAGTGGTGCATTGTAGTGTTTCCGAGATCTTTGATGGAGTGCCTTGAGTAAGCACACCTCCTTGATTGAACGTGAACTCCTCCTTGTCCTTTATCTTCTTGTTATCTTCATAATTTGTATGCTCTATATCATTCGTAATCACTTCTAGGTCTTCAAAGTTCTTGGTTCAAATTTTTGAGGAATAGTGTCATGATTATTCAACACTTCGAGCTCTTGGACTTGGTTTTCTTTGAATAATTGATTCTCACATTGAACTGCTTGATTGATAACATCCTCCAAGGTATTTGCTTGAGACATGGATAGCAAGAGATATTTGACTTTAGGGTTGAGACCACTTCGAAACTGATTAACCATGTAGTCTTCTTGATATGTAGTTCCACAAAACAACATCTTGATAATCAAGGCATAACTTGAAACTGAACGATCATCTTGTCATAGCAGTCTTTTCATCTCTTGGACACGTTCGATCAAGTCCTTTATGGTAGATTGGATCTCCTTGCATAGGGAATCCATGGTGCCTAGCCTTGATGAAGGTAGTCTTGCCAAAATGTCAGGGAAGCACCAGATTATGCTCTTTAACTACACTAGACAAGATTTTGGAAATATACTTTTGATTGCAAGAACACCCACGTAGGGAGAACAATACAACGATATGTAACTGATACAAGATGTCCCACAGCCTGGGATTGATAGGTATGGATAACTGGATTGGAGATGATACGGGAGATCCCACAACCCGAGACTGTAGGTATGGAACAAAATATCTTGATTACAAGAATTCCCTTCAAGGATATGAACTAGATACAAGAAATAACGAGAAAGAATCTCATAGTACAAGATTACAACAAGACAAGAAAAGATGTCCACAATACAAGACTAGATAAGACTAGAGCAACAGACAAGACTAGAACTTGAACTGGAACTTTAAAGTACTTACTTGGCGGTCACGACCCCTTGAGCTCCCAAGACTGGCATTCGCAAGACTGAGAATGAATGTGGCCAACCCTTCTTTATATAGGATTTCCAAGGGCAGTTGTGAGTTGATGATATCATCGATGATATCATCAACAAGAAACAAGACCTCCGGGTGTCAGAATTCAACAAATAGACAGTCAATCTTGGGGTTTTGGCACATTCCAGATGCAATGGTAGCATTAGTTTCTCCAAAATCTTAACTAAACATGAGATATAGGAAATTCACATGGAATCTAAGATTTAAGCTGGTTTTCTTTGTGTCCATGATAGATATGTCTTTTTGTTGCTTTTTTTCTATTTTTGGATATGTAGTGGTAAAGAAAGCACTTTTGCAAAAGTTTTATGAGAATCAGTTTTTTTTCTAAATTTAGACAGGTACCAATAAACAAAACGTATGCTTTTACGAAAGTGGATTGCACAATTCTTTGTGTGGTGATCAATTGTGCTATAAGAAGACTTGCACATCAAAGAGAAAGAGGCGGAAGATCAGAGAATTATGTTGTGATTGAGAGTGAGAGTTAGAGTGAGAGTGTGATTAAGAGTGCGAGTATTAATGCGATTGTGATAGCTCAAGGGTAGATCGAAGGTAGAGGCTTCTTTAAGAAGCTATTTTACAAAGCTATTGTATGGCATGATCCATATCTATAATATCAAAATTTCACTTTCTCTAAGTCATATCTTGTCTACTCTTCTGTGCTAAATTTTTCCTTATCTTGTGCAAGTTTTGTTTTTCTCTCTTCAACTATTCTTGAGTGATCGGAAGCTTGTAATTGAGGATAGATTGTGATTGAGGAAACACTATAATTGGTATCATAGTAGAATCGGTCCTCGAGAATGATGGAAAATTTGATTCAAAAGGTCCATGAGCAAGAGGAGCTTATTCAGAAGCTTCTTGGAGAATTATGCAAAGAACAAGCCAAAAAGCAACCAGAAGGTGCAACAAATTTTTTTGTCGAACTAAATGATGAAATGGATGAAGGTGTGGGAACATCTAGTGTTCCTAGAGGAAGACAAAAATGCAATTAGGAGGATATTGAGCCAAGTGAGTTTGCCCTCAACCAAGTCTTCAAGAAGGCTAAATTGAATGATTTTGATGGTGTGAAGAAGAGTGGTGAAGATCTAGAGGCATGGATTGGAGAGCTAGATGATTTATTTGATCTTTGACAATTTAGTGAGTAGTCCAAGGCAAAAGTTGGGATCCTACACCTACAAGATATTGCAATGCTATGGTGGAAGTTCTATATGCATACTTGAACACATTCAGGTCCGGTTCTATGGAAGGAATTTAGAGAGAAAATAGAAAAATGCTATTGTTCTCCACACTATCATATGGAGAAGAAGATGGAGTTCTATAATTTTTAACAACATGAAAGTGACAAGCATAGCTTGTCTGTTGATGAATACAAAGAAGAGTTCCTAAGTCTTCACAAATATGCATTGGAGGTTAATGGTGATACTATGAAGAGCAAGTTTATTGAAGGGCTCCGTGAGGAACTTTGCTATCAAGTCAAGGGATCTGGATGTGTCAATTTTACAGATGTTGTAATGGCCGAGAATTTTGAGAAGATGGAGAAGTGCCATTTGTAGAAGGCAAATAGAACCAGATTCATTGCAATAAGAGATAGATGATAGAGACCTACCATAGCAAACATAAAAAATTCAAAGAAGATATCATCTTCTAATAATCAAGGTAAGAATCCTACTCTGGTGAAAAACCAAAGGAGGTATCAACCCATCCATTGGTAGCGAGACCGTGATTTTATTGAGCATGCAAAAAGACTTGGTCTTTGTTTTCATTGTAGGGAGCAAGGGAATCGGATATGAAGGCCCGAACAAGGCAAGCTTTTGGCCTACACAATCAAAGGCAATAAACATAATTGAGGGAGGTGCAACAATTGAGAAACCAGATGATGAAGGTAACTTCCCTAACTCTACTTTACCTTGCATGGTGGCTAGTTCTTTCCCAAAGGCTTCTATAATTACAAATTTGGGTATGATTTCTATGCATAGAATCAAGTTTCTTATCGTTTCGAGTAGTGCACATTGTTTTCTATCTTTTAAATTGGTACAAAAGTTAGGGATGCACCTAAATATGCAACTAATAATGCTTGTGGAGATGGCCAATGGATGACTACAGTATACGAAAGAATTTGTTAAAAACCTTACGTTTTCTTTTTTTGATAGGTGTTTTTGTGGAAGTTTTGATGTGATTGAGATGAAACGGGGTGATACAATCATAGGAATGGACTGGTTATTTTAGAATTCTACAACAATTGATTGCGAAAAAGAACAATCACTTTAAGGCTAGATGGTGAATCTATTTACATTCTAGGTGATGCGCATAATCCTAAACCTATTCTCATTTGTGCCGTGCATATAATTAGAGGTATGCGTAATGGGTATAGAACATTTTTAGTGTATGTGAACAATCTGTATGAGGAAGATAATGATGGAAATCTTCCGAATTATGTTGAAAATATTTTGAAAGAATATGCAAAGGTATTTATAGAAGACCTACTTAGTATACCTCCACCTAGGTAGATTGACTAGGCCATTAACTTGTATCGGAGGAGTGAACCATATTCTAGAGCATCTTATAGATTTAACATAGATGAATTTAAGGAGCTTAAGATTCAATGAGATGATCTTTTGAAGAAAGGCTTGATAAGACCAAGTGTTTCACCTTAGGGAGCACCTATTTTATTTTGGAAGAAGCAAGATAACTCTTATAGATTATGCATTGACTATAGGGGGTTGAATAAGAAAACATTAAACATAGGTATCCACTCCCTCACATAGATGACTATCACTAGTTATGACAACAAGGTTAATAGCCTATGAAGTGGCATATATAGAATATATTAAGAAGGATGTCATAGACAAACTGACATCAGTTGTACAATGGAGAAAAGCACTTATGAAATGGTTAATGATTTGAACATCACAGAAAGAAAGAGTCATGACGTGGTCACCTAAGTTTATTATAGAAAGGAGAGATAATAGTACTAATAGCAATCCGATTTTGTCAAGGATGACGAAAGGCAAGGAGGGAAGGATGTTTGAGACCAATTCTTGGACAAAATTTTTTGTAAAATAGTAATTTTGTAATATA
The DNA here is from genome assembly GCA_020310875.1 of Ceratopteris richardii. Lineage (NCBI taxonomy): Eukaryota > Viridiplantae > Streptophyta > Polypodiopsida > Polypodiales > Pteridaceae > Ceratopteris > Ceratopteris richardii. Next base: position 96,112,065 of record CM035435.1, read on the forward strand.
GAAAGCCTTGATGGATGTAAAAGTGAGGAAATGGATGGATGTAAAAATGAGGAACAATCTTCCTTATAGTTAGAAATAACTTATGTAATTTTTTGAGAATTTTTAGAGCTCTCAAGTGAGTAGAAAATTAGATTAGAAGCCTAGAGGACCTATTTTCAAGTGTGAAAGAGGACAAATGGAAAAGTATATAAGTTAACTTATGACTTATTTTTGGGGGATGATCATTTTGTACTTGAATGATTAATGAGAACTTGAGAGCTTTTGTTTATCTTCTCTAAATATCTTCGTTTAGATTTAATGGTTATTTGTGGATGATTTTGTGAGTCTTTACCATGGATATTTTGTGGATGATTTTGTAAGTCTATTTCATCATACTAAATCTCTACAATCTTGCAAAGTGTTGTTCAAGTTGACTGCATGGTTATATCATAATCACGATTGTTTCATCTTTGGGGTATAGGTATTGAAATTAAAGTTTGATATAATCAAGGTCTTCGTTAAGAAAATTGGCACACTTTAGGCACAAAAGTCATTAAGAAAGCTAACTTCTACCTCAATTTATAAGAAAAATTAGATTTTTCGTTAAAAGTTGTGAAATCTTTATTGAAATTGATCTTGTTGATAAATTTTGGATTCCATTGATGAAGAAGGGGCTATGGTCTTAGAATACCCCCTAGATTGATAATTTAAAATATTTAAGGTTGTTGTTTCCTTCATACCATAATGGTTGGAGAGGACAACTCCAAAGTACAAGAGTGAGTGTATTCACTAATATTAACTTAAGGTATGGATATCACCAAATTAGGAACAAAACAGAAGGTATACCTAAAGCAACTTTTCAAACACAATATTGTCACTATGAGTTTATGGTTTTACCTTTTCTATTAACGAACGCTCCTATCACATTCATGTGCTTGATGAATAAGGATTTTCATGATTAGCTAGGTGAGTTCATCTTCCTATTTTTTGATGATATATTTCTATACTCTAAAGATGATTGTAAGCATGATGTACATCTTAGGAAGATTTTGCAAACTCTTACAGAACATAAGATGTATGGGAAAAAGATTAAGTGTTTCTTTGCTAAGGATAAACTTGAGTATCTAGGAAGAGTCAAATCCGTGATTTTAAAGCACACGTATTGTCATGCACAATTATGGATGACTTCAGATTTTTTTTTGGTTGGTTTTCTTCTATTTTGGATAAGTACTGCTAAAGAAAGCGTTTGACTACTACAAACACATGCTTTTGCGAAAGTTTTGTGAGAATCAGCTTTGTCTAAGTGGATCGCACACTTCTTTGGGCAGCGATCAACTCTATTGTAAGAAGACTTGTGTATCAAAGAGAAAGAGGCTAGAAATCAAAGGATTACCTTGTGATTGAGAGTGAAAGTGAGAGTGAATGTGATTAAGAGTGTGAGTATGAATGAGATTGTGATAGCTTGGAGGTGGTTGAGAGGTAGAGGATTCGTCAAGAAGCTATTTTCCAAAGCAATTGAATCGATTGATTCACATCTATAATATGAGATTTTTTGTTTCTCTAATTCATATCCTGTCTACTCTTTTGCGTTGAATTTTCCCTTATCTTGTGCAAGTTCTGTTTTTCCTCTTTCATTATTCTTGAGTGATTGGATGCTTGTGATTGAGGATAGATTGTGATTGAGGAAATTCTACAGGTAGTATCACAATAGAATCAATCCTCGAGAAAGATGAAAGGTTTGATGCAAAAGGTTCATGAGCAAGAGGAGCTTATTGGGAAGCTTCTTGGAGAATTATGTAAAGAACGAGATGGAAAGCAACTAGAAGGTGCAATAAATTTTTTCCTAGAACTCAATAATGAAGTGGATAAAGATGTGGGAACATCCAGTGTGTCTAGAGGAAGACAAAAATGCAATTACAAAGATATGGAGCTCGATGAGTTTGCCCTTGTCCAAGTTTTCAAGAAGTCAAAATTTAATGATTTTGATGGTGCGAAGAAGAGCCATGAAGATCTAGAGGCATGGATTGAAGATCTAGAGGATTTCTTTGATCTTCAAAAGTTTAGTGAGGAGTCGAAGGCAAAATTTGGGATCCTGCACTTGCATGGCATCACAAACCTATGGTGGAAATCCTATATGCACACTCGAACATGTTCCGGTCTGGTTCTGTGGAAGGAATTTAGAGAGTAAGTTGCTATTGTTCTCCATACTACCATATGGAGAAGAAGATGGATTTCTGTGATTTTCGACAACATGAAAGTGACAAGCATAGCTTGTCTGTTGATGAGTACAAAGAGAAGTTCCTACCTCTTCACAAATATACATTGGAAGTTAGTGGTGATGCTATGAAGAGCAAGTTTCTTGAAGGGCTCCATGAGGAACCTCGCTATCAAGTGAAGGGATCTAGATGTGTCGATTTTCTGGATTGGATTACAATGGCTGAGAATTTTGAGAAAATAGAGAAGTCGAATTTATAGAAGGCAAATAGAACGAGATTTATTACAATGAGACATAGGGTATAGAGACCTCTCACCAAACATGAATAATTCAAAGAAGACTTCATGTTCTAATAATCAAGGCAAGAATCCTACTCAGGTGGAAAACCAAAGGAGGCATCAAACCATCCATTGGCAGCAAGACCTTGATTTTATTGAGAGGGCAAAAAGACTTGATCTGTGTTTTGTTACGGGGAGCAAGGAAATTGGATATATGAGTGCGTGAATAAGGCAATAAACATCATTGAGGAAGGTACAAAAATTTAGAAAGCAAATGATGGAGGAAAATGCATTATCGATTCCGATAGTACATATTGGTTTCTATCTTTTAAATTGTTACAGAATTTAGGGATACCCCTAAATATGCAAACAATAATACTTGTGGAGATGGCCAATAGATGAGTACACATGGAATGATATATTGAAAACCTTATGTTTACTTTATTTGATAGATGTTTTTCTAGAAGTTTTTATGTGATTAAGGTGAAATAGAGTGGTGCAATCATAGGCATGGACTAGTTAGTTCAGAATTCTACAACTTTTGATTGGGAACAAAGAACAATCACTTTAAGGCTAGATGATGAATCTATCTACATTCTAGTGGATATGCATGATCCTAAACCTATTCTCATTTCTGCCATGCATATAATTAGAGGTATGCATGATGGGAATAGAACATTTATAATGTATGTGAACAATCTATATGAGAAAGATAATGACGGAAATCTTTTAAATTATATTGAAAAACTTATGAAAGAATATGCAGACGTATTTCTAGAAGACCTACCTAGTATACCTCCACCTAGGTAGATTGACCATGCCATTGACTTATATTCCAGAGAGCGAACTATATTCTAGAACACCCTATAGATTTAACATAGACAAATTAAAGGAGCTTAAGGTTCAATTAGATGATCTTTTGAAGAAAGGCTTGATAAGACCGAGTGTTTCATCTTGGGGAGCACATATTTAATTTTAGAAGAAGAAAGATGGCTCTTATAGATTACACATTGAGTATAGGGGGTTGAATAAAAGAACAATTAAAAATAAGTATCCACTCCCTCACATAGATAACTTATTAGGTCAATTAAGTGGAGTGACTATATTAATTAAGATTGACTTAAGATCTGGATATAACCAAGTTAGGATCAAAATAGAAGTTATACCCAAGAAAACCTTGTGAACACAATATTGTTACTATGATTTTATAATTTTACCTTTTGGATTAACGAATGAACTTACCAAATTCATGTGCTTAATGAACAATATTTTTCATGATTATCTAGATGAGTTCATCTTAGTATTTATTGATGATATATTTGTATACTCTAAAGATGATTGTGAGCATGATCTACATCTCAAGAAGACTTTGCAAACTCTTAGAGAACACAAATTGTATGGAAAAAAGAGTAAATCTTCGGATAATTATGGATACAAAATTACGGATGTCTTTGGATATGTCTTTTCATTGCTTTTTCTCTATTTTCGGACAAGTACCACTAAAGAAAGTGCCTGACTACTACAAACGCATGCTTTTGTGAAAGTTTTGGGAGGATTGGCCTTTTCTAAATTTGGTGGATTACCCAATTCTTTGGGAATCTATCAAATCTTTTATAATAAGGCTTGCGCATTAAAGAGAAAAACGCTAGAGATGAGAGAATTACCTTGTGATTGAGAGTGAGAGTAAGAGTGTGATTTAGAGTGCCAGTATGAATGAGATTGTGATAGCTCAGAGGTGGTCGGGAGGTAGAGGCTTTGTCAAAAAGCTATTTTCAAAAGCTATTGTATCGATTGATTCACATCTATAATATTAAAACTTCTCTTTCTCTAAGTCATATCTTGTCTACTCTTTTGCATTGTATTTTCCTTTACCTTGTGCAAGTTCTGTTTTTCTCTCATCCACTGTTCTTGAGTGATCGAAAGCTTGTGATTGAGGATAGATTATGATTGAGGAAATGCTACAAGTGGTATCAGAGCACAATCCATCCTCGAGAAGGATGGAAGGTTTTACCTAAAAGGTTTGTGAGCAAGAGGACTCTATTTAAAAGCTTCTTGGAGAATTACACAAAGTATGAGGTGGAAAGCAACCAAAAGTTGAGACATGGAGAGCTTGAAGAGGTAGTCTTCATGGAGCAGCCCCAAGGCTTTGAAGATGAGAGGTTTCCACATCATGTATGCAGGCTAAAGAAGGCTCTTTATGGACT
>CM035435.1:96124240-96149240 GCA_020310875.1 Ceratopteris richardii
ATAAAGCAACTGCGTGTTGCTTCTTTGAACACCATGAATTTAACTTATCTCCCACATAACACAAGTATCCATAAGTTGATCTCCTATCATCAGGATTACCTGCCCAATTTGTATCACTATATATCTTGAGTTTGTATCTGACGTAAAACCATAGTACAAACCTTCTTTGAGTGTCACCTTAATGTACCTCAACACTCTTTGTCCTGCAACCCAATGTTCTTTCCTAGGACAATGCATGAATTAAGATAATACTCCAACTGCATATGACAAGTCAGGCCTAGTTAATGTAGCATAAATCAGACTACCAACCAAACTTTGATATAGCTTCATGTCCTTGAATTCTTCTCCTCCATATCTTCTCAATTTGTGATTCACTTCCATTGGAGTAGGTGCTACCCTGCAATCATCCATTTTAAACTTGATCAACAAGTTTTTGAAATACCTTTCTTGAGTTACATACACTCCATGTTGAGTGTATGAGATCTCCATGCCCAAGAAATATGACAAATCTCCTTAATCACTAATCTTGAACTCTTTCTCCATTTGCTTCTTTAGGCTTTGAATTCCTTTCTCATCTGTACCTGTAAGAATTATATCATCAACATATATGCACATGTAAATGAACCCATCATCACTTGCTTTAACAAGCAAGCTACTTGTTGCTCTAGCACAATGGTGAGGACCACGTTAAGAAGCTCCACCTCCTTAATGTCAATCCGCGGAAGAGATAGGAGTGATATGAAGATCGTGAACGTGAGATGAAGTGAGAGTGAAGGTGAGAAGCATATAAATGCACACACACATACACACACACTACGAAGAGACAAGCAAGACACAATGGAAGGTGAGAAATCAACTCTATTACTCAAGAATACTCTTACAAGCTCAAAATAGTTCTAAGCTCTTCTCTACTCAAACAAGCTAACTCCTAAAATGAGCTCTCTAGCTCTTTTTATAGTTTCTAGACTAGTTTTGACCGGTTTTACATCTAGTGACCGGCATAGTTAAAAAATAGGTCCTATATGCTATTTGAAAGGGTAAACGGTGTCTAAAAATAACGAAAATTGATACGCTCATTCTACCTAAGCTCCTCAAGCTCGAGGACTCCTCGGCTTGCACAAAATGGAGCTATGGATTACAAAATGGGGTTTTCTATGTTACATATGTTACAATAGTGATAAAAATCACTGTTGGAGGTTTTTGGAAAGTATTTGAAAACATAATTATTTGAAAAAAAGATTCGACTGGCTCCCTGCTCCGTCGTTACATGCTTCCACGTCTTCTATGCCTCTGGCTGCTTCCAACACCCCCCTCCCTCTCGCTTTTGTCGTCCCTGACAGAACCTTGTTGTGAGGTCTGCCGGATATAGTTCTGTAGGAGGTCTTGAGTGAGGGTGTGCTCGGAGATACGAATGCCTCGGGCCAGATCGGCCTCGAGTTTCTCCCAATCGATTGGTTGTGGTTCTTCCGGTGGCGGGAGCTGATAGTGTGTGGAATAGACCATTCGTTCACAGGCAAATAAGCGTAATAAATGTGTAGGCCTGCTTATGAATACCTCTGAATGGTATTCCCAGAAGCCGGTTGTGAACATCTCTTCGAATGTCTGCTTGTAGCACGCCGGTAGGTACTTTATTCTGCAATGCCAGGCATAACACACCCGTAGCGATGGCGTTGTACTCATAACATATACCAGATCGAAGTTTCCATGCTCGAAGCCCGGGGTGTTTACATGAGGTGCCTTGACACGTCGGAAGACTTTAAAAATCATTTGCATCATGTCAAAGATTTTGACAGTCATATGCGCCGCTATATCGTCCATATGCTTTAATCTAGGGAGCCAGTGGCGAATTGTAGCCATCATGTAGCCTACAATTGGTAACTCAATGGGTGGCTTAAAATAGGGGTAATTCAACCAATCTTGGCACTGCTTATTGTTTTGTACCTTAATAGCAAAGGCAGTCCAGGAGCGGCGTCGTGGTACTGGTCCCCAACATGGGTTGTACTTTAAGTGCAAAGGTGCCTTTACCCATGTACTCATCATTTCTGGATACTTCTGTAGTAAATCTTTGCGCCACTCTGGTTGATAGATCTCTCCTTGCTGTGCATCAAGTGGTAGATCGTCCTCCTCGAACTGAGTCGCATGCGATGGTTTCTTACCTGTTTTTTCTCAATGGCTAACTGGTATTCAGCCATTAACATAAAATACGGTTTATACTGTAGCTTGTGCCCAGATATGTATCGTCGCGGGGCCAAATGAGCGAAGAATGGAGACTGTAAAATTCTTTCTTCTATCATCGCCATGGCATGTAATTGTGCCTCTACTCTAGCTGAGTGCGTTGTCCCAAGTTCCTCAATAGTCTTCATCCACGCGGGGGTCGGGAGTTCGTAAGTCATCTGGCCTTCGGCCGTGACGCGTCCGCCTGGGATGGGTTGTGGCTCATACGCCTCTTCAAACGTTTCCTCCACCGGGATGGTGATAGTTTCTTCCTCAATTGGAAGCTCAGGTGGGGAATCTGGCCTGGGTGGTGCTTCATCTACTGCAATCCTTGATTCAAGGTTCGATACTTGGGCCCGTAATGCGTTGAGTTCCTCTAAGATGTCAGGAGAGGGGTCCACAGGTGCTGGTATGTCTTGGTGTGCCGGTGCTCGTAACTGGAGTAATTTATGATCTTCTTTGAGTTTCTGTAACTCCTCGTGCATGCGGTCGTATTCATCTAGCAATCTTACATGATCTTCTAGCAGCATCCTCATTGAGTCTGAGGGAATGGCTTTGAACCGACTAGGACTGAGTGGTTGGTCTGGATGGTCTAGGGCCGCTTCTAAGTTTTCTCGATTCTGGTCCTGTAAGCGCTGGTTTTCTTCCTTTGCTGCTGCTAGATGTCTTTTGAGTAAGCCCATGTTTCGTGTTAGCGTTGCATTGCGGACTGTCTGGGCTCTTAATAAGTTATCCAGGTCAGCAGTGGCTTCCTTGGTCTTTTCTTCGCTTTCTAATTCTAATTTATGATAGGCCTCTCGTAATTCTTGGTAGCGGCTGTTCAGTGAGGCATTCTCAATAGACAATAAATTAAGCTGCGACTGTAAGTCATTGGTTGTCCTCTGCAGCTGCTGGTAATTATCGCCAAGAGATGTGAACTCATCTCTTACTTGCGTCATACACATGAACATCTGTCGAAATGCATTATCTACAGTGGGTGATAGTATTAATGGGGTGCTAAATGAAGATGCAGTGGGTGTAGATGCAAAGGGAACGGGGAATGGGGATGGGAAGGTGGATGCTGTGGTGATTGTGGAAAATTCTGAGGTGCCTAAATATGTTTGTGCTGTGAGTGAAGTGAGTGATGGTGCAGTGGGTGGTGAGATGTCCATGTCATTGGACGTGTCCAGTGCAGTGACCGTGAATATGGGTGTGACTGTGGGTGCTTGTGCTAGTGTAAATACGGCATTTACAAAGGTTGAGGAGTAATCTACAGGGGGACTGGCTGGTGCAGCTGGGTGGAAAGGGGAAATAGGGGTTACAGTGGGTCGGGGAGGTGAGACGGGGGAGACGGTTAAGGGCGGTGGGAATGGAAAAAGGGGTCTTGGAGTTGTGGGGAAGGATGGAAAAGCTGGATGGAGGAATGGGTTGAATGGAAAGGTGGATGTGTGAGGGGGTAGACTAGGTCTAGTGGGTGCGGGAATTGTGGGGTTAGTGGTTGTAAAGACGATTTCTGCTACGTCACCAGCGATAGAAGATGTTAATCGGGGGGAAGGAGGGTGAAGAGGGGAGGCTGGATGAACGGGCGGAGATGGAGGAGCGGTTGGCGTGGTCGGTACTTCAGTGACTACTGAGGTATGTACAGTTGTAGCACGGGGTGGGGAATCTACAAGGATGGTTTCTGCTGCCAACGAACTTTCGGGGACGAGGCGTGCCTCCCTGGCTTGTTCTGAAGACTGTGCTCCTGTTGGTACACGAATGTATTTGCCGGGCTTTGAAAGTAGTCGTACTCTGCGGGGGTCAAACTGTGGTAGTGGCTTTCTTTGCAAGTACTTGAGTGCTTCGTTGGAGCCTACTGATTTGACTAACTCTCTGAATCCTTTGATGTAAGCGTCTTCGAATCCGCCTGTGACAAGTTCCTGTTCTATTATGGCTTGACTCTCTTCCTCGGTCAGCTTTTTGCGTGCCCAAACTTTTTCCATAGTTCTATACAGCTTCTTAATAGCCAGTGTGTAAGCTGCTGCTTCACAAGTTTCATCTTCATGGGTACTTGTATCACCATGTGTGTCTGTTTGCTGTCCTTGGCCATCTGTCTGTTCATGCTCTTGAGATTCGATAGTGCCCTGGCTGGCTTCGTCATCGCCTTCGTCGTCATCGGTTGCTGTTCTTTCGTCATCAGAGCTGGACACGATCTGTCCTTGTGGCTGATCCCGGGGTGTGGTGGGATAGCTGGGCCTTTCATATTCTTGAGAAAACAGTTGTCCTTCTGAAAATTGGAACTCATTGGAGAATGCATCGGGCATTTCAAAATCGAACGTTGTGTTCAGTGGTGCTGCTTGTTCTGCTTCTAAATGGGGTATAGGAAAAGAGAACGCTTCCGCACCAATAGTGGTCGGAAGTTCGGCTGCCGTGGTGATAGGTTCTGTGGTTGTGGCTGCTTGGGGTGCAACCGTACTGGTGGTGCCCTCCGGCGTAACTGGTCTTGATAACTGGATACGAATTGGTGGTACCGTGGGAGTGGCTGCGGTTGGTGACTGCTCTGGAGATGGTTGTGGTGAGGGTGATTCTGGCACCTGAAGGCAGGGTATGGTTCCTCTCATGCATTTTCCGGCTCTGCCTTTGCTAGACTTTCTAGCCTTCTTAGTGGTCCCTTTGAATGCTTTCAATTCCTCACTCGTCATGGCGCGCTCTATGGGTAAATCATATGCCAAACACATATATATATAATCCTTGTAAGTGCACAACATCCATTGATGACCTTCTTTCGCTCCCACCTATGTTGTGCCAAATAGAGCTGATCAATTATCTAGCTAGCTAGATCAACCGTTTGAGGTCCAGTACATGCTAAGTATAATCCAAACCAGATTCTTTTGTGGGGCATGGTAAAACGATCCTGAGCAGGGAAAGCAAAATGCTGCATGCATATCCGTAATGGCTTGGAGAGCTCAGGGGTTATAGCTGAAATATCCTCCCACTTAGTTATGTCACCACGTTTCATCTGCTCTGGGACTAGTCGTTCTCGCTCCGTCGGAGTGTGCGTTCCATGTATTTTCAGAGCTGTGCGAATTAAATCTTTAGACAAATAAAACCTTCTGAATGGAGGATATTTACCAAGGATGGTAACATGAATGTGCCGGGTAGATCCTTGTTCTCTGAAGCTGTTAAGGTGGTTACTAAGTAAAAGCATCTGTAAAAATCAGGTTTAGGCAGAGGGTCACTAAAATATTTTGTAAATCCGGCTCGTGCCCAAACGTGCGTTAAATCTTGGGTATTCTGTAGTCCTTCAAATTCTCTTGAAAAGAACGGGTACTTGGCCTATGTGCGAAGATCAAATGCCAAATTGGCCTCAAATATGAAATCAGCGTCTGCTAAGGGTCCTGCTAGGCCTTGAAACCAGTGAGAGTTACGATGAATCTTCTCAGTATATCCTCTAGGAGGATCGTCTATTGGCATGGGTCCTGGAAAACCTTGAAACTCTGGAGGTTGCATCGTCGGATAAGATTCCGCTAGTAATTCTCCAATATTGGCCATTGGTGTGCTTGGGCCAGCTTCTGATGGTCCTGCTTCGGTTTGCATGATGACAGATGAGCAAATAGAAAAGATCTGCTACAAAAGACTAGCACATTAGTATGGAAATTAATTATGATCCCATTAAGGTGAGACCGCAATCCCTTTCCATAACCGATGTGTAACCCGTGTAGCCAGGTGTTGTGAGGTGGTTAGTGGAGTGATTATTTGCAAAACTAATGGAGGTCTGTAGACGCCTACATGGTCAGATTATGCATACATTGCTTGATGAGCTTTTATTATGCAGGGCGTGGGGTTATGGTGTGTGAATTCATACAAGGTGTAGTTGAGGGTGAATTATTAGAAGGGTGTAGTTTAAACGGGGTGGGAGAATTGTTAGATAAGGGGGTACAAGAAGACGTCTGGATACGTTTCGGTATCCATTTCCTAAGAGTCTTGGAGTGGGTGGTGAGTTTCTGCTGAGGGACAAAAAGTAGTATCGGGTTTGGTGGTATTGAGGGATGGAAAGATTTCTGAGGGGTATATATTACATGGCTTGAGGGTTGAGCTATGATACATGGTTTGGGTACCCAAATTTGCGTGGGTGTGGGTCTATGGATAAGGTATTTCTTGGTGATCTAAATCTGTCGAGTATTTGTACTTGTAGAAGAAGATCGAGGGGATTTTGGATGCTGACTCTGCTTTTGTTGAAACTTTGTCCTGTTCTCGTCTGCAGTGTTGCCAATAGCCTGTGGTTGCTGTCCTTTTGGCACCCATATTTGTCTCGTGCCACTTGTTCTGTGATGCTGATACTGCTGCTTTCTTTGCCTTGTCTTATGGTGTCGTCGGTCTGGGTTCCTCTGTTGTGGTTGACTCCTTCGTGGTTGGGTTTGAGAGGTCCAGTGGATGCTCTGCTTTGGAAAAGAAGGGAGATCCAACACTTGCGTGACCTGCCCATTAGGAAGTGATTCGTTATTTATCTATAATCTAGGCCAGTCCGCAGCAAGTTTGGAAGGATGAGCACCGCAGGGTATTGTGCTCATTTGGCCGCTGATGCAACCCACCTGACCGCTGATTGTGTCCATCTGCCCTAACGGTTGGGTAGCTGCCCCTTCTAGTTTGCAAGAAGCCCCAGGGAAGATCTCCTGTCGTCCTTCTGATTGACAACTGTTTATAGCCAAGCCCGAGTGGGTTGGTGTAGACGTAACGTGACTGTTCTGACCAAAGATCCGTCGGTCTTCCGTCGCATGTATTTCATAGGGTCTAGGGTTACAAACCTCATTCGGAATGTCGTTAGGGAAGTCAAGCGGTATCACTTGCTTTTGTTCTAAGGTTCCAATCTGTAAGGAGCCTTGTCTAAGATTTAGGTCCACTGAGTGATCGTATAGCCAATCTTGGCCAAGGATTAGGGGTTCTATCAGGTCGTCATCATGGCACACTAGTAGCTTCGCTGTCATGGTCACGTCCTTAATGAGGATAGGAAGGTCCACCTCACCCATGCAAGGGGTTTCCATGCCTCCTAGCCCTATGAGGTATGCCTCAATTGGCCGCATTTCTATTCCTGAATCCTTATAGTGGGACCATCTAATCGCAGTAGTCGCAGCTCCTGAGTCAATTAAAGCCCTGAGCTCTTGGCAAGGGTTGCCGTGCTCTAGCCTGACTGTAATGAATGGTCTCCTGTCCAGTATACTAGGATGAGTGGTTGACTTTACTTGACACATGGCCATGGGATATCTGGGTGTAGTTTCCAGATGGTTATAATGTTCTCTCCCTAGTCCTTGTCTTCTTAGCTTCATGCGCTTAATGCGTTCTATGGCTTCTGCCTGAGCTTCCACTCGTATTCTATTTTCTTCCTCCTTACACTTCTTTGCCAACGTGAGTCGTCTAAGCATATCCTCAGTAAGAGGTTCTTGGTATAACTTGACTCTACAGCCATTAATGTAATTAGGCATTATTTCTCCTTCTAAGGTGGCTTATTGTACTGCTCCACTTGTCGAGAGTTTGTTAATGATCATAGGTCCATAACCTCGCTTTTCTAATTTCCGTGCGTGCTGTTTCAGCGTATACACTAGAACTAAATCTCCTTCTTTTAGGCCTTTATCTTTCACATGTGCATCAAAATATGCTTTCTGTCGTTTCTTTGCTGCGTATATTCCTGCTGTTGCCTTTAGCCTGGTTTCTCCTAATCGTTCCAAGTCCATTATTCTAGCTGATAATTCATGGCCGGTCCACTGATGTTCTTGTGCAACCTTAAGGGTTGGTATCAAGAAGTCCAAAGGAAGCACTGCATTCTGACCAAAAACCATCTAAAAGGGAGTTGCATTGAGTACGGTCTTGTAGGCCACTCGATATGCCCAAACAGCATGGTGTAACTGTTTGTCCCAATCTGAACGTTTGTTGTTCACGAGTTTCGTCAGTACGTTACAAAGGATCTTATTAGTGCTTTCAGCCTGACCATTGGCCTGAGGATGATATGGTGCGGATTTCTTGTGAATCACCATAAAATCCTGTAACAAATATTCAATGACTTGGTTTAGAAAGTGAGTTACGCGATCGCTCACTAACTCTATAGGCAATCCATATCTTGTAAAGACATTCTCAAATAAGAATTTTGCAGTTGTGTGTGCATCATTCTTTTTCGTAGCTTTTGCCTCTACCCATTTCGTAAGATAATCTGTGGCAACAATAATGTATTCCGCATGTGTACCTTTTGCAGGGGGGTTAATGGATCCTACAAAGTCTATGCCCCACTTAGAAAATGCACGTCCTCCCATCATGGGTTTCAATGGCATTTCATCTCTGCGAGTAGGAAACTGAGTTCTTTGGCACACATCACATCTCTTAACATAGGTATGAGCATCCATGTGAAGAGTGGGCCACCATAATCCTGCAAAGAGGATGGCTTTGATTATCCTATCGGGTCCAAAATGACCTCCTGCAACACCTTGGTGTGCAGCCTCTAGTATGCTTAGATAATCACTTTCATGAACACATTGTCTTAGATATCCATCTCGTCCTCTTTTGTATAGATTGTCGCCAATCAGGGAATAGTCTTGAGCTTCCTGCTCTAGACTGTGTTGTCGTGCTAAGGTCATTCCTTGAGGGAATGTGTTCGTCCTCAAGTATGTCACTAAAGGTTCACTCCAATCTGGTGTGAGAGACATGTGATATAATGTAGCATGCTCTACTGGCGGTCTTTCACAACAAACATGGCATTCTTTACACAACTTGTAGACATCTGCTTCCATCGAAGGCCAATATACTCCTAGTCTATGCAGAGTCTATAGTGTTCGATGTTTCGAATGATGTTGCTTTAATGCACCTACATGTGCTAATTGCAACCAATTTGCATGTTCTGATTCATCTACACAACAAGCAAGCATCTTTTGATTATCCTGTTTATATATGCTTGCTGCTATGATTTGATATCTTTGAGATTTGGTAATCTCTCCCTCTGTGATCCTTATCCTAGGATTCTTGGGTCCATATGTGAGAATAGGGACTATTGTTTTAGCCCATTCTGGTGCTATCTCAAGATTAAACAAGTATGCATCTGGTAGATCATCCGCTACTCCTTGAGGAGCTTCTCCTGAGGTTAATCTCGAAAGGTGGTCGGCTCTAAGATGTGTTTTTCCTTTCCTGACTACTACTTCAAAATCATACTCCATGAGTAATAGAAACCAACGTATTAGTTGTCCTGTGTTACATGGTTTGTTGACTAGGTACAATAGGGCTTGATGATCTGTAAAGAACTTGAATTTGTTGGCCAACAAGTAGTGCCTAAACTTCTTTACTGCGTAGATCATCCCTAATCCTTCTCGTTCCGTCGTGGTGTAATTTCTTTCTGCTGCGTTCAATTGTCTGCTCGCGTAAGCTATGGGGAGATCCATGTTACCTTCACTCGTGGGTTGTGCTAACACACATCCTATGGCGTAGTTGGATGCATCCACATGTACATGGAATGGCTTACTCCAATCTGGGGTAGTCAATATAGGTGCTGAGCACAAGCGTCGTTTAAGTTCATTGAATGAACTTTCACATTCATCTGTCCATTCGAAATTGGTTAAAAGAGAGTACAAAGGCTTGGCTATTATTGCATACATGTGTATGAATCTCCTATAATAACCACAATGGCCCATAAATGCTTGTACCTCTTTGATGTTCGTCGGCCTAGGTAATTCTGCAATCACCTTCAATTTTTCCTCATCCGTAGAGATTCCATTTTTTGACACAATGTGTCCTAGAATTTTGCCTTGTCTGACCATGAAAACACATTTTTCTGGGTTCAAACAAACCTGATATTCTCGACATTTGTCAAATATTTGCCTTAACTCTGGGATATGCGTCTGCCTGATATTAGAATGAGCACATATGTCATCGACATAAACTTCCAAACTCTTGCGTAAGAATTCCTTGAAAACATGACACATGAGTCGCTGGAAAGTGGCGGGTGCATTTGTTAAGCCAAATGGCATCACACGAAATGCGAATATGACCCATTCAGTGGCAAATGCCGTCTTGTGTTGATCTTCTGGAGCAATGGCTACTTGATTATAACCTGAAAAACCATCAAGGAAGCTGTAAACTTCCTTGCCCGCAACTCTTTCCAATAGATGTTCTGTGATAGGAAGAGGATAACTGTCTTTAATCGTGGCGGCATTAACTTTTTTAAGGTTAATACACACATGCAATTTTCCATTCTTCTTGGGCACTACCACAATGGGGGATACCCATTCAGTATGCTCAATCTCATAGATGAATCCTGCTTCTATCAGCCGATCTATCTCCTCTTTAATCTTCGCAGCGTTGTTATCATTGTACGTGTACGGTTTCTGTTTCGTAGGTTTTGCATCTGGAGTTATAGGGATTCTATGAGAACATATATCTGGATCTACTCCTTTCAAATCTTTGTAACTCCAAGCAAAAACATCTCTATATTCGCGCAATAGGGCAACTAGCTCTTCTTCTTCTTGAGCTGTCAAATCATGCCCTATGTATGTACATTTTTTTTCTTCTCCTTCTATGGCTACTATTATTTTCTTGGTTTTCTCTCGGTTATCATATACTTGTCCGTCATTCGCCTTTCTATTAGGCATTCGTACCATGATCCTTCTATCTTCGATTTCATATTTCTTGAAGTTCTCGGGTACTTCAAACAAAGATTCTTCTTTTTCTGACATGGTTTCTTTCTTTTGTCTTTTCTTGCCTTCACTTTTATTAGTCACTTGTGTGGCTAACCTCACCTCATTCGTAATTTCTTCGTGTCTCTGAGGGTGAGTCTCTACTTCGTAGAAATATTCTTCCTCTGATGCAAAGGGTGGGTCCATGATAATTGATTCTAAATCGAAATCGCTTGCATCCTCAAATGCATCAGTGTTAGGTTCACACTCTTCTAAAATTGCATCACACATGATTGGCTCTATCGTGAAAACTGAAATGTCATAGCCATCCTCGTCACAGTGGGGTGTCCATTGTTCTTCATTGATGGCTACATCCATGATTGCTAGGATTTCTGCCCAACCATGGGGTTCGAATTCTTCATCTGGAAATACTACAGGTGCGTAAGCTGGATCTTGAAGGGTTCGTGAATTTTGATCTGCACCTAAGGTCCTTGCTTCTAACCTTTCTTCCTCTTGTTTTGCTACCTTACACATCCATAAATGAGTATCCTCATGCAACCAAGAGGGATCTGATTCTAATGAGTGCACGGATTCCGTCTCTACCTGAGTCTTATGGATGGTATTCCATTGTATTGGGGGTACATCTCTATGTGAATAGTCTTTAAGATTGACTTTGGTAGTCACTCCTAAAAGTTGCAAGTATAAAGAATTAGTTCCCCAATCTTGTACAATTTGCAACTGACGCATGAATGGTTGTCCCAATATCATCTCATAAGCATGATTTTTTGCAAAGTCACAAATGGCGAAAGTATGCTCAAATTATACACCACAAGTGGTGAGAGATATGCCTTCTAATAAGCCTAATGGTTTTTCTATATGTCTGTCATCCATTTTTAGCTTCATCCTGGTGGGTCTTAATGCTGGCTTACCCCAACGTTTCCATAAAGCGGTGGTAGCTATGGCTACTCCAGCTCCTGAATCTAAGATGGCTTTCGTGGTGTAGCCCTGATGGGTTATCGGAAGATAAGTGTTACCTTCCTCTCCTTCGCTTACATCTCCAATCTTTTCTACGGGTATCTCTAGTACCTTATTTTGTGATCCTATCTGTGAGGGAGTACTAGCAAGCTCAGGGAATTGATTTGCTACATGCTTCCACAATTCTGGTTTTATCTTTAACAACTCCTCCAGAGTGAGATTACACTGTACTTTGGTATTCTTGATCACTTTCGTGTTTCTAGGGATTACTGATTCTTCGTTCCTCACTATTATCGTGGGTGCTCTCATACTAATAGACTTTGCTTCCCAAGGTCCTGTGAACTGAGGTAATTCTTGTAAAGAATTGGATTCAAATCCTGTGTGTTCACTCAGTTGTTCCTCCTCTACCTCATCATATATAGAGGGGATGTCTTGGGGAAATTGTTCCTGCAAGTCATCTATTTCTTGAATAGGAGGATCTCTTCTTGGATCTCTCTCAAAAATTCATGTGAGTACCTATGTATGGAAGACAAATTGTCTTGACTTTCTGTATTGGGTACTTGAGACAGGGATGGTGCATTATTTTCCTATGTCTCTGGGACAATAGGGTTCCTAGGCTGATCCTTTTTCTCTTTGCTTTCTATCAAGTATTCTAGCCTCTCCATTAGTCCTTGAAAGTGTAGTTCCGGTTTGGCCATGTTATTCCAATTAAGATATCTAGAGGCTTCGAACAAAGCTTGTGCTAATTCTACCATCTTCATGCAAAGTTTAGTTCTCTCAATTTCTAGATCAGCTCGAGGGTAGTTTTTACTCATTTCAGTTTCTTGAGGTCCCTCTTTTAATCTAGCCTGATATGCACGAAACATCATGTCTAGATTTTCTGGTATGGGTTCCGCTAAAACTGATCCTGATTTCTGAGTTGGATTGTCTTGATTCAAGTCCTGCGAAGTCAATTCTAGAATTTTGGCTCTAGATTCCTTTAAACTTCCTTCCAACTCAGTTATCTTTTTACTCCATTTTCTCTTAATTCTTTCTCTAAAATCTTTCCAAGATTTTGTCTTTTTACTGCTAGATTCTGCAACTTCACTACTTCCGGCTACATTCTCCTGACTAAGCTGTTGGTTCTGTAAGAGCGCCTGGGCTCTGGTGATAGCTTGGATAGGCACGTATGTAGGGTTCGATCCATCTGCGTTGTTCACAATACCTATCACATTGATCGGTGTCACACTCAAAGCATTAATAGGGTTCTTAGGACAATCTTTTATGATGTGCCCTTTGCCACAATCGGCACAAAAGCCTTGGATGTTATAGTACTGTGATTATCCTGATATCGGGGGATGTGGACAATCCTTTATGAAATGGTCTCCTTGGCACCTAAAGCATGGTCCTCTAGGGCCCTGTGGTCTTTGCTGTCTTAATTGGGGCCGTGGATTTGGGTTTGTGTACATCACATTAGAATAGTCTGGCTCCCAACTAGGTTCCACTGGTGGACTATCGTAATGATATGTTTCTACGTGTTCTGGTGACTCCGTGTAATAAGCGGGTGGACTATCTACATGCGTAGAGTCAAAACTGTTTGAGTTCGCGTCACTCTCTGTAATCAAAGGTGAAGAAGGCACTAAGGCCCTACTTAGGTTCTCTTCTACAGCAGCGTATTTGACTGAGATGACATTAGCTGGTGGGGGTGGCTACTGAGCTAAGACAGGTTGAGGTCTCTGTTGAGCCTGGTATGGGTAGTTCTGAGGAGGCCTATAGTAATAAGATTGAGCATTGTAATGGCCTTGATACCTACGTGGCTGCTGGTATGCTTAACATAGGTATGAGCATCCATGTGAAGAGTGGGCCACCATAATCCTGCAAAGAGGATGGCTTTGATTATCCTATCGGGTCCAAAATGACCTCCTGCAACACCTTGGTGTGCAGCCTCTAGTATGCTTAGATAATCACTTTCATGAACACATTGTCTTAGATATCCATCTCGTCCTCTTTTGTATAGATTGTCGCCAATCAGGGAATAGTCTTGAGCTTCCTGCTCTAGACTGTGTTGTCGTGCTAAGGTCATTCCTTGAGGAAATGTGTTCGTCCTCAAGTATGTCACTAAAGGTTCACTCCAATCTGGTGTGAGAGACATGTGATATAATGTAGCATGCTCTACTGGCGGTCTTTCACAACAAACATGGCATTCTTTACACAACTTGTAGACATCTCTTAACATAGGTATGAGCATCCATGTGAAGAGTGGGCCACCATAATCCTGCAAAGAGGATGGCTTTGATTATCCTATCGGGTCCAAAATGACCTCCTGCAACACCTTGGTGTGCAGCCTCTAGTATGCTTAGATAATCACTTTCATGAACACATTGTCTTAGATATCCATCTCGTCCTCTTTTGTATAGATTGTCGCCAATCATGGAATAGTCTTGAGCTTCGTGCTCTAGATTGTGTTGTCGTGCTAAGGTCATTCCTTGAGGGAATGTGTTCGTCCTCAAGTATGTTACTAAAGGTTCACTCCAATCTGGTGTGAGAGACATGTGATATAATGTAGCATGCTCTACTGGCGGTCTTTCACAACAAACATGGCATTCTTTACACAACTTGTAGACATCTGCTTCCATCGAAGGCCAATATACTCCTAGTCTATGCAGAGTGTGTAGTGTTCGATGTTTCGAATGATGTTGCTTTAATGCACCTACGTGTGCTAATTGCAACCAATTTGCATGTTCTGCATCATCTACACAACAAGCAAGCATCGTTTGATTATCCTGTTTATATATGCTTCCTGCTATGATTTGATATCTTTGAGATTTGGTAATCTCTCCCTCTGTGATCCTTATCCTAGGATTCTTGGGTCCATATGTGAGAATAGGGACTATTGTTTTAGCCCATTCTGGTGCTATCTCAAGATTAAACAAGTATGCATCTGGTAGATCATCCGCTACTCCTTGAGGAGCTTCTCTTGAGGTTAATCTCGAAAGGTGGTCGGCTCTAAGATGTGTTTTTCCTTTCCTGACTACTACTTCAAAATCATACTCCATGAGTAATAGAAACCAACGTATTAGTTGTCCTGTGTTACATGGTTTGTTGACTAGGTACAATAGGGCTTGATGATCTGTAAAGAACTTGAATTTGTTGGCCAACAAGTAGTGCCTAAACTTCTTTACTGCGTAGATCATCCCTAATCCTTCTCGTTCCGTCGTGGTGTAATTTCTTTCTGCTGCGTTCAATTGTCTGCTCGCGTAAGCTATGGGGAGATCCATGTTACCTTCACTCGTGGGTTGTGCTAACACACATCCTATGGCGTAGTTGGATGCATCCACATGTACATGGAATGGCTTACTCCAATCTGGGGTAGTCAATATAGGTGCTGAGCACAAGCGTCGTTTAAGTTCATTGAATGAACTTTCACATTCATCTGTCCATTCGAAATTGGTTAAAAGAGAGTACAAAGGCTTGGCTATTATTGCATACATGTGTATGAATCTCCTATAATAACCACAATGGCCCATAAATGCTTGTACCTCTTTGATGTTCGTCGGCCTAGGTAATTCTGCAATCACCTTCAATTTTTCCTCATCCGTAGAGATTCCATTTTTTGACACAATGTGTCCTAGAATTTTGCCTTGTCTGACCATGAAAACACATTTTTCTGGGTTCAAACAAACCTGATATTCTCGACATTTGTCAAATATTTGCCTTAACTCTGGGATATGCGTCTGCCTGATATTAGAATGAGCACATATGTCATCGACATAAACTTCCAAACTCTTGCGTAAGAATTCCTTGAAAACATGACACATGAGTCGCTGGAAAGTGGCGGGTGCATTTGTTAAGCCAAATGGCATCACACGAAATGCGAATATGACCCATTCAGTGGCAAATGCCGTCTTGTGTTGATCTTCTGGAGCAATGGCTACTTGATTATAACCTGAAAAACCATCAAGGAAGCTGTAAACTTCCTTGCCCGCAACTCTTTCCAATAGATGTTCTGTGATAGGAAGAGGATAACTGTCTTTAATCGTGGCGGCATTAACTTTTTTAAGGTTAATACACACACGCAATTTTCCATTCTTCTTGGGCACTACCACAATGGGGGATACCCATTCAGTATGCTCAATCTCATAGATGAATCCTGCTTCTATCAGCCGATCTATCTCCTCTTTAATCTTCGCAGCGTTGTTATCATTGTACGTGTACGGTTTCTGTTTCGTAGGTTTTGCATCTGGAGTTATAGGGATTCTATGAGAACATATATCTGGATCTACTCCTTTCAAATCTTTGTAACTCCAAGCAAAAACATCTCTATATTCGCGCAATAGGGCAACTAGCTCTTCTTCTTCTTGAGCTGTCAAATCATGCCCTATGTATGTACATTTTTTTTCTTCTCCTTCTATGGCTACTATTATTTTCTTGGTTTTCTCTCGGTTATCATATACTTGTCCGTCATTCGCCTTTCTATTAGGCATTCGTACCATGATCCTTCTATCTTCGATTTCATATTTCTTGAAGTTCTCGGGTACTTCAAACAAAGATTCTTCTTTTTCTGACATGGTTTCTTTCTTTTGTCTTTTCTTGCCTTCACTTTTATTAGTCACTTGTGTGGCTAACCTCACCTCATTCGTAATTTCTTCGTGTCTCTGAGGGTGAGTCTCTACTTCGTAGAAATATTCTTCCTCTGATGCAAAGGGTGGGTCCATGATAATTGATTCTAAATCGAAATCGCTTGCATCCTCAAATGCATCAGTGTTAGGTTCACACTCTTCTAAAATTGCATCACACATGATTGGCTCTATCGTGAAAACTGAAATGTCATAGCCATCCTCGTCACAGTGGGGTGTCCATTGTAAAGACAGGTTGAGGTCTCTGTTGAGCCTGGTATGGGTAGTTCTGAGGAGGCCTATAGTAATAAGATTGAGCATTGTAATGGCCTTGATACCTACCTGGCTGCTGGTATGCTTGCGGGTAGTTCTGTCTCATGGTCTGTTTGTTGTATGGGCAGTCCTGAGCCGTATGATTCGTGTATCTTCTCTCAATTGTACAGTATTGGCCACTAGGGTTGGCTTGTGGTTGTGGAGCATTGGGGCACACATTTTCCATATGATCACCACCACAGGAGTAACGCTTGTTCATTAGTATCCTAGGTTTACTAGAAACTCCTAGTTTCTAGGCCACTTTTTCTGCTAGGTCTTCTATCGAGTTAGACAATTTTGTGGATGCTAGAGATGAACAGTCTGAGTCCTTATAGACCTTTGAGAGTGCTAACTCATCTCCTAAGTTGTCCTCAATGTCTATGCATATTCTCACACATTGCTCTAGCGTCCTGGGTTCTTTTAGGTACACATAGGAGCGTAGTTTAGCGCTCAACAAGCCATCTAGGAACAATGACACTTGTTTAGCTTGTGAGGGTAGCTCTTGCATTGGACATCGTTCAACATATTGTCTAAACCTACGTCCTGCCAGTCTAACTGTTTCCTGAGGGGTTTGTTTAAATCTATGAATCAACGAAGACGTGTCATGTCTAATCCCACTTTTAGAGAATTCAGTGATGAATGACTCTAAAAAGTGATGGATGTCTCTAAATTGCCTTTGTTGCAATGGTTGGAACCAAGTTAAAGCGGTATTCTTTAACGTTAGCCCAAATGCATTGTATTGCGTGAACATGTCTTCAACTTGTTCGGCTCTTAGTACTTGCTTAAATTCTGCAACATGGTCATAGGGATCTCCTATCCCATCAAAATAATTTTTCATGGATTTCACTAACTGAGTGGGTCTCAATATTCTTGCGTGTTCACGTGGTCTGGGTAGAGGAAAATCATCTCTACCACCTGGTATTCCATGATCTCTTTGTCTATCCGCTCTATTAGTTTCCGTGGTTGTTCTATCTCTCGCCATGGGATGAGTGAAGCTTACTTCGGGTCTTTCTTTATTCTTTTCTCTTTGATTTCCATGGGTTGAGGATGTTCCTGCCCTTTGTTGAATTGTATTCATATTCGTTCTAGATGGAGGGAATACCAATTCACCTCTCCATGTGTATGTGTTTTTAGCGTGGTCAGGCACCACAAAGACTCTTTCTGAAGTCTCATCCAGGTATACAACCTTTCCAGGTGTATCGGGGTCCTTGAACTCGTATATCGTAATGATACCTACCTCACTAAGTAGTTCTGTCTTGTATCTCCAAAAGGTTTCATCAGTTTCTTTATTTACAAACAACTCTATGGTTCTGTTGTCCTGAGGGATCCATTCCGGGATTAGTACTCGTGTCAGTACAGATTTCCCTCTAGGTGTTCTAGGCTCTTCTAATGGTTCTTTTCCTTGAGGTTTAGTTTCCGTCTCTAGCTGAATCACGCCAAACTCGTTGGTATTGTCTGGCTGCGTACTTAAGATGTACATTGTTCCTTCATTGTCTATGTACGCGTCTCTCTCGAATTTCACCACTGGACGTTCCAATCCAATGGGTTGATCAGGGTTGTGCATTTGCACCACTTGCCTTCGCAAACCATCCTCATAGATGCGAGCACCTAATCGGTTGGTTCGGAGAAACTCTAGTTGCGTTCTATAGGGTCCTTCTGGTTTTTCTAAATAGGCTACATTCGACCCTCCGTCTGGTCTTTCTGTGCTAAATGCCATTTCTGATTCACTCATGTCTGAGTTCTCGTAGGGATAACTAGTGTTCAATTGTTGAGCCCACGATCGTGCAGTAGTTCTTACGCTTGCCTCTGATGATCTAAGGCTTCGTCTGTCTAACTTACCTATATGTTTGCCCGATCTAAGGTTCATTAATTTTCTTCCTTGCACACTCAGTACACGCTCAGATCGTCAATGATTCATTGTTATTACTTTCTTGATTCTTTTTAGATTTCTTTAGATTCTTGTCTTAATGTATGCGTCAGGAATTCGACTTTTTGTGGTACTTTGAGTTCTCGTTCCGTCAGACTTATGTTCTTTCCTTTAGGTTTTCGTGTCACACACCTTTATCTTTAGTCTTGGACTTGATAAATTTAATTCTCTTGAACTTGAGGCGTTCCTATTGTCCTTAATCCACAATGCTAACGTTTATCCTAAGCTAAGAATTGACTGAGGGGGTTGAGTAATCTTCCAACCTCGAGTCAGCTTTTTTGGTTGCTCTGATGCCCAAGAAGCCGCGCTTCCCAAGCTTTATGCCCTTCACTGCCTTGCCTTGGTTGCCCTTGATTGCCCTTGCTAGACCTGGAAAAATTCAATATTAGACCAATTCGCAGTTGGATGATCAAGCACTTGAGTATATACACCTTTTAAGTCCCTTCCCTTTCGCCCAACTTTTTAATGCTTGCCCCCTGGCTTTCTAGTCCCAAACTAGGTCAACCTCAAAATAGCTTATCTAAAAATAGACGTATCCTTTAAGAGCTTTCTAATGAGCTATTAAGCTCAAAAAACGGACTTCGGATGAAAAAGTTATGACCGTTCAGGCCCTGGGGGGTAAAAACTGACAAACAGGTTTTTCTCCAAATATGAGCTAAGGGGTCTCCTATGAGTATAATCACCCAAAAATTTCCCAAAAATAGCCCCAAAATTGGCCAAAAAATGAAACCCTAAAATTTGCGATGGGGGTGCACAATCGCGATGGCGTGAGACAATCGCGATGGTCTGGGACCGTCGAGATGGCGTGAAGGTGAACAATCGCGATGGTCTGAAGTGCACGGTCGCGATGGTCCGAAAGTGAGCAATCGCGATGGCTCGATCAGGCGGACAATCGTGATGGCGTCAGTCAACGGTCAACCACGGGTGAACAATCGCGATGGTCCAAAGTGAACCGTCGCGATGGTCACAGATGCGATGGCTTGAGCCAATTGCGATGGTGAGGGTGCGATGGCGTGAGCCAATCGCGATGGTCCAAAATTCGAGTTGTCGCGATGGTGTGAAGTGTGAACCGTCGCGATGGTCTAGCTTGCCACGTGGCAGCGTCGGCGCGATGGCGTGAGCCAATCGCGATGGTGTGGGGTCAACCGAACAGTCGCGATGGTCCGCGAACCGTCGCGATGGTCCAAATGAACCGTCGCGATGGCGTGAGACCGTCGCGATGGTCTGGCCGAGCCGTCGCAATGGCGTGAGCCTATCGCGATGGTGTGACACAATCGCGATGGTCTGAGACCGTCGCGATGGTCCACCAAAATGCAATTTTTTGAGATGCAGCTATGGATTCCTATATACGCAAGGGTCGCCTACACGGTGGTGAACTCGCCTTCCTCAAAATTTGAACTTTGCAGACCATCGCGATGGTCTGACACAATCGGAAATTTCTGACAAAAACTGAAAATTTTACCTTTCCCAAGCTTTCCTGATGCACTGGAGCTCTGTACCTGCAAGAAAACTCAAGAAAACAAAAGTACATGCAAGCACAAAAGCTCTCTCTCACTCTCTTGCATGCACAAATGAGGGGAAATGAGGAGAATGGGTGGATATGGTGAATTTTCTGATTTTTTTGGAGATGAAGATGATGATGCGATGATGAAGATGGAGTGTGGGGGAGGTGAAAAACACTAAAAACTAAGTAAAAACAACAACAAAAACTGAAATTTTTACCTTCCAACGCCACTTCTTGCTATACTCTTACCATCACACATTCGTCCTAGACTCGATCCCCGGCAACGACGCCAAATTTGGTGTTGCTCTAGCACAATGGTGAGGACCACGTTAAGAAGCTCCACCTCCTTAATGTCAATCCGCGGAAGAGATAGGAGTGATATGAAGATCGTGAACGTGAGATGAAGTGAGAGTGAAGGTGAGAAGCATAGAAATGCACACACACATACACACACACTACGAAGAGACAAGCAAGACACAATGGAAGGTGAGAAATCAACTCTATTACTCAAGAATACTCTTACAAGCTCAAAATAGTTCTAAGCTCTTCTCTACTCAAACAAGCTAACTCCTAAAATGAGCTCTCTAGCTCTTTTTATAGTTTCTAGACTAGTTTTGACTGGTTTCACATCTAGTGACCGGCATAGTTAAAAAATAGGTCCTAGATGCTATTTGAAAGGGTAAACAGTGTCTAAAAATAACGAAAATTGATACGCTCATTCTACCTAAGCTCCTCAAGCTCGAGGACTCCTCGGCTTGCACAAAATGGAGCTATGGATTACAAAATGGGGTTTTCTATGTTACATATGTTACAATAGTGATAAAAATCACTGTTGGAGGTTTTTGGAAAGTATTTGAAAACATAATTATTTGAAAAAAAGATTCGACTGGCTCCCTGCTCTGTCGTTACATGCTTCCGCGTCTTCTATGCCTCTGGCTGCTTCCAACACTACTATCTGCTTTAGATACTTGAAAACCAAGTTCCTTCAAGAACTTCACAAGTCTATAATTCCATGCCCTTGGAGCGTGCTTCAAACAATACAAAGCTCTCTTGAGCTTACATACATGATCTGGATACCTTTCATCTATGAACCCTTGTGGTTGCTCCATGAAAACATTGTCTGAAATATAACCATTTAGAAAAGCATTCTTCACATCTAATTGACATAATTTCCAAACTTTACATGCAGCAATAGCTATGAGTGTCTTGATGATTGTCATCTTTGCCACAGGACGATAGGTCTCATCATAATCTATACCATATGTCTGAGCAAACCCTTTCACAACAAGTCTAGCTTTATACCTAGACACACTTCCATCTCCAAATCTCTTTGTCTTGTAGACCCATTTGCATCCAATGATCTTCTGACTATTTGGTTTAGGAACCAAATCCCATGTGTCATTCTCCATCAATGCATGATACTCTTCCTGCATAGCTTTCTTCCAATTTTCCTTACCTTTTGCCTCTTCATTTGTAGAAGGGTCTTCATCTGCCTTTACCATATAAGCATAATCTTTAGTAGCCAAAAAAGAAGTGTCATAGCTATACCTTTGAGGTTGCCATTTGTGTCTTGATGACCTTCTGAGTTCTCCACTTCTTGAGGTTTCTGGTTCATCACATTCTGGATCAAACCTTGGCACTTCTTCGACTTCAACCTGTACTTCATTGTTCTCTTCTTCATCAAATATCTAAACCTTTGATTTACCTTTCTTTTGATTCACAACTTCTTCATCACCTGCATAAATATTGATTGTACCTGCATACCAAGTACCTTTTGTTCATCAAATGTAACATCCTTTGATACAAGGAATTGTTTTGTGGATGGACTCCACAACCTATATCCCATCTGCTTATCATCATATCAAATAAACACATACTTTTCAGCTTTAGGTTCCAATTTGTGTCTCAATTGAGGTGGCACATATACATATGCCAAACATCCAAATACTTTGCAATTACCCCACCATGCCTCATATGGTGTCATACCCTACAAAGCTTTACATGGTAATCTATTTACCAAATATGTGGATATATTTACAGCCTCAACCCACAAATAATTGGGATAATTTTTCTCCTTCATCATGGATCTTGCAAACTCAACAAGAGTTCTATTCCTCCTTTCTGCTACACCATTTTGTTGAGGAGAGTACCTGCAAGTAACCTTCCTTTTTATACCTGCATTCCACAAGTAATCACTGAACTCATTAGAGAAATACTCTCCCCCTCCATCTGACCTTAGTCTCTTCAATTTTTGCCTTGTTATTCTTTCTGCATCCACATGATAATGCTTGAATGTATTGAATACCTATGACTTATCTTTGATCACATAGATAGTGATCCATCTGGTAGCATCATCAACATAAATCACATAATACCTTGAACCATTGATATTGAAATCCTTTGATGGCCCCCACACATCTGTGTGTACCAACTCAAGCTTTTCTGAATACATAAAACCATGCTTGGAATAAGATTGCTTATGAGCCTTACCTAATTGACATGCCTCACATCTGTATGTCATATGTTGACCTGCAACATTAGGCAATCCAAGCACTCAACCATTATCAACCATATCTTTAATATCTCTTTCATTAAAATGTCCAAGCCTTTTGTGCCAAAGATCTAACTCAGAGATCGTATGTCCTCCATAAGTGAACAAGGCATGACCAACATTACCTTGAATCTTCAATGTGAACAATCTTCCTTCTTTCTTCCCTGAAACAATTTGTTTATACCCATTGCTAGGGTCTTCCACAAAAACTCCTTCATTAGTGAACCTAACTTCATAACCTTTTTCAACAATTTGTCCTACACTTATCAAATTCTTTGGAATTGTAGGAACATACAAAACCTTACTCAAGAGAGTACCTCCATCCTTGGCCTTCACTGATCCAATTGACTTCACATTGTGCTTTGTATTATCACTTGTTTGAACTATATGATTAGTTAACTTATTTTCCAAATCAGTCATCAATGCTATGTTGCCACTCAGGTGATTGCTACACCCTGAGTCAATGTAGAAGACGCTTTGGTCTTCACTTTGCCTTTCACAAGTTGCATTCATAATCAATGTTGAATCCTCCTTCTGATCTGAAGCATAATTGTAGTAGGTATTGTTGTATTGTTGGCCTTGGAATCCTCTACCTGCATTTCTTCCAAAATAACCTCTACTACCTCTCCCTCTGAAATTACCTCTTTGATTTCTGCCACCTCTTCCTCTTGAATTAAAGTTCTGATTATATCCACTATTATTCTGAGTATTATGCCAACAATCATGAGCTAAGTGATTTGTCTTACCACAAATCCAGCGAGCTTTGACTCCATCTTTATTACTTCTGCCTCTTCCTCTACCTTTGCCACCTCCTCTTCCTCTTAGGAAGTTAGCCTGGCTAGTTGTACCTTCATCTTCATTTGCTTGTTGCTTCCCTTTGCTATTCTTCTTCTTATCCTTTGAATACATTGCTTGACCTGCACTTTTATCACCTTCACCTTTGACATCCTGCTCAAAGGTTAGCATGTGTCCTAGCAACTGATTTAAGTCAGGAGTAAAATGATCTAGTGATAATTCAGTAGACAAAATGAATGGTTTCCATTTGTCATCACCTCTCAAACCTGTGAGGATTTGCCTTACCAATTTATCCTCCTCAATATCTTCATCAACTGCTCCTAATGCATCTACAATGTCCTTCATCCTTGTTACATAATCTGAAATGGATTGAGAGGCCTTCTATTTGAATGTGGTAAACTCTACCCACAAGGATGCCTTCCTTGACTTTGTGGTGTTTTGGAAATGCTCCTCCAAAGCATTCCATATATCACTTGCACTTTGAAGAACTCTAATGTGAGGTAGCAAGTAGTCATTAACTCCCATATAGATAATGCTCCTAGCTTGAGCATCTCTGTTCATCCAAGTCCTTAATTCTGACAATTCATCCCTAGTTGGAACACTAGGATCTCTGAAGTGAGGCTTTTCTTCTTCACCTGTGATATAACCTATCAAATCTTTGCTCATAAGATGAGCTTCCATCCTCATTGACCATGCTGGATTTCTATCCAATTTCTCTATCTGAAGAGAATCTCCTATCTTTTCTTTACCTGTGTATTGAATTCTTCAACCTTTATAAGAAATAAGTGTACCTTTGCTTTGAATTAAGTTCCTTTTGTCTTCCTTGATATCTTCTGACCTTCTTCTCAAGCTTTACTTTCAAGCTTTCACCTTTTGTATCTTCAAATGTTGAATTCTTTATAACTACAGCAGTCGGGGTCCTCCTTTCTTCAATTTTGATGCTTTCTGCTCTGATACCACTGATGGACAGTGTTAATCTCCAAAAGAACAAGTTATCCTTGAAATTAGAGCACCTCTATATCAAGAACAACTTAAAACCTTCACCAATTTGGAGAATCAATGATCAACTATCAAAATTTTGAACAAACTGTGAAGAAGATGACTACACAGAAAGTCTGCTGCACATAACTCACTCTTTGACTTATCAAATGTGTAAAGTTTTTTATAAAACTTTGCACAAGGTGTCCTCTATAGTTTGCGCACCTCCTACAATTTAAAACATTCCAAAAGACTGAGTAGATCTTAAGAAATGATCTCAACAAGTCACCTATGTCTAAAACTGTAGTTCTTTACAGTCGACTTTAACACCTCCAACTTCTAAAGCTTGGTTCTCCCAAATTATAACCCATTTATGCAAATGCTTTTAGCCATAGATGGATTACCTTCCAACTTAGATTTTGACTCCTGATTTGTGCAAAACTTTACACTGTGCACTGAGAACTGATCATTTCTTTGATCATCGAGACTGCGCCTGTTTCAGAAGACACTCAACATTTCCTCACATATGAATGTTCCTACTCA
>CM035435.1:96159240-96181740 GCA_020310875.1 Ceratopteris richardii
GAGTGTTTATGCCAGGTATAAGCTACACTCTAGCAAAGCTAGCCCTTGCTAGCTAGAAGTTTCTCTTAGGCTGAGATTTTGGATCACCTATATTGCATTGTGTAGTTCTTTCTTTCATGAGCAAGATAGCTCATCTTGCTTCTACTCTTTTAAGCTTTCTTTTTAGTATAATCTTATTCTATGCATGCAAAGGGGGAAGAGGCAAAGGGAACAGAGGTGGTTCAAGAGGAAGAGGTATAAGCAAGTACCAACAAGGCAGCCAAAGCTATCAAGGGAATCAATCAAGCCATGATGAATGTCAATCATCAAGATGAAGAGGAAGAGGAAAAGTAAGAGGAAAAGTAAGAGGAAAAGTAAGAGGAAAAGTAAGAGGAAAAGTAAGAGGAGGAAGATATGGAGGCAAAGGCTATTCTAATTCAAATGGATACTTCAATTGTGGGAAGCAAGAAGGCTATGCCACAAATTGTTGGCAAAAGCAATGTGGAAACAATTACAAAGGGCAAGGCAAGGATGCTAACTCCTCAAACAATTCAATATAAGAGAATTTTTTAGCTATGAATCATAGTAGTGAAGGTCAAGCACATGATGAAGTGTGGTATATAGATAGTGGTTGTAGTAACCATATATGAGGTAGAGAGGAATATTTCAACAATCTTCAAGCACCTAAGCAAAGAGGCTTGGTGGAGACAAGAGACAACATAGAGCATGAGATACAATATGGGAGATGTAAAGCCTGAAGGCAGCCACAAAGCAAGAGGACTATTTGAGGTATTGCATGCTCATAGTATTACAAAGAACTAAATCTCTATTGGATAGATAATTGAAAGGGGATACCAAGTAAAGTTCAACCATAAAGGATGCTTTATTGAAGACTCAAGGAATGGCTATGAGCTCATAGAGAAAGGAAAGGGTAAAGCAACAAGGCAATGTTCATCACCTATGGAGACAAGAAGATTAGAGACTTGGATTTGTGGAACAAAAGGTGTGGTCACATCAACATTCAAAGATTAAAAGACATGGAGAAGAGGGAATTTCTAAGAGTTTCACCACATTTTTCATTACAAATGTTGCATGAAATGTGTGAAGCTTTTGAACTTAGCAATCAAGAAGAGTGGATATGTAGCACATGATGTATTAGACCTTGCACACATAGATGTGTGGGGGACAACAAAAGAGCCCTCTCTTGCAGGTAATAGGTACTTTCTAACATTCATTGATGACTACTCAAGAAAAGTATGTTGTATTGTATAAAGCAAAATTTAGATGTGTTTGATGTGTTCAAAAGTTTCAAGGACAGGTTGAGAAGGAGACAAGTGGCTACATCAAAACCCTAATGGGGTGGGAGGAGTGTTTTGGAGGGGGATGGGAGGAGCATTATGTAGGGGGGTGGGAGGAGCATTGTGGAGGGGGGTGGGAGGAGTCTTGTGGAGGGGGTGGGCAGAGTGATGTGGAGGGGGGTGGGTGGAGCAATGTGGAGGGAGGAGTGATGTGGAGGGGGATGGGAGGAGTGTTGTGGAGGGGCATGGGAGGGTGTTGTGGAGGGGGTGGGAGGAGCATTGTGGAGCCTCCATTTTGGTTGTCTTCCTTTTGGGCACACTAACCATGTGATAAGGTTGTCGTGACTCCTCCATTGGAATAATATTTCCAGAGTCCTCCATCTTTTGTATTTCTATTTTATCCAAATTTTTATTTAACATAACATTTCCCTCTTACTTGTCTAGCTTCTTCAGCCAATGGAATCTTGTGTTTCCAAAAACATGCAAGTACTCTTTCCACATCCTTATAATGCCTTGCACTTATTGTCATAAAAATTATCACAAAAGATGTTATCCATAACCAAGTGGCCACTGGTATAGGATTTCCTCAACATTGCACTTAAGGGTTTTTTTCTCTTCTATGGCCTATGACTAGTTCACCCAAATTAGCAACCTGAATGATCTCCTCTTTTCAGACTTCCTCTCTACCTGAGATTTTTGGAAAAATTCCATAGTAGGAAGATGAATCTTCTCCTTGTAGCCGTGCCAACATGTCCTCTTCTTCATATAAATCCAAATATGGGTTTTCCAACATATCTTTTGCCATAGAAATAACAAGTATTTGCATTGTGATGTTATTTCCTAGGTTGTTTGGTCCTTCTTCTAAAACTATTTGTCGCAACTCTCTTCCCTCTTGTTTTACCCATATATTATCCTTTCCCCAATCATGTAGCACATTGGCATGCCTTAAACAAGGTCTCCCAATCAACAAGGGAAAACGTCCATCTACCTATAGCAACCTTAAGACAACAAAGTCGAAGGTAAAGTATGTTCAGGCATCAAGTTAATGCCATAGCCGCCATCCAATATAACTCCTTGTAATTGATGTCCTCTAATAGTTACTATTAGATGTGGGCTCTTACAATCTATGAGAGAGGCTTTCTTTACAATTTTATCCTTACTCATAGTAGTAACTTTTGCCACTAGAGTGGTTGTGGAGGCCTCATCAATGATCTGCAAGACCTCTTATTTGAATTTTGCATCCACATTTATTAAATAAAAAATATTAATCTCCTTTTTTTATAGATTTGAATAATGTGAAGCCTCAAATTCCTTAAGAGCATGGTCTCTATTTGATTGTTCAAACTCCTCTCAAGCCTGCTGGATGCATGCCCAATGATATGACTAGTACATGTAAGCTCTTTTTTTTGTCATGTATCATCACTTGTGGTGGCTCTGTCCTCATGTGTCCCTTTGTCATTGTTAAATCCAATAGTACTTGAATCTTGGCCTATATATATTTGAGATTTCCCTTTGCTTCTTGTTTGCATAACAAAACACTCGATTTCTTCTAACTGCACTACTCTAGCAGATGGTAATGGCACACTGACTCAGGGTCTTCGTGTGTTAATCATCTAAAAGAGGGAAAATTGAAATTTATCCTTAAAGTAGAGTTTCTAGGTCTATTTGAGCTGCCATGTTTCTTACTGAGGATGTGGATGAAATGGGGCTAACTGACCTATGAGTAGCCTTTCTTCTTGTTGCTTTCCATGGGACCCTTAAAGTTGGAGACCGGGTTGTAGTCATGAGCTATGCATCCTCCTCCTTAGGTTAAGAGAATTCCAAGGAAAAGAAAAATTACCTCTCAGTACTTTTCAATACTGTTGCACTTTGCACTTCTTCTGCACTTTGTAATATTGGCTCTCCTATGCTCAAACTACCTTGTTCCACCATGCGTGCCAAATTTTCTTGGGCAGTTCTTTAGTTGAAAGGGAATTGATAGTTTGTAGGAGAAAAATGGAGAAGAAGAAAAAATGCAAATACACTGGAAGCCTTTGTGCTCTGATTAACAACGCAAATTACAATATTCTTGTCGAGAATGTTACAAAACTGGTTCTCTATACATAGTTCATAAGCCACAGAGCACAACACACAAGTATACAAGATACCAAAATTCCTTGAGCAGTCAACCTTCTATGAACCGGACCTCCATCCCCTCCAAGAGCTTGCTCTTGCATTCACCTTCCACTCAAGATTCCAATAGAGTTGGAGGATTGTCCAACTTCTATCGACGTGCAACACCTCCTCATTGATACCTTTGTCCACCTTAGTTGCCTTCCTTAATGGCTCTCCGTGCACTCTCTCTCTTCACACTTGGTCACCTTCCTTGCATACTTTTCTCTCCTTTGCTTCTCTAAGTCGCACCTGTTCAAATGTCTCTTGCTCTCTGTTAGCGGCCGCCGATTGGCAATGTATAACTGAATCTTGTTCGCACGAGTGAAAAGTTGCTACAAACAGTTTGTAAAAGTTATATAAATCAAAGAAAGACGTGCTAGTGACGGTTCCGTGATGGATCACCAGACTGTCTGTCTGGGTGACTGAGCGGGTCGTTACTGTAGTGTCTGTTTGCATAATCTCCAGTATTCTGAGTTTCATGTTCGTCTCTTGTCTTGTCTGCTGTCGACATCTCTTTTTGTTTGTTAACTTCATAGACATTCGAGAGATCACCAGACTGTCTGTCTGAGTGATTGGTCTGTAGTGTTACTGTGTGTCGAGTTGAGTAATCCAGAGTATCTTGGAGACTTTCTGAGTATTCTTTGTGTATCTGTGTTTCGGCTTATCGGTTGTCTGATGGTATCCATGGTGGTTGTGAGACTCAGCTAGTTCGCGCATCGGGTTGTTTCTTTCTTGAAATGTTCTGCAATTAGGTGGCGAAGTCTGTGCAGTCGTGGTAACT
Organism: Ceratopteris richardii; assembly: GCA_020310875.1. Taxonomy (NCBI): domain Eukaryota; kingdom Viridiplantae; phylum Streptophyta; class Polypodiopsida; order Polypodiales; family Pteridaceae; genus Ceratopteris; species Ceratopteris richardii. The sequence continues at coordinate 96,163,453 of CM035435.1, forward strand.
CTTCTGGTATCCGTGTTGTCTTAAGTTGTCTGTAGTATCTAGGTTCAGGTTCCGTACGGCAAAGTTTAAGCTACAATAAGGATTTCCTGGGTAGCGTACTGAATCTTCAGTACGGTGTATCTGAACACTGGGATTTTCTGTGTCTTCGGATATTGGACGGAGTGTGGTATCCATTCTGTGAAGGTTGAACGAATACTCTTGTTCTGATATGTTCAGTAAGTTATGTGCGGATGCAACATAGCATCGTAGCGTATTCGGTACACGTGGTTGAGCTAAGACTGTGAACGGTAATGTCTAAGTACATTAGATTGTTGATAGCGCTCTCAGCATTAGTATATTGCTGGGTGTGAGCAGTGAGTTTGGGAACTAAGTACAGGGCCTCTGTCTAACAGACCCCTTCCACTCCCAAGAACCTAAGAATCGCTTAAACGCACTTCTGACAATTAGAAGAATAAACAGCGTTTAACACTGGCACCGTCTGTGGGAAGGTGGCAACAGATCAAATTGTTGCAAACCTGTTGTGGAAACGTGACTGTAAATTTTTAATCGACAGTAATAGTATGCGATTAGTACAAAAGATGATACATGCCGGTTACTCGATCCGGTGAAACGTATCCAAAGAACCGCCAGCCTGGGGTACTTAATTTACTAAGAACGACTCTGGGAGGTAGAAGTACAACTAGGTCTAACTCAGTTGTCAAGAAAGTAAAGAACGTTAGGAGTGATTCCGGTCATATTCCGGTGGAACGTGCTACGCCTCTGGTAAATTCCGATACTATTTCGGCAAAGTCTGTCGAAGATATAGTAACTCCAGAATCTACCAGGACGCAGCCTGAAATTAGTTTAACAACATTGGGTAAAGATTCAAATTTGTTTACGACTAGAAACACTTTAGCCAAGGAAATTAGTGAAGGAGAAAAAGCACCTTGTTTTGGCGAAGATTCGACACATTACGGTGATATTTCGGTAATAGTTACTGAAAGATCGCAGTTTTTCGACGATGGTTTACCATTCCTCGATGAATCTTTAGCCCAGTCACCGCTATTGGGAGTAAGTTTCCTTACATTCGACATCAAGAAGGTAGGTAGCTTGTTCGAAACCGAGATTCGAAACATACTGAACAAGATTATCGAACCGGAAAGTGCACAGGCCGACGATACAGATTCCGATAGTTCAGATATTCAGCCCCGGGATACAGAAGATAGTCACAATACAACCATCAGAGCCATGAACGGGCAACAACAATAGCAGCAACAACAACAACAACAACTATGCCCACCAAGGCCGACTCCAACAGGGGTAACGTACACCAAATTTGGCGGATTCCCAGGAGATGACCCGGATGCTCATGTACGCACATTTGAGATAAGTTACGCAGTGCTCAACCATCCACCTGATCCGGCGTATAAGGCTATTGTTTTCCAATCAACATTGGTGAACGAAGCAGCTAGATGGCTTACAGAATATGATATTAATCATTTCGGCACCTATGAAGCAGTAAGGGATGCCTTTTTGCAGAGATTCAGGCTAAAGAAGAATCCAGCCGAAATTTTTGACTACCTGCAAAACAATAGATAGAAGATAAATCAAACAGTACAGGAATATGCCACTCTATTTAGGACTCATTTGAGGCAGTTACCACCAGCACATGCCAACCTACCGGATGACGTTATCACTCAATGGTTTATCAATGGATTGACTCCACAACTTAAACAGATTATGATCATACGCTGTGTAGGAGTTATGACGCTAGATGCAGTGATTGCAATGGCTTTGCAGCTGGAAAACAAGGTTGGAGGATTTACAGAAGATCTGGAGTGGTTAAAAGCAAATAGAAATATCACAGGAGACCCGACCAGACAGATGTACTGCACTACATGTAAGAATTCAGGCCATACTAGTACCACTTGTGCACTTAATCAGTTGTTTTGTGCTATCTGCAACATTACCGGACACACCACCGAAAACTGCGCATATAACGCCAAAGTGCAGGGAACAGCAACTGTCAATGCAATTATACAGGAACCAGGGCAGCCAGCCAATCACTATGTACCTCCGCAAATGAAAAACAATCAGCAACAAGGATATCGAAATTACAGAGGACAGAGAAATAATAACTACAATGCAAACCGCTGGCAGGCCAGACCAGCACCGGAAAATCCCAATTTGCCACCACCGCACTGTCATTTTTGTGGTGAATTTGGTCACATTAGAAGATTTTGTAAGGATGCAGCTGAGTATGATCAGAGGAAGAAAGAACCTCAAAACCCAATGGCTAATATGGTACAAATCACACTAGTAGAAATGCACGCTGCAGTAATTCAGACCAGATCCGGTAAACAACTGCAACCAGCAGCAGAAATATTTGAACCAGGCATACGTGAAAAACAAAGGATGTATGATAAAGCTAGTCAATGGACCACCGCAGAACTTCCAGTCTTCCCAGATCCTATTCCGGTGACCCAGACTCCGTTAATCGAGGAAGGAACACAACAACAGGATTCTAATTCGGCAGCAAGCACATCATCTTCAGCAGGCACATCATCTTCAGAATCTGTGGAAAATACAATCCAATCACAAAAGGCGTGGGAAATTTTATCTAAAGCATCCATCACTCTTCCTCTGGGCCAATTATTCGGACTACATACAAGGTAAAAACAGGATTAACCCCTTTCAAACTAGCTTATGGATTAGAAGCAATAGCACCGATGGAGATAGTTATACCAAGTTTACGAGTAGCAATCACTCAGAAACTGCTATCTGAAGAATCACTATCATTTCGGTTGGATACACTCAGAGAATTAGACAAGCATCGATGGCACAGTTTTTTGACTATGCAGGAAGTACAGCTAAGACAAGCTCGAACACATGATCGATATCTAAAGACTCCAATTTTTTCGGTGGGACAACTTGTACTCTTTTACACTGCAAAGTCGAATCGCTCTGCTGGCAAATTCAAGTTACGATGGTTTGGTCCCTACCGGATTTCTCAACAAGTGGGCCCAGCAACTTTTTGGTTGACTACGTTGACCGAAATTCCTCTTCCGAAAGTCATCAACAGTTCGAAGCCGCGGCCGTATCAACACACATCTAATCCACACTGAAACGTTTCGCGGTTAGCCGCGTCTTTTGGCATTCTCTTTTCTTTTATTTTCTTTTCTTTTCTTTTTTGGCATGCTAATAAAATAAGTCTGTAAATATCCGCGTTTTGATACCTAATTATGTCCACAGCCGCCCTGCCCTTTCCAGCTACTCACGCATGCACACCGAAGTTAAGAATTATCATCTCAATACCGCGCGATGATTAGTCCCTCTTGATTGCTCTCCACTGCAACACATCTACTTAACCTTTTCTGTTTCGCCAAAAATCGCTATTGTGTTTGTGTGATTTGTGCTCTGTGTGCTTACCCTATGCTCTGTGTGCTTGTGCTTACTGTCTTTGTGTGCACCATGGAAGCTTTGGCTAACTATGCTGTCTTCCGTGATGGACTCCCTGCCGACGTAGGAGAGTTCCTGCGCATTCGTGGGCTATCCAACTTTGCTGAACTGCCTTGGCATTCAGTGGAGTCCCACCCATTCTTTGCCCAGATCATCTCCGCCATCGCCAACACACTTGCCACCGAGCAGAGTTGGCCGACCACCTCCCTCCCATCCCGTACACTTATCACCTTCCAAGCTTTTGCAGAAGCGTTTAGACTCCCTCGGCAAGGTCGGGAAAATGGCCCGAGTCAGCCAGTCGCCAGAATGATAGAATTATTTCCTAGGTATTCCTCAAACGAGTATGTGATCCTGTGTCGACCGGAACCTGAAAGATCAGCCCTCCAATTCTTAGTAGCTATTCTCAACCTACAGAAACGCACCTATGGAATATCCCGTCCCTTCTACTCCGCCATAGATTTAGCTGCTCAAGAACCAGTCAACTTCGCATCATTCTTCTTCCACCGCATTCACCGAGAGTGCGTATCCATAATTAAACAGGTGAACAAGGGAGGCATGCCAAGGTCCAGATTGCCGCACATCCTGTCCTTCCTTTTTCCGGCAATACTTGCAGCACAACCACCACCCCGTGGGCCTGTTCTGCGACATGAAGAATCTGTACAATTATGGGACGATGAGGAAGAAGATGAAGAGGAGCTAAACCAACTCTTCCGCAGAAAGAGAATCAGAATCAGTTCTTCTGAGAGTGAAGCACAGGGATCAGCCAAAGGAAACAAAGATGACGACAAAGAAGAAGCAAAACATGACGAAGAAACATTCCACGACACCACAACATCGATGCAGCATGAATCCTCCGCACAATCATCTTCCCAGGAGCAACAAGAACAAGAAAATCATACTGAAGACGACACAACCTCTACAGAAGAAGCATCCCAACAACAATCTGAGCGGGAACAGCAAGCAGATGAAGAACAAGTTGCTAAAGAAGTTCTCGAAGAGCTTCTTAAGGCAGTTGACTCCACAGCCAAAGAAACTGCACAACACACCAGAGATAAGGTAACACAGTCCAATTTTGTTCTTCCCACTCCCCCACCGGAGCCGCCAATCGAAACCATTATCCCCATCCAACCCATTCACCCTGACAAACCCGCTGACTCCTCTTCATCATCACCAAACTACTCCCCACCCAACTCCCAACAACTCCTAACCGCATCCTCATCTCAACCTCGCCAACATCTCCCACTTCCTTCGATTCCCATAATCTCTGAATTGGCAAACATGGGTCAATTGCTCATTAACCTATCACAGCAATTACCAATCCAAATGAGAGAAGTCACAGATAACATCCGGAATGAGCTACAACACAAGGTGGACGTCCTAGAAGCAGACATCACGCCCCTGCAAGAAGAAATAGATGCGGTCAGAGCAGAAAACCATCAGCTGCACTCATAAATTACCCATCTCCAAGCTCAACTTGCAAAACAACAGAAAATTGCCGATCAAAGAGATACCGCACTGGTAGATTTCAACCAAAAGGACAAGCTACTAAGCAAAGCACAGGCCGAAATCACTCAGTTGAAGATCGATCTGAAGGATAAAGAAGATGCCAGAATAGCATTAGGTAATCTATTGGAAGAGATCAGAGTGCAACTCAATGAACTGGTGCAGCAAAGCCAAGAACAGCAGAAGCAAGCTAAGCTAACAGAAGAAGAACTTCAAAGAACAAAAGAAAATTTATCAGATGTCAACAATATGCTCAAACATTATCTGACCAAGTAAGCTCAGACACAGAAGCTAATACCAGATCTCCGACACGAAAAGGAGTCATACTCAAGAACAGTAAACTTTCAGATTCAAGAAATTGAAAGAAGGGAGAATCAGCTGGAAAATCAGAAGGAAAGAGTACAGAAGATGGAGCAACAGGTTGCAGAAATGAAGACATCCAGAGATGCAGCACTTGCAAATGAATTTTATTTACAGGAAGCCTTTCTGCAGACCCAAGCAGAAATTTTGCTCACCGAAGCCATAGCGCTAAGCTCTGTAAGAATAGATGCACAGTTAAAAGAACCGAACACCCTAAAACAATTATTAGAAACTCTAAAGAAAAAAATCGCCCGCACCTTTAGATTAGCTAGAAATATGTACTTAGAAGGCATTATAGATGAGCAATAGTTTTGTAAACCTGCGGGTTCGAGTCCACCGTGCGTGCCAGAGTGTTAGCGGCTGCCGGATTGGAAATGTATAACTGAATCTTGTTCACACGAGTGAAAAGTTGTTACAGACAATTTGTAAAAGTTATATAAATCAAAGAAAGACGCGCCACTGACGGTTCCGTGATGGATCACTAGACTGTCTGTTTGGGTGACTGAGCCGGTCGTTATTGTCGTGTCTATTTGCATAATCTCCAGTATTCTGAGTTTCATGTTCGTCTCTTGTCTTGGCTGCTGTCAACATCTGTTTCTGTTTGTTAACTTCATAGACATTCGAGAGATTACTAGACTGTTTGTCTGAGTGATTGGTCTGTAGTGTTACTGTGTGTCGAGTTGAGTAATCCAGAGTATCTTGGCAACTTTCTGAGTATTCTTTGTGTATCTGTGTTTCGGCTTATCGGTTGTCTGATGGTATCCATGGCGGTTGTGAGACTCAACTAGTTCGCGCATCGGGTTGTTTCTTTCTTGAAATGTTCTGCAATTAGGTGGCAAAGTCTGTGCAGTCGTGGTAACTCTTCTAGTATCCGTGTTGTCTTAAGTTGTCTGTAGTATCTAGGTTCAAGTTCCGTACGGCAAAGTTTAAGCTACAGTAAGGATTTCTTGGGTAGCGTACTGAATCTTCAGTACGGTGTATCTGAACACTAGGATTTTCTGTGTCTTCGGATATTGGACGGAGTGTGGTATCCATTCTGTGAAGGTTGAACGAATACTCTTGTTCTGATATGTTCAGTAAGTTATGTGCAGATGCAACATAGCATCGTAGCGTATTCGGTACATGTGGTTGAGCTAAGACTATGAACGGTAATGTGTAAGTACAACAGATTTTTGATAGCGCTCTCAGCATTAGTATATTGCTGGGTGTGAGCAGTGAGTTTGGGAACTAAGTACAGGGCCTCTGTCTAACAGACCCCTTCCACTCCCAAGAACCCAAGAATCGCTTAAATGCACTTCTGACAGTTAGAAGAATAAACAGCGTTTAACACTCTCTATTGAAGACAAGGCTCTCTCTTGGTTGCTGTAACTCCTAGAATGCTCTCCTTGAGTCTTGCTAGCTGTGTCGATTCACTTCACATATGTTGCTTTTAACTGGTAGTGCATCTTGGTCCTCCTTTGATGTCCCAAGAACCAATTTTTAAGGAAGGCCAACGACTCCTTATTTTATCTTGTAGTGACTTTAAGAGAAACAAAATTTTAAACGGCGGGTCACACATATACTTTTGTGTACCAGTTTCTATTCATATGGCTTCCACTATTGACCTTCAATTCTTCAAATGTGTGCATAACGGAGTGTTCACCTAAACCTTCAAAACACTTAAAATCTTGAAAACTTTTCAAAAGACCATTCTACATCCTGCATTCAACTCTTCCTACAAAACCATTGTGAATAAATTGTTTGTGCATGACCTGTGCACCCTTGTTCACGACCACTTGTGCACCACCTATGCAACACTTTGCACCTTTTGCATCACCTGTGAATCACTTGCAAAGTCACCATTTTAAGTTTTGACCAGCTCCACAATGGACCATTATAACCTTTGACTAGCTTGACCTTTGACAATCTCAACAATATGTATATGTATATGTACATGTATATGTATATGTATATGTGTATGTATATGTGTATGTGTATGTGTATGTGTATGTGTATGTGTATGTGTATGTGCATGAGCATGTGCATGTGCATGTGCATGTGCATGTGCATGTGCATGTGCATGTGCATGTGCATGTGCATGTGCATGTGCATGTGCATGTGTATGTGTATGTGTATGTGTATATGTATGCGTATGTGTATGCCTATGTATATGTATGTGTCTATATGTATATGTATATGTATATGTATATGTATATGTATATGTATATGTATATGTATATGTATATGTATATGTATATGTATATGTATATGTATATGTATATGTATATGTATATGTATATGTATATGTATATGTATATGTATATGTATATGTATATGTATATGTATATGTATATGTATATGTATATGTATATGTATATGTATATGTATATGTATATGTATATGTATATGTATATGTATATGTATATGTATATTGTTAGAGGGCCGCCGAACCAGGACAAATGAACCCGGACAGGTGCCTTAAATGTAAAAGTGCTGGACGGCCGCCGAACAAGGACAAAAGTACGAGGACAGGGAGCTTAAATGAAAAAAAAGAATCTTTTAGGAAATGCACAGGTAACTGTAGAAGTGCGCACCCTTGCAAAAAATCCTCTATTTAAGGCAATGAGAAAAAGAGCGGCAACATCCCGTTTTTGTGGGAGTTGTAGTGTGTTGTTTGATAAAATCTCGTTTGAGAGTGCTGTAACACATTGTGTGCGTGTATATGTTGTTGAAGGGATAAGTTCTGCTTTGTTCTGTTCCGTCTGTATTCCGGCTAGTCGATTATTCTCACCTTAGTACAGAATGACGAATCAGTTGTATTGTGTTGCGAGTCTGTTCGGTGATGATTGAGTGTGTCTCTGAGCGTGATCAAGCGCGGTATGTTATTGGCAGTTCTTCGGCGAATTAGGTAGCGCGAAGAGTAATCCCGAACTAATTGTTTGTAACGTTTTTGTAAGCGACCAAAATCGATATTGTAGCCTATAATTGCTGTTTATTCCAACTACGGGAAGACTAGTAGCTGTAATGGTCTGAATGTGAGTAGGACATCGTCGGTTTATGGTTAGCCGTTTATTACGAGGAGATTGATTGTTCGAGTCCGCGTAACTTTAAGATATAATGTCTGGTTGGTATACCTATCTGCCCTGACGGAGTACGGATTAGGTGACTTTGTTATTGAAGTATCTTTTGCGCATAAATTAAGTAACCGGATTGCTACCCTCAGTCCTGAAGTTCTAATTCCAATACACTGAACAGTCTTCCGTTGTTCAGGGATTGGACACTGAGCTAAGAACGGGATGACATTAAGATTGTGTGTTAAATTGGGAAAATAGTACAGGGCCTCTGTCTAACAGACCCCTACCACTCCCAAGGACCCACGTGGCTAAGAGAACCTTTGCGGTTAGGAAGATTTGGAACCGATTGAACTTGAAGTGTTTGAGTCGGAAGTAGAGTAACGATTAAACGATAAACCGTTTAACATTTGGCGCCCTCTGTGGGAAAGTGGCATCAGGTTGCCAGTTATCTGTGAAAAGTGGCAGTAGCGTGCCGGCTGTTTTGCAGAATCAAACACTACGTTTATCGTATGATTGACTGACGGTAGCAACAGAGCCAGATTGTTGCCAACTGCTCAGATAGTGCTACTAAGCAATGATACATGCCGGTTACTCGGTCTGGCGAAACGTATCCTAGGAACCATACGACTGGAACAAGAAAAGTACTAAAGACAACCCTAGGAGAAGAAGGTATAACGCGGCCTGACCCAGTGGTCAAGCAAGTTAAGGACGTTAGAATTAATTCTGGTCATATTCCGGTGGAACGATCAACACCTTTGGTACATTCTGGTGTCATTTCAACCCAGCCTAACCAAAATACAGTAATTCCAAAATCTACCAAGACGCCGCTGGAGACCAGTTTAACAATCTTGGATAAAGATTCAGAGTTATCCACGATTAGACAAACTCTAGGAAAAGAAATCGGTAAAAGCGGAAAAACACTACAGTCTGGTACACCGTCAGTTCATTCCGGTGATATTCCGGTGATAGAAACACCAACTGGCGGCCAAGGATTAGCATTTTTTGCGGAGTCCTCAGCCCGACCCGCGTGCTTGGAAGAAAGATTTCGGATATTGGACATCCAGAAGGAAGGAGAGCTATTCGAAGCAGAGGTCCGAAGTATCCTACGCAAAAACAGCACACCGGAAGGCACGCCATCCGGCGAGCCAGGTTCTGGTAGTTCAACCAATCAACCTCAAGATATAGAAGAAGGACCGGATACACTCACGATGAACGGACAACAACAGCAACAACAGTTAGGCCAACCAAGGCCGCCTCCAACAGGAGTAACATACACGAAATTTGGTGGATTCCCAGGAGATGACCCGGATGCTCACGTACGCACTTTCGAGATCAGTTATGCAGTCCTCAACCATCCACCAGATCAGGCATACAAGGCCATTGTTTTTCAATCTACACTGGTCAATGAAGCGGCTAGATGGCTTACGGAATACGACATTAATCATTTCGGTACCTATGATGCAGTACGAGATGCTTTTTTGCAACGATTTAGGCTAAAGAAGAATCCCGCCGAAATCTTTGATTATTTACAGAACAACCGACAGAAGGCGAATCAGACTGTCCAAGAATATGCTACACTTTTTAGAACACACTTGCGACAGATACCACAGGCCCACGCCAACTTGCCGGATGACATCATCACTCAGTGGTTTATCAATGGTTTAAACCCGCAATTGAAGCAGATCATGATTATCAGATGTGTCGGAGCAATGACATTGGATGCAGTCATCGCCATGGCTCTGCAACTGGAATCCAAAGTCGGTGGATTTACAGAAGATCTAGAGTGGTTAAAAACAAACAAAACTATGACTGAAGATATAACCAGACAAGTGTACTATATCACATGCAAAAATTCAGGTCATACTAGTGCCAACTGTGCGCTAAATCAAACATTCTGCGCTATCTGCAACACTGCCGGACACACCACCGGAAATTGTGTCTACAATGCCAGAATACAGGGAACAGCAACAGTCAATGCTGTTATTCAAGAACATGGACAGGCAGTGAATCACTATGTACCTCCGCAACTGAGAAACAATCAACCACAAGGATATCGAAACTACCGAGGACAGAGGAACAATAACTATAACGCAAACCGTTGGCAGAACGAACCACCACCGGAAAATCCCAATTTACCACCGCCCCGCTGTCATTTTTGTGGTGAATTCGGACACATTAGAAGATATTGCAAGGACGCAGCTGAGTATGATCAAAGGAAGAAGGAGCGGCAAAACCCAATGGCCAACATGGTACAAATTACACCGGTAGAAACGCAAACTGCTACAGTCCAGACCCGATCAGGTAAACAACTGCAGCCAACAGCAGAAGTATTTGAACCAGGGATACGAGAACAACATAGGATGTATAACAAAGCTAGCCACTGGACCACCACAGAACCACCAGTGTTCCCAGAACCCATTCCGGTGACTCAGACCTCGTCGACAAAGGAAGGAATACAACAAAAGGAAGCAGCAGCGGAACCACCATCAGTAGTAGACATAACAGCAGATACTTCGGTATCAGCAGAGACCTCAAGTTCAAAAGAGCAGGATAACCAATCTCAGCAAGCCTGGGAAATTTTATCCAAGGCATCTATCACTCTGCCTCTCGGCCAACTACTGGCATTAGTACCTGGCGTTCGACAACACTTCCAGCAACAGTTCAGTCCAATACCTTCTTGTATTCCGGCTACAGCAGCAGTTCAACCAGAACCTGATTCTACAGTTGATCATTCAGTCCCCTTGATTACAGTATGGTATAAGAATCATAAAATTACACAGGTATTGATTGATGGAGGCTCTGGTGTCAACATTGCAACTACAGCCTTATGCAATAGGTTAGGATGGACCGAAATTGAACCAGTTCAATTTTTTGTCAGAATGGCAGATCAATCTAGAGTCCATCCTGTAGGACTTGTGCGAAATGTACCCATTACTTTACAAGGTACGACCTTCAAAATGAATTTTGTCATACTAGATCTGCCGGAATCCACTTTGGATTACAACCTTCTTTTTGGTCGACCTTGGCTGAAGCATGCGAAGGTAATACAAGACTGGTCTGCACAAGAGCTTACGTTCAAAGATGCCAGCCGTAGATATGTAGTAAAATTAGATGCTATACAACCTTGCGAACTGCACGCCAGACCATATTTTGCTGAACCTGTCCACATGTTAGATGGACTATCAGATGATGAAGAAGAGGAATTTCTGAAGAGTAACGCTAACTTAATGACCTTAGGGACTGTTGATCTACAGTCCGTAATAGATAACTGGAGTACTTCAGTATGTACAGTTACGCCAATCACCCAAGAGACCAAGCAAGAAGATAGGGTGCCAACACATGACAATGAATTACATTCACTATTTCGGTCGACAGACGACACAGAGAAACCGCAACAGTTTTATGTCTCCGAAGACCAGTTGACCTCGTACAATCTAGGAGACGAAGATCATCCACGACCTGTAAAGATAAGGCAAAACTTACCGGAATCATTTAAGGCTGATCTGATTCGACTACTTCGCGAATTCTCAGACGTCTTTGCCTGGGATTACAAAGATATGAAAGGATTAGATCCGCGCATATATCAGCACAGAGTCATGCTGAAGCCTGAAGCTAAACCGAATAGGCAGCCCAGCTATCGGATGAATCCCAATTATGCATCTCAGGTAAAAGCCGAACTTGACAGATTATTAAAGGTTGGATTCATTGTACCAGTAGAACATGCTGAATGGATTTCACCAATTGTGATCGTGCCAAAGAAAAATAAGCAACTACGAATCTATGTAGACTACCAGAAATTAAACGCAGCAACAGTACCAGATCCTTTCCCAATCCCCTTTCTGGATACCATGCTTGATAGGGTAGCAGGCCACGAAATGTATTCATTCTTAGACGGATACAGCGGTTAGAATCAGGTTAGAATGGCTGAAGCAGATATCCCAAAAACCGCCTTCATTACCAATTGGGGTGTCTTTGCTTGTACGGTAATGTGGTTTGGATTGAGAAATGCACCAAGCACCTTTTAGCGATGTATGCAGGAGATTTTCTCTCCTTATCTCAATTCGTTTATGCAAGTATATCTCGATGATTTCTCAATTTTTGGAAAAATGATGGCACATTTGCTTCATCTACGATGCTGTTTCCAAAAGTGTCGAGATTATCGACTCTGCCTTAACCCAAGCAAATCTGTGTTTGTCGTTTCATGTGGCAAACTACTTGGTCATATTGTATCTGCCCAAGGTATCCGAGTAGACCCAAACAAGATTTCGGCAATTTTAGAAGCCCCAGTACCCGCCACTCCAAAAGAAGTAATGCGTTTTATGGGTCAAGTACGGTGGCACGGCAGACACTTACGGTGGCTTGCTCATCTGGCTGTACCTCTGAATAGACTAATCACCAAAACTCCACGACAGTTCGAATGGACTCAAGAATGCCAAACTACATTTGATCGACTCAAGTATCTATTGACGCAGGCACCAATCCTACAACCACCGGACTGGGACAATCCGTTCCATGTTTTTGTCGACGCCTCAGATATTGCGATCGGCAGTATTCTGATGCAGCAAACACATAAGTGGTTTCGCCCTGTCTATTACGCCAGCAGAAGGCTTGCACCGGCAGAAAAGAACTATTCTACCACTGAAAGAGAACGTCTAGGATTAATTTACTCCATCAAAAAGTTCAGACATTATTTATTAGGCCGGAAATTTACCTTTCATGTGGATCATGCTGCCCTTGTCTATCTAGTGAGACAACAACATCTAGGCGGACGATTAGCCCGATGGGTGCTACTCTTGCAGGAATTTGATTATGAAGTCATTCACCGACCCGGAAATGCACATGCCTTAGCAGATTTCTTATCTCGCCTAGATTCTGGTGAAGCTCCGATAGGCATAGATGACACGACTCCAGCAATTTATAGTTCTGAGCCACTGACCGATGAGATTGCCGAATTTCAAGCAACACCTACATATTATGATCAGATTTTAACTTTTCTCACCGAAGGATGCTTTCCATCCGAGACTACCAAGGCAGTTCGAAGGAAATTGGTTGTCTTTAGCCGCCGATTCCAGTTAGTTGCAGGAGAACTATATTATGTAGATCACACCGGAATCTTACTTCGATGTGTTCCTCCGCACGAAATTAACTCAGTCATCACGATGGCTCATTCAACCCCTACTGGTGGTCATTTTGCCACAGATCTAACTCACCGGAAAATTCTGCAAGGAGGTCTCTGGTGGCCTACTATGTACCGAGATGTGGCCCAATTCGTCAAAAACTGTGATAATTGTCAAAGGTCTGGACAACCATTGCAACGACACTTCTTTCCCTTGCAGCCTATTATGCCACTCGAACCATTTCAGAAATGGGGATTAGATTTTATCGGTCCAATCACACCTCCAGCAGTCTTCAGTAACAACAGATACATACTAACTTGTACAGACTATGCAACGAGATGGGCAGAAGCCTGGGCTTTACGGTCTGCTACAGCAGTTGTAGTAGCGAAATGTCTGTTAAATGATATCTTCCCCCGATTTGGCTTACCACTCGAATTGGTGACAGATCAAGGTACTCACTTCGTAAATCAAGTAATGAAGGTACTAACCCAATCATTCCAGGTGACACATAAACTCAGCTCTCCATATTACCCTCGCGCCAATGGTCTGGCCGAAAGCACAAACAAATCACTATTGAATATCCTCCGGAAACTGATCATGGAAGCACCGAAAAGATGGGATCAACTATTACCTGCAGTATTATGGGCATACCGAACTACATATAAGGTAACAACAGGTTTGACACCTTTCAAACTAGCTTATGGTCTAGAAGCAATAGCACCCATGGAAATAGTTATCCCAAGCCTGCGTGTAGCAATCACCCAGAAAATGCTACCAGAAGAGTCGCTGACAGCACGAATGGATGCACTCAGGGAACTTGATGAGCACCGATGGCTCAGCTTTTTAACCATGCGTGAAGTACAACTAAGGCAAGCCAAGACACACGATCGATAGTTGAAGACCCCAATCTTTTCGGTAGGTCAGCTTGTACTCTTCTATAATGCAAAATCCGATAGAGCAGCAGGAAAGTTCAAACTACGCTGGTTCGGTCCCTTTAAGATCTCACAACAAGTCGGTCCGGCAACTTTTCGGTTGACTACGTTGACTGGAAATCCACTCCCCAAGGTAATTAATGGGTCGAAGTTACGGCCATATCATAACACCACTAGCCCGCATTAAGTTTTCGACGATGGACCGCATCTTGTTTAAACTTTTCTTGTCCTTCTTTTCTGCTTTTTATAAATAGCCGCGTTTTGTACGATCTTGATATAACCAGCCGCCCTCTTAACAGTCACTCGAGTATGCACACCTGCATGAAAACCAGTACTATTCCCGCACCGCACAATGATATTCCACCCCTTTCCCCCACCGTAGCGTTTCTATTTAAACTCTGTCGACGACGCCGAAATAAGCTATTGTGTTGCATGCTAGTATTCTGAGCCCTCGTGCATTCTGCATCCGTGCTCATCATCTACTTCAGTAACCGCCATGGAAGCAATAGCCAACTATGCAGCCTTCCGCGATCGTATCCCTACTGAGGTAGGCAAATACCTGCGTTGCAGAGGGTTGGCTAACTTCGCTGAGTTGCCTTGGCACTCGGTGGAAGCCCATCCTTTCTTCACACAGATCATCACCGCCATTGCTCAGTCCCCCGCCACCGATCGCCAATGGGTTTTCCTCTCACTCCCTTCGCGAACAGTCATCACCTTCCAAGCCTTCGCTGAAGCCTATCGCCTCAACCCGCAAGGCCGTGAAAATGGCCCGAGTATTCCCATTGCCCGCATGAATGAACTATTCCCCCGTTCCTCGTCCAACGAATACGCCATTCTCTGCCGCCCCGAACCCGAACGATCCGCTCTGCAATTCTTAGTCGCCATACTTAACCTGCAAAAACGCACTTACGACATCTCACGACCATTTTATTCCGCTTTAGAATTAGCTGTCCAGGAACCCATCAACTTTGCATCATACTTCTTCCTCAGAATCCATAAAGAATGCGTAGCCATTGTGAAGCAACTCCAAAAGGGTACCACCCCACGCTCTCGCCTTCCCCACATCATCTCATTCCTTTTCCCCGCCATCCTTGCCGCACAACCACCACCCCAAGGTCCCATTCTTAGGCACGAAGAGTCAGTTCAACCTCTCGACGAAGAAGAAGAAGAAGATGAGGAGATCAACCAACTTTTCCGCAATAAGAGAATTCGGATCAGCTCCTCAGAAAGCGAAGCACAAGGATCCGCCGGACAGAATCAGGACACCCGAAACGCCGACCAAGAAGAGACCTTCCACGACACCGCCACTTCCATACACAACGAATCATCGGCCGACCACCACGACCAGCAGAAGCACACAGAAACAGAACCCGTCTCAACCGAAGAAGCATCAGCACGACGAGAAGATGAACAGCACGTGATCAACAGCGCACTCAACACCCTACTCAAGGCCGTAGAATCCACCATCGCCCACATTACAGGTGAAAGCCAACCCACCCATCAGGTAACCCACCCTACATCCCCTCGCCCTCAATCCCCACCAGTCAACCCTCTCCTGCCGCCAATTTCCGAATCTTCTTCATCCTCCCCCAATTATTCACCCCCGATATCCCCCCAAATCCATACCCAAACCTCTACACCACCACCACACCCACTCCTCCTTTCCTCTACTCCGATCTTTTCCGAACTGGCCAACATGGGCCAACTACTCATCGCCCTCTCACAACAACTTCCGGTACAAATGACTGAGGTTGCAAATACCATTCGGCATGACCTGCAGCACAAGGTAGACCTCCTGGAAGCCGACATCACCCCACTCCAAGAAGAAGTCGACGCCGTAAGAGCTCATCAATTACAGACACAACTAGCTGACCTCCAAGCCCAATTTTCAGCACAACAGGCCTTGATACAGCAGAGAGATGCGGCAGTAGAGCAGCTTTCCGCCAAAGACCAGCTATTACATGAAGCACACGAAGAAATCCAGGAACTCACGACCGCCCTCCAAGAAAAAGAAGATATCAATTCATCCCTTGAAGAAATGGTCGAAGAAACGAAGGCCCAGCTGCAGGAAACAATTCAAAAGAGTCAAGACCAACAACGAGAAGCAGCGCAAGTCCAAGACGAGCTACGCAGAGCTCAGGAATGTTTAGACGACGTAAACAGAATGCTGAGACGACAATTAACCAGGGAAGCGAAACACCAAAAAGATCTGGCAGAAGCTCGAAGGGAACGAGATGCATATTCCCGAATGATTGAATTTCAGAACCAACAATTCGAGCGCCTCGATAACCAACAGGAGGCTTTTTTGCAGACCCAGGCCGAAAACTTGCTTACCGAAGCAATCGCGCTTAGCTCCGTTAGAATAGATGCGCAGGTTTCAGAACCCGACACGCTAAAACAATTATTAGAAACCCTTAAGAAAAAAATAGCTCACACATTTAGATCAGCCAGGAATATGTATCTCGAAGGCCTCATAGAAGAATAAGTAAAATTCGACCATGCGAATTCATAATGTAACGATGGATTCGAAATGAGTATGATAACCAAGTTTTGTTTTCTGATATTTTTTGCACATGTAAAGTCTTGTTCAGTCTAGCATCGATCTACGGAATAATACGCGGCATAATGATTCTTACTCATGATACAATATTGACAAGGGGAAGGAAGAGTCATGTCCTACTGAAATACAATCATCCCAGCAAATGGCAGTTCAAGCCCTGGTGCTTATAAAATGCATATGCATAGCATAGCATTCTTCACTACAGTATTCTTCGAGCTTCAGCGCTAGTTAGAAACTTCCAGCATATTCTTCTCGGCAACCCTTACAAGCATGTCTGAATCCGACATACTCAGATGGCAACTCAGGAAGCGCGCCAATACATAGAACCATGTTGTGACGACAACAGATACTACCCTACAGGATAATGCAGATGACTCAGTAACTTCTGCAACAGTAAAGATTCATCATAAATTTTCCACCGAATTTAAAATCGAGCTCAACATCCATTCGAGAAGGAATGAGAACTGGCTACGGAGGATAGGACTCCTCCAGTTTGCTCAATTACCATGGGAGCAATGGATCGCTAATGACGATGCAGAGAATCAATTATATAGCATGCGACAAATAAAAGGCTTCATTCTAAATCAGGTACAATTTTCGCCACAGTTAGTCTCAGCTATATTTAAACTGCCACTGTATGACGATGCCCGATATCCTAAATGTTCGAATGAAGATTTGAGAAATGAATTTGGCGACTGTGAAGGCCCCAGACGGTATTACATGTTGAATAATGCCACATATCAGCGTCGAGAACAATTTAAGTGGTACTTAGAGAAGCTCTGTTTCCTAGTTAAATTCGATTTAATGTCAAGAGAAAATTTTTCACCACTAGTACATGCCGAAGGAGGAGGTCGGGTTAGCTGGACACATTGGCTGTATAACCACCTCTAAACACAAATCATTGTCGGGGATAAGCGAAGATCCCACACCAACAGTAGACTAGCAGCCTATTTAGCTGCTATATTTAATTTTGTCCAATCAGTGAAGGATGAGAAGCTACACTGGTCCCCCCCATTTTTATTCTGGTGAACATGATAGGATAGAAACAGGACACCAAACAGAGCCTGAGGAAGCAGACCAAGTCTCCACCTCGTCTGCACATTTCTTCCACACAGGTAATAGCGCACAGAACCAAACCGTAGGGACGCCGTTTCGGCTGTCAATTAAACGAAGGATGGCAGACAACTTGCCAACTGCCAGTCCAGAGCAATTACCGGACGATCTCCAACCCGATTTTGTGATAGGGATGCAAAACAAACTACAAGAGGTTTCTCAATATTTGCGGCAACAAGAACAAGCGCTAACGAATTACTACTCGCTACGAT